>JAKSZU010000008.1:84113451-85313451 GCA_026018925.1 Tupaia tana | reverse complement strand
GGCTGCCCTTCTTTTTATCAGAAGGTCATCAATCTTTCTTGAATTCTCACTTTCCTGGGGAAACAAAATATCCTGCCCATTACTGATCTATACATCGAGGAGGGACAGAAACTGTAAGACGAGTAGGGATGGGGAAAGCGTTCCAAGCGAGGATTAAAGAGGGCGCTCAGGTACAGTGGTGGGACTACAGAGGCTCTGTGCGTGTGTCTGCGAAACCTGTGTGCTCTGGGGAGTCGTATGGGCACTCGAGGCATCCCTGTTAGCTGTCTCTGATAGACTGTGCTCCCCTTCTCTGTAACCCTCCAACTATGGTCATCTGAACACCACTGAACAAGACAGGGGTCAGCTCCAGATCAAGCCCTCTGTCCCCCTTCCTGGTCCCCTACCTCTCCAGATACAAGCAATTGGAGGAGGGCTGTGGATTTGGACTCTGATTCTGCTTCCTCCTTCCCCTAGACCTTGGGCAAATCATCTAATCTCTTTGAGTTCCAAGCCAAAAGGGAAACTAATATCTAGCTAGAGGTACACTTTCAGGATTATCTGAAAAGTTAGATATGCATGAGCCTCATGTCCAGGCTCTTGGTGGATCATCAAAGAACATTCATTCAGATGTGGAAAAATGAAATTCAAGTTCAGCTGTTGCCTAATAGATGCCAGAGGCTCAGCATACATCACTTTATCTTATCTTGATCCCCACTCTCTAAGTGGGGGCCTTATTATCTCATTTTGCCAAAGAGGGAACTGTAGGCTAGGAAGACTAAGTCATGCAGGCCACACAGCTGGGAAATCTGACCTTGAACCTGGACCCTCTAAAGTCTGCTCTATGGGAACCAAGGTTGTTGGCAGACCCAAATGCCAGGGCAGGTCAAAGCCTGGTGACCCTAAGCAGCAACAATCTGAGCATACCCGCTCGTTGTTCCTTCCAGAGTGAAGGAGCAAGAGAGGCAAGCAGTGTGTAGTCACCACCCCCGGGACATTGCTCCATCTGTGCCTCACTGACTCGTTTGCAAATGCTGAAATACACAGGTCTGGGTACTCAGCAAGCTTGCAAAGACAGGAGTCTCCATTAGCAGTGTTTCACTTTCCATGGTTTCAGCTACCTGTGATCCAACTGTGACCCCAAATAGGTGAATACAGTACGGTAAGGTTTTATTGTCTTGCTGTAGAATGCATGCACTTGGCAGAGAGAGAGTGAAAGCACCACACCCCCAAGGGAGACAGCCGTGCCATAATCCCTCTCCTCCATTCGCCTCTTTTTTTTTTTTTTTTTGGAGAGGTTTTTGCTATAGGGCGCGTGCGCTCGCCAGACAGACAGAGAGAGACAGAGAGATAGAAAGCAGGAAATCACCCCCCAGGGGGGATGGCCACACCGCAATCCCTTCTCCTCCATTCTCCTCTCGGGATCTTGGGCACGCACGCACATGCGCCCGGCGTGAGTTTAAGCCATCGACTACGTGGGAGTCTAGCCATTACTGCTGGTCCCTCCATTCGCCTCTTGAAGAATGGGATTTTGGTCATGCACACACATGCACTTGGCATGTTCCTCACGCCTCTGGGTCTGAGGTGCAAACTGTGCAGTTGACCGTTGGGGATCCAGCCGTCCTAACCACTGTCACTGGCTGGCCCTAATAAGCTACTTTAAGAGAGAGACCAC
The DNA here is from genome assembly GCA_026018925.1 of Tupaia tana. Lineage (NCBI taxonomy): Eukaryota > Metazoa > Chordata > Mammalia > Scandentia > Tupaiidae > Tupaia > Tupaia tana. The sequence goes on along the minus strand of JAKSZU010000008.1, from coordinate 85,311,797 downwards.
ATTCACATCATTTTTTTAGTATATTGTTACGATTATTCTGTTTTATTGTTAGCTATCACTGTTCATCTCTTACTATGCCTCATTTATAAATTAAACTTCCTCATAGCTATGTCCGTACAGCTGGTTCCCGACGTAGAATAGGTCAACTTACAGTTTTCAACTTTGTAGTGGTGTGGTAGAAGCTGTGCTTTAGTCTCAGGTTTTCATTAAGAATTCTTTATAATAACTTTATTATAAGATGTGTAGGCTTTGTGTTAAATTATTTTGCCCGGTATAGGCTCCTGTAAGTGCTCCCAGCATGCTCAGGATAGGCAAGGCTAAGCTATGATGTTCATAGGTTTGGTGTATTAGGTGCAATCTGTTTTAAAAATTGTTCTAGAAGGCATGTGCGCTCACCAGAGACAGAGAGAAAGGGAGGAGAGGGAAAACCGCCCCCAATAGGGAATGGTCGTACCACAGTCCCTTCTCCTTGGTTTCTCCCTCCTGCCAGGACTTTGAACACACCTGCATATGGGCCCAGTGTGTTTCTTCAGCCTCCCAGTCTGGGATTTGAACCATGCAGTCAGCCATGTGGAATCTGGCACCCTTATCAAGCCATGGGCTGGCCCTATTAAATGCATTTTCGACTTAGGATATTTTCAACTTCTGTTGGGATTGTTCCTGCTGAATCCGTCATAACCTTGACATAACCCCTCATAAGCGAGGAGCATCTGTGTGTGTTCACTGTTCCGTGTGATTTCAGGCATCCACTGGGGGAGGGGGCCCACTGCCGATGTTAGCATCCCAGTGTACATGCATGTGCCGATGCTCACGGGGGTAAATAAGTCACCTATAGCCACTTGCAGGGTTGGCTTAACAACCAGGAAAAGACCGTGGAAGGCTTCCTGGTGGTGGTGTGGAGATAGAAAATATCTTTTGTAGAGGAAGATCACAGAATGTCATCTTGTTTTCTTCCTCCTTTTCTGTGCAGATGACAGACAACCCTCTGTGCCTTCATCAAACCAGTCGCTTAGCAGTCACATCGCTAGTGACTTCCTGAGAAAGACAGAGCTCTAATTAAGGACCGTGACAAACCACACCTTCTGGAGGAGGGAAGCAAAGACAAGGTACCTTCCTCTTACACCGAGAACCTTCCGTCCAGGTCCTCACCCCCCCGGGAGCCGGGACTGTCACAGAGATTAACTACCCCTCAAGCCCTCTGGCTGGAAGAGGAAATCACTAAGTTGGATAAAGCTTCGTCAGGAACTGTTAGCAACTCTTTGAGGAGTGTAGGAACAGCAGGCTACTTTCTTTCTGAAAAGACGAGTTCTATGCCAGCTGAGCCCCAGACGGGCATCCCGCCTTCGTGTATACTCCACGATGTCTGGGACGCAGGGGTGGCCATCTCTCCAGCGGAAGTGAAGTCAGCTAGACCACCCCTGAGGCCTCCCTGGGAACCCCCACTGTCCCTTCTGATCCAGCCTCTGTCTCTGGGATTTTTCTTCTGTAGTCCACCTCCATCCTGAGGGGTTTTCTGCAGCTGATCGCAGGGGACTCCATCAGGAAAACAAAGATGGTGACCATGAGGAAAAGGACGGTCAAAGTGCTCACCTTCCTCGTCCTCTTCATCTCCCTCACCTCCTTCCTCCTGAACTACTCCCACACCATGGTAGACGCCAGCTGGTTCCCCAAGCAAATGGTCCTCGGGCTCTCGGAGAACCTCCGGAAGCTCGTCAAGTACCGGCCCTGCAGCTGCGCCCGCTGCGTGAGCCAGCGCGGGGTATCGCCGTGGTTTGATGAGAGGTTCAACCAGACCATGCAGCCGCTGCTGACGGCACGGAACGGGCTCCTGCAGGAGGACACCTACAGATGGTGGCTGGTGAGACCTGGGGCCGGAGGGGGAGCACCCGGAGCCCAGCCCGTGTGCACTGGGGTCCTGCCAGACAGCACGATCAGGTGACTGTCCGTGTGTCCAGTCACAGCTGCCTGTTGAGGGTCTGCTATGAGCAAGGCAGAGCGGGAGGTGTGTGTTAGTCTCCATGACTGCTGTGACAGAGGACCACAAGCTCAGTGGCTTACAGCAATAGAAGTATATCCTCGCGTGGTTCTGGCCACCAGAGGTGGAGCGGGTCCCCCTGGAGCCTCCGAGGAGAATCATCTCAGTTCTGTCCCCTCACTCTGGGGATGGCTGGCCTCCTCGGATCTCTCCTATGGCTGCCTCCACCTTCATGGCCCATGCCCCTGCCTCTGTCCCTCTCTTCTCTGAAGACACCCGTCACTGGGTCAGGATTCAGGATGATCTCATCTAGAGAACCCAACAGTTCCATCTGGGGAGACCCTTTTGCCACTAAGGTCACATTCAAAGGTTCTAGGGACTGGGACTTGAATGTGCCTTTTGGGGACCACTGCTTCACCCTCTGTAGGCCTCAAAATGCAAATAAGAGACCAGGTCCTTCTCATGGAATTTTTTTCTGGCTGAGAGAGATGGGTACAAAAAAAATACACAAAGGAGTCTTAGAAGTGCTGTGAGGAAGCTCAGAGGAGGTTTGTGAAAGAGAAACTTGGAGAAAGGGGCCTCTGTCGATAGCGCTTTCAAGGAGGTCTCTGAGGGGTCAGGATATGCAGAGAAGACACTGGCTATGGAAGGACCCAGGGAACATGCTGCAGGCCTGGGCACAGTGAGGGCTAGAGCACGGGTAGGTCAGCTGGGGGCACTGGGCGTGGGGGAACTCGGCCTGGCTGGAGTGCCATGGTGGGGGTCCTACGGGGTGAGGTCTGAGAGTAGACAAGGCACAGGGAGGAGTCTGGGGTTTGTTCAGAGTGCAACAGGAAGCCGCGGTAAGCTTTAACCAGAGGAGTTTCGTGATGCGCTCTAGTTTCAAAGATCATTCTGGGTGTTGAATGCAAAACAGATTGCAGGGGAGCAAGAAAGATCCATTTATTTGGATTTATTGCAGACCTTCTGTATGTTAAGCACTGTTACATGACATGGAAGATGCAGTCTTTGGTTGGAGTGTCCCCACAGAATCCTGTATTGAAATCAGATGAGCCATTGTGACAGTGTTGAGGGTTGGGACTTAATCTGACTATGGCATTGAAAGGTGGGACTTTTGGGGCGTAGGTGGGTTCCTGTTCCTGGTTCCATGTGGGCTCAGAGGACACACAGAAATGTACAGACATGTGCTCTTGCTCTGCTCACCCTCCTCGTGTGACGCCCTGTGTTCACCAGGATGACCCTCACCAGATGCAAAGGCCCCGCTCAGCTTGCAGGGTTCAGAGAGGTTGTGCAGTGGATTCTGCAGGAAGCCCCAGAATGAGGGGTTGGCATGTACCTCAGCCTCGAGGCATGAGAATGCAGGGGTTGGAGCCAGAGGGGGCGCATCTGTGCTGAACGAGGCCGTGGGCACAGCTCAGGAAGCCCTCATGTGCTGGTCTAAGAGAGGAGAGCGTGAAGTGTAGGCTGAGACAACTGGGGAGACTTCCTGCAAGAGTCAGACTTTCTCCTGCAGCATTTCTGGTAAGGATTCCCTGTGCTCCAGGAGCTGGTGGCCTATTTGAAAGGAACAGAAAAGGTGTGTGAGACTTAGAAGGGTCAGAAGCATCGAGCTACTAATCAGAAGACCCAGCTAAGGCTCAGATTTCTCACCTGTGCTGGGAACCTCTGTGAGCAGATTCTGCAGTGGGTTCTGGGGAGGTGGCCAAGAACGGTACAAGCAGTAACCTGGCCTGCTGGAAGACTGCCTGGGGATGTAGGCGGTGAACTAAGATGAGGAGGGTCAGGGCAGGATCTCAGCCTCGGCATTGCTGACATCTAGAGCTGGATATGACTTGGTGGAGGGGGCTTGCTGTGCATCGAAAGATGTTGAACAGCACCCCAGCCTTCGCCCATGAGGTGCCAGTGGCATCCACTTGCCAACTGGGAGAGGTAAAGTGCAGATGGTGCCATGTGTCCCAGGCAGGGTACGTCTGGGTGTCTGTGTGTGTGTGTTTGTATATGTGGGTGATATAATCCCCCTTTGAGAGCCACTGGTGGGAGAAGTGGAGACACCAGTCGAGGTGGGTAGCTTTCTACAGAGCCCTTCTCCTCTCCAGATCTGAGATTCCCTCAGCAACAGCAGGTGGTGGGACTGTATTAAATCCAAACTGCCCTTACAGAGCTGAGTCTGTGATTTTCAGTGTCACTATGAGATTCTGGCCACAAAGGCATTTTAGGGACAAATAGCATGGCTACATAGCTTAGGGGAACCCTCATAGGAAGAGACCTTGTGAATGAGCAAAGGGGCAATTTGGGAGCCGTTGTTCCTATTTTACAGATAAGGAAACCGAGGCACAGAACAGTAGCAACTGGTGCTCAACAGCTCATCTGCCCTAGAAGTACTACATTGCAACTTTTAGGGGAGAGAACCAAGATAGTATTATTTTTTGTTCTCTAAGGTCCTCAGGGAGGGCAGTTCCTAATGAGCAAAATTAGCTATTTTTTTTAAAGCTTTTCACCATAGGACATGTTGTGCTCACCAGAGAGAGGGGTGCTCCCTGAGGGGGAATGGCCACACTACAGTCCCTTCTCGTTCTTCTATCGGGATTTGGGACACACATTGCAAATGAGCCTGGTGCATGATTCTTTTCAGGCCACCAGGTCCAGGACTCCAGCCATGGTCAGCTATGTGGGAGTCCACTATGCCACCTGCTGGCCCCCGGGATTAGCTTCTTGCTATAACCTGTGTCTCTCCGAAAAAGAAATTATGTTGCAGACACAAACAAGGGCCTGGCAGCTAGGGCCCTGGTTTTACCTCTGGCTTTCTCTGTCTTACCCAGAGTGGCTCTGGAGCCAGCACCATTTCCTGGTGGCTAAGCCAGATCCCAAATGGCTGACCATGCAGAGTCCTGGCTCTGGCAGCTTGATAAACTCCAGGGCCTATGTGCGAGCATGTGCCAAATCCCGACAGGGTGGAGAAATGGAGAAGAGAGTGCAGTGTGACCATGCCCCACTGGGACGTGCTTTCTGCCTCTCTCTGTGAGCACACATGGCCTCTGACAAACATATATTTTTAAAGAAGAGTGACTTTGAAGACCCTCCTCATCTCGCTAAGTCTTGGGTTTCTTCTCTGTCACATAACGGGGAAAACAGTTCCTTCACTGGGGCTCTCCACAACACACTAATGTTAGCGTCAACAATTTTATTTGTTTTATATATATATATATATATATATATATATATATATTTTGGCATGATGGGCACATAATACTGAACTTGTATTTTTATCAGTATTCATTAGGGCTAAGTGTCTTTCCATGTAGCTGTTATCATTTTATCACATTGTCTTCCCACTCCTGGCCCAGGCCCCTCTGCAGTACATTTTTTTCTTTTTCTTTTTTTGGAGAGGTTTCTGCTATAGGGCACGTGCGCTCACCAGACAGACAGAGAGAGACAGAGAGACAGAAAGCGAGAAATCACCCCCAGGGGGGATGGCCATGCCACAATCCCTTCTCCTCCATTCTCCTCTCAGGATCTTGGGCACGCACGCACACGCGCCCGGCGTGAGTTTTAAGCCACCGGGTCCGGGAAGCGAACCACAGTTGACTACGTGGGAGTCCAGCAACATAGCCATTATGCTAACTGCTGATCCCCTGCAGTACATTTTTTTTTTCTGAAGTGCAGCCTGTGGAGGCCAATCCTTGGGTTCCCACCGGAAGTGATGAGGCCGTGGGGGTGGAGCAAAGAAAGGCTTCACCACATGGGATCAATGGGAAGGAGCAGGGCTGTGGAGCTGAAATATGGAGACCACCTGCTTTGAATAAAGACTCAGGACAGGGGCCTGGCAGAGCTGAAATCACACCCATCCCAGGTTCCAGCCTGCAAGCTGTCGGGACGACCTCATGACAGAACTGAATTTGGGATGCCAAGCACAGGGGCTCTGGGGGGAAGAAAAAAGTCCCTGCCTCAAAATGTTCTGAGCCTGTGGGAAGGCCAGCCTTGCCTGGGCAGTTGGCTTTATCTCCCATGAGGGTGACTCACACCCACGGGAGTGGAAGAGCTGATGGAAACCCCCGAGACATGCTCTTTCCCAGACCCATGTCACAGCCCTGACTCAGAACAGATAAGCCAGAGCTCACTCTGTTCTCCCACTTGGCATGAGAGGGTGCTCAGAGAGGTGAGGGACTCCACTGTGTGCACACAGCCCTTAGGAACTGAGCCAGATGCCTTTGCTTCCCTTCCTGTTGCCCACAGCTTCCCCTAAAACTACCTCATGAGAGGGGGCAGTCAGCGTAGAAGCCATGAGAAGTGGCTGCTGACAGGCCAGGGCCCTTTGGGAACTGCAAGGTCCCAGGCCCTGCAGGGTTAGGGTGAGGCTGGGTGTCAGCCCCTTGTGCATGGACCCCTCGCCCCCACCTGATCCCCAGCCTGGAGCTGGTGGGCTGAGCCAGGTCAGCTGGAGTTGTGTGCCTCCTCCTGCAGGGGTTTGGGAACGCCTCTCTCTGGTGCCACGTCCAGGGCCCACCAGCTGGGCTGGAAGAGAACCGGGTGAGCACTGTGGGTGCCCATCCTGCCTCAGCTTCGAACTGCTCCTCAGTGCTGTGGGCATCACCAGGCCAGTTCATTAGCCCTGGCAGGGATAGCAATGCAGGAGTGAGGATGAGGGGTCCTTTTCTTGAATTTCATAGAAAGTACGTCATGATTTTCCAACAACCCAATAGTTCCCTTTACAGGTTACTCACATATCCTGCAAGCCAGTGGGCCACACCACTGTCCCAGGTGGAAACACTGTCCCCATCAGCCGGCCAACCCCAAAGCTCTCTCCTTAGATCTCAGTCCCAGACGCTCAGTTCCAGGGTCCCTTCTTCCCCAGCCTCCATCTCCAACTCTGAAACAAGCTGATTGTATTCTAGGAAATTCATTCAGAAACGTGTCAGGAATGCAGGTAGATGGTGGAACTTCTAATATTCTCTCCTCTATTCATATTAAAACCCTTATAGGGACCAGCAGTTACTGTAATGGCTATGTCGCTGGACTCCCATGTAGTCAACCGTGGTTCAAGTCCCGGACCCGGTGGCTTAAAACTCACGCCGGGCGCGTGCGTGTGTGCCCAAGATCCCAAGAGGAGAATGGAGGAGAAGGGATTGTGGCGTGGCCATCCCCCCTTGGGGGGTGATTTCTCGCTTTCTGTCTCTCTGTCTGTCTGGCTAGCGCATGCGCCCTGTGTGTGTGTGGGGGGGGGGATCTTCTCCAAAAATAAAAAAAAAAGCCAAGCCCTCATAATGCTTTTATTGTCAATAACAAAGATAGAGGGAAAACAGAGTATTCCTTCCCAAGGAAGGCTGGCAGAGCATGGAGTGACCTGCCCATCACACTGGCAGTGGGAGGTTTAAGAAGCTGACCGAGTTTCCCACCCAAGATCCCTGGCTCTCATCAAGGTGCTCACCGTGTGACCTTGAGTGGGTCCTTTCCTGAGCCTAGGCCTGTGTCCTCGCTTACCAATGAAGGACCAGAACAGATCCAAGATCCCTGAAGTGGGTTCCTGTATGACTAGGCGCTGTCGGGCAGACCATTCAAGCACTTGGAGCCACGGGGTGAGGGAGTCCCCCCTGCTTGGTTCTCCGTCTCTGCCATGCTCACGGCAGCCGGTTTGGCTGAGGTCACCGTGGAGCTTCCGCACTCGCCAGTCTTGGCCCCGACAGCGGGCCAGCGCCCGAGCTGGGAGCGGGCAGGCGGTTTGGTTTTGTTGTATTATGCAGTAACTGTTTTCCTCCTGCCAAGTGATCCTTGTTTTCCACTCCTGGGGAGATGTGGGGTTTCTTTTTCAAATAAACTTTATCTTATTTGTTCAAAGACAAATAAGCTGGTGACAGTCTGGCAGAAGGGGGCTGAAGGGCTGTGTGCACACAGGGTCAAAGCACATGACGGGCCCTAGGACATGTCCACGACCCACCTCCAGTCCCCAACCAGGGGCCCCACGGCAAAGCACATGTACTGTGCAGAGGTGCTCAGTAAACACCGAAGCGTGACGGGCACCAGAATGCCATGCTGTTCATTAATTCCCCACACTGTGCCACACTCCCTGGAGGAGGCCTCTGGAGGCCCCAGGGAAGGGCAGCAGCAGGACTCTTGAGTACCCGACTAGGGCCGCAGGCCAGCTGACCTGTGTCCTCTGTCCTCCACCCACAGAGGCTTCAGCGAGAGAAGCAGCCCAGTGACCTGAATGAAACCATCAAGGAGCTGTTCCGAGTGGTGCCTGGGGACGTGGACCCCGTGCTGGAGAAGAGGTCGGTGGGCTGCCGGCGCTGCGCCGTCGTGGGCAACTCAGGCAACCTAAAGGAGTCCCTCTACGGGCCCGAGATAGACAGTCACGACTTCGTGGTGAGGTGTGTGCCCCAGCCCGCCAGGTTGCACCCAAAGCCCAGGCCCCTCACTGCACCCCTGGCCTCAGTTTCCCCATCTCTGCATTGCAGACAGAAAATCATACTTGGAAGGTCCCCAGTGGATGGGGAGGCCTGCTGAGAGGACAGGATGGATCTGAGGACTCTCACTTTATCTTTAAGTCATCCCCACTTTGCAAACGTGCTTTTCATGTATAATATGGATTGCCGTCCCTGAGTGAAAGTGGTGGATGTCCCAAGGCATCCTGGGTCTCTGGACATCCCTACCAACCACTCAGAGAGGCCCAGGGTGAGGGGCAAGGCAGGCTGGGGCTGGCCATCCACCCTTCTAGAACAAGGCTCTTGCTTCTTTGTACAGTTTATATGCTCGCCCAGCCTCTGGGCACCTCAGTGTACCTGGCAGCCGGTGGGAATATCCATGGGTCAGCCAGGTCTGGGGTCAGACAGACCTGCCTGAGCTCCAGGCAGGTGCTCGGTAGCCCTCCGGCCCAGGACAACCTCTGTGAACTCAGGTTTCCTTAACCAGAAAAGACAACCACAAAATAGTGCCTGGCCGTGGTTGCATTTAGTAAAACATCAGGGCTGACGATGGTCAGACTGACGGGACATAAAAGAGATAAAAAGGCACAGCCTTGGAGCAGAAAGGCCATTGCCAAGCGAGAGCTCTCCAGGGAGGAGGCCCAGGCCACGTGACACCTCTTCCTCCCTCTCCTCCCAGGATGAACAAGGCGCCCACGGTGGGGTTTGAGGCCGATGTGGGGAGCAAGACCACCCACCACCTCGTGTACCCTGAGAGCTTCAGGGAACTCGGAGAGAATGTCAGCATGGTCCTGGTCCCCTTCAAGACCACCGACCTGCAGTGGGTGGTCAGCGCCACCTCCACGGGCACCATCTCGCAGTGAGTGTCCCCACGGGCGCCACTCTGCCTCCTCCCCGGAAGCCTTCGCGTCCACCCAGAACGCCTTCCTCCTGCAGGCCTCCCCGCTTCCTGGGACTCCTTCCCCCCACCACCTCCCCAGCTCTCGCTGATTCCCTGCCCCCGTCACTAATAAAGCCCAGCCTTGGCTGTCTTCCTGCAGGGGCTCCTGGGTGGGTTCCCGGGCTTGCTTCCCAGACACCCCGTACACTGCTTTCAACAGTCAGTTCTGCCCCCTTTTATCTCTAAAGTGTACCCCGTGGTAATAGCCCCTTGCTTTTCTTTTTTAAAAAATTTTTTATAGAATTATTTTATTTAACTTTATTTTATTTACTTTTTTAAAAAAATATTTGACCAGAGAGGGACAGAGTGAGCAAGAGAGAGAGAGAAAGTGAGAACACAAGCCACCCGCCCAGGACTCGAACTGCAATTAGCCATGAGGGAGTCCAGTGCCCTTAACCACCACGCCACCTGCCCGCTCCAAGCCCCTGACTTTCCAGTGTTCAGTGAGCCTGGACTTGGGGTGTCCTGGCTGTTCTGCTCCATGTCATCCCCAGGAGGCCAGGGCAGTGCCATGCAGTCGGCCCAGGCATTAGTCTTGCCTCCTCCGGAAGGAGGTGGCCTTGGCCAGGCGTCTGTCTGCTTGGGCCCCACACTTGCCACTGAGCAGCGTGTCCTCACCACAACATGCATTTGAGTCCCGTTCTCCAATGAAGAAACTGAGACTTGGCCAGGCAGCTTGTCCCAGGCTGAGCTCAACTGGGCTGTGTTCCCATCTGGGTCCTAATCCTAAATCCCAAAGAGAAGTAGCTTAGATTTCCAGATTCCCACAGCCTCCTTGCCTTAGGCCAGGTTTGTAAGGAGGAATGGAAAGACACCAGAGACTGAGGCAGGAGGCCGGGAGGGGCTGCACCCTTGAGAGCAGGGCTGAGGAAGGCTGAGGAAGGAGCCCCGGGGCAGTCTCAGCCTGGGATACCGTCTCTGCACGGGGGTGGCCTGAACCCAGGATGTGGACTCAGTCCGGGGTTGTGGTCTCATTCTGGGGTTGTTGCCTCAGCCCAGGGATGGTCTCAGCCTGGGGGTGGCCTGAGCCTAGGTCAGGACTCAGTCCAGGGGTGGTCTCAGCCCAGGACATGGTCCTGGCATGGTCTCCTCTGCCTGGCCCCATGGAGATCCGGGGCTGACTCAGCAGAGCTGGATCCAGTGTGGGGCGGCTTTTATACTTTACAGTGGGGGTGCTATAACATCTTGAGAAGAGAGTAGCCATGGGCACCATCAACCAGTTCCCCAGCAGCTGGCCCTGCGTGCCCTGCTCCGAAAGTTGAGGTACCATGGGCCGTTTTCCTTCGGGCTGGGCTTGGAGCAGGCCTCCTCCTAACCTTTCTGGTTGTGGTGGGAAGTAGGAGGGTGGGGGTGGCCCACAGACTATGCTCAAAATAGCCGTGATTGACTCCTGGTGATGTAATGGACTGGGGCAGGGCACTGGTGTCCTGAGAGAAGGAACACTGGGACCAGGCAGGACCCCCTCCTCCCCTGGCGGCCCTGTCTCGCTCCCAGTTGCTTCCCCTGCGCTGCGTGTGCAATGTGCAGACGGCCCCCTCGCACCCTAACCATCTCCTCTCTCCAACGGCAGCACCTACGTGCCTGTCCCCCAGAAGATCAGAGTGAGACAGGATAAGGTGAGTGGGGCTCTGCATCTCTACCCTGGGCTCATGTTGTGTGTTTAAGGCTCTGCTGGGTGATGGGACCACCTTCCGTCTGCGGGGAACACCCAGGCCCCGGCTGATAGAGGCCAGCAGTCCCTGTTTAGCTTCCTCGTGGGGGAGAGGTTCTCAAAGTGGGTCCCAGATGATCAGCACCCCTGGGGATTTGTCACAGATGCAGATGCTCAAGCCCGTCAGCCCACAGCATCACGGACCCTGATGCTGGGTTTCAGCAAGCCTCCAGGGGGGCTGGTGCATCTCTCTGGTAGGGGAGCTTCTCCCATCTGGACCTCATCTCCTCTCTCTTCTGTCTCCATCTTCCCAATGGGTCCCCTGCTGTGGAGTTGGCCAAGAGATGGACAGAGGGCAGGGAAGGGAGGCAGTGAAGTGCCCGCCACACTGGCCCTTCCACACACTGTCATAAACACAGGCTCACAGAGGTCAGGTCACTTGCCCAGGGACACACAGCCAGTTGGTGACATGTCCAGAGCTGTCGCTCTGTGCCTCCAGCACCCTGTCCTTTGCACTGGGCTATACTGTCATGGGGAAGAAGCCACATGTGGGGCCTACAGAGTGGGGCTGTGCAAGGAGGGTCTCCCAGCGATGCCAGTGCCCGGAGACCAGACAGAGCTGAGTGGTTCACAGGGAGCCACACACCCACCTTCCGGTCCATTCCGGGCTGGTGTTTGGCTCCATGGGCACACACTCCTTCTGCTGCCTGGAAAGCATCCCTTGCTGCCCTCGAGGTAGTCCTGGATGGTGGGACGAAGGCCAAGCCTGATACGGGGAGCCCTTCCTGTGGGACCACCACCGGCTCTGTGACATAGAGCACGTCAGTTAGTGCCTCTGAGCCTCGGTTTCCTCATCTGTAAGGTGAAGAGAAGGCAGCGGAGCTCATAGGGTCACGTACACGCCGGAGATGGTTCCGGCTCCCACGGGGAAGAGTGGGTGGCTCGGGGCGTGCTTACGCCCCAGGCTGCTCCTGGAACCCACGCTCCCTGGCCTCCATGTGTCGTTGTCTAAGTGTTGCTGAGCACCGAGGCCCTCCTCTGCCGTATTGCTCTCCTTGCGCCTGCCGTCTCTCACACCCTCTGTCTCGTGGACTCTGACATCCATCCATCGTCCAGCTACACACAAGCAGGGGTGTCTGAGGTCGTTTGCAGCCATGTCTCCAGGGCCACGACAGTGGGGGTCCTCTCTCAGCTGCTCCCTGTCCTCTGCCACCCAGAACTCACTCGGGACCACGTCCCCTCCCGCAGATACTCATCTACCACCCGGCATTTATCAAGTACGTCTTTGACAACTGGCTTCAGGGCCACGGGCGGTACCCCTCCACCGGCATCCTCTCGGTCATCTTCTCCATCCACGTCTGCGATGAGGTATGCTGTCCACCTGTGGCCTCCCAGGCCTGCCATGCTGCCTAGAGGACCAGGACTGGCCTCCCGGGCTCCTGGGAGAAGAGGGGGAGGCCGGACAGCTAGGCCTGGCTGTCTCTTCTGGAAGCTCAGGTTCCATGTCTGTGTGGGGCTGGCGATACCCCTCTCGTGGGCGTGCCGAGGAGGAGCAGTGCACAGGAGAAAGTTCTCGGGGCCAGGGCTCTGGCGTGCTCTGTGCCAGCGCCCAGGCAGGGCCAGGGCCAGCCGTGGAGGAAGGTCAGGTTCAGCTGCAGGAGAAAGGAGTAAGCCAGTAGGCAGGGTTTTCTGAGGCCGAGTTTTCTGTCTGCTGTCCACTGGAATTGTCTGTGGGGCTAGGTTCCAGTACCCAGGCCACACCCTGGCCAAGCTTTACCGAAAGGTCTGGGGAGAGAATCAGGCTCCCGGGTTCCACCGTCCACTGAGATTGAGAACCAGTCATCTTCTGAAGTGTCCCTTTCCCTCAGACACCTCGCCGTCAGCTAGGCTGTGTCTTGGGTTCCCATCGATGACCTGGGAGGCTCACTGCTACCCTAGGCAGAAAGGCAGGAGGGTGGACCAGCCACCGCCCCCTCCCCAATTTCTTCCCTGGCCCTGGGTTCAGGCAGGACACTCAGTTGTCCCCTCTTGTCACATACAGCCCATCCCTGGCCCCACCCAGCTCATAGTTGGAAATCCCAGAAAGGGGTTTGGGGCTACAGGCGGGGCATAAGATCAGCCCAGCTGTTCCCTCCCCATCCCGGAGTCTTTGGCTGAAGTGGGGTCTCTGCCATCTTCCCACTGTCCACCCGCAGCCAGCTGACCACAGACCCTCTGGGACTCAGCTTTGGAAATGTTTCTGTCTCCTCCCCGTCCACCCTGATGTCCCTGTCAGGGCGGCCCATGCCCAGACTGGCATCCACTGGGAAGGCTGCATTCCCCACGGCACTGTCCGCCCGTCGGGACCCAGCCCTCACATCTGCACCCACTCGCAGGCCCGGGAGCGTGTCCTCCTCTAGACGCCCTCAGTGTGGGCCCTTCCTGGACATCGCCTCACTCTCTAAGATGCTACCTCAATGTCACCACCTCAGAAGAGCTCCCTTTGGCCTGGGTGGTGTTGTGGGAGGGCTAGGTTACAGCTGCCTGCCGGGGCTGAGACCCGACCCATAGTCCCTGTGTCCCTGGCACCTGCCCAGGGCTGATATACCCGACTCAGTGCTTGGCTGAGTCAGCCTCCGTCGGTGTGAAAGGGCCCCACCTGCTGGCCACTGAGGGCTGGTGGAATGCCAGGCTCTGCTGTGGAGGCCGCCCTACCTTCTGCACTGGGCCTCTGGGTCAAAACTGTGAGCCCCAGGTTCAGCACCAGCCTGCTGACTGTGATTCTTGGCCCCAGTTTCCAGTCAAGGACAGGGAGGCTCAGAGAAGTGATGTGACACCCCCGGAGTCTGCCACAAGTGGGAGAAGTGGGATTTAGGGTAGTTTCCTTGCCCCCCTGGCTGTCACTCCGCCCTGTTCCACTCCCTCGGTGGCTGCACAGCCTTGGCTTACCCACCTACAGTCCCTCCAGGTGCCTTCTGGCCTAGGACTTGAGTTGACATAACTGGCATTGCTTCACCAAGCCCCTGAGCATCCCAGGAGCCTGCAGAAGGGCTTCTCTGTGTCCCTCCGAGTGATCACGTCGGGTCGCAGGAATGCCCACCTTAGGCTTCCTTTCTCAGAGCTGCCGCCGCAGCCCTGCTGTCAGGTTCTCCCCTGTGTGTGCCCACAGGTGGACCTGTATGGCTTCGGGGCAGACAGCAGAGGGAACTGGCACCACTACTGGGAGAACAACCCCTCGGCAGGGGCCTTTCGCAAGACGGGGGTGCACGACGCTGACTTCGAGTCCAACGTGACGGCCACCTTGGCTTCCATCAACAAAATCCGCATCTTCAAGGGGAGATGACGCCGCGCGGGGGTCCGGCGGACGCACCACATTGCGCCTCTCCAGCTCCTACCCCGGCGTCTAGCGGAGCTTCGCGGCTGGCCGTGGGCACGCACAGCTGTGTGCAGCCTTGGCCGCTCAGCAAGGTCGCCAGGCTCTGCTGGGGCTGCAGAGCACATCTCGGTGGGAGATGTGCTGGCCCGGGGCTGCGGCAGGGCCTTTCTCCAGAACCAAACTCTCAAACATTTTGGCTTGGGGGGTTGGGACTCCCACACTGACAAATAGGACTTCCCTGGGAAGATGGGCAGAGACTCGCTGTGGCCGACGGGTCCAGACCCGACTCAAACTCCTGTCCTCGCCGGGAAGTTTCTGAGTGACAATTTATTACCTCCAAGACAGAGCCACACCAGGCCAGGCCGGCGCTGGGGGCCAGAGGCTGCCTTCTCTGCTGAAGCCTGGCTTCTCCCTCGGTGTGAAATCTGTCATCTCTTTGTTCTCAAAGCTCCCATTGGATGGCCAGCGGAGGCCCCACCCACAGGTCTGCATGGAAGCTTAGCTTCTTGTTGCGGATTCCCGCAGATGCCTCTTCCAGACAGATTTTCCTTGGAGCGATGGATCTGGGGGGTTATAGCTGGCCGAGTGCTCTCTGACTACTTTATGTGCCTTTGAGTTTGGGGAAGGGGTGCACACGTTGGCTCACAGCTCAGGAAGGGGGCCCTCCACCTGCTCCTGCTTACCCTACAGCTGAGAACGTCTTTCCTAGTTTCCTGAGCCAGAGTCTGAATTCGAGCAAAACTTAGATGGACTCGATGTCCCCCAGAGGCACTGCAGCCATGCGACGCCCACTCTCACTCTCACAGGCTAGGGTTGGGCCCCTGTAACCTCCCAGGGCCACACAGGGGCTTCCAACAGCCAGCGTCATCCTCCAGGGCTGCACTTTGGGCCCAGCCCCCATGGCCATCTTGGTGGGGTCCTGGGTTGGGGGGGCGTGGAAGGCGTGCAGACTGGACTTACCTCATCTCCTCCCCCTCCAGCTACTCTCTCTTTTCTCTTCAGCCTTCTTGATTATTTATTGATTTTTGTTTTAATTCAACTGACAACTTGCCGGGCCTGGCGTGTGAAGCTTGCTGTTGCTTTGTGAGACAGCCAGGCAGTGAGGAGCCTTGGGGAGGTCCATAGCAATCCTCAGACTGGGGTGTGGGGATGTGGAGCCTGGGGGCTTGTGGGATGCTCTGCACCACCTCCCTTCCAGCCCCTTTCCTCCTTCTCCTTGGAGACTTGGGTTTGTTCTTGGGCCTGAGAGTCTCCAAAATGCAGCAAAACCTCACTGGGGCTGGGAGGGGAGCAGAGGCCACAGGCATACAAGGGCAGTGCTTCTGACTGTTGGCTCCAGTTTCTGATGAAACCAGAAAAACCACTTTTCCTATTGAAAACATTTCATGCAAGGCTGCTGCTGCTTTGGGGAGGTGTCACCTTTCCCAGTGGGAGGTGAAGGCTGCAGGCAAGAGGCCTGCTATTCCAGGTCTGGGTCCTGTTCGCACTGGGAGAGAGGGAGGCCTCGGGCCAGGGATGGCTGTGGGACGTGCAGAATCGCATGCCAAGTTTGGTTTTCACCCTGAGTCTGTGCATTCAAACATTTTTCTGGGGAGAGGTTCCATAGCTTTGATAAGATTCTCAAAGATTCAGAATCTAGAACGTGTTTCAAAGGCAAAATAACAACAAAAATCCTACTTTAGTTTAAAATTCTCCCAAACCGAAGAGTCGCTTGGCTGACAAGGCTGGCAAGCGGCAGGAGTCCCTGTCCTGCCCCTCCCTCCTGGCAGGCTTGAGCTCAACATGAGGAACTCAGCAGACATCAAGCTGGTGGGCCCAGTGACCCCAGGAGCAAAGACGGAGGACACGGACTCAGACAGAGTGGAGACTCCTGAACTCCCTCCTCCCAGTCGCTAAGTGCACGCAGGGGTGGCAGGTACAGGGTGCACTCCTCTGTGGGCTCCTCTCAGGAAGACCAAGCTCCCAGAGTGAAGCTGTGTCCCTGCAGGCTGGATGCTGGCTGGGCCCATCACCTGGTCTTGGTCCAGTCCCTTCCTCCCTCCTGCGAGTATGCTCAAGCTGTGAGGTGCTCTCCGCCCCACTGAATCCATTTCTCCTATTTCACAGGTGAGAAAAGCAAGGCCCAGAGAGAGGAAGTGCTTTGCAAAGTGAGCCAGTTGCTACAGCAGAAGTCAGTTTGAGCAAGAGTAAGACAGTGTGGGCTCCAGGTTTAAAATGTCCAGAGGTGGGCGTTCCCAATAGACTCCATCCAACGTCTCGAAAAACTGTCACCAGGGTGTTGGTGTCTGACTGTCGCCCTGCCTCTCAGCACTGAGCGCCAGCCCCATGCTGCAGACCAGGTGCCCCCAACAAGCTCTGGTCTCCCTTCCCATACCTCTCTCCAGTGGAGGAGACTGCACCACTCCCTGTAGCCCAGCAGACATCTTCAGTGTCTTCTTGGTGTAGCAGTCAGGACTTGAACCAGTAGAAGCCACCACTGTGGCCAGAATTGAATGCACCGAGTGGCTTAAGCCAACCGGAGCCTCGTTCTAGTTGAAGGTGGGAAGACTCAAACAAGATGGACCTCAGAGGGCACTGGGCATGCTGTCAGCAGGCGAACAGGACGTGGTCACACTCACGGGGCCTGTGTGTCTGCCATGCACATTCAGGATGGGGGCTCCCTCAGGCCCCAAACCCCAGCCCAGGGCTCTGTCCACTGCAAGCAGAGAGCACCTTGAAAAGCAGCCCTGGGCTCTGAGCAGCTAGCATAAGGGTCCCAGCCTGTGGCTCACAGCACTGAACCTGAAACTGCAGGCAGGGCCAGAGAGGGTGGTCCAAGAGATCCCAGCAACTCCAGGTCTTCAGAGTCCCCCCCACTGAGCCAGGAAGCTGGTTACCCAGAGCTGGGGTCACCTACCTGTCCCCTGCCTACACCCACCTGTTAGAAAAGAAAAGAGGGCTGGTTTCTGGCCTATGGCCTTCTCAGAGGGGCCCAGGGAAAGGATCAGAGGATACCTTTTGAAACGGCCTTTGCCAGGCGTCATCCAGCTAATAACATGGGAAGGCTTAGTGGGGGGCTGGCAGGAGTGGATACGAGAAAATAGAACATGAAACAGGAAAACAGACAAGAAGGGGGAGAGAACCCACTGAGACCTTGGTGGAATCCCAGGCTCTGCTGTGGCCAGAAGGGGCCACCAGAGACCACCCTACCTCGTGCACTGGGCCTCTGGGTCAAAGGTGTAAGGGAGCCACAAAGAACAGCTAGAACTATGATGTTGGCCTGGTGGCCTAAAACCAAGTAAAATGGAAAAGGAAACAGAACTCTGTCCTGGCCTGGTTACGGCCGACAGTGCTTTCTGGGAGGGCCAGTCCTGAGTGGCTGCCATCCAGATAACTGTGGCTGGGTACCGGCCAGCTGCCCGCAGGAACCCCTCTGAGGAGCCTGGGGACATCTTGTCCATCATGGACGTCGGGCTGGCAGCTAATGTGGCCGGTGCCGCCAGGCCACACACCCTCCCCTGCAGGCGTGCTGACTGGTGCTGAGACGGTCTGCTTTCCTCTGTCAGGGAAACACGAGCGCCTGCACCTAGGAGCTCCCTGCCACCGCGTGGAGTGTGAGGGGGCTTTGGCAGGAGGCAGCAGAGACGGCAGAGTGGCATCTGACCGTCTGTCAGGGTCAGGGCATCAGCAGCTCTTCACTGACAGAAGAGTGGAATTTCCTACACGGAGCCTGGCCCCCTGCTCCTCTCCCCCATCAGATCCTTGCCTGCACCTCGAACCCAGGCCCGTCACAGCTCTGCCGTGGTACGGAACTGCCCATGGTTCTGTGCCGGGAGGTCTCCAGCTCAGCCTGGCTCGGGACCCCCTGCCTCAGCCTGGGAGGAAGAGCCTGGGTCCCTGTCCTCCTGCACGATCTCTAGCACTTCACCCCACTCCCTGCAAAGCCAAAGGTTCGCAAGCACCTTCTCTCCCCTGCCGCCTCAGGGGTTCGGCTGCTGCTGTTTTCAGCCCTGCCTCCTCTTCCTCCCCACCTCTCCTCGTGCAGGTTTGCAGCAGAGCCTTGGGCTGGTTGCATTTCTCATGTGTTTGCAAGTCTGCCTTCCTCAGCCCCTGCTCTGTTTTATTTATTGTTGAATATTTCCAATGAGCCAAATCAAGGTGAATTACAAAAGAGCTATTTTACCAATCAGGTGTGTTTGCCGTTTCTCTGCGAGGGCTGCGCCCGGGGGCTGCCCTGGCCGTCACCATCAGATCTGTTCATTCCTCGAGGTGTCACCTCCAATCACCTCATGGGTGAGGACCCACCCTGCCAAATACCCAGGCTCAGGAGACCGCGAGGTCAGCGGATCCTTGGAGAGGCGGCCTCAAACCTGGCTGCACCATTCCTTGCTGCGTGACTGTAGCGAGTTAGCTACCCTCTCTGAACCTCAGCTGCCTCTTCTGTCAAATGGGTGTGCCAGTACCAGCCAGCGGAGGGTCTGTGAGGTAAACAGAACATCTGAGGGACCAGAGGAGACCTTCACCAGCTGTTCCAGCGTTTGACGGAATTACCTTGGTCAGAGCCAAGTCAGTGTCCGTCCTCCCCCAAGAGAGACCGGCACACCCAGGATGAACCAAGTCTAGTCCAGAGTTGACACAAATCTTCCATTTAAAAAAAAAAAAAAAAAAAAGATCCAGAAAGCTAGCTCTGGGACTCTGGAAAGTAAAACGGGTGTAAACAGTTAACGATCTGTTTGCACGACCCTCCCCGGGTCTGATCCTGAATTCTCACGACACCCCTGCAGGGTTGATGGATGGTTGAGACCTTCCTTCTGCACATCCAAGGCTCCTGTCCACTCTGCCACCCCTCGGTTACTCCCTGCTCAGCCCAGGGGACACTCGCTGAGTGAATTTGAGACATGTGTCTCTGGTAACCTGAAGGCAGCCCTCAGAGGCAGGATGGGGCAGAGTCACACAGGCGTCCCAGAGCCAGCTGCCCTGGGGTTTCTACTTATTAGCTGTGTGAATTTGAGCGTTTCTTAACCTCTCTGTGCCAGATTTCCTTTTGGGTCAAGGTGGGATGATGTACTACGTACGTAATGCGCACTGAGGATTCAGTGAATTAACACATGCTAAGGGTGTACAGACGCGCCGGGCACGTGGTAAGTCTCGATCAGCGTTAGCTGTTATTTAACCCAGGCAGCTGAGCTGAAGGCAGGACTGCGAAATGGACAGGGAGGTCCCCGGGTTGCCCAGTCAGCGCCCCCTTTCTGTGTCTCTCCAACCAGCCTCCCGCCTCTGCCTCGGTTCCTGGGGCCTTCGGGTTGCCTCATCTTCCTCTAAGTGGCTTCTTCAACTCTAGAATCCCCCATCGGTCTCAACTCCTTTTACCCCCAGGTTGAAGCCTGCGGTCTCACGTTGCAGCTGCAGTGCCCACAGGCTGCCACAAGGGGATGGCGCCACTTGGCAGGGTGGGAGTACCAGGCGCTGGCAGCCCTGTTCCTGCACATCACACCCTGAGCTGGGGCTGGAGCCCCGGGGGAAAGAAATTAGCCAGGGTCCTCTCAGGAGAGCCCTGAGGGCACTGAAGGACCTTTCAGGCACTCATCAGAGGAGGGGGCCAAAGCCAGCACCTGCCTGCGCTCCACCCCTCCCACAAACAGCCCACCTGGGATTTGGCCCTGAGGGCCCTGGGCAAGTCCTGGGACACCCCTCAGGCTGCTCCAAATGTGAGCTCGACTGCTCTGCAAAAAGCAGCTCCTGTCCCGGTCCAGCAGTCATGAAGAGGCATCTATTGAGCCCTGTCACTCACTTCCCTCTCCACGCCACCCTGTCCCAGCCCCTAAGCCCCAAACCTACGTGACACCTCTTCCACGTGCCGGACTCTGAAGCCCTCCTGTGCGCCTTCAGCTGCAGCGAGGTCCTAGCAGGACTGGTGAGTTCTGGCCACGCCCCCTCAGAGGTGCTGCTGTTCCATGCCCCGACCGCCCACTGTGGAGGCACCAGCTCCAGCCTGCGGTGTGGACTCACTTCGTCCCCCAGCTCACACCCCGAAGCCCACCCAGTGTGGCTCTATTTGGAAATGGGGTCTCCAGGAAGTGATTAGGGCTAGAGGAGGGGATGGTGATGGGGCCCTCATGGTGGGGTCAGTGCCCCCTGAAGGAGAAACAGCAGAGGGCTCTCGCTACATGTGTGTGTCTGTCTGTTGCGTGAGGACTCACTGAGAAAGCAACCTCCTGTAAACCGGGAGGAGGACCCCGCCATGCTGCCCTGCTGATCTGGGACTCAAAGCCCCCAGAACTGGGAGGAAGCAGCATTGGCTGAAGGCCTGTCTGGTGCTTCTCTGGGCAGCCTGAGCTGGCCGAGATGTCCACACTAACTCTGCCGCCTTCTCACAAAGCAGGGCACCTCGAGCAAGCCCCGTGGCCTCTATGGGCCTCAGTTTCCTCCCTCGAAATACAGAAGAAATCACACCTACCCTGGGAGGCTGCTGGAGGGGCTGAAGGAACATGGGGACAGGCCAAGGACAGCAGTTGGAGCACTGAGCTGGTGCCCGCAGCCACGCTCTTCCTCCCTGAGCACCTAAGACTCTGCAGGGCCCTCTCCCCCCTGCCCTGGTCCTCCTGATCCCCTTAGGCCTCAGTGGGTGGAGAGACCCGAGCAAGGTCAGACCCTGGGACGGTGCACTCAGGGAAGGCCCTACCCACTGAGCGCCCTGTGTAGGCCGGCCTGGCTGCTGCCGGCAGGAGGCTGGGTTTGCGGGTAAGGTCAGTTCAGCTGGGCGAGATAAGGAGAGAATGGGGAATCGTGCTGCAATTCTAAGCCGTCCTCTAAATCAGCTGGACCAGAGCACACTGAGCTTCAACCAGCTCCTGAGTCAATCATTAGCTTAAAGCCCAGCAGGCAGGGCTAGGACTCTAGGATCCCAATTCCTGGGACACTGAGTCCTGGTCCTTGCCAGGCTATGGGTCGGGATGGGCGCCTACAGGATGCAGCCCAAGGAGGCAGGGGGAGTGACCAGGGAGGCCAGGGGTCCCCATGGCTACCTGGTGCCTCTGAGGCCATTAAAAGATCACTTTCGGGAGACGGATGCCTCCCAGTGCCACCTGTCTTCATAGGGAGACACTGAGATGCACCTGGATGGGAACTGGACAGAAGACTCTCTCAGTTTTCCTCCAAATCAGTCCTTCTGACTTGGCCAAATGCTGAGCAGAGCGCCTCGTGACAGTGGCCACCAGAGGGCACAATGGGCCCACGTTCTGCAAGATTGCCTTTAACCCAGAGATTGACTGGGACTGGGAAACAGCTAGAAAGTTGCATGAGGAGAGACACAGCTCACACACACGTGGAAGGTGGGAACCTGACCTTGATATTAACAAGGGCCACACCTTCCTGATAAGGAGAGTCATTTAACCAAGAAAACAGGTCAAGAGAAAAGGCCTGGGCCCTATTGGATAGTCAGAGCTGCAGGCGGGTGCGGGCTGGCCAGCGAGCTGTCTGTGGCCCCTTGGGCTGTGTGGCACAGCTGGCCCAGGCCTGGCCCCACCCTCAGACCGGGGCGTTTTTGCTGGCTTCCCACTGCCACCCTTCTGTGATTTCTGGGCTGTGACCTATGGGGAGTACTTAACTTCTATGGAACCTTCGCGTCTTCATCTGTAAAACGGATATTAAATAGCATAGCACACGGTCAACAAAGATGCCAGGCTCCTTTTTTTTTTTATTTTTTGAGTCCTCCCTGCGGGCAATGTATTTAACGTTCATCTTCTCACTGAATTCTCCCAGCAGCCCCCGTGAGTTAGCTCGAGTGGCTGTCTTCACAGAGCTGAGGTGCAGGCTGTGCGTGGTTAGCCAGGTCTTAACCGGCCAGCAGGGACTAAGACTGACCCAGCTGGGACAGGAGAGGCTAACGCTGCCGACAGCCCCAGCCCTGCACCACGGAGATCGATCTGCTGTGTCAGAGATCTCTGCGGCTTTGGCGGCTCTTCTCCGTAGATCCCCCACGTGGCAAGCCAGGTTGGCCACCTGTTTTCTTGACAGGGTGCCAACTTCAGTGACAACTTCTACATGTGGCCTTCGAGGTCATTGCATGAGGGAAAAGGAGATGGACATGGCTGACTAGCTTTTAACTGTCTCCCCTCGGAAACCACGCCTGTCGCTGTCATTCAAGGTCTGGTGGCCAGCACTAGCCACCTGGTCAAACAAGCTGTAAGGAAAGCCACCAACGTGACAGAACATCCGGAATAGCAAAGGCACCCCTATGGTTTCAGTGTCCTCAAAAAATTTCATGTGTTAGAACTTCCTATAGTGTGAAAGTATTAAAATGAAACAATACCTTCATGTGCTCAAAGGTGGGGCCTGGGGAGTGACTGAGTGATTAGGGTAGGGCCCCTACGATAGGCTCCTGGGAGGTTTAGGAAGAGAGGGAAGGAGACCAGACCAGAGCCACACATGGACAAAGCCCACACTCTCCTGCCCTCTGCCATGCTGCGATGCAGCCAGAAGTCTCTCACCAGAGGCAGCCTCCAGGCTTGGATTCCAAGCCGTGAGTGAACAAACCTGTATTCTCTTACGTTATCCAGACTCAGATATTTTCTGTCATTAGGAGCAGAACCAACAAGAGCAGGTGCTATCTCTACTGTCTGCTTTCTCCAAGCACAGACCCCACACTGGCCACAGAACTGCAGTCAAGGCCTGCAGCCCTGCGCTGGTTGGTCCTGAGTGATGCGGGCAGAGCACTCAGTTGCACAGGCTCATGGGCTGAGTAGGGCAGACCTCAGGGAGGGATCCCAGGAGACAGGTGGTGGACACTGGGGGACAGAAGGCCCAGAGCCAGAGTGCAGTGTGATCAAGGCTGTGCGACCTCGTCTCACTGGAGGTCGCCTAGCATCTTAGGGGCTGTGTGTGGAAGAGGAACTCGGAGTGCTCCTGGTGGTTGTCGCCATTCCCAGTACCTGTTTGGTTTCATGCAAGACTCTTCCTAGTGCACTCTCTAGCTACAGTGACAGTGATAGACAGAAGAGCTACTGCCCCCCGGGGAGGAGGATGTGTGCTCTGTCCTGGGAGCTGTGCAGACAAGGGCCGAGAGCCACTGCTGTAAGCTGCAACATGGCGATGTGGCCTCAGGGAAGGCAGGCTGGGAAGAGCAGGTGGATCCACCGGTCAGTCATCAGGCATGCACACGTGCATGGTGTGAGTTTCAAACCTCTGGGTCCAGGACTTGAACCGTGGTTGGTCATGTGGGAGTCCAGCGACATAACTGGTATACCACTTGCTGGTCCCTCCCAGCATGTTTTGTTTTTCAAGCCACCAGCGCAGAGACTCTAACTACAGTCAGCTAGGTGGGTTCCTTTAACCACCAGACTACATGACTGGCCCAGTCAACACACTTTTTATTTGCATGCCTGGCACTGTCTGGGGTGCTGGGCAGACAGGAAGCAGCAACGTTCCTGCCTTCAGTGCACTTCTGCTGGTGACTGCTGGGAACGGTGGGATTAGCTGAAAAACTCAAGACTCACACATCTTGTCCAAGCCCTAGAGTGTGCAGGTTCGGACACAGAGGTGCCAGGAGCAGCGCACAGAGCAGCCACCATGACTGGCTGTGGAACAGAAAGGCCTGGATGACTGGAGGGATCCACCTGCTCGTCCCAGCCAGAAACCAGGCAAGAAAGAGGGAGCAGGGCATGCCAGGCAGACCCAAGAGAAGGTGCAAAGTCTAGAGAAGAGAGAGAGAGAGCAGGGCAGTGTTGGGGTGGATGGTGCTCGGTGCTGTGACACAGGTCCTAGGCACCAGCAAGAGACAAGAGCAAGGGTGTAGCATCTAGGTCTCTTGAGATCTTTAAGAAAAATGGGAAATCTTTTTTTTTTTTTTTTAAGAGAGATTTTTGCTATAGGGCACATGTGTTCACCAAAGAGACAGAAGGCAAGAAATAACCCCTCCGAGGTGATGGCCCTGCTGCAATTCCTTCTCCATTCTCCTCTCAGGATCTTGGGCCCATACGCACACACACCCGGCATGAGTTTCAAGCCGCCAGGTCTGGGTCTCAAACCGTGGTTGACTATGTGGGAGTCCAGCAACATAACCATTACACCATCTGTTGGTCCCGAGAAATCTTAAGTGCCATCAGTACAAGAAAAGTTGGCATGGGGTCATCCTTGTGGCCTGCTGGTTAAAGCAGCCTGCTCTCACATGGCAGACTTCATGGTTCAAGTCCCAGATCTGGAAGCTTAAGAAACATGCCAGGTGTGTGTGCATGTGTACTCAAATTCCCGAAGGGAGAGAGAGACAGAGAAAGGATTGCAGTATGACCATGCCCTCGGAGGGCCTTTCTCTGCTCCCTTTCTCTGCTCTCTTTCTGGTAAGTGCACTCACCCTCTACCAAAAATAAATGAATAAATACAATTGATGCGGTCGCTGAATGTACATTCAAATAAGAGGCACATGTTCAAAATGTCTACATATCCTTGTTCTCAGTTGAGCAGCACCCAGCAAGGAGCAACTGAGAAAATCTGGGCTCTGATGAGAGAAAATACCTGGCCTGAGACCACCCCCAAGGTTCAGGTCTGTGAGCCCAAGCCCACATCTGCTCCCAGTACGCCCTACACTGTTCAGACAGTCTGCCTGGTATTAAAGTTGGGGGGAGGCGTGTGTGTACCTCCAGCTGGGCTGTGAGTTCCACCTACCTGGATTTCCAGTACTGAGCACAGCCTGGGTTTGAGTGCTAATGAATGTGCAAAGAACTAAACTGGCCTGAACTGAATCTATCACAGTGGAAAGGCACAAGTTCACATCCCAGCTCTGGGATTTCTTATCTCCTAAGCATTGCTCAGACATGCTGTTCACAGCCAGACCCAAGGTCTCCGGGGAGTCAGTGGGCATGGACAGCTATCACATGGAAGGCAACCTGGAGTGCTTCCTGTCAGCCAGCCATCTCCAAAGAGTCTAAAACTTCTAGAAGTTTTTACTAGAATATGCTATAGAGCTATAAAAGCAGTTCTCTTTCTCTGTGAATAAAGGAAGAAATTAAAAGAAAAAAAGAGGGAGAAAGGAAGTGGTGGAGGAAAGAAGAAAAGAGAAAAGAAAAAAAAAGAAAAGAAAAGAAAAGAAAAGAAAAGAAAAGAAAAGAAAAGAAAAGAAAAAAAACATGGGCTCTATGACAATGCAGCAGTAATGGAACTGGGCCCTTATGCGAAGGTCCCAGGTTTATGTTCCCAGGCCTCCCTCTTACATGACAGCCATGCAAACCTGTGATCTGAGCTGCCCGAGTCTGGGGGTGGATTGTGACATGAGTACACTGTTGAGTGTGCCTGTCTTTCTATTACTCTCTTTCTTTCATGGAAGACATAAAGAAATCTTTTTGAAAAGGAGTAAAAGAAAGAAAGAAACAGAAGCAGGGAGAGAGGAAGAGGCAGGAACACAGCAAGCTCTCCCTTACTTCTTCCTATACCCAGCTGTGCTTTCACAGAGCTGCTATCACGGGGTGGGGAGGGAAGTTCTCCTTTTTGTTTTACATTTTCTTGTCTTATTGTTTTGCACCCATCACTCTCCACATTGTAATGTTATTTCCCAATCTCCATTTTAATAGTAGTAAGACCATTTTTCCAGAAGACACATTATATCGAGTGTTGCTCTGTGTCAGGGATAGTGTCATGAAATGGAGGGAGGGACCCTCATCACTGTGGTCAGAGAGTTGGAGGGTTAGAGTCCTTAGTGGGGAAACATCACAATCAAATAGATAAACCTGGCAGGGAGAGGGCAGGAAGCCCCCCATGCCTAGAGGAAGCTTCCTGTCCTGAGGGAGCCCAAGCTGAGGATGGGGCACAGAGGGGCTCAGGGAGGTGTGAGGGCAGCAGGAGCTAGCCAGATGAGGGCTCAGTGTCCAGGCAGGCAGAGAAGCACAGGCAGAGCCCTCTGCGCTGCAATTTCCTCACCTGTAAGGATAACAATACCTTCAGAATACGTGAGCAAATGCTTGTACAGCTCATAGCACCGCTAGTGTCCTACATAAATAAACAGGTCCAGGTAGGGTAGTGCATGTGGGTAGATACTGCTACTTGTCAGACTGAGGCCACATGGGCGGCCTGGGTTCAACTCCCCCAGTCCACCCTAAAAGCTGGACACAGAGCTGTGTGCCTGCAGTCCCCGGTACTCAGGGGGCTGAGGCAGAAGTGAAATACAGCAAGACTCTGTCTAAAATAAATGAATAAATTAATAAAAACCTTGGTGAATAGTAAATGAGGCAATGTGAAATCTACTGATACATAATATTTATCTTTTGGATTATTTCTAACTCGTCTTTTAAAAGTTCTTTTAAAAGGTAACATTCAGAATGAGAGAAAATATTTCCAAAACATCTACCTGGTAAGAGTCTAATATTCAGAATATAGGAAGGATTCTTAGAACTCACAACAAAAAGGCAAATAAACCAATTAAAAACAGGCAAAAGACTTAAATAGGTATTTCTCAAAAAAGATATCCAAATGGATAACAAGCATGTGAACAGACACTCAACATCATTAGTCACTTGGAAAATGCAAATCAAAACCACACTGAGCTGGTATTTCACACTCACTAGGATGGCTGCAATCAAAAAGACGAAAAATAACAAGTGAAGTGTTGAGTAGGGAGAAGTTGAAACCCTGTGCATTTCAATTTTATGTTTTGTTTCGCAAAAGTAGGCTAGTTTATTAAGCAAAAGCAAAAGTGTACTCCCAAGAGGTAGGACTAGGCCTGAGCAGAGAGAGAAAGAGTGGCTTGAGGGCCTGGGTAGTTACTTTCCACAGAGCTTGTAATTTCTTAGGGTTATATTAATTGATCATTGACTGGGTCCACTGATTGCTTTCATCCCATTGTCTATATATCCAATGTGGCTGAGCCCACTGGTTCATCTCTTTGGTTATCTCCAATGTGTCTGGGCCCACTGGTTCACCCATTGGCTATTTCCAATGTGTCTGGGCCCACTGGTTCACCCATTGGCTATTTCCAATGTGACTGGGCCCACTGGTTCATCCATTGGCTATTTCCAATGTGTCTGGGCCCACTGGTTCATCTCATTGGTTATTTCCAATGTGGCTGGGCCCACTGGTTCATCTCATTGGCTGTATCCAATGTGAGTGGACCCACTTACATTACATGGAGTGGAAAATTTTCTGCCTTGATGGTTTGTGCAGCTGTAGCAGAAAGTAATAGCTGGATGATTGCTCAAAAAGTTAAGCACAGAGTTATTTGTATAACCCAGCAATTCTCCTCATTGCTGTGTACCCCAAATAAATGAAAGGTACTCAGGCAAGCACCTGTACGTGAGTGTTCATGGCAGGATATTCCCTATAGCTGAACTGTGGAAACAACCCAAATATCCATCATTTTAGCCATCTGTTTACCCAACAGAAGAAAGGATAAACAAATGCACATGCACACAGTGGAATATTATTCTGCCATGAAAAGGAATGCAATGCTGATGCATGCTGCAGTGTGGATGGACCTCAAAAACATGCTGAGTGTGAGAAGCCAGACACCAAGGGTCCCTGTCATATGATTCCATTTATAAGAATTGTCCATAATTTGTAAGCCAAACAGACAAGGAGATTAACAGTTGCAGGGGCCAGCAGGGGGGCTTCCGTGGGTTGAAGGAAATAGGAGGTAACTGCTTAGTGGGTGTAGGTTATATTTTGGGTTGACAAAAATATTCTGGAACTGGATAGAGGTGGCAGTCACATGTTGTGAATGTGCTAAATGCCACTGCGTCATCTACTTCCAGTTGGCTGATCGTATTTATATACATTTCACCTCAATGTGAAAAACACTAAGAAATGAGGTGAACATTTTAGAATGTAAGTAAATACACTTTTATGTATTTTCTTTCTTTCTTCCCCTAAAGGTGGGAAGAGTAGGTGTTAATAATCCGTTGTTGTGGGTGTGGAGACGAAGGCCCAGGTGACTAGAAGACTTGCTCGAGGCGCCACATAGCGTTAGCAACCATGGAAGATTGGAGTCAGATCCCCTAGCAGTCCTGCTTTCCGGGACAACACAGGGGTCAAGTGTTTCCATTGTTGGACACCTTGGCCAGAGGTTAGGGAGGCGTGAGCCTGCTGAGGCTGAGTCCCAGGGCTGTTCAGTCCTGTGTTCAGTGGGCGGGGACCCTTCCAGAAGCCCTAATTAAGAGGAACAGGTTACACATTCCTAGCAGTAGGCCTTTGGGATAAAAGGGGAGGAGAGACAGGCGGGAAAGAGGGTCAGAACCAGAACGGTGAAAGAGAAATACTGAACCTTCCTTTGTCTGCTGGCCATGAAGGTTTCATGTGAGTTTCTAAGGAAATTGGAGCCCAGAGAATTGTTCCAGATAGAGTGGTGACTGCATTGCACGTCCAGGAAATCAGACTTCCTGTTACATAAACGTGGCTTCCTTTTACCCGCTGAACTTTCTGAATAAAGGTGGAAAATGCAGTGCATGTGGCCACTTGGAGTCATCATTGCATAGATGTGGAGGTCTCCTTTCCTGATGCACGTAGGCACAGCAGGGGTGGGAGGGTGAGGAATTCAGGGCCCATCAGGCCCCTCTGGCCAGAGTCCTCCACAGCACACAGCTCCCCGTGATGGTAAGGCCAAGCTGTGGTGAAGGCTGATCCTGTGCCCAGTGCTCTGTCCTCTAGCCCTGCTGAGCTGATGGGTCTGGCCACCCCGGATCACCGTGTTTCCTGCTTTGGCACTGGTTTGTCCAGATAAGAGCAGCCTTCTGGTTCATGAAGACCATCCTTTGCCCTTGTGGACTCGGTTGGCGGATCAGCCACCATGTCCTTTCCCATGGGGCTTTCAGAGTATGACCATCCACCCTCAGAAAAATGACCTCACAGTATCAGGACTGTTTGTTTTATTTTCTGTCTACCTCTTTTAATGGGAGTCTGCATCAGAGACATCTGAGCTCTGTGTTCTCAGCGTGTAGCACAGTGCCCGGCATTCAGCAGGTGCTCAGCAAGCGTTGGTTGAATGGAAAAGGGCATCGGTTTTAAACAACTTGTATGACTAGGTAGATGAGTAAACAGAGGGTTGAGGCAGAACGAGAAGGACAGGAGTTCAGGGAGCCCTCCCTGCTTGTTCCCAGCTCACTGACAGCTGTGGCACTGTGCTGTCCCTCCTCTGACCCCAGGTCTCTCATCTACAAGACAAGCTTTGGGGGCATATCAGGTGGCCTTTCCTGGGAGCCCATGTTCCTAAGTGGAATGGCAAGACTCCCTTCCCAACTGGGCCAAAGACTGGAGCCAGCAATGTTTTAGACAGCAACCCCTCCCCTTGAATGGTACACCAGGGTGGGAAGGGTGATCGATTGAGAACACGTGCACAGTCCTTTGCTAGAGCCAGCTGCCCTAGAATATCGAGCAGCATTCCAAATTCCGACTTCACCTCATACTTTAGTGCCTGCAGTCATATTTGCTTTTTATGTTTTTTCTTTAGAGAGATTTTTGCTATAGGTCATGTATACTTTCCAGACACACACACACACACACACACACACACACACACACAGAGAGAGAGAGAGAGAGAGAGAGAGAGAGAGAGAGAAAGTGAGAAATCTCCCCAAGTGTGGGATGACCATGCCACAATCCCTTCTCTTCCATTCTCCTTTTGGGATTATGGGCAGGTATGTACATATACCTGGCACAAGTTTTGAGCCACCAAGTCTGGGACTCAAACCATGGTCGGTCATGTGGGAGTCTAGTGCCACAACCACTATACCAATTATGGTCTCCATACTTGTTTTCTCTAAGTCTTACAAAGAGCTGGGGAGTAGAAGCCATCAGGTCCACATCAGAGAGCTGCAATGACTTATTCAAGGGCTCACGGCAGCATAGCAATGTTGGCCTTAATTAAACTTTTATTTATTTATTCCATGACAGCAAGAGAGAGAGAGACAGAGAACCAGGACCTCCAAGAGGGCCCTCCAGCTGCAGTCCATCCTCCTCGGCTGCCCACGATGACAGATGCACATGCATACCTAGTGTGCTCAGAAAGGTCCCTGGATGTGAACCCAGGACCTTTCACATGTGGGTCCCACTGCGCCACTATGTGGCCCCACTTTGTTAGAACTCAAAGATCTCTGTTCAAATGCAAAACTGACCTAGGACAAGGAGTTCCTTAGTCAGGATGCCCAGGACCCCTTTGTGTAAATTTACCTAGCATGCTCTCCTGAGCCCTTAACGGGACGAAGAGGGTTCGGAACAGAGTTCAGAGACATTTTGAAGGGTCAGGCTGGGCTGGAAAGCTCCTGAATGCAGGGTCCGGCAAATACAAGTGCTGTATTGAGGGCAGGAGTCAGAGGAGCAGCAAAATGAACAAGAGACAGAGATCAGGAGAGTCCTTCCTTCCAGCTCACTCCCTCCTGCCCTCTCTGCCTGCCGCTGTGAGTGGTCTGACTGACATCAGCTCTGCAGAAATAACTGCCTGTGTTTTAAATTTTCCTGGGCCAGGGACCAGCAGTTAGCGTAATGGCTATGTCGCTGGACTCCCATGTAGTCAACCACGGTCTGAGTCCTGGACCCAGTGGCTTGAACTCATGCCGGGCACGTGTGCGTGCGTGCCCAAGATCCTGAGAGGAGAATGGAGGAGAAGGGATTGCAGCATGGCCATCCCCCCGGGGGGTGATTTCTCCCTTTCTGTCTCTCTGTCTCTGTCCTTCTAGTGAGCACACGCGCCCTAAAAAAAACTTTCTTGGGCCAGCTGGTGGTGTGGTGGTCAAAGCAGCTGGACCCCACATGGCCAACCATGCAGCTAGAGACCCAGACCAGGAGATTTAAAAACACACTGAGTGGGAACCAACAGTTAGCATAAATGGCTATGTCGCTGGACTCCCATGTACTCGACCGCGGTTCGTGTCCCGGACCTGGTGGCTTAAAACTCACGCCGGGCGCGTGTGCATGCGTGCCCAAGATCCCAAGAGGAGAACAGAGGAGAAGGGATTGCGGCGTGACCATCCCCCCGGGGGGTGATTTCTCGTTTTCTGTCTCTATGTCTCTCTCTGTCTGTCTGGCGAGCACATGTGCCCTATAGCGAAAATCTCTCCCAAAAAAAATAATAATAATAATAATAAAATAAAAAAAATAAAAACACACTGAATATATGTGCATTCATGCCCAAAGTCACAGGAAAAGCAGAGATTGTGGCATGGCCATTCTCCTTGGGGTTTTTTCTCACTTCCCTTCTCTGTCTCTCTCCTGTGAGCTTACTCTCCCTGCAGCAGGTTAAATAACTAATAGAAAACTTTCCCTGTCACTGGAGATGAGCCTGAGTTTCTAGTGAGACCTTCAGGTTTGCCTCTTGCTAACCTCTGTA
Organism: Tupaia tana; assembly: GCA_026018925.1. NCBI lineage: Eukaryota > Metazoa > Chordata > Mammalia > Scandentia > Tupaiidae > Tupaia > Tupaia tana. The sequence goes on along the minus strand of JAKSZU010000008.1, from coordinate 85,280,179 downwards.
GTCTCTGGGCCTTGTGTCACCTCCTTTTCCACTTTCCCTCATTGTACCCCATATCTCACCATTCTCCCCACTTGTGTGCCTGCTCTCCTCCTTGGCTTTCCCCTGCCGGTTCCACAAGACCAGCTGGTGGCACTACTTAGTCCTGATAGGAGTGCCCATTCACCTCCAGCTAGTCAGGTCCCTCTGTTCTTCATTCACTCTGAGACTAATGACAGTGCCTAAGTGAGCACGGTTAATACACCCATATGGTGTGCAAAATGGGGTGGTCCTTATTACCTCTTACCTCCCCCATGGCGTGGTACACAGGGACTGTGAGCTTTGTACTCTCGCTGCTGGACACTGCCCTGCAGTTAGCTGACTCTCTGTCTGTGTGATAACAGCCAACATTTACTGGGCTTAGCCTATGTGCCAGGCACTGCGCCCATGCTTCACATGGGTAAAATCATTTCACCTTCCATCAGTGGGCAGAGCTGCTGCTAGCCCGTTACCCAGAGGCACTCCTGGACAGTGAGCAGCATGCATGAAGAGTGGTAGGCCTGCCGAGAAGGTTGATATCATAGTCATCACCATCACCATTGTCACCATCATCATCATCATCACCGTCATACCATCCTCATCATCACCATCGTCACTGTCACCAACATAATCAGCAGCAGCACCATTGTCTAGATGAAAAATGGGAAGCCCAGAGAGCTTCAGTCACTTGCCCAAAGTCATAGAGCAAGTAAATAACAGCCAGGATTTGAACTGGCCATCTGACTGCAGAGCTCCTGTTCCTCGCTTTACACTCCATGGTTTCCTACCACACTTGGCTCAATACATATGCGTATTGAGTGCTGGGGAAGAACTAAGAAACGTAATACATTAGGAAAAGAAAGAATGAGGAGATACTTTAGGTCTAGTGTTGCCAAAGCACAAGGACTCAGATTAAGTGGCACCCCCTTGGGCCAGCCTGTGCCATAGTGGTTAAGATGGCTAGATCCCGCACGACTGAATGCACAGTTTGAGTCCTGGCCCTGGTGGCTTGAAAAACACTCTGGGCATGTATGCATGCATGCCCACATTTCTGAAAGGAGAGAGAAATGGAAGAGAAGGGATTGTAGTCTGATCAACCCCCTTGAGGGTACTTTCTCTCTCTCTCTCTCTCTCTCTCTCTCTCTCTCTCTCTCTCTCTCCAGTAAGCACACCTACCCTGTGTGGGGAGAAATGGCACCCCTCTAAAACCCACCATTCTATGGCATATTGCTGTTGCCCGTGGTCTCTGGCTTATACCCTCCCCACCTGCCCACCAAGTTGGAGCACCCTCTGCTGATGTAGCAAAGGCCTGACCCGCCTCATACTCCTTGCGTAGGATTTGTAGCAAATTTCTTAATTTCTCTGAGCTTTAATCTCCTCATCTATGAAATGTAAAAGAATAGCACCTTCCTCGGAGTTTGAAGAGTGAAAGAGGTCATCTAAATTGCTTAACAAGGTGCCACAAGCATTGTGAGGGCTCAAGAAACTGTTGTAGAAATCTAATCTCTGTGATAGAGATGGTGAAATGGCGTGTGGGCACCGTGCCCTCGTCTCTCCTGTCCTCACCAGTGACTTCTGGCTGGGTTTAGCCAGTGTGAGGTCGTGGGGGATGGAGAGGTAGGAGGTGTTTCTCCCCCTTGTGAGGCTCAGGCACCGTCTGCAGTGGCTGCACCTTCTCCTGCTCCCAGGTCCTAGCAGGCGACAGTGCCCGGGCTCTGGCTCCACAGGCAGCCTCAGCTCAGGGACTCCGGTAACACCAGTCCTTCAGCCCCAGAAAGGGATCTTCCTGCTGTTCTAACCTCTAGGTTGCCTCTAAGTCCCCTGTGAGTAGGGTTACTGGGGTTAGCAAATAAAAATACAGGAAGCCCAGTTAAATTTGCATTTCAGATAAGCAACAAATCATGTTTAGAATAACTATTCCCAAAGATTGCATGGGACATACACGTGCAGGAAAAAAGATGCATTGTTTTTCTGAAAAGTGAATTCAGATGGCCATTCTGTGTTTTGTCTGGCAGCCCCACGTGAAAGGCTTCTCAGCTCTCCCAATGCCTTTGTAGCTAGTTCTCCGTATTAAATTTCCTCTATTAAACTTCCTGGTAGGAGCTTCTTTACTGCTAGATTCTGCTTGACAGAGATGTTGGGTCCAACATGAGCCACTGGGATTTTTCTGGAATCCTGAAGTTACTCCCTTCCCTAGCCTTCTACTCACCTTCTTACTCCCCAAGAGTTCAAAGTAGAATAGGGATTAAAAACTAACATTAACTGAGAACTGGTACGTGCCAAGTACTCAAAAACTTGGCAGAGATAAAGTATTTTGCTATCTAATTGCTGGCATCAGAATACCTCTCAGTGTGTTTTATTTAGAAAAATACCTTCGCAAGCCACGTGGGGTAGAACGTGAAATCCTGAGGACAGACAACAAAGGAATGACTACACAGCTCTGCTTAAGGAAAGGAGGGTGTTTACGTTTGCTTTTCTGTGACTAATAACTGAATACCTCATACCAGGTAATTTAGGAAAGCAGAGGTTTATTTAGTTCGTGGGTTTGGAGGCCGGAGGTCAGGGGTTCACATCTGGTGAGGGTCTTCTTGTTAGGACGACTCTGCAGGGTCTTGAGTCAGCACGGAACATCACGTGGCAGGGTACACAAGAGCTTCGTGTCCCTGAGTGCGTGTCTGTCTGCTCTGGTCTCTCTCCCTCAAGGAAAGCCATCATCGTTTAATCATGAGGGCCCCAGCTGATCACTTTATCCAATCCTAATCCCTCCCAAAGCTTTACCTTGACATTTATCAGGGGGCATGTGACCTCACCAGAGAGAGAGAGAAAGAAAGTGAGAAAGCACCAGCCCTGGGGAACAGTAATAGTTCAATCCCTTCTCTTCCACCTCTCCCTGCTTTCTGTATTTTGAACACTCACGTACATGTACCCAGTATGTTTTTTGAGCCACAGCGTCTGAGACCCAAGCCATGCAAATGGTCATGTAGGATCCAGTCACCTTAAACAGTAGGTCACGGGCTGGCCCAAAAGCCCTATCTCTTCCCCACACACACACACCCAGGGAGATTTTTGGTATAGGGCATGTGTGCTCCCCAGAGAGACAAAAAGACAGAAAGCAAGAAATCACCCCCAGGGGGATGGCCACACTGCAATCCCTTTTCCTCCATTCTCCTCTAGGGATTTTGGGTACAGACACACATACATGCCCAGTGTGTGTTTTAAGCTGCGGGGTCTGGGACTTGAACCATGGTCAACCACACGGAAGTTCAGCGATGTAACCATTATGCCATCTGCTGATCCCAACCCTACCTCTTAATAATGTAATTGGATTATTCTCACCGTTTTAATATTGTCACAATGGCAGTTAAGTTTCCAATGCATACAATTTGGGGGTCATAGTCAAGCCATAGCAAAGGAGAATTTTTGTTGCCTTTGAGTTATGAGGAAGGGTTGCCCCAGGTGCCTTATTATCATACAATAAAGCACCCCAAAACCAAATGACATACAGCCACAGTGTTATTATTTTGCTATACTTGCAAATTCTGTGGGCTGGGAATTGGACCAGTGTAATCATAAAGGTCCGTATAAGAGAGAGGGAGACAGGAGGGTCAGAGTCAGAAGAGATGGGATGATGGAGGCTGAGGTTAGGGAGATGCGTGGCCTGAGCCCAGGAATGCAGCCTTTAAGAGCTGAGCAGAGCGAGGAAGGGGTTCTCCCAGAGCTTCCAGAATGAATGCAGCCAAACCGTCCAGAGCCCTGCTCCCTAGAACTTGACTATCACAAACTTAGGTCATCTTAGGCCTCCGGGTCTGTGATAGTTGGTTTGGCCACCATGGGAAACTCATGCACCCCAGCCAAGGCTCTGACTGTGGGACTTTGAGAGACGCCAGAACTTTTGTTTCTGTTTTTCCACTTTCTGCATGCTTTCCTCGGTGGTCAGTTTTCTTCTTTGTCTGTTTCTCCACAAAGATTATTCATGAAAACTTAAAAGCCAGCAAGACTTTGGGGCTTGTTTTGGACGGTGCCAGAGAATATTTGCCAGTGACTCTGAGTCCGATCGAGCTGAGGGCCAGAACGGTGGTGAAGCTGAGGCCCTTCCTCAGAAGGAAGGGAGACAGCTAAGCGCTGGTGAGCACCTGAGCGGGACAGGAGGAAAGCCATTTCCCCAGCCTGAGCCCCATGGGGCCAGAAGCAGCAGTGCCTAGCTGACAGCTGCCCTGAAAAACGCTTGGCAGAAGGCCTTCCAGAGGCTGCAGGGTTGGCCCCGGTGTCCAGAGCCCTTCTCTACCTCCAGTTGTCTGGATTCCTGGCCAGCTGTGCCCAGCAAATGAGCCCAGCCTTTGACGCTCACCACCTTGGCAGAAGCGGTGGCTCGACCTGGTGGCTGCTGGCAGCCGGCAGCCTGGGAGGCGGGGGTGGTGAATCGGTAAGGCTCTTGCTTGTCTGGTTTGGCCTTTCAGTGACTTTGCTGCCCCTTGGCCTCTTTATGAGGGTTTGCAACTTCAGCATGTAATAAAATGTAATGAGTAACCAGCGTCCAGAGGCTTCCACACCTGCCTTTTGTAAACACAGCTGAATGACTCCCAAACCCCCTGGGGACTTTGGGCTGAGAGCAAATCTGACATGGTTGAGAGTGTGCAGCCTCCCATGAAGACAGGGGCCTGAGCAGAGACAGGTAGTGTTGGTTGAAGCCCCAGCTGTCCTTAGTGCCATGCGACCAAGATGCCACCACTTCTTGTAGCCCCCACTTCTAGCTCCACAATGGACGTGCCTTTGTCCACTCAATAAATACTTACCACACTTAGAACTTACATGTGTAAGTGACATTTGCCACTCACAAACACCACGGCCTGTGGTAGAGGGTACACGATACAATGGAAGATAAGCAGAGGATGACTTTTGGGCACCTCCTTCCCCTGAGTCCAAGAACATGGTGGGAGTTTTCTTTCAGGGTGTCCCAGAGACCCAGCGCCTCTAGGAGGGAGTGCGGGGTGGCCATGGGGTATCCTAAGGGTGAGTAGGACATAGGGGTTTCCGAAGCCAGATTTGGGCTCTGTGTCCCAGGCAGCATGTGGCCCAACGGCAGGTGCATAAGCTCAGATATATCAGCTCTTGTCTTGAAGGAGGTGACCCAGTGTCTGAGAGTCTCATTCCTCAGGTCACAAATGAGGATAATGAGCCATGCCTCCCAAGACTGTCAGTAAACTTCAGACAGACGACTTAGTGTTCTGTGTGCTGGCACCTAGGAGGTGCATGGTGGAGGCTGGGTCGCTTTTCACCTGTCCTCCTCCCCAGCCTTGTTCACTCCATGCTCTCAGAGCCTCCACCAACTACAGCCTTGCTCTGTGTGGTAGTGATCGCCCTTCCCACGGATGGGAAGATTGAACTTGTGCACATGGAGTAGTAAGAAGGGATTGGTGGGGCCTGCGAGTGGTACAGAGATAAAAGGCACCTGTGAGGCCGACCCACATGGGAAGTTCCAGGTTTGCATCCAGAGACCCCCCCCAATACTACAGACAAGTGTATGACCCGTGATTCAGGACTAACTAAGCTGGGGTAGCAGCATCAAGACCCTGTTGGGGGGGGTCTCTCTCTCCCTCTTCCTCTCAGAAGACATACATAAATAAATTTAAAGAGAGAGGTATACTCATGTCCTGTGATCTTACTGAGCCGTGTGGAGCTCTCAGGGTGCTCTAGAAAGGCTGCTCCTAGGGAGACAGGGAGTAATTGGGGAAGAGGGCAGTGGAGGTGATGGCTGACAAGGACTCTCCTGTCCTGTCCTAGGACGCACGGGTACAGGCTGTGTGTCCTTGATGGAAGCTCGTTGTGGCAAGTAGAAAGGCAAAGCTTGTTTTAGAGATCCAGAGAGTTTGAAACTGTCAAGGACATTTCAAGGAGCATCCACTGATAAAGTCAGAACAGATTAGAGCTGCTTGGAGGTTTGGGCCTCACAGGGTCTGATTTATTTGATTATTTCGTTTGTTGAAGACATTCATTCATTCAACACATCTCATTAGGTACATATCGTCAAGACCGAGGATAACATAGCAAGAAAAAGGTTTTGTAAATTCAATTGTCCTTGCTATCACGGAGCCTGAGCAAGTATATATTTTAAATACTTGTCAAATTAGCTCTGTGAGCACTTCAAAGACCAGGACTAAGCTTGGCTTCTGGGGATAAATGGTGTGCTCCAGCTCACAGAGATTCCTAAAGCTGATTGTTAAACATACAAGACTCTTGAAACAAGTTAAACTCTTGGTCATTTGAAATCAGCCAGGGAAGAGTATTTACACCTTGGAAATTGGCAAAGCTGTACATCAGGGCCTTTTCTTTTTCTTTTGCAGAACTAGTTTCCCAGCACAGCCTCTTTTCCTTTGTATTTGGCCCACACACAGTGAGAACCTGGCAAAAACCCAACTGATGAACACACTTTACAGTTCATTCACTTGAGATTACCTCCATTTCTCAGGTGACAGATTAGAGGTTTAGAGGAGTTTTGTGATTTGCACAATTTCTAAAATGTACAGCTTGGGGAAGCTGGAGTTCAGAGTCAGGTCTCTGGCTCCGGAACTGTGTTCTCAACCATGCAGAGACAGATGTTCTAGAAAAGACTAGTCTACACAGCATGAAGGATAAGGGAAGAAACCTTGTATCCTAGAGGCTGGGACTGCTAGGTAAGGCCATGGGGTATGAGGCAGGTAGAAAGCAAGGGAACGGGTTTTGATTGCTGATTGTGAGTGAGTTCCCACCAGTCAAGACCAGGTCCTGAAAAGCAGAGCCAGAAAATGCCTTTTCTTATGGTTGATCAGCTTTGTTTCCCAAACTATAAGTCTCTACCTGAGGGGCCCGGGGAAGGCATGTTTGAAGCTGAGCGGAGGCAGGTCAGCTGATGCAGGAGGGCTAGCTGGTTACACGTGCAGCTGTTGGCGGGGCTCAGCAGATGGAGCTGCTTCTTTTGAGAGGAAAACGTGGTTCATTAGGGCTTCTGTGATACCGGGCCAGGCCCAGCACTCACCTCCTCCAGGAGCCGGAGGATTCCTTTAGTGAGCTCACCCTGGACCTTAATCATCCTGCAACGCCTGGCTTCAGCAGGTACCTGGTTGCTAGAAGTGAGTATGGCAGTGTATCTCAGGTGTGGGTTCAACAGATAACAACTATGTTTATTTGAATGTAAAAGCAACATAACTCAAGAAAATGTTATTTCAGAAAACACAGGTAAAAAACAAAATTAAGAACTACAACCAGCCACAGAGATAACTATGCATAACATTCTGTGGTATTCTTTTAAAAATATGTATGTGTTTACATATATATATATATATATATATATATATATATATATATATGAGTGTATGCACAGAGTCTTCAAAAACATCAGGGAAAATGTGTTATAAAATAGCTGTGCATGGATTTCTAAATTGTTTTTGCATCAAAATAATAGTTTCATTTTGGGGGCCAGCAGGTGGCAAGATGGTTAAGGCACTGGACTGCCATATGACCAGCCATGGTTCAAGTCCTGGACCTGGCAGCTTGCTTGGTCACTTTCCTTTATCTCTGTCTCTCTCTGGTGAGCACATGTACCTTATAGCAAATTAAAGTAATAATAATAGTAGTTAAAAATAATTTTATTCTGTTTTCCATACACTGTTTGAACCCCCTTATTACATATATATATACATATATATGTATGTGTGTTTGTGTGTGTGTATGTATGTAAAAATATATATATATAATATATACATATCCTCTCATTGTATCATATAGTATATGTGTTATTTACACATAATCCTTTACCAGAAAAAATTATTAAAGTCTTATAAGACCTTAATTTCCCAGTTAGCCTATTTAGCATATCATTATATGGAATTTCTAAAATTTGTTTATCTTATTCCCCAATACTTGACATTTGCTTTGCTTCTTATTTTTTATTTATAGAAGTGATATTATAATGATATTTTTTCTGCATAAATCATTGTCCAGATGTCTGTTTTGTTTTTCTTTGCTATTATGATTCTCTAGAAAGAGAATTAGTGGGTCAGAGATTAAGATGTCTTATGGGAATACATAGGGGTCAATTGTTAGTAGAAAAATTTGAGACCTTTTGAGACCAATGGGTATTAGCATTTTTTAAACTTTTTTTTTTTTTTTTTAATAGATTTTTGCTATAGGGCTTGTATGCTTGCTGGAGAAACCGAGACAGAAAGATAGAAAGCAAGGAAGGGAGAAAACACCTTTCAGGGGGGATGGCCATGCCACAATCCCTTCTCTTCCATTGTGCTCTCAGGATCCTGGGCATGCACACATGTGTGACTGGTGTGAGTTTTAAACTGCTGGGTCCAGGACTTGAACCACTATCAACTATGTGGGATTCCAGCCATGTAACCATTATAGCATCCACAGGTCCCAGCATTTTTTAAACTTCTGCAGTCTGGTAGTAACCTGATGTGTGTTTGCTTGCTAGAGGGGGAAATGCTTTTCTCATTTATTCATGGACAGGTCACATTTCCTCTTCTCATCCCTTGTGCCAGCGATGCTGAGGTTGCATGTTTCCTCAAGTGAGGACTTACTTCAGAGAGTACCTTGGTGGTTAAGCCTGGGGGTCCAGCCCCCCAAGCAGCCTCCTGCTGCTGACTCTCATGAAGGCTAATCACAGCAGCAAAACCAGGACATACCTGGCACAGCAGGCAGGCAGCTTCCTGGAGGGTCTGGCACAGTGCGAAGATTTCTGGGAAAAACCACAGCCCACCTGGCCAGTGCCTATGGCCAACTTGGCACCCTAAAACCTTCCCTCCTCAGTGGGAGCCAAGACTGGGGGAGCCCCAAGGCAGAGGCAGGGCTGCAGCCTGGTTGGCCCCCAGAGGTGCCCACAGCTCACTTGGCTCCCACTAAGGCTATCTTCCTTGATGCCTACAGCTTCTTGTGGTAAGGAGGGAAGAGGGAAAAGAGAGGTGGAAGAGGAAGAGGAGATACCTACCTGCCTCTGGGGTCTGGGTTAAGGGAGGAAGCAGGACCGTTCTAGATTCTTCCTCAGAATCCACACCGAAACAGCCAGTCACTGGGTGTCTGAGTCGCAGAGAGGCAGGTCTCCAGCGATCCTTTCTTCATGGGAGGGGCGAAGAGCTGGGCTCAGGAGCTAGGCTACCTGGGTTCCAATCCTACCTGCGTCCAACCACCCCCATGATGGCTCCTTCAGTTCTTTTAGTCTTTTCAAGAGGTAACAAAATAGCAGATGCAACAGGCTGAGCATGGGGCAGCTTCTCTGCATGGAGGTCTCCAGTAAGTGTTAGCTGTCTGTGTGCACTGGTGTCCTGCAGCTACTGTAACAAATTGTCATCAACTTAGTGCCTTAAAAGAACACCATACCTTACAGTTTTGGGGGCAAAAGTCCTAAATGTTCCTCGAGGGGCTGAAGGCACAGTGTCAGCAGGGCTGCATTTTTCCAGAGCTGTGGGGAAATGTTTGTTTTCTGGCCGTTTTCAGCTTGTAGGGGCTACCCACGTTCCCTGGTTGGGGGCTCTGCCTCCTCTCCCAAGTCAGCAATAAGGTTTTTCTGACATCTGCTTCCGTCCTCACATCTTCCTTTCAGACGTGTCTGCCCCTTTCTTCCATCCTTTAAGGGCCTTTGTGATTTACTTTGGTCCCCCCGGATAACCCAGAACAGCTTCCCCATTTCTTTAAAAGTCCTTACCTCTATCACATCAGCCAAGACCCTCTTTGTGAAATAGCACACTCATAGGATAGGGGGATTAGGCATAGACATTGTTAGGGGCCATTATTCTGCCTTACCTACTTCTTCAGTTTTTGGTTTGTTTTCTTTCTTTCTTTCTTTCTTTCTTTCTTTTTTTTTTTTTTTTTTTTTTTTTTTTTTTTTGTTTGTTTTTGCTGTAGAGCAGGTGTGCATGCCAGAGATAGAGAGAGAGAAAGTAAGAAAGCACCTCTCAGGGCAAATGGTCATGCCACAACCTCTTCTCCTCCATTCTCCTCCTGCACACACATATGCTTGATTTTTTTTGTTTGTTTGTTTGTTTTTTTTTTTTTTTTTTTTTTTTTTTTTAAGTCACTGGGTCTGGGATTTGAGCCACACTGTTGGCCATGTGGGATCTAGCTCCTTAACCTCTGTGAAATCTGCTGCTCCCTATTTTAACATGTACTTATTGAATACCTACCTATTCTGCCAGGTATGGAATCTTATTCTGAGCTGAATAACATCTAGGTCTGTTTTCCCAAGGAACTTACAAGTCAGTGAGATAAAACACGTAAACTAGTAAGCAAATGAAAGGGTTCTGAATTACAAGGATGTCATTCTATACAGGAAAGAAGAGGGACAGAATGAGGAGAGAAAGAGACTCGGTAGGGAAATAAGTCCCATGTAAAAAGAGCAAATGTATAAAGACAGAACGAGGCCAATGAAAGACTATGTAAAGTTCAGTATAATTCCAGTTTAAAGAATGTAATAACTGGGAGCTGACTCTTGGCGAGATGGTTGGGGAAGCTGGATCCCACATGGCCAGTTGGGAGGTTCAAGTCCCAGACCCAGCAGCTTGAGAAACATGCAGGGTGCATGTGCACGTATGCCCAGAATCCTGAGAGGAGAATGGAGGATTGCAGCCTGGCCCACCCCAGGGGGTACTTTCTCACTCTCTCTCCCTCCCTCTCACTATATTTACCATATAGTGAGCACATGCACTATATGGTAAATTTTTAAAAGAATGAAAGAATAGTACTTATGTAGAAGATGTTAACTCAGGGGCTGTAGTTGTTATGAGAAAAGAACTTCAGGAGAAAAAAAGAACCCAAATTACTGATACCCATTTCTCTTCCCGGCACTAAGTTCAGCATGCAAAGAAATAAGAGACACAGTTTCTGCCCTAAAAGTTCCGCTTCTAGAAGCATTAAAAATGGAATAAATAAAACCCAACCACATTAAGCACATTAAGTATGGAGGTAGAAAGTTGCAGGCATAAGAAAAGGTCTGGGGAGACATATTGGCAAAGTGTGAGATCAGAGAAGGCTTCCCAGAGAGGCGATGCCTAAACCGAGTATTTAAAGTTAAGCAGGAGTTAGCTAGGCACGCACGTGGAGAAGGGTGGTAAGATTACTCCAGCTAGAGGACACTGTGCAGCATGACCTGCCTGGTGGGCTCTGGAGGTCTTCAAGGAAACAGAGGGGAGAGCCAACTAAGCAAGCAGCAGGAATTCCCACCTGGGTGTGCACAACAGGACGGCAGCTCCACAAGGCAGGCTGTGCCCTGTTCGCCGTTACTCCTGGAGGCTAGAGCAGGGCCTCACACAGAGTAAGTGCTTAGCTAGCGTTTGACTAAGTAATGATGAAACAAATGGCTGAATTTGAAAACCGTCCACAAAGTTGAATCTAACCCAATGGTGCAAACCTGTTACTTATATTTCTTCCTCTTATGGAATCTCTCCAAGCTTTCCCGTGGTCATCTCCTTCATTCCACTGGGGAATGGTAGTCTCTCCAGTCCATGTCGTTCCCATCAGGGCTCTTACTCAAATTATTCTCTGACCCACAGAAGTGGCCACATGACTCTAAACTACCTTAAATGACAGAGATCTGCGACCCTGTCTTTCCAGAAGTTTACTACAGGGAACTGAGATAGTTGACTAGAGTCTCAGCCCACTGAGACATCAGTGTCAGGCTGAAGGTCCAGTGTCAGGGCTAGGGAAGGTGAGTCTGCATCACCTTTTCTATCCTGGCCTTAGAGATCCAGCGCATCACATCTGCCCCATCCTGTCCACCAAGGCCATCACAAAGGCGGGCCCAACTTCAAAGGCAGAGAAAGGAATAGAGTTATTGTCTTCATGGGCACTTCGGAAAGATCACATGGTATGGTAAATTATGTCACAGGCTTTTTTTGGAGAACCTACATCTTGTGACAAGTTTTCATAACTTGCTTGATTCTAATCAGACTTCTGTGAAAGAGGATGACGGGCTTGTCATTTCTCAAAAAGCTAAACAGCAACTCATTCAGGTCAATTAGCTTTCCCGAGACCTCACAACTAATAAGGGGAAGAGTGGGCAGTAGGACCCCAGTACCCAAGTCACAAACCAGAAGTTCTCCTCCCCTTGGAGAGACATTAGAGATGGGATTTGCATTTTAAGGCATTGATCTCCAGAGTCTCTTTAAATAAAAACACACCAAGAATAAATACATTAGCTAGCTCCTAACTTACAACAAAGGCAACTTCAGCAGTCAGTTCCAGCCCTTATGGTCCTTGGAGCCCCAAACTGTGATGCAATTACACAAGGCTAAGACCCAATCGAGGCCTCTTTGACTAGGCCTGGAGGCCTTTTTACAACCACATTGCCCACAGGACCATAGACCACCCCAGTGTAGGCGCCATTTTGCTGGGGACTTGAGCTTCTCTGGACAACCAGTTAATGTGCCCTCTGTTTGTGAATGCCAAGCTATTCTGCCCTCTTTGCATAATCATAACTTTCAGGGAAGAAGACAGGTCAGCGAGCAAGGAGCATGTCGGGCCCTGAGCACAGGAAGACAGTGGTGTTGGTACCCAGCTGGGGGCTGGGGAGAGGGAAGCTCCACAGAGCCCCGGGGAATGCAGGGAAGGCATCTCAAGGCAAAGGGGTGAAGGGAGGTCCTCCAGGGAAGAAGAGTGAAGGAGGGTGCTGGGTGCCCTGACAAAATGGTCCATTGCAGCAGGACAGGGCCTGTGGGTATATGGTGGGATACGAGGCTCAAGACAAAGTCATGCCCAGACATGGATGCCCTCTGTGCCAGGCTGAGGCATTCAAGGGCCCCAGAGACCAGGGACGGGCAAGCACACACAAACACACAAGCAAAAAGGCATGCTAGAGTTTACTGTGGCTCAACTGCATCTTCCAAAGTTCATCTGTTGGAAACTTAATCCCAGATGCAAGAGTCGCCATGATAAAAGGTAAGAGGCTCTGCCCTCATGAACAAACGTGATGGGTGAGTGACCACGAGAGGGAGGTGCTGTAAGAGGAAAGCAGGGTCCCAGCTTCTGAAGAGTTTTCAAATCCAGCCTCTCCTTTCAACATTCATCATTCAGCCAATATGAGCTGAACACCCACTGTGTGTGAGCCCTGCTCTGGAGTCGGGAGACCAGTGAATAGGGCACAGTGCCTGCCTTGTAGGCTGTCCCCTGCTGGGATGGGAACCCCACTGCTTGCTTAGTTTGCACCCTTTCTTTAAAGTTTATTTCTTTCACGAAAGAGAAAGAGAGAAAGAGACAGGCACACCTGACATGATCTCAAGTTGTAACCCCTACCCCCAGCCTCCCAGCCAGCCAGGATCACAGGCACACACACCTGACATGCACAGGTTAGCCAGACGTACACACCTGACATCTCCAAAGTCTACCAGGCTGGTTTCTCTCTCTCTCTCTCTCTCTCTCTCTCTCTCTCTCTCTCTCTCCCCCCCACCCCTCTCAGCAGTCCCTTGTGGTCACCAGAAGGAGTGAGGGAGATAAAGAGAGAAAGTGAGAACTCACCCTCCAAAGAGGATGGCTATGCCGTAATCCCTTCTCCTTCATTCTCCTCTTGGGACTTTGGGCACATATGCACATGCATCCAGTGTGATTCTCATTCCCCCAGGCCTGGGAGTCAACCCATGCAGTCAGGCATGTGAGATCCAGCTGCCTTAACCTCCATGCCACCTGCTGGCCTGACGCAGTGTCTTAGACTTGGACTTTTCAGTAAAAAAAAAATAAATAAATCATTTTTTATATATGTAAATTTCCCAGTCTATGATATACTGTCATAACACCACCAAACTAACACAACATTTTTGTAAAATGTATGCGTAATTTTTTTAAGGTTCAAGCAACTCCCACTGCACAGAAAGAAAGCCGCTGTTATCTGGTCAGCATCCTCCCGTGCTGTACAAAAGGACAGTAAGCCCCCCTTCCACCCTGAGGTTCTCAGAGCAGTGGGCGCCCATGAGGAAGTGACTTCATCTGTTCATCCAGGGCTGAAGCTCTGACATCTAGATAGTGCCTGGCAGAGAGCAGGTGTTCAGTAAATACAAGGACATTTCAAAAGGTCATGGGAAAAAGGAATCAAAGTATGCTTTTATTTTGGTGCAAACAAATGTCAAAATCTATGCGTAATTTTTTCATGACATGCATTTTCTATAAACTTTTTGATGATTCCTCATATCTGTGGATGAATCACAGAAATCATGTAAAATGAGGTACTGTAGTTCATCAGTATACAACGTGCAAGTTTAACTCTAAATGAAGAAAGGAAGTGAAAGTAGAACTCAAGAAAAGAGGAATTTGATGCACTTATTCACAGCAAACGCTAGTCTTTTCCTCTTTTTCTATTGCCAGCACTCACCAGAGAGAGAGAGAGAGACTGAGAGAGGGAGAAAGCGTCCCTCAGGGGGTGTGGTCACAGGACCAGGGGTTGAACTGCAGTCAGCCATGAGGGATCTGGCTCCCTATGCACAGGACTTAACCATTGTGCTATGGAACCAGTCAAAAAGCCTTTTCTAGAGCTTCCTTGTACTATAGTGAAAGTATATGTGCACACAGAAGAAACAAGAGGCTGGGGTTTTGATTTGGGGCTACATGTCCCCATGTCACCTGCTTCCCACTAGATGAAACAAGAAGTCTGTGGAGCTATGTTTCCGACGTGTCTGTTTCCCGCAGCTGGTTCTTGTACTCCTTCCTATTGCTGGTTTTCAATACTGAGTTTGGTACAACCCACACTCTCTCAGAGCCACAAGCCTCACATTTGTTTTGAGCCACTCCAACACTTAAGTGAACCCCACGTCCATTCTGGGTCTGAGTCTGGTGGCTTCTCCGCTTCCATGACCTGAGTGTTGACAGTTGCCTTCACGGCATCCTCGGATAAAGTACAGAAAGAGCAATGAGTGTTCTAGATGTCAGAGCAGAACCAGTGAGAGGTGTCCAAGTCTTAGGGTCAGCCTCCCAAACATCGGGCTCTAATGAAAGGATAGCCAATGCGGTTTACTCGGGAGGTGATCTCAGTAAGCACAGGGAGTGAAAGAGGGGTGTGTGAATGCTGGACGCAAAAATGGGTGGGTCGCGGCTGTGGGTTTGGTCCCATGGGCTTCTCTGTGTGGACTTGGTTTCTAGAGTGGTTTAGGATCAGCTTCAGGTAGATAAAAGTGAAAGACAGTTCAACCTCTTCCTGCCCTCCTTTCACCCAGCCCGAGACAAGTCACAGGAACTCCAGTCTCCTCCTCCCTTTTGTTTGTTTGTTTGTTTAGACATACTGAATTCTTTTTTTTTTTTTATTTTACATTTACTCACTAAACATCATCACAGCATACAAATATGAGAAACCAATACCTCTCCTCCCAGGGAAAAGAATAACTCCGCTTCATACACAGGCAGTACAATGGAACTCGCAGAAATGTCTGATAAAGCATTTAGAATATCCTTGGGACCAGCAGTTAGCGTAATGGCTATGTCGCTGGACTCCCACGTAGTCGACCGCGGTTCGAGTCCCGGACCCGGCGGCTTAAACTCACGCCGGGCGCGTGTGCGTGCGTGCCCAAGATCCCGAGAGGAGAATGGAGGAGAAGGGATTGCGGCGTGGCCATCCCCCCTGGGGGGTGATTTCCTGCTTTCTATCTCTCTGTCTCTCTCTGTCTGTCTGGCGAGCGCACGCGCCCTATAGCAAAAACCTCTCCAAAAAAAGAAAAAAAAAAAAAAAAAAAAAAAAAAAAAAAAAAAAAAAAGCATTTAGAATATCCATGGTGACAAAGCTAACAGAGATGGAAGAGAAGAGAGACAATGAATCCAAAAGAAGAGAAAAGAGCTGATGAGTTCTAGGAGGTGAGGAAGTTCTTTCCCAATCCGAAAGAGGAAATGCACACCATAAAATAGAATCTCCCCCTACCTTTAAGTCCTCACTCCAGAAGGGTCCTGTTTCATCCCCAGGAAGAAGGAACTTCACCCACAGAGGTGGAAATCATAACAGGCCGGCCATGTTGGGTATCCCCACCCAGGCCATTGGCTTCTCATGCCTCTACAATGAAGGCTCTGTGAAGACCCCACAGGACAGGGTGCAGGACCTTCCAGGGAGCTGAACACATGGAAGGGCCTGCAGGGGGTACACCCGGAGAGGGTGTGGAAGCTCTTCAGCCCTTCCCACATGACTGGCACTATTTGCCACTTCATCTGCATCCTTTAAACTAACCTTTATAGGGCCAGCAGGAGGCTGGGTCCCATAAGGCTGACTGGTTGGTTACATGCCCAAAATTTCAAAAAGAAGGGAGAAACGGAGGAGAAGGAATAATGGTGTGGTCATGCCCCTGGGGGGTACTTTCTCCCTTTCTCCCTCTCCCTCTCCAGTGAGTACAAGTACCCTATAACAAACTAACAACAACAAAATAGACTTCGTAATAAACTGGCTACTATAGGTGTTTCTTGAGTTCTGTGAATAGCAGTAGCAAATTAATTAACTCTGGGAAGGAATGGGGGAGTGAGAACTCTGACCTACAGCCAGTTGGTCACAGCTCCAGACACTTGTGGCTGGTGTTGAAGGGGGACTGAGCCCTCCGCCTGTACAATCGGCACCATCTCCAGGTAGACAGCAACAGAAACGAGTTGGATCACAGACATCATTGGTGTCCGCTGCAGAACTGCTTACTTGTTGGGGAGAAATCACCACAATTTTAGGGATCACCAAAGGGATCTCTATTGTTAGAGAATGGATGAAAATGCTGTATTTTTCTGGCCTTGCACTGAGAGATGGCAAAAGGACTGACAGTGCCAATGGAAAAGGGAGCTGGCCCTGCGTCCACCAGCTCCCGACATGCTTGGTGACGGCTGCCCCTAGAATTCCCGGGCACTTCTCACATGCTCCCTAGTGGGCTAAGCGAGCTCCTGCTCGGACGTGCCGGTGCTCTGGGAAGGAAGCCCCAGGACACAGACGACATGGACAGCATCCACTGGGGACGGCACAAGGAGGCTTCCCTGCAGGTCGCCAGTGGGTGCACCCACGTGGGCCCTGACAGACCGCATACTCTCCTCCCAACTCCAGGGTGGTGCTTCCACTCCAGGCCATGGCAGGGCTGTGAGAAGGGAAACTCCAGTCCAGGCAGCTCAGCGTCCTCCTCTTCACCCATCAGTGGTTTTCTGGGAGGAACATTCACTTTCAGCCAGACTGAGGAAGCCATGAGGCCAGCTGCCACCCCACTCACGCAATTCAAGCTGGGTGGAACTACGACCTGCCAAAGCACGTGGAGATGCATACATTTCTCTTCCTTTCTCATGACTCTAGAGGTGGTGCTTGCCCAGTATGTAAAGTCTGAAAAGCACAACAATGTAGAAAAGAGGAAATGCAGTGTACCTGCAACCCTACCAGCCAAAGGTAAACATTGGCAACATTTCTGTAATTAATCTTTCTGAACATCATCATTATGTATGTTTGTTACATGATTGAAGTAACAGTTCTACATATACAAATTTCTGTCTGCTCTTTTACCTCACACATCCTGAGCATGTTTTGGTTGTTACATCAACAGCGTAAACATGAAGTTTATGGCTGCCTGGCATCCCTGCGTGTGGTTTATCTTGTCACTAAGCACATAATCATGAGACCTCAAGGTCATACCAAATGCGTGCCATTATAGCAAACTCTCCTGTGCCTATTCTGTACCCGAAGTTATTGTGCCAGTTCAGATTATTTTCTTAAAATTCCATCTTTGGAGTCAGTAGGTGATGTGTTGGTTAAGGTACTGGACTACCCCATAACTGACCATGGTTCAAGTCCTGGACCTGGCGACTTAAAATTCACACTGGATGTATGAGAGTGTATGCCAAAAATCCCAGGAGGAGGATGGAGGAGAAGGGATTGCAGTGTGGCCATTCCCCTAGGGGGAGATTTTTCACTTTCCTTCTCTTTCTGTCTCTCTCTCTCTGGCAAATGCATGCACTCTATGACAAAAACCTGGGGGGAAAAATCTCATCCTTTCGGGCCAACCAGTGACTTGGCAGTTAAAGCAGCTAGATCCCACATGGCTGTCTGTATGGTTCGAGTCCTGATCCGGCAACTTGAAAATCATTCTGGGCACACGTGCATGTGTGCCCAAAATCCTGAGAGGAAACTGGAGGAGAAAGGGATTGTGACAGGGCCATCTCCCCTGGGGGGGGGGGGGTGTGCCTTTCTTTCTCTCTCTCTCTCTTTCTTTTTCTCTCTCTCACTGGAGAGCACATATGCCCTATAAGAAATTAAAAAAAAAAAGATTCCATCCCTCATGTTGACCCTCAAGAAATGAAAATTACAGGCCCAGCTTCTGTGATTCATGTAGTAGCGTACTAGACTTGAGCTGGAAGCCACATGTCAACAGCAGTTCAAGTCCCCAGCCTGATTGGCCTGAAAACCCACCAGCAGCATGTGCAGGGCCCAGATTCTGGCTGGCTGGAGGGCTGAAAGAAGGCGATCGCAGTGTAATGGAGGGTGCTCTTCCCCAGCCCCCCATGTGAGTACACATACTCTATCAGATATGTTTTAAAAACCAATTACGTTTAAGAAATGAGAACGACAGTAAAGACTACAATGAACTTGGAATAAGAACAAGTGGGAAAGAGGCCGGCAGTGCACGGCAGTGTCCCAGACAACTTGTGAAGAGCAGAGGCCCCGACCCACTTTAGTCTATTATTTTTAAGTTTATTTATTTTTTTCATGAGTGAGAAAGAGCACCACAGCAGGACCCTGGGACCACAGTCCACTTCCAGACTCCACTCTTGATCATGCAGTCAGGAGAGGGAGAAAGTAATTCCCCAATGGAGCTTGGTCACATTGCAATGCCTTTTCCTCCATTTCTCCATATTGTCAGGACTTGGGGCATGCATGCACACGGTGTCCAGCATGTTTTTAAAGCCACCAAGGCCAGGATTCAGACTACTGTCAGCCATGTGTGACCCAGCTGCCTTAACCACTATACCATGAGGCTGACTCTGGAAAAGACGCTCTAAGCTGAAGGGATGAGGTGGTAATTATAGAACAAGGGGGTAATGAAGGGTGGTGGGGAATTTTCTTACGGTAAATGAAGGTGGTTGTCAGAAAAGAGGGGAGCATGACCGACAACCTGTCCTCAGACACAGTGCAGGGTGCCAAGCCTGCTCCCAGCCTGCACACAGGGAGTAGGAAACCGAGCCCAGACATGGACATACCACACCCCAGAACACTGAGTTAGTAGGGAGCCAAGGGCAGGAACCAGTTTTGAAGAACTAAAATCCAGGCAATAACGAAGGCAAGTAATGAGCAAGCTGCCTTTTTTTTCTCCCCTCTGTTTTGTTTTCCATGAACTTCAAGGCTGGGTGGGTAAAGAAAGGAATTTGATAAACTTGCTCCAGCCTGGAACTTTTCCCAGGGCCCTGGGGGCAGAGAAACAAATTGTGCACACACATACTCTCTCAGCCAGAAAGTTCTTTGACACAACTATTTCAGCCAGGTCTGTTTCTGTGTGTACCATCAGGTATGGACTCGAATGAAGAGGATTGGCTCTTTGGGATGCACACTGCTCCTGGTCTGGGCAGGGCGGGCCTTCACCACCTCTGAGCTGGGAGCTCAGAGAACGGAGCTGAACGGAGAGGTTAAGCCACCTGCCTGAGAACACAACGCAGGGCAGAGGAGATCCCAGGATACACCCTTAGTTCTTCCAGACCACATAGCCCCTATGTCCAGCACCCTGAAACGACTCCTGGAACAGAAGTGGCCTTGGGATCAAGGGTCGTAGCCAAGGACTGTCCCCAGGGGCTGGATGAAGGTGCTCTCATTCTACTCCAGACTCAGGGAACATCTTTCTTCTTCTCTGTCTTGAGTGGCCTGAATTCAGTTCCTAGCAAGAATTTTATCACAGAATCAACAGTTCAGAAGGATCCAGCAAGAACCTGTCCCAGGAGACCTCGGCTAGTGAGCAAACAAGAGTCTACACAACATGTCGTTCTCATTGTTTTGTTCCCAAACCAACAAAGCCACATTGAGCTGCAGTCCCAGCCTTCTCTGTGAAACGAGGATTCTAGGTGGGGAGAATGCCGTGTAGGACTGTTGGCTAGAAACAGCCCTGGGCACCTGTAGGAATCTCAAGAGGAGGGTCTTGGCTCTGCCACAACTTGCCGTGTGACTTCGGTTGCGTTGCGCCTCCCTCTGAATCCAGCAGCCTTGTCTGTTGGAGGGAGATGGCGAGAGGGGGAGAAGACGTTGCTACAGGTAGCATCCTCTCAGAGTCCTGGTTGCAAGAGGGCTGTGTCCCTGACAAGGCCAACCTGACTGCCCCCTCCCACCAGGTGTGCCTCAGCAGGAGGTGGTTGGTTGTGTCTCCTTTGAAAGAAGTAGGTAGATGCGTCTGCCCCTAAGACGGACAAATCCCAAGGAAGAAGGCAGCTCTGGAGCAGGGACTTCCCTGTCTCAATGGGCACAGTGAAGTCTCCTGTCAGAGCTTCCCTGCCACCTTCCCAATTCACCACCTGGCCACGTCACCCAGGCCACGCTGACATCCTCTCAGTTCCACAAGCCAGCCAACCCTTTCTCAACTCTGGGTCTTTCTCAGGTGATGCAAAAATTCAGACCCTGAGTAAGTGACTCCCCAAATCACCCTCCCCTTTCTGACATTGGAGAACCTCTGTACCAGGAGGGAGGAGGCAGTGGGAAATCCAAAGCTCCTCGTCATTCTTGCAGGGCTCCCCTGGGTCAGCAGTCCTTCTGCCTGGTGCTCCAGGGCCCTGGCAGGGGTGCTGTGCTGCTCGCGGTGGAGTTAGGGCATGCAGGATCAGTGAGGGGAGCCAGAACCTCACGTTTCACGTTACAGACTCACTTTGAGAGTGCGGTGAAGCTCAAGGACCCTGTCTCAGGCTAAATGGTCTCCCTTCCACCACCCAGAAAATGTAGATGTACCTGGAATCTTATTTGGACAAAGCATCTTTGCAGATCTAATGAAGAATTCAAGAGGAGATCATCCTGGATTTAGAATGGGCCTAAATCCAATGACAGTGTTCTTATAAGAGAATGAAGAGGGAGTTCTGAGGCACAGAGAGGAAGGCCTCGTGGAGAAGGAGACAGAGACAAGTGAAAGAGCCATGAGCCAGAAATGGCTGGTCACCCTCGGAAGCCTAGAGAGGCCTGGGCTGGATTCTTCTTCAAGCCTCCTGAAAAACCAATCCTGCTGACACTGGAGAGTGTGTTGCTAATTCTCAGAGCCACCAGCTGAGGTCCTCCGTCATGGCAGTCCTGAGGAATAGATGCAAACCTCTTAGCAGAATGATGTTTTCAAATACTTCCAATGATGGAGGAGTCTGACCCAGCGAGGCCCCAGGATCTGTCTGAGCCCCCCCCAGCCTTTTGAGCTCCGCTTTCGGTCAGATCAACACGCTGGCAAGGCCACTGTTGCGCACCCCCTGACCTTGGAACAAAGCTTGGGTTAATTAGCATGTCAGCAATGCTGTTTGCTATTTGCTCCAGAAAACTGGTAGCCCTTGCTGGGAAGCAACCCCCCTCTGACTCCCCAATTTACTACTATAAAAGAATTGCATAGCTCTCTTATACATCCTGAGTATATGATAAAATTTTCTAGGAACTCCCCCAACCATTCTCCTTTGCTATAATTACCTACTATTAATTACAATGCTTTATTTCTATGGTCACAGTAAAGGGTGGGCTGAAGTACTTTTGGAAGGCCCTTTAAAATACATTTAAGGTAAACTTAATCCTTTCTTTATGTAAAATAGGATTAGGCCAAAACTGGCCCAAGACCACCCCCTGCCCTCACTAAGCAAAATAGATAAATATTTTAGGACTCCTCAAATCAAGTTTTAGATCCCTATAAAACTATGTAAGTATCATTCTTTATTAAGATCCACAGGAACTGATATCTATTCTTAAAATTTTCTTTTCTCAGAGCCATTCCTAATAATCACAAGATGGCTGCTGCGCCGCATCAGCTAATAATTATCTCTGCTCACTGGAATCGCCTTCCCAAAACTGCATTCTATAGAGACCCACCTACAATTGCGGAAATGCACGAGACCCACCCTTAATCCAACCCTAAATAAAATCTATGTTCCCTTTTGTTAAAAACTTTATGAGCTGATAATTAAAACACGTAGCCCCTCTCCCATTTACTTGCATGTAACACATTTTCAATAAAAAGGCACGATGATCCCTAGTAGTTGTCACTCCCCAGAGAGCGATCTCTGGGGGGTGTCCGGCATAGGATGTGCCTAAAAAGGCACTGAGGACTCTGTCTTCTATTCACCTGTGCCGCCTCCGTCGAGATAACCCACCCACGCCGAGGCTAGTCCCCGGCACAATGAGAGACCAGCAGATGGTGTAGCAGTTACATAGCTGGACTCCCACATAGTCAACCACAGTTCGAGTCCTGGACCCAGTGGCTTAAAACTTATGCTGGGCACATGTGCACATGTGCCCAAGATCCTGAGAGGAGAATGGAAGAGAAGGAATTTTGGCTTGGTCATCTTCCCTGAGGGGTGATTATTTGCTGTCTCTCTCTCCCTCTGGTGAGCGTACATGCCCAATAGCAAAAATCCCCCCCCCCCCAAAAAAAAGAAAAAAAAAAACTTCCAATGAAAAACCTGGGATGATAAAGGAAATGAACCTAAAACCTAAGAAATCTCCTTTAATCCCATCCCTAACCTGGCAGCATTTCGAGTATTCCTACCTGATCCCATTAATCTCACCCTACCCATCCCTCTGCATCTCATCCATCTCGTCCCACCCCATCCCACCCACTCCGCACCATTCCTTCTTACCTCATCTCAACCTGCTCCATCTCATCCCACGCCATTTCACCTTGGCTCACAGGCTTGTGGGGAGGAAGGGCATTACTGGGTTGGGTCACACTAGGAGACTCAAAGGCCTCAGGTCTCCTAGTGTGGACAGCTGTGTGCCCCCAACCAGCCCTGGACCTGTGTTTCCTGCCCTGCCCAAGCCTGGGAGGGGTGGACAGCTGTACGGAGACTTCCTGGCCACTCCCAGACCCCATCTCAGAAGGAGAGCTCTGGGCTGGGCGAGAGCACAGGGAGGTGCCTGGACCAGCCCCACCTGGCCCAGGGTCTCAGCTGAGAAGCAGGAGAGTAGCGGCTCTGTGCTGTGTTACAGAGCTGCAGGGGAGTAACACTTCCTTTCCTCTGAGGCTGCGGCAAGCCCCGCAGCAGCTGTGGAGTCTTGGAAGTTATGCCCAAGAGAGGGGCTTGTGAGCAGCCTGGCCTTTTTTCCAGCTCAGTGGAAAATAGGAGCTTCCCAGAGGGCTTGGGTTCATTGTTCCTGGGCACTGGCGGCCCCAGGAGGGTTAAATGATCCAAACTCCTCCCTGTGGTCCTGCGGGCCCAGCCTCTTCTCCCACTCCATCCTCATCCGAGGGACTCTCCCCCTTCTCTTCTGCTTCCCTGGCGTCCTTTCACTTCCACCAGTGAACCAGGCCACTCCTGCCTGGGCCTTCTCATGCTCCGCTCCTCTCTTTTCACCCTCCAAGTCTTAGATTAAATGACTCCTTTCCAGAGCAACGTTTCTTTAACCACGTGACCTAAGTGGGGTCACCCAGCCCCTGACCCTTATCATTTGTCATTCTCTCTTTAGTTTTTTCCTTCATAGCATATATCGTGATTTACATGTGTCTATTTATGTATTTATTTATTCACTAGATTATTGTTTTCTGTCCTCAAAAGATTGTGAGCTCACCAAGGGCAGGAATTTCGGCTTCTCTATTCATTAACTGACCCCAGTGCACAATGTCTAGCACATTGTAGAAGTTTGTATCAGTTAGTATAATGTAGGTTTTGTTGAGGTGACAAGTATCGCCAAATCTCTATGACTTGAAGCCTTAAAGACTTTTTTCTCACTCATGCTACCTATGGAATGTGGGCAGAATTTGATCATAGTCCCTTAGGGACTCAGGCTGGCTTCTGATGGTGAAGGCCCTACCTTGACCTTCTGCTTTGCACAGCAGGAAGAGTATGTGGAGAGTCACATTCTGGAATTTTTTTCTGAGTTTTTACCCAGAAGCAAAATACTTTATTTTACTTACCAAAGCAACTCACATAGCCCTACAAAACCAGAAAGAAATTGAAGCAAAGCATTTTGGGACAATAAAGCTGGAGAACTGCAGAAATAGCCACTGTTGTCCATACCTCCAGCATCCCTGCCCCTTTGCACTGTTATTTTGCAGTTCTTCCCATCAAAAGGTGGAATCTCTTTCCTTGGCTGGCCTGGTACTTGCTATGGCCACTAGAATGTGGCAGAAGTGGTGTGGAGCTCAAAACCCAGGTCTCAGAGGCCTGGAACCCTTCATCATTGCATTTGTTTTCTCTCCTCCACCATGTGAACAAGCCCGGGCTAGCTCACAAGAGGATTCACCGTCATCACCCACAGCAAACCGTCCCTAAGACATACAAGTATGTAGCCATGACCAGATGGCCACAGCCACCTACTGACTCACTGACTTGTGAGCAATAATAAATGCTTACACTTGCAAGCCTCTGCGTTTTGTAACACAGGAATAACAAACATTATACACTCTAATGACAATATGGTGCTCAGTAAATATTTGTTGGATGAATGAGAGAGCAAAACAACAGCTCCTTTCCCTTCTTTGTTCTTTTTGCGAAGCCTGGGCTGAGCTCCCAGGATCTGGGAATCCTGATTCAACATGTAAAGACCCTGTGAGTTGGTGGAAAGATTGAAGTGAAAGGCCTGAATTTTATTCTGACAGTCACTCAAGTAGATACTTTGTGAAGTCCCTTGCCTGTAGTGCCTTAGATTTTCTGGTTGAAAAATGGGGGCCAGATTTGATGTTCTTGAATGGCCCTACCAAACCTGCAGGATGGAATCTTCTAAGATTTCCCTACTGGCTGACATCTCATGGAAGAGGGACCACTGAAGGCTGAAACTTCCCAATAGTGCCTTGGGCTGGCTGAGTTGAAATGAAACCTGACTCCATCTTGGGTAGATGAGTCTATACTGCCCTAAAAGTTTCCCAGCTTGGAGAGATTCCGACTCCTTCAGGAACTATGTCAGGGAGCATAGTAGGTACAATTATTGTCCCAGTTTTGAACTTGAAACTGAGGATCAGAGAGGGTATGTTACTTGCTCAAACATATAGCCATGATGTCACTTGACAAGGGCTGGAACCCTGCCAGTGTGACCTAAAGCATGAATGCTGACCATTTTTCTCTATGGCCTTTGGATGGGGGCCAGGAAAATGCCTTATCTGTCTTTGAATCCTGAAGGCATGGGAGAGAGCTTGGTTCACCATAGGTATTTGGCACATGTAATAAACTGAACTGTAGATCATGGGAAATTCAAACTGAGGATACAAGTCACACCTCCTCTGGGGCATGGGGAAGAGAAACCAGCCCATGTGCAGGGCCAGGTCAAGGTGTGAATGCACGCTTTGTTCATCAGGCCCTGGATGAGTCACTTTCTCTTTTAGCCTCCATTTTCCTATCTGAAAAGTGGTGCTAAAGGGACCTCCGAGTTTCAGTAGGATAATACACGTAAGAGCATCTAGCACCTCCCCTGGGGTATCATAGGTGGTCAGCGTGTCTCTTCCCATCCCTGCTAGTGTGAAGTCCTGGTGGAGAATCAGGGGAAAACACTCTCTGTGGGATGAGGGAATGACTGTGACCAGAGAGGTGAGATTGCCAGAATGTGCAAGGAGATTTGGGGTGAGACCAGGGAACATGTGAGTGGAGATTATTCAGAGGAGGGGACAAGCTGGAGCTGGGAAACCCCAGAGGATGCTCTGCATGGAGGAGTCCCGGGCAGCTCTCAAGGTCCTCATTAATCCTTTCCAACACCCATTCAGATTCCAAAATCACTCCAAGAAGAGCTCAGCCTGGAAGAGAGGCTCCCGATGGGACAGAAAGGCATTGGGCATCCCCTTTCCAATCCTTAGAAAGAGAGGGATTGGGAGGCTTTGTCAGCCCTGGTCCCCTCCAGGGGTGTGCTACCTGGAGGCCAGCGAGTGCTGGGGGCCTAGTATCACCACACCAGGAAGCCCCCAAGCAGAACACGCTGTGGCTACTGAGACTGATGGCAGACACCTTGCTCTGCCTTGGTGGTCTGTTTAGGGTGTCACTGCACGGCAGATCCCCTGGGGTCTGCCCTCCTACCAGGCAGGAGGACCTCTGACCTGCAACAACCTCCTTAGAACTCCTGAGTCGGTTTTTCAGGTCCTGGGGTAGCTTCTACAGGAGAAAGGACAGTTGTCAGTGCTTCCATGAAAGCCCGGGAAGTGGGAAGATCATGCACCCAGGTGGCAGAGGCTTTCTCAAAACCAATTAAAGGAAGCTTGGTTTAAAATGCTCCCAGGGCTCCTGGACACCTACATAATCCAGTCTCTCCTGGAATCCTCGAGAGCGATGTGGGGCAGCCTCGCCAAGCTTGTCTTCGCTGCTCACTATGACCCAGCCCCAATGGCCTTCTCTGCCTCCTCCAAGCAGTTTGACCCTTCACCATCAAGTGACCAGACACAACTTCCTCTCATTGCCTAGAAAGCTATCCCCTGATTTTTCCAGGAGTAATTCCTCTTCCTTTATATTTCGGTGGTCAGGGAGGATGTTGCTATAGTCCAAAGGAAGAGAAGGACCCTGATACTCACGGAGAGCCCATTCTGTGCTTATATGGTTCATGGAAGCATGATTACTTCAACGGCTAGCTCTTCTCTGCAGCCAGGGCCTCCCACAATAGCTTTTGGAGGACTGACCCTGATACCTATCACGTTTATGCAGATAAATAAGACAAAGTCCTTCACCCACAGTGAAGTGGAGATAAATCAGTAGATAAACAATAATTTATCAGAACAATGGTGATAAAGTATGTTGGAGAGGTTCAAAGTGTGACAGGGAAACTGGGAAGGGAAGGGGAGGGGTGAGGAGAGGGAATGAGGAATAGTAGAAAGAGGAATTCTGAGGGTAGGTTCCAGAAGGTCCCTGGATGGATCAACTCAAGCTGGACTTTACCAGATCATGGAGCTGGATAAAAGGGCAGGAGGGATCCACAGCCAGTTAGAATGGAATGAATGGGGCACAGTTTTGAGTGCCTGCAATCTTGGTGCCTACTCAGGAGGTAAACTGAGATGGCTTTCTCCTCTTGATGTGCCAACACATGTCAGGAAAAGCTGCAGAGGGCCTTGGGGCTGAAGAGTGAGTGTGCTCCAGGCTCCAATTAGGAGAGTGCTTTTGGATGAGTTACCAATGGGAGGGGCCAGAGACAGCCACGCCAGCCCAGGTAGGGAGAGAAGGACTGATTCTGGAGTGGTGGCACAGACAGATGGGACAGGATAGTCCATGTGGCTGGATGACATATGACAAGGCAGGTAGGAGGCCACAGGCTGCTCTCAGCAAAGGCCACGGGATGAAGCCAGCCAGGCAGTTTGGTGAAGAGGCCCATTTGGGTCATGCAAAGTTTGCAAAGCCTGTCGAGCACTCCAGGAAAAAGCTGGGCCCAGAAACTCCAGACTCAGGAAGGCTTAGACCTTGAAACTTCCAGAAAGTCTCAGGGTAGCTGGTGATCCCTGGCTTCTTGGCTTTGTTAGGGCCTGGACCAGCTCTGCATCTTGCCACAACAGCGATGTGTGGAGGATGAGTGGCCTTCAGCCCTGGCAGCCACGCCTCCATCTCCAGCTGGTCTCTAGTCTCTGGTGGGCCCAGAGGCCTCTGCCCTGGCTGCTGGCCTGACATGGGCCTGGGACCTGTGGGAACCCTGGCTTCTCATGGTTTCTGGCTTCTTCCTTGTTGGAAGAATCACTCCTTTCCACTTCTTTGCAGTCCTGCTTCCCCTCAACTTCTCCCTTCCTTGGGCCTCAAGGCTTTGTCTCCCCCAAGCTTTTGCTGAGCTTGAGAGAATGCCAGTGGTCCCCACCAATCAAGAAAACATCAGCTGCCATTCAATGAGTCCTCACGAGGGAATAGGCTTCTGCCAAGCACTTCATAGCACTATAGCATTTAATCACCACGGCAGCTGGGAGAGTGGGTGGCATCGTCTACACTCACAGATGCAGAAAACTAAGGATTCAAAACTCAACTCAAGTGGCTTTTTGAGGGCTCTCAATCTCTGTCCTCAAATAATTCATTGAGTGACAGACACGAGATTTAAATACGATTTAAATGCTTTATCATTCTAAGCTCATCTAAACGCTGTGAATTTTGATGTCATGTGATATACAAATACAAAATGAGCAAAATTTTAAATAATCCAAATGCCACATTTGGCATATATAATTACATATTTTCTCTCTTTCTTTCTTTTTTTTTTTTTTTGTTTTGCTTTTGTTTTTGTTTTTGACTTTTTTTTTTGAGAGAGAGATTGTTGCTATAGGACACATGAACTCTCCAGAGAGACAGAAAGTGAGAAATCATACTAGTGGGGATACCACACCACAATTCCTTCTCTTCAGTTCTCTTTAAGCATGCCATTCTGCAAGGCTCTGCCATTTTAGCTGGGCAACAGAAACACTCACCACGCTCTTAGCAGCACTGGCTGTAAATGAATGACCAGTGGGTACAATTAGGAGCAGTAACCATGAACATGTTCCCACAGTGGGCACTTCAAATGCCTTCTGTAACCCACAGGCCACTGTGGGTCCCAGGACTGTGGGGTCATGTCTACCTGGGAGGAGAGGAGAACATCAGGTAATACTTCCTAAACACTCATTATGGGCCTGGAATTTCTCATGTATCATATCTTTAAACCCTTCCAGCCCTGGGAGTTGGGCGTTACTGATGTTTTATAGATTGGGAGCATGCACTTCTGCCAGCAAGGACAGCTAACTTCCTGTGGTGGTTTTAAAATATGTCCATAGAGCCAATAGGGGGTGTGGCATTTAAGGCAGTTGGACCCCACATGGCCAATTGGGCAGTCTGAGTGCCATACTCAGAGGTTTGAAAAACACACTGGGTGCATATGCATGTGTGCCCAAATCCTGAGAGGAGCATGGAAGAGAAGGGACTGTTGCATGGCTATCCTCCTTGGTTGGTGTTTTCTCAGTTTCTCTCTCTCTCTCTCTCTCTCTCTCTCTCTCTCTCTCTCTCTCTCTCTCACCAGTGCACAAGCCCTGTAGCAAAAACTGAACAACAACAACCACAAAATCCACATACTCTGATCCTTCTCCCTTCCAAAGGTGGAGGTAACTCTCCTCCATGAGTCTGGGTGCTCATGGCGACTCTGATGGGTGGCATGCAGTGGGATGATGATGTTAAGAACTAGTTATAGGAGGCATTGTGGCTTGCTCTTTGCACTTTCTATGGATCACTTATTTTGGAGAAAGCCAGCTGCTATCTTGTGATGATGCTAACACAGCCCCATGTGGCATAGAACTGTGCCCTTCTGTCAACTGCCAGTGAATAAGCCATCCGGGAGCTTCCCTTAAGCCTCTTGGTGACCACAACCCCAGTCAACATCATGTTACAACCTCGTGAGAGATCCTGAGCCAGAACCATGCAGCTAAGCTGCTCCCAATATTTCTGCCCCACAGAAGCTGTGAGACAATAACCTATTGTTTTTGGTTACTAAGTTTGGGAATAATTTGTTACGCAACAGCAATAGGTGTCTAATACATTATTTTCTAGGCCGCACAGCTAGGAAATGATGGAGCTGGGGTTCAAGCTCCAAGTCTGTGCCTTAACTTCTGTAGCAAACACAAGTTGTCTTTTAGTATCAATTCTTCCTTTCTTTTAGTTATGGAATTTTTACCTGGGCAGAGGACAGCTAGCTAAAATATATATTTCTTAGAGACCCTTGCAATTAATGTGCCTTGAGTTCCAATTAATGGGATATGAGAGGAAATCTTATGTGCAATTCCCTTTCCCCTGCTTTTGACATGGAGTGAGGATGGGAGAGGTGGAACTGAAAGAACCACTTGCAACAGGAGATGTAAGTTATATATCAAGAATGATAGACCAACAAGACAGATGAACTGGCCCCATAGGTAGGGGCAAGGGAGCAAGACTGCACCTGACTGACAGCAGTTTGAATCCTGGCCCCAGTGGCTTCAAAAACACACCAGGTGCATGTGTGTGCGTGCCTCAAATCCTCACAGAATGAAGAAATGGAGAAGGGATTGGGAAATGATCGTGCCCCATTTGAGGGGGAGAGGGAGGTCCTTCCTCCTTCTCTCTGTCTCTGTTTCTCTGTAGTGCGTGAACACACCTTCTGATCATTTAAAACAAACAAACAACAAAACAGATAAAATCTGCATTCTGATTATCATAGAGTCACCATGCAAGCCTTGGACCTATCCAAACTTTCAGGGGAAACATAATTAAATTCATATTGAAATTTCTGCTTTATTTAGGCTATGAGTTTAGGACTGTATGTTAGAGTAGACAAACTGATACAATAATACAATCACTACATTCTGCTCATCTATGGCGAAGGTAGACCTAGAATTAGTGAGAGTAATGAAAGGGGGTACCCAAAGCCAGGAATGCACCTGGCATGGGACAAACACTAAAGAAATGACACAAAATGCACTGCCAGTTTTCAAATGCACCAGTTTACTTAGACGTGTCACCGAACTCTTAAGACTGCCTGAAGAGCAAAGGAAATAAATAAGATAAGCAAAGCACCTGGCATAGAAGAAGCATTTAATGAATGTTAGTTGCTAAGGGTCTGGCCCCTAGCATAGTGGCTAAGCGCTGTGCGGTGGAACTGGATCCTACGTGGCCAACTGCAGTCCAGATCCTGGCCCCAGAGGCATGGGAAATAGAGGGCATGCATGCTTGCTCCAAATCCTGACGAGATGGAGAAATGGAGGAAAAATTTGTGCCATTGGGGTGTGCTCTCTCTCTTTCTTTTCCTATATCTCTACCCTTTAATTATTTAATTAAATAAATAAATAAAATCTTGAAAAAAGAGAAAGATTAGTCATTAGGAAGGTATAACTAATAGTGTTTTCCTATCAATAGCTGGTTCCATGTGAAGGTTCACAAAATGTCTTGATAGTAACAGAGGCTCCTGCCATGGGAGGCCTTGTGTTACAGACATCAATTGATCATCTGAGGAGGTCCTCATCACTCATTGTCATCCTAGTGAGCAGAGATCTTAGAACCCAGAACCCTTCTGACCCCACCAAAGCAGAGGTCAGGCTGCTAATCATTGACCAGAATATAAGATAGGCCCATGGCCTCAAGGTTCTCATCAAAAACGAGCCCTATACCTTGGAAGGAAAAGGTACAGTCTGATGTGAGCTGAGGTGAGACAAGAAGAGTAAGCATTCTTATCCCTCCATGAAGTAAAGACAGCCCTTCTGTCATCACTTTTAACTTTTCTTTGCCACTGAATTACCTAGTGTTTCATAAGAGTGATATTTACTTTCTAGAATTCCTCTTAGTAATCACCAAGTCAAGCAGGCTTTCTTGGAAAAAGCACAGCTTGTATTCTTTCAGCCTATTTTTCTGGAGCAAGTTGGTTAACTTCTCTGTTTTTCTAAATACTGTCTCCACAAGAAAGAGAAAGAGAAGGGGGGAAATTAAAAGACAGAGATCGATTGACTCATGGGAATGTGATGGCTTGTAAGTAAGGAATCTTTCCAGGAAAAACAAGTCAACATATACAGCAGAAGTGAGTTCTTCCATTGGTTGAGGACAGGCTGCCCTCTAAGTTTGCCAACTTTATTTCTAGTTACTTCCCCCAAGTGCATCCTCAACCCAATTAGTGTGTGTTCCTCTCTCTGTCTGAACATCCTCAGCTGTGCCCAGTGGCTGTCACTGGATTCTCATGTCACCCCAAAGCCAAGTTTGTCAGAGAATGAGCCACATTACCGTGACATGCCCCCATACGCTGGATGGTGACCTCCTTGAAGTCAGAGGCCATGTTTATTGCCTGACTGGTAGGATACACTCCACACTTGAGAAATACCTGAGAGTGATGTCCCAAGTAGATAATTCCCAAGGCCTTTGTCACCACTCCCTACTTTGGTGAGCTCTCACTGTCCTTTGAGGAAGTAGACCAGTTGCCCAGGAGCCCAGGAAGTAGAACCAAGACCAGCAAGTGGAAATGTCATGGAATTAGATTTCAACACAATTTAAGAAAGAACATTCTAGCGGACAATATTCCTAAAGATGAAATGAAAGGTAGTCAGCTCCCTGCTGTCAGATATGTTCAAAGAGAGGCTGGTGGAGCACTTTATCTAAAAATATTATTTGGATACTCCTTTGACAAATATTTACTGCTACCAAACTCAGGAAAAATATGGGTGTGGACCTCAGATTACAATCAGGAGGATCCAGGAGGCATTGTTGCCATGATCTTTCTCTGTGATCTTTGGCACATCATCTTTCAGAACTTCCC
Organism: Tupaia tana; assembly: GCA_026018925.1. Classification (NCBI taxonomy): domain Eukaryota; kingdom Metazoa; phylum Chordata; class Mammalia; order Scandentia; family Tupaiidae; genus Tupaia; species Tupaia tana. The sequence continues at coordinate 85,247,883 of JAKSZU010000008.1, read as the reverse complement.
TTGCCTTATCTACAAAAGGAAGAGGTATGAGAGGCTTAAAAGGGACAGGAACTAGTGATCCTACTATGGAAGTCAGTGCTAAAAAATGAAAGTATTAGTGGTAAGGCTATTTGTATCAGATGCCTGTCATAGCAAGGTTTATGAAAGTTGAAAAACAACTGGAACCCTTCCTCAGTAGAGCAGAAATGCATTTGCTAAATTATGATATAGTCATAATATAGTGTGATATACTAATGTTAAAATTATTATGTTAGAAATCCATGTACCAGGACCAGTGGGTGGCATAGTGGTTAAGGTGCTAGACTTCCACATGGCTGACTGTGGTTCAAGTCTTGGATCTGGTGGCTTGAAAATCATGCCTCGTTTGTGTCCATGCATGGACACAAAAGAATGGAGGAGAAGAAATTATAGCACAGCCATCCCTCTAGGGGATGGTTTCTCACTTTCCGCCTCTCTGTCTGTCTGTCTCTCTCTAGTGAGCACACGTGCCCTATGGCAAAAACCTTAAGAAAAAAAAGAAATCCATGTACCCTGATGTGGGAATTTTATTGTTATACATATTGCTGAATGACTACAAATTATGGCATATAGCATGATACCATTTTATACCTGCACGTACATTAATGTGTCTTTTCTATGAGCATAAAGAAACATGTAGGAAGATGCAATTATTATCAGTTAAGTCAAGATGTGAGATTAGAAGGGAAAAGGTTATCAGCTATCGATCCAAGTCAGTGACACAGAAAACCCGAACCTCAGCGGCTAGAACAAATAAAAGGTCAGGAAAAACATAATCAAAGCACAGGGCTGACACCAGTTTGAATCCTTGACCCAGTGGCTTCAAAAACACAACAGGTGCATGTGTGTACATGCCTCAAATCCTGACAGGATGAAGAAATGGAGAAGGGATTGGGAAATGGCCATGCCTCATTTCGAGGGCAGGGGAGGTCCTTCTTCCTTGGCCACAGATCAGCAGAGTATAGTGATTGTATTATTGTATCAGTTTGTCTACTCTAACATGTAGTCCTAAACTAACAGCCTAAATAAAGCAGAAATTTAAATATGAATTTTTCTGTCATGAAAATAGTTCAGAAATAGATGGTTCAGATTCTTAACCTAAAATAAGCAACAGAAAGACTAACTCTCTAAAACAAAGAGTTTATTGGCGAGTAGTGGCAAACTGTGACCCTTCACACCCACAGTGAGCCCTTAGCACATCCCAGGGGAGGCTTGGAAAGGCAAATAAGAGAAGACCATGTAAGCGTTTTCATAACGAAGACCATTGGCTACAGGGACTCGTTACAGGTGGTGGCATCTGTTCATCGGTGGTGCTGGCTGTTGCTAAGAGAGGGTCTTCATAGAAGTGGCTTCTCTCTAAGTTCTGGTTGAGAAAGTCCTTTGTGGCAGATCCTCTCACTGGCATGATCGCCGGGGGGCCCTCCCTCCTTGGCCTCCCAGCTCCATTTTGTTAGGGTTTGACAGAACTGGTTCCAATTTGTCACTGACAGCTTTCACAGGAACTGGTGTGGGGCAGCTCTGCAGTTACTGGCTCAGGCTCCATTCTTTCTTTCTGCTCCTCCTTCCTCAACAAGTGTTCGATCGTCAGCACTAAGACGGGGCTGGTGCTCTAGCTATCCTGCCCAGGCAGGAACATGGAAGAAGCTGCCAGATACCTCCTTTAGGGAACTATTCCAGAAGTCCCCAAAAACATATCAAATGCCTAAGAAGACTGGGAAATGTGACTTTTTGTGGGCCACAATCATTGTATTATATTGTATCGGATCATATAGCATTTGTGGTATGGTACTGGGCAGGCCCAGCAATATAAAGGTTCTTATTAGTAAGTAAAAATGGGGGGGGGGGGGAGGGGGCTGGCCTGTTGCTTGGTGGCTAAGGCAGTCAGATTCCACATGGCCAGCTGCTAAGTTCAAGTCCCATTTACTATGGCTTAAAAAACACTCTGGGTGGGGCCAGAAGTTGGCGTAATGACGATGTTGCAGGACTCCCATGTAATTGACCACGGTTTGAGTCCCGGACCCGGTGGCTTAAACTCACACCAGATGCATGTCCTGCATGCCCAAGATCCTGAAAGAAGAATGGAGGAGAAGGGATTGAGACATGGCCATGCCCCTGGGGGTGATTTCTCTCTTTCTGTCTCTCTGTCTTTCTGGTGAACGCACACGGCCTATGGCAAAAACCTCTAAAAAATAAGCACTCTGGGTGTATGTGCCCCAGATCCTGATAGGATGGAGAAATGGAGGAGAAAGGAGTCACTTTCACTCTCTCTCTCTCTCTCTCTCTCTCTCTCTCTCTCCCTCTCTTATGAGTGCAGGTGCACTCTGGAAAAATTTCATAAATAAGTAAATAAAATAAAATGGAAAATGAATATTGGATAGCCAAGTAGTCATGCCAGCCTCAAGAAGATAATTAACTTTCTTAAAAAATAGACCTCTATATTGTTGACTAAATGCAGTGAGAATTCAAAGCCTTACAGTTTTAAAAATCCAATTAGAAAAGATTGTTAAAAGAGAGAAAAACAATTTTTTTCCAGCATACACCATGAGCCCAGCTAGTTTGTTAGCCATTTCACATGTTATCTCTCTTATTTTTTTCATTGCCAGAGGACACATGGGCTCATCAAAGACAGAGAAACAGTGAAGGAAAGAGAGAGAAAAAACCCTCCAATGTGGCACGGTCATGGTGCCACTCCTTCTCCCCAAGTTCTCCATCCTGTTAGGATTTGGGGTACACTCGCACACAGATCCAGTTCCTGAACTACAAGGCTACAGGGCTAGCCCCAAATATGGGCTCACTTTTCCCCCATAGTAATCCCAGGGGGACATACAACTGCTCCTTCCCCCTTGCAAAAGGAGATGCAGGAGGCTGACACTTTTCCCCCAAAGTCTCCTTGTCATTCAGAAGGATAGCTGGTATTGGGATGAAGGTTCTAAATTCTGCTCTGCAATCTTTATTTTCAGGAGGAAGAAACAAATAATAACTCCTACATGGTTCTAGAATCTCAGATTCAAAAGGAGTTGTATTCCCTTCCCGGACCATTAAGATGAGAGCAGGAAGGGGAGTACAACACCTCCTAGCTTTCTGATCTCTGAAGGCCGTTACAGGTGGGTAGACTCCTGGCATTAGTCTGTTTTCTTTCCTAAGATAGATGCATTGCCCAGCAACATAAGTATTTCTTCTTTCTTTTTTTTATCCCTTTTGGCTCATTTTGTTAATTGTCATACAAACATGATTATTCAGAAAAAGAAAAGGAAGTAAAAATTTAAAAAACATATTTTCATTTGTTTTTTCCATTTCTTATGTGAGGCTGATTTGATAAAGGTAGGAAGGACAAGACCAGAGTCTTACATAAACACTGGGCTCCTCTCAGATTTTCTTCAGGATGAATTTATGAGGGAACTGTGGAGGGGCCTGCAGAATAATATTATTCCAGCCGAGATGCTGTCTGCTGCCTACTGCGTGGGAAAACACGAGTGCTGTGAGGGTTTTCCTTAAAGCACTTCCAATTCTAGGCAGGACAGAAACAGACACAAAAGAAGACACTGCATTGTTGTCCCCTAGGCCAGCTTGGGACTCAGTTCTTGGTCTCACTTTCCTTCACAAAATATATTGACTTGTCTGAAAAGTCATAACGCATTTTTTCATAGAAAAATATGTCATGACTTTTCTGATGACCTAATATTTTAGTCACTGAGATGCAAGCATTCCTTGGAGAAATAAGAACCCCCTTGGTGGAGGTCCCAGATCGTCCCCTGGAGGGTCTAATACTCGCCTCTGGTAGCCTGGATAAGAAACCAGAATTTCCTCCTCTAGATTCCCCACCCGTTGACTATCGGCACTCAGCTGTCATTTCTGCCAAAGAACGTTCTCCACTGGCCTGGGGCGTGGACCGAGTCAGCCTGACCTGGCTGGAAGCCCAGCGTCACTTCTCATGGACTGTGGGACCCCAAGCCAAGCTTAACCCCCAACGCTGCTTCACCCTCTGTAAGATGGAGAGACTGAAATTGTGGCTTCGCTTTTCCTCCTCCTATGAACTTTAAGTCTTTCAAGGGAGAGAGAATGTACCTTACTCATCTCTGGATCCATATAAAGCTGCTGGGAAAATTCAGAAACAGGGGAGCCGGATCCCTTACAGCCAAAGTACAATCAATGACACCGACCTGGCAGCCTGGAAACATGCCTGGTGCACGTGCACGTGTATCCAACATCCCGACAGGATGGAGAGGTGGAGGAGAGAGGATCGTGGTGTAACCACCCCCTTCGGGGTGTTTTCTCCCTCTTCGTCTTTCTTTCATCTCTCTCTCTCTCTCCAGTGAGCATGTGCACCTTCTAGCAACTTTTAAAAATTTCAGAAAAGTAATACCATCACACAAGGATTGTTTTCTGGCTAGTACCATGACGAACTGCTCCCTGAGCATGGAAAATTTAGCCAGAGGCTGGTTCATGGAGTGGGAAGCAGAGAGTACGTGGGTTACTAGAGAACACCATAAGCTGGAAAACCCAGGCCCGAATCCCAGCCTCACCACCTCTCTGTGCCATAGTTTCCTCATCCATCTATGAGGATAATAATACTGATGATCTCGTTTATGGATTGGTTTGTGTAAATTTTTAAGAGATTTTTGCTAAAGGGCATGTGCACTTACATGAGAGACAGAGAGAAAGAAAGTGAGAAATCACCCTCCAGGGTGGTTGGCACACCACAATCCCTTCTCCTCCATTTTCCTCTCAGGATTTGGGGCATGTCCACACACACACCCGGCATGAATTTTAAGCTGCCCATCAAGTCTGGGACTCGAACCCTGGTCGACTATGTGGGAGTCCAGCGTTGTAACCATTACATCATCTGCTGGTCCCGATTTGTGTAAATTGCTTAGAACATTCTGACTAATGCAGACTCAGTACATGTTGGCTGCTGACTCTTGTTATTCCTGAAGAAGCTCCATAAAAGTTAGGGTCCCTCCCTCCCCACATTCCCTCCAGGCAATAACCACTCCCAGAAAACATGGCTGCTTCTGTGGCCAGAGCACAGGGAAGAAGGGTGACTGCTGGGGTTGCCTCTGAAGGGCTCTGAGACCCATGCGCAGTCAGTCCTTCCCTGTGGAGTCAACAGGATGGAATTCTAAGAAGCCAAGGGTTTCTGGGAAGACGACTCATTTGACACCAGTGAGAAAGGTTGCCAGGACCCAGGCGTCACCACTCTCAGCTGAGCCCACAGAGGTGCTGCAGGATCAGGCGGGCGTCCACTAAGTGAGGCGAACTACCTTGCCAGCCCTGTGCTCAGTGGGAAGGCTGTTACTGGACTGAGTTTCCAGGCCCTCTGGGGCTAACTCAGGACACGGGAACTCATGCATTCACCGAGCATCCTGGGTGTGAGGCTCTGCCTGACTTTATCTCAAGCAGATCTGCCAGCAGCCCTGAAAGTGAGCTCCTTTGAGGAGCTACACATGACTTATTGAGCTCCTAGTGAGTACCAAGCCATAGGCCAGTTCTTTACCTATATTATCTCATTTAATTCTTTTGACAGCCTCAGTCAAGTGCCCAAGTCTGTCAGGTCTCCAAGTAGCTCTTGACCGCATAGGGCCAGGTCTAGCAGGACAGTTCTGCTGGCAGGCTCTGGAGTCAGTCAACCTGGATGGGGGTTGTGGCCCACTACTTACCAGCTCAGAGACTGGGGCACGTCAACTCCCCCTCTCTTTACTCCAGCTTTCTCACCTGTCGAGTGGAAGTAATAATAACTGCAGCGGAAATCTTCACCGAGTGTGGCGAACGGTGTGCCCTCAAAGTATCAACAAATGCCAGCACTGAAGATAGAACCTAGGGCGGCCAGGGCCCCAGAGATAGAGAGGAGAGGGAATCATGGTCCCTGGTCCAGAGGCTTAAAGTGTAGGGGAGAAAATGGCAAAGCGAGCCGAAACCCCAGGGTCCTCCTTTCATTCAAGAGGTCCTTGAGTCTCCACAGGTTCACTGACTTTCCCAAGACCACCCACAGCACACATGGAGGCCCCAGAGCTGCCCGCGGGGCACTAGTGCAACCCCGTCTCCACTCCTGTGTCTTCACTCACGTGTCACTCATTCCCCAGCTCTCACACCTCCTTTTCACTCCAGAGGGGGCCACCACTTTTACAGAATCCCCTTAGGGAGAGCTTGCCTCCTTGAAGGTTAGAGAAGCTACTTCTGGCCACCGTCTCTTTGAGCCCTGAGCATGGCTGAGGACTGGAGAGGCCACGGCAGTCTGCCTTTCTCTGGAGGCCTCTTTTCTGCACAGCCCAGAGCAGGGGGAGCCTAGAGCTCCAATGCTTTGGTAAGGGGAAGGGGCTCGGGAGACCCCATCATGAAGGAGCAGATAAGAGGGAGTGACACCAGCCCTGTGTAGGACACACGAGAAGAGGGCTCAACAGAAACGTAGGGGGACTGTTTCCAGGGTCTGCAACTGCTGGCCACGACAGCCTTCCCACAAGGCCTCCAGAAGGGCCTGTGGTGGGGCTGGACGGGGTGTAGAGGTGAACGTGATGCTCTGAGGTTGCCCCGCGTGGGATGGGCCTGAGCTCGCATCTGGAGACCTCTGAGGTTGTCGGGCCTGGGTGTGCCCAGGATCTGGGGTGAGGCTAGGGCTGGATTGTGGTATCTAGACCCTGAAGATGCTGTCGTTCTGTCTCTCTCACTCCCAGAAGAAATAAACAGACAAAAGAAGGCTCTGTGGTGCCCGAGTCACTTGGGAGGCCCGCGTATGGGTTTTGGCGTGGAGAAACTCCAAGAGAAAGACAGAGGGGCTAATGCTTCCCAGACGTCGCCAAGGTCTACGAACAGCCAAAGCTTCCCTTCTTCCTTCGAAATCTGCCCACACCCAGCCTCCCTCCACCTTCTGGTCCTCTAGATCTGACTGTGTGGAACATCTCCCCTCACCCCAAGTTCTGCTCCACCCAGGTAAAATTCCCAGGGGGTGCCTTGGTAAGAAAGAGCTATTCCCGGGACCAGAATATGGTGTAATGGTTACATTGCTGGATTCCCATGTAGTTGACCGCAGTTCGAGTCCCAGATCCGGTGGCTTAAAATTCAAGCTGGGTGCGTGTGTGTGCATGCCTAAAATCCCATGAGGAGAATAGAGGAGAAGTGATTATGGTGTGGCTATCCCCCAGGGCATGATTTTTCCCTTTCTCTCTCTCTCTCTCTGGTGAGTGCACATGGACTATAGCAAAAAAAAAAAAAAAAAAAAAAAAAAAACTCTCTCTCAAAAAAAAAAAGAAAGAGCTACTCCTACACCAGCTGGAATTTTAGCCCTGTGGTTGAGGCCTCATTGTTACCCATTTGCTTTGTGTTTCATTGGCTCCATGTGCAAAACAAGCGTATCTCGCTGAGATTATTTTATGAGGAAGAGAAAACCCAAGTAGAGTTCTGAGTACCTCCTGAAAAAAGCCATTTGTCCCAAGGACAGACCCCCAGGCAGGCGGGAATCACTGTTGCGGCCATCTCACACAGGAGGGAAGCGAAGTCCAGAGAGCAAGGCGCTCAGGGTCCGTGGTGTGGTCGTGAACAGAAGCATGGGGAGCTGGGGGCTGATCCAAGAGGTGCCCAGGCTGGGCCTGGACCCACACCTGAGGCCAGAAGGCAGGAAGGGGGAAGAATCCAGGCAGGTCTGGGTTCAAATTCAGCCTCTGCAGCTGGAAAGGCACTGAGGTCTGAGGCCTCAGGCTCATTCTGGCAGCAAAGCCCACAGAGCCTGCTCAGGGTTGAAGCAGGGGGTGACCCGACCTTTTAAATGTGGCTCATCTGCCCACCCTGAGGGCACTGAGGACCACTGTGAAGCCCACCATGGCACAACTCTGCAGACAGGTTTGTTTGTTCTGGGGGGAAGATTTGGGAAGGGTAAGGACCTCCCTTCTCTTTTGATCCCTGGTGTTCTCTGCACTTGGCTTGAGTGGAGATGAGCAATGCTCTGGAAATTCTCAAAGCCCGGGGCTCCTGGAGGCGCCTGCCTGAGGCTGAGCCCTGTGGGAGGAAATGGAGAACAGAAACAGCCCGGGGAAACAAACACACAAACAAACCTACCAACAAGCCCCTGTTTGTTACTGAAGAGAAAGGGCCCATTCAGCTCTGGCCTGAGCGCCCAGTGCTCCCTCCAGGCCTGAGCCCCAGGCAGCTCTCGTGTTGACCCTTCCCCAAAGCCACCTGTGACCCCAGGCTGCTGCGTGGGAGGTCAGGCCTGACGCATCCTTGAGCCTGGGCGGGCGAAGGCACTTGTCCTTTCCTCAAATGCTCACTGCTAACTCCCCAGGTCCCGCCGCCAGGCTGGGTCTCCTCTCCCCTTCCCCTTCCTCTGCTCAGGGTGCTGGTCTTCTCACCTCCGTCACCTTTGGAGGCCCAGGGACAAGTGGTGGCATACTCTGGTTGGGAAAGGGGCTTGGACAGTGATGGTTGGATGGAGAGTTATTCCAGCCATCTTGTAGGTGGGGGGAGGGGAGAAGCCAGGTAGCATTATGGGGGCACTATCCCAGGCCTGGCACTCTGCCTAGCCCATATCTTCTACTACTACTACCAGGGGGCTCAGGGACCTGGAGCTGCTGGGTCTGACTGAGAGTTCATTCTTTGTCCAGGATAAAGTCCGCCCTGAAGGGCTGTGACAGTGACAGATAGGATAAGAATAAGGCCACAGGGGACAAGGAAGTGGCTGATACAGGGGGATCAGCAAGCACATGCAGGGCCCTTCTCTGGGTCCCTGTGGTCTATGCTGATGACTTATGTGGGGAGAAAGAAAGAATGACTGCCATAACTGATGCACTGGTTTCGTTCAACAAATGCAGACTGAGCGCCTACTATGTACCCGAAACTGTGTAGGGTCTGAGGACGCCAACGATCGAGACGGAAAACGCCCCTGCCCCCTCTGCGACCTACACGGCAGCGTAATGTCAAGGACTCTTGTGTGTTTACCCGTGCAGCTGTGCTGAGTGCCCACCATGTGCCAGCAGAGGCCACTCTGTGCCTGGGCGGGGACTTGGGGACAGGTGATTTTCCTCTGACACTACCAGGACCAGTGCCCTAATCAGCCCATGCACGGATGGTGACAACAATATGAACGCACCCCCTGTTACTGTGCAGTGAACATCTGCCCCCGGTCCCTGGTAGGGCTGCGGGGAAGTCACTTGGGACACCTCCACCCTCAGGCGTACCCCCTCCAGTGTTCTCCTATGCATGCCTGGATGGCTTCATTCGGATGAAAATAGCAACAATAATAATTCAAGAACGTGTAGGACTTCAAAAAATTTGTGGAAGATGGAGTTAAAAGTACAAGTTTATTCTGGTGCAAAATTGTTGTGATCCATACATAATTTTTTTTTCATAACACATGTTTTTCATGAACTTTCTGAAAACCCTGCATAAGAACTTACAGTTACCAAATACTCATTGATTTTCAGGAAACTCATTAATATTCTAGATTCTTGATTTCATTTAGACTTCCAGAACCCCATGAGACAGTGTTGTGGGCTGAACTGTGTCTCGCTGATTCACACATTGAAGTCTTCATCCTCAGATCGTGACTGCATATTCTGTCTTTAAACAGGGGCTTTAAAGAGGTCATTAAGGCCACACGAGGACACTACGGTGGGCCCTAGTCCACTCTGACTGACCTTATAAGAAGAGGAGACGTGGACACGGAAAACCACATGAAGACTCAGAGAGAAGACAGCCTTCTACGAGCCAAGGAGAGAGGCCTCAGAAGCAACCCGCTGCGTAGGGACCACATCCTGGTCGCAGCCTTCCAGCCTCTTATTGAGCAAGTTTTGTTGTGTAAGCCACCCATTCTGGGGCACTTCGTCAAGGCAGCCCTGGCAATCTGGGTAGTGCAGTTGGGTACTATTACTGTCGCCATTTTGTCAACATGCAAACTGAGTCTCTGAGAAGTTGCATGACTCATCCAAGGTTGCACAGCTGAGAAGCAGGGAGATGGATCGGAACTACGATCTGTGTGAGTCCAAGCCCATGGGCTTAACCACACTATTCCACAGACTTCTCTTCTTTGCTGCCCTTTTTTGGCCCTTGCAGAGCTGCGATTTTAACTGCATCTCTGCAGGGTAAGCAAGCTGGAGAAGGGGTTCTGTGCTGAGCCAACCTAGTCACCCTCAAGCCCTTACTGCAGACACATACCACAGGGTCCTGGGCAGTAGGCTCTCTGCCTGCCAGGCCCTGCCCAAGCTCAAGGAATTCCCAATGCATTCCGTTTTATTTTCTAAGTAGTACTGGTTTTTGGAAGCAGTGACCTTTAGAGAAGGAAAGAAAAATGTAAAATATTCCAGAGAGAGTGAGTCAACTTTTAGGCCAGAGAGCAGCAGTTTTTCTGTAAAGAGCCAAATAAACATCTTGGGCCTTGCTGTCCAGATGGTCCCTGTGGGGACAACTCATCTCTGCCACCATCACTCAAAAGCTGCCACTGACAGTAGGTATGTAAGTGAATGAATGTGGCTGTGTTCCAATAAAACTTTATTTATAGATACTAGCATTTGGACTGTACCTCATTTTTACATGTCACAAAATATTGTTTTCCTTTTGACCTTTTCTCAACCATTTTAAAATATCATACTCATTCTTAGCTTTTAGGCCCTATAAAAACAGGCTTTGTGCACAATTTGGGTTGACCAAGATTTTTCTATGTAACATATCTGGGAAAAGATGCTAGCCCATCAGGCCTGGGAGGGCCTTCAGATGGAGCCTGCCCTGCCTCAGTTTACACATGGGGACGTGTGTGCTCAGAGCACCAGTGGCTTTGGACCATCAGTTCTTGGGGGCAGTGGCTCCATCTCAGCCCGTGGTCCACGCCTCTCCTTCCACCCTAAGGTCACACCAGGGGAGTGAGGGTGTCTCTTCCCAAAGGATCCAAGGGTCCTGGTTCAGCTCCTCTCTGACAAACTTCCCAGAGCCATCCACCTGCCAGGGTTAAAATGCAATGGCTAGAACAGGCTACTTAGAGCTGTGGTGGTACCAGGAAAGCCGTGTATGTAGGATGTGTGCTGTCATCGCAGCAACTCTGGTTACCCACTGCCTGTGCTGCGGACTGCACAACAAACTCAAAAAGCATTGTTCGATCGTCACTGTCTACCCACGAGGCAGCCCTGTGGAGTGAGCAATGCTATTGGGTCATCGGAAAAGTCATGACGCATTTGTGCATAGAAAAACACATCATGACTTTTCTGAGGACCCAATATAATGCCCAGTCAGTAAAGAGGAAATCCACGCTCAGAGAGGTTAGGTCTCTTTGCTGAAGACAAATGGCTAATAGGTGGCCTCCCCGGCCTCAAATCCAAGTACAACCAGCTCCATCTGCAGATGTTCAATGGTGACACGACCAGGAGTCCTGCTGCCCTGATGGCCTCAGGAGCACATTCTTGCCTGTCAGACCAGACCACTGTGGGGCATGGGTGTCCTAACTGTAGAGCTGGCCCAGTGCGGGGTGTTCCGGTGTGTGCACAGGGACGTTTCTCAGAGAAGGTGAATCACACAGAGCCCTGTCTCCAAGACACCCCTCCAGACAAGAGAATCAGAACACAAATGACATCATCACCACCTTCCCTCAAAATCTTGTCCAGAACCAGTTTAAAACTGATCCTGGGGCTGACCTGGTAGTTGAGGGAGCCAGATCCCACATGGCCAACCAAGCAGATAAAATCTCAGCCCCAAGGGATCGAGAACCATGCCAGGCAGGTGAGCATGAGTGCCCCAAATCCTGACAGGGTGGAGAGGTGGAGAAGGGATTGCAGCATCACCACGCCCATTGGAGGGTGCTTTCTCCCTCTCCCTCCCTGTCTCGTTCTTGCTCTGGCGAGCACATGTGAATTCTGGCAAATTAAAAAATAAATAAAAAGAAAAGAAAGAAAAAACATCCTGACAAACACCCAGAAGGGACCAGCAGATGGTGTAATGGTTATATCACTGGACTCCCATATAGTCGACGGCAGTTCAAGTCCCAGACCTGGAGGCTTAAAACTCACACCAGGCACATGTACGTGTGTGCTCCAAATCCCAAGAGGTGTGATTTCTTACTTTCTGTCTCTCTGACAAAGTGCATGTGCCCTGTAGCCAAAACCTTTCTCAAAACCAACCAAAAAAAAAAAGAAAAACCCAGAAAAGTGTACACGGGGAAGCCTGTTGCTGGATCTCACCTGAAAGGAACAACATGAAACCAATCCAGAAGCCCATATAAGAGCTGAGTCTGAAAAATGTTGATTTGGCAGGGGGCCAGCAGTTAGCGTAATGGCTATGTCGCTGGACTCCCATGTAGTCGTCGACCGCGGTTCCCGTCCCGGACCCGGTGGCTTAAAACTCACACCAGGCATATGTGCATGCGTGCCCAAGATCCCGAGAGGAGAATGGAGGAGAAGGGATTGTGGCGTGGCCATTCCCCCTGGGGGGTGATTTCTTGCTTTCTGTCTCTGTCTGTCTGGCGAGCGCACGTGCCCTATAGCAAAAAAAAAAAAAAAAAAAAAAAAAAAAAAAAAAAAAAAAAAAAAATTCTCAAAAAAAAAAATGTTGATTTGGCCAAATGGCAGAACACTGTATAGTCCTTAAAGTGATGCTAAGGAGAGTTTGTATCCGTTGTCCTGGAGAGATGGTCCCAGTGCATTAAGAGATAAAATCACGTGTCTGCCAAGAGCTCATTTAGATAAAACAAGAAGGAATGCGGGATGTATGTACATGGAGAGCTGTCTGGGATTTCATACTCCAAAACATTAGCACTGTTACTTTGGGTTCAGGTATTCATTTGTTTATTCGCCCAGCTAGCATGTATTAAGTCGATGTGCATAGACATGTCAGGATGTGCAGCAAGTATTGAAAACTCAACCGTCCCTACAAGAGAAACGATCTCTGTATGATCTGTGACTTTTTTTTTTTTTAATTAACTATTGTTAGAGCAGTGTTCAGTTCACAGAAAAATTGAGAAGATACAGAGAGTTCCTGTGTTCCCCGGCCCCGCACGTGCACAGCCTCACCATTACGAACATCCCCACAGAGGGGCCCATTTGTTACAGCTGATGAACCTACAGAGATACATCATCGCCACCAAGATTCACAGCATGCACTGCGGCACCATTCCTTCCATGGCTTGGACAAACGTGTAACGACACGTAACCGCCATTATAGGATCATGTACTATAATTTCGCTGCCTAAAACCCCTCTGTGTTCCACTTAATCATTTTTCCACTCCCTCTGGCCCCTGGCAACCATTGATCGTTTTACTGTCCCTATCGTTTCGTCTTTTCCAGAATGCGGTATACCTGGAACCACAGAGTCTACAGCCTGTTTGTATTGGCTTATTTTTCTTAATACTGTGCATTGATGGTTCCTTGGTATATTTTTAGGATTTAATAGTTTATGTCTTCTGAGTGTTGAATAATACTCCACAGTCTGGATATGCCAGTTTGCTCACCTGTTCTCCTACTGATGGACATCTAGGGGCTTCCAAGTTTTGGCAACTAGAATAAAGCTGCTATGAGCATTCCTGTGCTGGGTTTTGTACAGACATTAGTTTTAGCTCGTCTGGGTAGATATCAAGAAGTGTTACTGCTGGGCTGTATGGTCAGAGGGCATTTAGTTTTGTAACACACTACCAGTCCCCAAAGTAGCCATATGTTTCCACCAACAGCGAGTGGGGATTTCTGGTGCTGCACATCCTTCTGGCCCCTGAGGTAGTCAGTGTCTGGGACTTGAGCCCTTCCAGTAGGTGTGTGGTGGCATCTCATTGCTTGAACCTACAAGTCTCTGGTGACTGGGAAGCTGATTATCTTTTTGCATGCTTCTCTGCCATTCATATAACTTCTTTTTTTTAATTATTTATTTTATTTTATTCATTCATTCATTTATTTTTTACTTTTACCAGAGAGAGAGATAGATTGTGAGAGTGAGAGAGAGAGGAAGTGAGAAAGCAAGCCACCAGATTCAGGACTTGAACCCTGGTCAGTCATGTGGGAGTGTCCAGCACCTTAACCACCACGCCACCTGCTGGTCCCATGCCATTCATATAACTTCTTTGGAGAAGTATCTGTTCAAATATTTTGTCCATTTTTAAATTGTATTGTTTCTTTATTGAGTCTTGTAGATTTTGGACACTAGTCTTTTATCAAATGTGTCTTTTACAAGCAGTTTCCCCAGCCTGTGGCTTGTCTCATAATTCTTGTGAGGACAAGTGATTTTTAAATTTTTTTTATTTTTGATTGTTTCTAATTTGGAATCTTTTTGCAATGACCATTTATCACTTGAGTATCTACTTTTTTTTTAGAGTTTGTTTGTTGTAGGGTGTGTGCACTCACCAGAAAGACAAAGAGAGAGACAGAAAGCAAGAAATCACCCCCCTCCCCAGGGGGAATGGCCACGTCACAATCTCTTCTCCTCCATTTTCCTCTTGGGATCTTGGGCATGCACGCACACACGCTTGGCATGAGTTTAAGCCACTGGGTCTGGGACTCAAACCGTGGTCGACCACATGGGAGTCCAGCAACATAGCCATTACACCAACTGCTGGTCTAGAGTATCCACTTTTAAAAGAACATGAGAGTCTGGCTTAAAGCAGGAAAGGAGGAGCCAGCAGGTGGCACATCGGTTGAAGTGGTTGGATCCCACATGACCTGCTGCATGGGTTAAGTCCCAGACACAGTGGCTTGAAAAACATCCCAGGCATGTGTACATTCATGCTCAGAATCCCAAGAAGAGAATGAAGGAGAAGGGACTGTAGCATGGCCATCACCCATCCCCCCAGTTGGGGGGTGATTCCTTTCTCTCTCTGTGTCTCTCTCACTCTGCCTCTTTCCAGTGAGTATACATGCCCTGTAGCAAAAACAAAACAAAATAAAACAAAAAATAGGAAAAAAGAGCTTTATATGCATCTCATTTAATATTTATATTAATTCTCTGTCTTTGTTCACAGCTTTGTTGCTAGCAGAAATACCTGTGACTTAATAACTTATGAAAATAGAAGTTTCTTTAGCTCTCTGTTCGGAGAGCCAAAGTCTGGGGGCCTTATCTGGGGGCACCTTGCCGAGTCCTGATCATAAGATGAGGCCAGAGCAGAGCAGCAGAGCGTCCACAAGACTCTGTATTCTGAACTCCTTCCCTTTCCTTAGAAAGCCACCAGGACTCAATCATGAGGCCACATCATAATGACATTATTCCTGTCTTCTCTGTGTCCCCACCTGTTGACATCACTCTTCTGTTTTGTTTCTTTCCTTTCTTTTCTGCCAAAGGATATGTGTGCTCTCCAAAGAGAGACAGTGAGAAATAGAGAAGGAAAAAAGCACCTCCCAATGGGGGTGGTCATGCCACAATCTCTTCTTCTCTTTGGTTTTTCCATCCTGTTGGGATTTGGGCATGCATGAATACGTGCCTAGTGAGTTTTTCTAGCTATCAGATCTGGGACTTAAACCAGGTACTAGGCCATGTGGGATCCAGCTCTCTTAACCACTAGGCTGCCGGGAAGACCTTAACCACTCTTCTTTTTTTTAATATATAATTTATTTTATTTTTATTCTTCTTATTTTTTTTTAAACATTCAATCTCTATACGTCATTTGGCTTGTAAAGAGAATTTACCCAACATGAAATACATCTCAGACCAGTCTAGTTGAGAATACCATACTGTAGTACTATATATGGTTATCATCTGTAGGTAATAAACTTTTCTGTGTCCCACAAGTGTCTTACCTCTCTATTTTTCCTCCCTGATTTCCTTCCCTATACTCTTCCCTTCTCCCATCCTCCTTCCACATTGCCTCAAGTGTCCATAACTATATTCAATGCTTTTATGCCCTCCAATCTTTCAGTCTCTACCATAGAGTACAGCCAGTATATATTAAGTAGAGACATATAATGTCTCTCTTTCATAGCGTGGCTTGCTTCATTCAGCAAAAAATCTTCCATATTCCATAACTTTGTATCAAATGCCAGGGTCTTGTTTTTACAGCTGAATAGTATTCCATAGAGTATATGTGCCACGCTTTTTCAATTCATTCATCTGTTCATCTGTTTTTGCATAGGGCGCGTAACCACTCTTGGTCTTGATAAGACCCGCCCGGCGTGCTTCCAGGACGCAAACCGCGGTCACTACGTTAGTGCAGGTCCCCTATAGTAAGTGCAGGTCTCCAGTGTGCATGATACGCAATTTTCTTCCCTACTTCCTTCCAAGAGTGCCATGTTACTGTCACTGTGTCATTGCTGTGCTGTTACCTTTTCTCATTCATTCACTGAACAGAAACTTACTGAGTCCTTACTATGTGTCAGTTGTAATTCTAGGCCCTAACTGTTCTGTGGTGAACAAAGGAGTTCTAACATTCTTATTCCCCTGGAGATTTACTTTCCATTTGGGAGAGATAGACTTTAAGCAAAATAAATTTATTTTGTATAGATCTGAATATGATCAGTGCTATGAAGAAAAGCTATTAGGAAAGGGGAACAGAACAGGAAGCATGTGGGTGGTTTGCAATTTGCATAAGTAGTTCCTTTAAGTAAGTAATTAAATTTTTCCCCCAGAGGGTGCATGTGCTTGATAGAGAGAGAGAAAAAGAGAGGGAAAGTGAGAAAGCACCCCATCCCCATGGGAGTGGCCACATTCTCCTTCCTTTCAGGATTTTGGGCACGTATGCTCATGTGCTCAGGTGCTTTTAAAGGCACCAGCTCTGAGACTCAAACCACATGGTAGGCCATGTGGAATTTAGCCACCTTAACCATAATGCCACTGGCTGGCCCTTGAATTAATCATTTTTTTATTGCTGTCAAATAAAGCAATTTTTAAGTCTTCATCAAAGTTAATCTTTCTCTTGGTTCGAAAAGTTCATGGAAAATGCATGTAATGAAAATCATATGCACGTATTGATATTTCGATATAGTTTTAGGCTTAACAGTACTGCAGCCATTTTGAAAATTAAAAAGGCCTCTAGCAAGAACAATCTGACCAAGTGCTGAGTCACAGGGAGATCTGTCTGCAGAACGGTCAGATGGGAAAGCAGAAGTGGCTATTTGAAGGAATCAGGTTAATCACTTAGGAGAATGCAATGAACTCTGATTGTAGTGAGGAATAACTTGCATGTGCTTGTATCTCACAGCTACAAATATTGAGAACATGTTGAGCTTTTCAAGACAGTGCGATGGTGTTTGTCTCCCTGTGACTGGTTACAGAAATGAACTCCAATTTTCTCCAGCCTCTGCCTCTCATTTCATTGACTGCAAGTAGCAGCAACAGACTTAGCTGGCCAATAACACTTTCATTTCATTTTCCTGCGACCTTTTCGAAGCCCCATTGTGCGTGTTAGCTTTTTTTTTCTTTAATGTGCGTGTTAGCTTTTTACAAATAGAACCAGTTTGTGTTTTTTGTATTTGTTTTCCCTCTAGGGTTTTGTCCTTTTCTTAAAGCTAATTTGTGCAGGGTCACAACCAGTTGGAAGATGCTGGCTGAAGCATCTTTCTGGTCACTCTTGCTGTCAGGTTGCAACCCTATGACAAAATATGCTTGGTGTCCCCAGTGGGCTGGGAGGCAGTGGCTGGGCATTGAGGAGTTAAGCAGTGAGCCCAGGGGCCTCAGACCGTGAGAGACAGAGCCTTGTTGATTGGTCTGTCCCTTCCTGGCCCGAAAGCTTGCTGTTATCTGTCTGCACCAGGTCCTGCTAGGCCCCACACCCCAATAGCAGCCTGCTGGGTGGGAGTGGGCCCCTTCCTGCAGGACCCTCCACCTCTTCCCCAGGTACCTCTGTCTCCAGCCATGTTCATGGCCTTTCTGGATCTACAGCTGGCAGCAGTCTGCCTGATGAGATTCTGGGCTTGCCTCCATCCCCTACGCTTGCCTGTATACCATTAGGCAACCTGGCTTTGCAGCCATGCTCATAACTATTTCTTTATTAATTATTTATTTTGCATTCATTCACTGAACATCAGCACAGCATACAAGATACAGTTTCCGATCCAGAATACACTGTATAGTGGCTTAGTCGTACATGTTATCATCACAAATAATTCTCCATTCCTTGTTTCATATGTATTCTAAATTCTTCCTCAGTCATTTCCATGATTTCCATTGAACTGTCTGTGGATGAAGAGGAGCTATTCTTTTCCCTGGGAGGAGAGGTATTTTCTTGCTTTTCCATATTTCTTGTGACCCTATGGTCATTTTTAGTCATCTGATGGATGGTGTGTTTCTTCCTAATTCTTGAAGTTCAATCTGAGCATTCAGGAGCACGCAGGAGGAGGTGACCTGCAATCTCTTTGCCGTTCCATTTTTATCCCTTTGTGCAGCAGATTCAGTGGGTATTGAGGAATATGTTAACCCTAATAGTATTGGATGTTTGTTTATGGTTCCCTTAGATCTGTTGAGACATTCAGTGAATGGAGATTGAGCAGCAAAGTGATGTTATAAAAGAAAAAGAATAAGAAAATAGAGAGATAGAAATAAAAAGAAACAGAAGAAAAGAATAGAAAGAACAATCAAAATAATTCAATTAAAAAAAAAATAAAAATAAAAACCACATGGCGTGCAAGCGTGCTGCATGAACTCATTAGTTCTCAGAGGAATCTTCTTCTAAAGGCCTGCCCTTACCTCTCCTAAAGGGGAGGGGAAAGGGGATTATTAGCAAGATAAAGCAGGATCTGAAAGCCAAGAGACTACTTTACCTTAAAAAAAATCTTAGAGGAAAAATTACAAAAAAAAAAAGTGAGAAGACAGAGAGAGGCAGAGAGAGACAGAGAGAAGGATAGAGGTGCACCTTACCAGTTGAGACTGGGGCCTGGAGGCTGAATTTTTAGTAGGAAATCTTCATTTTTCTTATTCCCTGAAATCACTAGTTCTCAGCAGCAACAGAGGAATCTTCTTCTTGCCCATAGCTATTCTTTGTGTCCTTGCTTCTCTGTGCCAGGCTTAGAGCTCTGGGTAGCTCTCTGTTGGCTTATTTAGCAGTCTTACCTGGACTTTGAGCCCTGAACTCATCCCTGCTGTCTTTCCCCAGGCCTCAGCCAGAGTTTTCTCCTAAAGCTCCTCTCCGACAGCCATGGTCCCAGGCTCAGCATCTCCCAGTGGCTTTCTAGTGTTGACGGGACCCATGAACAGCAGGTTAGCCCCCTCCACATACACCGCATGCCACTCATTAGAAGGTTGTGCCCATGATGCCAAAGGTTTCAGAACCAGATCCAGACGCTTGCATGTAAATCCCATCTGGCACTGGCCAGGAATTGAACCACCCTGTGTCTCCTCATCGTGGAGCTGTAATGAGCGTCCTGTCTCCCAGAAAATGGGTGGGTTAAATAAAGCAATGCAGCTGTGGCACTTAGAGGGGGACCTGCTGCTTTAGCACTTGCTACTGTGATTAAAGCACAACGTGCAAAGGGATTTAGCAGACAAGAGTCCAAGTTCTCTGCCTCTGCCACTTCCTGGCTGCGAGACCCTGGGCATGTCTATTGGTCTTGCTGAACTTCAGGTTCTTCTGGAAAGGGGTGATGTCGATGTTGGTAAACTCTGAGAATGAGAAGAACTGATGGAGGCTATGAACTGCTCTGTGCATGCAAACATGAGGTGCCAGTGATTCGGTACATCACTTTTAAATGTATAATTATTTTCTAATTTGCCAGAAGGCATGTGTGCTTGCAGGAGAGAAACAGAGAGAGAGAGAGAGAGAGAAGGAAAGTGAGAAAGCGCCCCCCATGGGGGATGGTCACGCCACAGTTCTCCATTTCTCCCTTTAGGGTTTTGGGCATGCACACACATGTGCTCGTGTGTTATTTACCACTGGGTTCAGTACTCAGACTGCAATGCCAGCCACGTACCATCCAGCTGCCTTAACCTCCATGTCACCATCTGGCCCAATTCTCTACATTTTGAAATGTCTTAACTGTGTACAGTGTCGGTTTTAAATTTAAATTTGAGTTCATTAAAATGAAATCAAATGAAGAGTTCTGTTCCTCTGTCACATGTCAAGCGCTCCCTTGCCATGCGTGGCCACTGGTTGTCATTGAGAAAGTGGTTTCAGCACTTCGCCCACTCACCCACCACATTCCTTGGGTAGGGTCTCTGCCCTGTGGCAGCCATGGTGCCCACCACGCAGATGCAGAGAGCCATCGTCCTATCCAGGGACAACTTTACGTATTCCTTCCATCCCCCAGTGACCTCCTTCCCTACAGCTCAGTCTCCTTCTTTGTAAAATGGGCAAAAGAGAGCCAAATCTGTCAATGATCCCGAAGAGCTCACTCAGTGTGACTCTTGTGGAGACAAACGTGTGGGCTTTGGGGTCAGGCAGACAAAGGTTTGAATCTCGATTTCCTGCCCAAGTCATGGCCCCTCTCTGAGCCTCGATCCCCTGGCCCAACCTAGCAGAACTACAGAGGAGACCTCAGGAGTCACAGGAGGTAGCTGTGTGAGCCTTCAGCACAGCAAAGCACTGGTCCTACTTCTAACACCCGTGGGTGAGGAAGGGCTTAGACAGACACGGGTTCTCACTAAGAAAGAAGGTTTCGGAGTTGGTCTCTGCAGACCTAGTCCTGCAGCTACAGGTGCGGGTGGCCAGCAGCACGTTCCCCCACCTGCTGGCCCTGCTCTGGCAGGAGGCTGGGCTCACGAGGTGCTGAGTCAACTTCTGGCCTCGAGGGATTCCTGGGAGGGGCGTGAGGTGCTGCACGTCTGACTGTAGGAGGTGACTTCCAGCACGAGTGCCCCTCCCTCGTCCTTGGTCTCCCCTTGCCCTCAGTCTTCCTGCTGCCATCCTCTTCCCCAGCTAAGACAGTGGCCTTGGAATTGTGCTAGGCAGGGGCAAACGTCACCAGCAGAGCAGTCCCAAGAGGGAAAGACTCCAGTTTGTGGCATCTCCTAAGGGCCTCCCCGACCCTATTTGCTTCTCTGCCTAATGAACAAATTCTTCTTCCTATGGCAAAGTGTGAGCCAAGGATGAAATGGGACGAAGGCTTCGATGAAGCACTGGGGGCTCCCTGGCCACCTAGGGGAATGGCGGAGTGCCTGCAGCTGCCAGGTACTGCCAACTTGCTTATTTTTTATTTTAACTTTTTTCTTTATTTATGATAAAGCACATGTACATATCTGAGAGAGAAAGAGAGGAAAAGAGAGAACAAGGAGCCTGCCACAGGGTCTGGTCACACCACAGTCCCCTTCCCTCAGCTCTCCAGCTCCCCAGGTCTTGGGAACACACACATATTCCCAGTGTGTTGCAGGCCATCCAGGCTGTGGCTGCAAACTGTGGGGATCTGGCTTTTATTATTCTTTTTTAATTTGCCAGAATTAGTGCTCACCAGAAAGTGAGAAAGTACCCCCCATGGGGTATGGTCATGCTATAGTCCTTTCTCCTCCATTCTCCTCTTAAGACTTAGGGCACGCATGTACGTGCGCACACACACACACCCACACACACACACAGTGTGTTTTTCAAGACACTGGGTCCGGGGCTTGAACTGGCACGATTTGCCACGTGGGATCCAGCTGCCTTAACCACTGGGCCATGGCTGGCCTGGATCCAGCTTGTTTTGAGTCGCACACTACCTCTGCACTATGGAGCCAGACCCATCTTGTTTATTTACTTACTTGGTTATTGTGTG
Organism: Tupaia tana; assembly: GCA_026018925.1. Lineage (NCBI taxonomy): Eukaryota > Metazoa > Chordata > Mammalia > Scandentia > Tupaiidae > Tupaia > Tupaia tana. Next base: position 85,226,307 of record JAKSZU010000008.1, on the reverse strand, counting down.
TCTCGCCCCGTAGACTCTCAGCTCCATGAGGGCAAAGTCCTTTGTTGTCCGTGTTCCAAGGACAGGTCTTCAAGTTTGGGACTTGCAGGATATGTTTGCTGAATGGATAAAAGGAGCAAACAGCAGAGGTCATGCTGAGAAAAGGTGCACGTGCTCCCTGCCCGTTGTCCCAGGAGTCCTGTTTCCACAGGGGCTGTCTCAAGGGTCACACTGGGACCCCAGGTGGGCACAGGTCCCAAGAAGGTGAGTGAGCAGTTAGTGAGTGAGCACTCAGACCAAGGGAGCAGAATCTTCCAGAAGCCCAAAAGCATTGAAAAAGGGAAGAGACGCCCTGCTCCTCCCTGGAGGCCGGAGGAATAACTGACGTCAGAGATGGACACTGAGGAAAGGGCCCACCCCTCTGGCCAAACAGGGCCCTGGACCTCTCAAAGAGGGTCGAAGTGCATGCAGACGTGGGCAGACAGGCCTGGACCTGCTAAACTGCTGGACCCTGCTCTGCATGTGGCCACGTGGGCCTTGGTGTTCTTGTCCGTAAAATGAGTCCTTTTACAAACAAGATAAATGGCATCATCGTGAAACAGAGAAGACAGCTAGCTGGGCCCAAATGCCATGGACTGTCACAGTTCTCGCTGTTGAGCTGAGGGATGACCTACACAGAAGGAAGTGCATAGAGCACGCACGTCTTAAGTGCACATACATGCTGTTGTCACGAATGTGTATGTACTGCAGCCACCCCTGTGGGCTCGGTGCCACTTCCTGGTCTGTACCCAGTCCTTCCCTGAGAGGTAACCTGGCCTTTCCCAACAGTTATTTTCGCTGCTTTTGAGCTTCACATGAAAGGAAAGGAACCGCGCAATGACTTTGAGTCAAGGTTGAGTGTCCTCAACCTTCTCTTTTGGCCAACCCATCCCTCACCCCTTTCTCTGATTAGGGTGCTTCCAATTGTCCTCAGGCCTCCCCTGACCATCCCTGCCCCCTGACTCATTCTATCCAGTTCATGGGGCTCTCCCTGCCCCCACCACATAGCCAGGAATGGCATATGCATTAGATTTCTGCTGCTGTTAACAAATTATCGTAAAATTAGTGGCTAAAAACAACAGAAATGTATTATGGTACAGCTCCAGACATTAGAAGTTTGAATGTGCCTTACTAGATCACAAGGTAGCAGCAAGGCTAAGCTCCTTCTCGAGGCCCTAAGCGAGAATCCATGTCCTTGCCTTTTCTAGCTTCTAGAAGCTTCTTGCATCCCTTGGTTCAGGGTTCCTTTCTCCATCCTCAGGTCATGATGCCAACCTCACTTCTGCTGTCAGCACTCCTCTCCCCACCTCCCCATGTGAGGACCACGTGACAACACTGGGGACACTGGATAGTTCAGGATGACGTCCTCACCTCAGGACCCTTAATTTCAAAATATGTCTTAAGTCTATTTTGCCGTATAAGGCAACGTATTCCCCAGTTGTGGGATTTGGACATGGACATTTAGCGGGACGAGTGGACATTAATCAGCTGCCTGCATTTGGCCATTAAGAACATTCCATCCCTATCTGCAGCCACTGGGCCTGACTAGGTTATTGGTCCATGACCCAAATCAGCCCAGCCAGGGTTGCACCAAGGACTTCTGCTAAAACTCTTTGGAAAAGGGGTTCTATTCTCAGGGGACGTGGTAACTGGCTAGGGGGCCAACCTAAGCTGCTGTGTGACCCACCTTGGTCACCGCTCAGGGATGGCTTACCTGACACTGCCGACAACAGCAAGGAAAGCAGAGCCAGACCAGCCAGGATGGTGGTGAGGGTGCTTGGGTCCCCTATGTCTGACTGTGAAGTGCGAGTCCTGGATCCGGTGGCTTGAAATACACGCTGGGCAATGTGTGTGCATGGCCGAAATCCTGAAAGGAGGGTGAGTTGGAGGCAAAGGGATCACAGCATGGTCATGCCCCGTGGAGAGTGTTTTCTCACTTCCCTCCATGTCTCTCTGGCGAGTACATACACCCTCTGACAAATTTAAAAAGAAGAAGAAGACGGAGCCATGGCATGCACGTACATGCACACACTCACGATGTCATTTTATCTTTTTGTCTTTTGCTGTACACATGTGTGCTTACCAGAGAGAGATAGACAGAGATAGAGAGAAGGAAAGTGAGAAATCATGCCACAGTCCCTTCTCCTCCAGTCCCTTCTCCTCCATTTTCCTCCTGGAATTTGAGACACACACACACACACACACACACACACACACACACATAAACCTGGCGTCTTTTTCATGCCACCGGTTCTGGGACTCAAACCATGCTGTCAGCCAAGTGGGATCCAGCTACCTTAACCTCTCTGCCATCTGCTGGCCCACATGCTCACATTATTCTGATGACAAGGTCTAACATGAATCCAGCCCTGACAGTAGCTTGCAGCTCTTCTGAAATTTGGGCCCTGTGAGCCACTGTATTTCCCTGTGGCTTAAGACCATTGGAGTTGAGTTTCTTTATTTTCTTTTTCTTTAAAGTCCTCACACATTTATTACTGAACCAACCTACCAATGCAGAACTTAGAAACAAAGCGAAGCATCACTTTTTTCCAATAAAACACCCCCAAGTGTCCAAGCAGTGGTGACCATTTTCAGCTTGGTGTGGCAAGACCATAGGGACCTTGGTACAGCATACATATGTGGGCCAGCTCCTGGCCAGGTCCTCATAGACCAGCTTGGCTCTTCTCCAGTGTCTCCCCTTGGAGTTGTACCTGACTTTATTACCAGTTTTCATTGGAATCTACTGGGGAATAGAAGGATTTTGCTTCTATTTTTTGGCCAGAAACCATTTGATTCTGAAAGTCTCATGAGAAGACATGGTGAAGAACCGAGTGGACCGCACACACCACGATGGCAGGAAAAGGAAGACCATTTGAGTTGAACTGCTGACACTTGTCCTAGGGAGAGACCTTGGAAACCCATTCCTGTGTGATTCGTCCCCCAAAGGACCTTGGAATTCAAAATGAGGACCTCAGAGGGCGTGGCTGAGGCACATCTCTGACACTCAGGGCCTCTCAGTGCTGGCTTTCTCCCTCCTGCTCCCCTTGCCCCATGGGCCAGACTCTGCAGCTGATCCACAGCCTTGCGGTTCGCAGCCAGAGCAGCCGTCTGTCCCTTCTTCACACACTCACTCCTGAGCTCTCACAGAAGAGCTGCCATTTTTCTAGCTCACCTCGTGCACCAAGTCCTGCCCCCATTGCCCCTCTTAACCCTGCCAAGGTCCTTGAGGCTTGGTCTTTGCCGGTCCTGCTTTGCAGTAGAGGAAGTCAACGCCCAGTTGGCCCTAGTTTCTTGCTCCCAGTCTCACAGCCAGTTGGTGCCAAGCCAGCCTCAGAATCTGCTCTGGCTGCTGGCAGACCTGCCCAGTGTACACGGTGCCCGGCCCCTGCTGGGTGAGGGCTTCCACCTGTGAAGAGTGGAGCTTGGGCCTGCTGGGGACAATTTCTCCATGGAGACCTGCATAGTCATGAACCTGCCTCTCAGTGAGGCCTCTTCATAGAACCCCGGTGTTCCTGGGCAGACTCAATCCATGAGGGTCTCTCCTTGGGGTGTGAGGGTCCTTGGCTTTGTGCGGGAAAGAATTCAAGAGCGAGCCATTGAGGGAGAGTAAAAGCAAGTTTATTAAGCAGTTTCCAGAGCAGACTACTCTAAAGTCTGCAGCCCCAGGAGGGGAGATGGGTGAACAGTCTCATTCCTTCCTCCGAGAGGAAAGGGAGAATGGTTAGCCAGAAGGAAAGACAGAAGTGCTACCCCCTAGGCAGGGTAGCCCCGAACTTCTGTGGGTGTCTGGCTTCTATGGTTTAGATTAATGCCAGGATAAGTAAGGGGTAGGTTTTCATGGCTTTCTCAGGAGAGGCAGTGGTTTTCCAAGAACCACTGCCCCTCCCATTTTCAGGCCTTATTTGGGTGGCTCTGATCATTACCCTAACTAGGGCATGGTTAATGCATACTGTCCTGGCACAGGTGGTGTGCCATCTAGCATGCTAATCACACCATACAAGGAGGCTGTAATGAGCCTGAAGGTCAGGCAGGGGTCACTCCAGGTGCCATTTTGGTCCAACCAGTTCAGACCCAGTTTCTCAATCACTTCTTGTTTGTTAGGTTTTAAGTGTTTAAAATGCTCCTCATCTCAGTTTCTTACTTTCTAAAAAGAAGACCCCTAAATACCAAGCATCAGAGGACTGAGCTGGACAAGGGGCTGCCCCAGGGGCACATAAAAACGACGGCTTTCACTGTGCATTTTCAACACCTAAGCTTTGCTGACCTAAAAAGAAGGCCGAGGCATACTAAGTGAGATAAAGAGGATTACTTGAGCAGGGCTTAGGACGAATCTCCTGGATGAGCAAATTTCTCATTTCCTAGACATGAGTCATCCAAATGGTGACCAAGAAAGCTGGTTTATATAGTTAAGGGAGCTGGTTTACATGGTTAGCCCATATGACTAATCACAAGGTTCAAATACCAGCCCCAGCAGCTCATTTAATCTCCCTCTCCTTACTGTCTCTCTCCCTCTGACAATTAGGAAAAACAAAAACAAGTTGTTTGTCAAGAATTTTCATTGGTTCATTTAAAATAATGGAAGCAACTGATTGGCTATCCCTTGTTTGTTACGCCAGAAACTCAAGAACACTGGGAAGTGGAAAGGGTGTGAGGACACATGGTAAAATCTAGTTCTCTTTTGCAGCGCTCAGACGTGTTGGTTGTAAACTGAATCTTGCCTTTCTGGGTAACAGCCCTGGTGAGTGTGGGGCCTAAGCAGAGTCTCAGACTTACACTGTACTGAGGACTTTAAGATTTAATTGGGACCAGTTGGGGTATGGTGGTTAAGGCAGCTGGATTCCACATGGCTAACTCCACGGTTCAAGTCCTGGACATGTGGGGCGTGTGTGTGTGTGTGTGTGTGTGCGCGCGTGCCCACATCCCGAGAGGAAATGGAGAAGGGGTTACAGCGTGACCATGCCCTGGCAGTGTTTTCCCACTTTCCCTCTCTCTCTCTGTTTCTCTCTGGTGAGCACATGTGCTCTACAGCAAATTAAAAAGAAAAAAAAAAAAAAAGACTTAAATGGATCTTGTATTACACAGACTGCTTCAGACTGCATGTCTTTCACAGCCTCCTCCCTTCAGCCTCCCTTTCTCCCTCCTCTCTCCTCCTCTCCTCTTCCTCCTGTCTCTCTTCTTTCTCCTGTCTCTCCTCTTCCTCCTGTCTCTCCTCTTCCTCCTGTCTCTCCTCTTCCTCCTGTCTCTCCTCTTCCTCCTGTCTCTCTTCTTCCTCCTGTCTCTCCTCTTCCTCCTGTCTCTCCTCTTCCTCCTGTCTCTCCTCTTCTTCCTCGATCTCTCCCCACTCTCTTTCCCCACCTCCTGAGGCCAGTGTACGTCCTTGTCCTTCCTTCTCCCTCACACACACCCCATTGGTGTAATCTGAAAACCTCTAACCTGTGATTTGAAAACCTGAAAACTGAGCCTCAACCAGTTATTGCTGGGAAAAGTACAGGTTCAAGGCAATAAAATGGCTCTAAAACATTTAAAGCAGGGACAGCAGGCTAGGAGTGCAGCGGGAACCTAATGACTGTAATCCTGGGCAGAGGGATACGGGCCTGGGGAAATGATGACTTGCTTCTGGAGTCCAGGCCTTGGCCTGAGCGGCTCCACAGCAGGGTAGAAGTGTAAACAGTAATTACCGCAGACAGGTGGTCGCAGAAAGGGCTGCGATAGCTTGCTCTGTGTGGAGGTCTGTACAGCTGAAGAGAAACCAAAGCGGTTCCAGGAGTGGAGGGGCCCTGTGAGCTCAGGCTGCAGAAAATGCTGGCACTTGAACAGCAGAGAAAGCAGGAAGGGTGTTCCCAGCTCGGGCAGGGCTAGCAAAGGCACGGAGCATGGAGTGGTTGGCGTGGAGTCTACGGAATCAGGAAGCCTGGGCTCTGTATTTTTTGTGGCTTGTACTTTCTGTGTGGCCCCGGATGTGCTGCTTGGCCTCTTGTCTGTAAAACCATGGAGGATACTAGCAATGCCGGAGTTACTGCCAGGAAAAGTGTCTACTCCACAGGTCTGCCGTCGGCCGGTGAGCCCACTGCAGGAAGGGATGCCTGCGCGCTCGGAGGGACTTGCTGTCTCCCTGCAAAGGAGGCTTCCAGGACTGGGAGACACCAGCAGAGACACGCTAGGGTCCTCAGGACCAGCCAGAGCCCTCAATAGCTTCCTGTCTTAGAGAATGATGGCAGCAACACTTACTGAGCCCCCAACGTACCGTATATCCAACCCTGCAATAACTGCATCCCTGCTTTACTGATGAGGAGACGGAGGCACAGAGACGAGCCATGTGCTCTGGGTAGCACAGCTAGTGGGAGACTGAGCTGGGAGTCCACCCACAGGGCCCTCGGTCTGTGTCTGAGGACTGGCAGGCAGCATATAAGTGAAAAGCAGAGGACGCAGCAGTGGAGCCTTAGATCCTGTGGGAGAGAGGACAGGAGACGGCGTGGTCCCCACTGCACCTGGTCATCTTTCCACTGTGGGTCCTGATTATCCTCAGCTGGGGGGAACCTAGTCGGAAAACCTGACTTCTAGGCCTGGTGAGATCCAAGAGACCTTGAGGAAGGTGCCTCCATCTTCCCATCCCAGATATTGCGTTGTAGACCACCCGGTTACCAGGTCCCACCCTGCTAGGATCTGGGTAAGGGTAAGCAAACACTTTATATTGTGCACAGGGAAACTTTAACCTCGGTAGGTAAGCAAGCAAGGAGCCTGACCTGGCCCCAGAAAGTGAGTCACAGTACGAAGGAGAAAATGCCTTTTTCTGTTGTTCGGGTCAGATGGAGCAGGGAGTGGGGTACACAGTGTCAGGAGGCAGGTGCAGGGTATGGGTGCAAGGGGCAGGCTGGGGAGCCCTCCATTGGGAGCTCAGGGGTGGGTGCAAAGGCTTGGGGCTGGGGGATTGTCCAACAAAAGCTGACTCCCTTCTGCTCTGGTAAGTCCTCCTCATCCTGCCACCTCCTCCAGGAAGGGCTGAGGCCTCCCTGAGTCTCCCTCGTCACTCTGTACCACCTTCTGCAGTGCAACCCAGGACTGCAAGAGACTCATTTCAGTGAGTCTCTTGAATCATGTGACAGTGCCCTCCCCGACTGACCCTGTCCCTCTTTCTAGGGGCAGGAAAAGGGCTACCATGGTCCTCTGTGAATGTCACCACCCCAGGCTGGTTCTCAGGCAACCACTGCTGAACCGAGCCACATCCACAGAGAGCAGGGAGGCTCCACAGCGCCACAGCGCCACAGCTCCACGAATGGTGTTGCCCCTCCCCATATGGACAGAGGGCGTGTGCCGAGACCTACAGCCCCTCCTCCAGACGTCAGTCCTGGTCTCATGTGACTGGGTTGCCCAGGAGAAAACAGCATGGATTGTCAGGAGTTCAGAGCTGCGGGGCTCTTGGGCTGCCAGGACAGTGCAGCGCTGCTGCGTTATGGCCTGGGTTTAGGCCAACTTAAACTGCAGCTGGGAGCAAGAGAACCCAGGTCCCCGGCCGAGGTGACTGAGTTGGCCCAGGGCGAGCAGCAGCATCTTCAGCCACTGTCTGAAGGCCCTGGGGAGAATGGGATCCTGGGGACATCACAGGGCGCATGACATCAGGGAAGGCACACCTCCACGGCAGCTGACGTGTCAGCCCATGTGGTTTGGGCAATCATATAATCAAAATGACCCTCGGGAAGCCTTGAAGTTGCACCAGACGATGCAGCACAGGTGCGTCAGAGGCCACGGCCTGCCCTGATTGTCTGGCTACTTCTTGTCCCCTCCGGGCTGCCTCCCTGGCACAGGTGCCACCATCTCATGCCCGGGGGCTGCCGCAGCCTCCCATGCTAGGATGGATGAATTCTGTAGCCTAGGCTGTTTAAACGTGTGTGATGTGCTATATTCTACTTACACAAAACTTTAGGTAAGAATGTTATACACCCAAACCTTACGCCCATCCAGCCTTTTCCACTGGGAGTTTGCCTTGATTTTTTTCAGCTTCCCTGAGTTCTGGAGTGGTAATTCTCTACCAGGTCTGCTGGGCTGGGCTCGATCTGGAAAGGAGGACTAGAGATTCCCAATGTGTGTGTTGGCCAGCCGTGTGTTAAAAACATGGCTGCTCATGGCCCCCCACTGGCAATACTGGTTTTGGATTTCTGAGATGAGGTTGGAAATCTGAATTAAACCAGCGTTCTAGGTGCTTCTCTGAGCTGGAGACCAGGGGAAGCCTGCTACCCCCTCACGAGGCCCCAGCTGTGCTTGGTGGGAATGATTGCTGTTAGTTTCCTGTGGTTGCTGTAACAAGTGCTGTACCAGACACTGGATGGCTGAAAGCTGCGGAAATCTATTCTCTCTGAAAGTCAGTTTCACTGAGCTGAACTCTCGCTGTCTGCAGGGCTTTAGGGCAGAGGATTTTGCAGCTTTGGTGGCCACTGGTCTTTGCCATGTGGCTGCACGAGTCCAGTCTCTGCCTCTGTGGTGACGTTGCCTTCTCATGCAAATCTCTCTCTGCCTTATAAAATTACTAGAGATTGCAGTGAGGGCCCGCAGGAGTAATACAGGATAATTTCCCATCACAAGGTCCTTAACTGTGCCTGCAAAGTCCTTTTTGCCATCTAAGGTATCGTTCACAAGTTCGATGTCGCTGAAGGCCATTGTTCAGTCTAACAATCATTGTCCCCACTTTTCAAGAACAATGGCTCAGAGAAACTAAGTGACTTCACCAAGGCCACCCAGCTATTCAGTGACCCAGTTGGGATACACCGTCACCAAACCAGGTGTGGCAGGGTTTATAACCCTAGGCTAGATGTGTTTTCAGGTTATTTAAAGTAAATGCTGATAAAAGTTATGGATTATTAGGAAAAAAGATATTCTTATTTTGGAAAAAAAGTAGTTACCTGCCCACCCTCAAATAAAAATGGTCATTATAAAGAGTCTGATGTTTCCTTCTGGACAAATGAAGACTCATTTAGACCAGCATGTGCAGAGTTGACTCCTCGGAGACAGCTATCTCTGTGACTCACATTTCAGCTGATTCTCACAGGGCTGTGTGAAGCTAAAGCTAATTCCAAGAAGTGCTCCTATCTTAATAAGGGGGTCCAAAAATGCTGGGCCAAAAATGCTGCCTCAAAGAGGCAGCTGGTGAGATTGGCAAGAAAAAGAAAGAGAGGGACCAGCAGTTAGTATAATGGCCATGTCACTGGACTCCCATGTAGTCGACCGTGGTTTGCGTCCTGGACCCAGTGGCTTTAAACTCATGTCGGGCACGTGTGCATGCGTGCCCAAGATCCCGAGAGGAGAATGGAGGAGAAGGGATTGTGGTGTGGCCATCCCCCCTGGGGGGTGATTTCTCGCTTTCTGTCTCTCTGTCTCTCTCTGTCTGGTGAGCTCACGTGCCCTATAGCAAAAACCTCTCCAAAAAAAAAAAAAGAAGAAAAAAAGAAAAAGAAAGAAAACGGAGAGGTAAAGCCAGGTATGAGCACTAACAAGCATCTACCCATCACCTCCATTTTCCTGAAAGTTCAAAGGGGTAGGTTGGCCCTGTAGCCTCGCAGTTAAGGAAGCCATGTCCCACGTGGCCAACCACAGCCCAGCTCCTGGCTTGGATGCTTGAGAAACATGCACTTGTGTGCGTGTGTGTCCCAAGTCCCAACAGGATGGAGAGAGAAATGGAGGAGGAAAGATGGCAACATGACCATTCTCCATAAGGGTGCTTTCTCACTTTCCCTCTCTCGATCCTTCTGGTGAGTGCATGCGCCCTCTGGGAAAAAATTAAACAAACAAACAAACAAAAATCCAAACGTTATGGAAGATATAAAAAAAGACTTGATACAGCACTTCACGGCTGCCAAGACTAGGTTTCTTCTACTCCTTATTAAATAAAGAACATAAGAAGACATTATTTCAGATTAAGCTCCTTGCTAGGTCCCAAACAGACCAGACCAGAACTCAAAATGGAGGCACTGTTGTATAAATGCCACATCACCACACCTGAGCTAGGCTGTTTGACCCTCGTGGAAAGGAGGAAAGACAATAGCCAAGATTTCTAAACAGGCTGGTTTCAATAGGCATGATGACAAGATTTGTTTCTGCCTCTAATCCTTCTATCCTTTAATCCATACAAATAGTAACCTAAAGTAATCCGATGTTAACTATTCAGTTATTGTCCTATGGTTTTGTCTCTGCCCCACAAGGAAAGTATGCAGCTTTGAAATGCCCTATTCACTTTTTCTTCTTTTCTTTTCCTTCCTTTCCTTTCCTTTCCTTTCCTTTCCTTTCCTTTCCTTTCCTTTCCTTTCCTTTCCTTTCCTTTCCTTTCCTTTCCTTTCCTCTTCTCTTCTCTTCTCTTCTCTTCTCTTCTCTTCTCTTCTCTTCTCTTCTCTTCTTTTCTTTCTTTTCTTTTCTTTTTTGGAGAGGTTTTGGCTATAGGGCACATGTGCTAGCCAGAAAGACAGAGAGAGATAGAGAGACAGAAAGCAAGAAATCACCCCCCGGGGGGATGGCCACGCTGCAATCCCTTCTCCTCCATTCTCCTCTTGGGATCTTGGACACGCACGCACACACGCCCAGTGTGAGTTTAAGCCACCGGGTCTGGGACTCAAACCATGGTCCACTCATGGGAGTCCAGTGACATAGCCATTACGCCATCTGCTGGTCCCCACTTTTTCTTCTTAATGCATTTTTCAACCCCTTTCTGCATCAGTCTTTTCTGCTCAGCTCAGTGGAACACATATTCCATTTTATGTGATCAAGTGTTGTCTCATTCTAGAATTGTGATGAAAGCTAATTCAGATCTTTAAACTATTTTTTGTAGTTTCATCATTTGAAAGTCTCCATCCTGCCTTTCACTGTGTTCACAGCAGCAACTTGGGCTGTGTCCTTCATTTTCCATACCCAGTGGGGCACTGGGATGAGCCAGACAGACATGTGCCAGGTTCTGGGATAAGGAACAGGAATACAGCTAGACCTTAGAAGAGCATAATACTGGGGCCATCTAGGCAACTGCATCTCATCTAGCGACTATGCAGTTTGAGTGCTGTACCGGAGACTTGGAAAATACACTGGGTGCATGTGCATGCATGCCCAAATTCCTGAGAGGAGAACAGAGAAAGGATTGCAGCATGGCCATGTCCCATGGAGGGTGTTTTCAATTTTTTCTCTATCTCCCTGTCTCTCTCTGGTGAGTGCACATACCCTGTAGCAAATGAAGAAACATAAAAAGCACAATACGAAATATAACTGGTCTGATTTCAGCACTGAGCATCCACTTACTGAGTTAAAACCAAACAGAATCTCAAAGTAACTCACATGGTGAGCGCTGTCATGTGCTTCTGCCAGACTCCCTTTTGTGTAGGGCATGCCATCTCATCTGTGGGGAATACTGTCACCAGACAGCCCTCAGCTGTCAACCCCTTGAGCATTGAGCCATGTCAATCGTTCCCTCATCTGAGGTTATCGAGCGCTTTCGTGTGCCAGCCAATGGCTATGGGGCACAGATGCCCAGCCAACTGTTATGAGTTCAATTTTCCCCCCCAAAATGCTATGCTGATATCTAAACCCCCCACCCCCCGTACTGCAGTAAGCAAGGTCATTGCTGATGAAGTTAGTCAAGATGAGGTCACACTGGAGTGGGACGGGCCCTTAATTCAATATGACAGTTGTCCTTATAAGAAAAGACACAGACGCAGGGAGAAGTTGGCCATGTGGCTGAGATTGAACTGATGCATTTACAAGCCAAGGGATGCTGAGGACTACCTGAAAATACTCAAAGCTAGAGGAGGCAAGGATTCACTCCTGAAAATGTCAGAGAGCCCATGGCCCTGCTGACAACTTGGTCTCAGACTTCTGGCCTTCAGAACTGGGAGATGTATTTCTATTGTCCAAAGCTACCTAGTTTGCAGCAATTGGTTTGCAGCCCCAGGAAATTCACCATCTTCTTCTAGTAGTTCTGCATTGCTCTGTGAAGTCAGCCCAGCCCAGCTCCCAGAGCCCCAGGATTCAGCCAGCACTGGCCTCAGGACTAGAGCCCACCTGGTCTCTTCCTTGGCCCTGTCCTGCTTCCTTCCCCTTCCACTGGTCCATGGTGAAGATCCTGAGGGCACCCTTAAATAAATTGCTGTCCACTGAGTTCCATCAGTGTTCCCCAGGAAATCCAACCACTAACATAACTCTAATCCTCAGCTTACCAGAAATTTTCCTTTCTCATCAGCTTTAGATGACAGATGAGACCCAAGTCACACTTTCTGGCTTAGTTCCTCCCAAGTCCTACACGTGCCAAGTGCAGGGGTTATAGATACGAACAAGACCCACCCTTGTTCTCAAAGACACTCAGAGGGAGAGTCAGGTTGCTAATATGGAGCATATTTGGCAAATGGTTTGCCAAAGCAACCTTGCGTTCAACTGGATTCTTTCTTTAAAACAAGCTTAATTGCCAGACAGTGCATATACTTGCCAGAAAGATGGAAGGACAAATAAGGAGAAAGCACCTTCCGATGGGAAATGGTCACCCTGCAATCCCTTCTCTTCCTCCTGCCAAGATTTCAGTATATAAACACATGAGCACACAGGGACACGCACTGGCATGTTTTTTAAGTTACTAGGGCTGGGATTTGAACCGTGGTTGGCCATGTGGGATCCAGCTCCCTTAACCATGGGCTGGCCCAGAGATGGTTCTTTCTTGAGGAAGAAATCAGAAGAGACCACCATGCTAGCAGGCAGCATCAACACAGTCCTCTGCCATTGGTGAGAATGACTCCCTAGCCCAGGGTGGAGGCGGGAGGGTGAGGGACGGCGACTTTTAGGGAAGAACAAGCAGACCAGCATCCAGAGGGACAAGGGTGCACGTGGGGTGCAGAGAATAGAGGAGTGAGTCTGTTTTTTCAGTCTTTTCTCAACAAAAGGATTGGAAACCAACTGGGAAAGTAATTACAAAAACCATAAAATACATATATGTGCATACATAATTCGATATATAAAATATATGCATCATTAGGTGCATACAACCTTTGTGGAGAAAAATTAAATTAGTTCTCAAGGTAACCATTGAAGATATTTTTTTCAATTAACACTGCCATTAGATCCTTTTCTTCTTCCCTTCCCACTGTGGATCCCTGAGGGTAAGTGGAAGGGAGATTCTGTTAGCATGCGAGAATACCTTGGTTTTTGTCTTCTTGGAAGGAAGAATCCAGCCAAGAGACAGTTTAGGGTGGAACAACAAGCTCCACAGCAGGGGGAAACAAAAGTAGGAAGCAAGGGAAAACGAAAGTGAAAGTACACTCCTGAGAGGTAGGATGGGGCTGGCTCCAAGGGTGGAAACCAGCATCCAAGTTTCTGCTTTGCTGATTTTGTGTCTGGGAACCCCCTTTCCACTTCAGCATTTGCTCAGCTGTGCCTGGCTAGATAGTAATTTCCCATGCAAATGACATGTTCATGAGCTAAAGGTTCCATGAGGGCAGCCTAACTCAGCACTGAGCGTGCTCCAAGTTATGTAAGCTCCCTCGCTTCAAAACTGAGCATGCTCCAAGTTACATAAACTCCCTTGTGCAGCCCCCTATCTTGAGTAGTAGGATATTCCCAAAGGCCAAACAGCAGAATAGTGGCTTAGGCATTTCCCATAGGCGGCCCCGCAGGCTTCCAGGTCCTCCTCTCCCTGCTCATGTCTGTCTGCCTACCCTAACAGTTCCACTTTGGGGACAGTGAGGTAAGTTCTTCCCTATGGTACCAAGTGGTTATGACAAGCTGCAAGTTTAATAGGCGTCCTGGACTCAGCTTTTCAAATACCTGCTGTTTAACATGGCTAATCTGTCAGCTGGCTGGCCAGGAGTCAAAACTTGACACCTAAAGGCAAACAAGGACTGACCCTGGCAAGAGCTTTTGACTCTAGCAACCAATTAGCATTTCTTGGGGGTTTCATAAAGATCCTGCTGCCCCGTTCCCACCCTTAAAAATGAAACTGAGTTTTCTGACAAAAGGGCCACAAAATTATGGTAATATATAATAAAATACTATAAAAAGTATTTCAAAAGCCTGTTCTCTGCCCACTACGAAACCCAGGTGAGTCTGATGTAAAGGCAGACTTGAGAATAGCTGTTCTAGGTTCTGGACAGTTTGGGATTTGGAAATGATTTTGGTAGGAAAAAAGAGTTGTCCACAAGGAAATGCCTGTTTCTCTGCAGGTCCCCCATAAACAAAGGAGGAAGGTGGGATGATAGGCCGTGCATTTTAGAAAAGATTACTACACAACATGCTTTCTGTAAGAACAAAACAAAAGAGGAGAGATGGTTGAATGACAGTTGATTCCCCAGTATTCATCTGAGCCCGGTACCACCAAGGAAAAAGACCGCACACCCTAGCTGCCATGGCAGCCAGCTGTGGCCACGTGACTAAGATTCACTCTGGTTTATTTATTTATTTATTTATTTTGAGAGTTTTTTGCTATAGGGTGCGTGCGCTCGCCAGACAGACAGAGAGAGACATAGAGACAGAAAGCGAGAAATCACCCCCGAGTGGGGAAGGTCACGCCGCAATCCCTTCTCCTCCATTCTCCTCTCGGGATCTTGGGCACACACGCACACGTGCCCGGCGTGAGTTTTAAGCCACCGGGTCCAGGATGCGAACCGCGGTCGACTACGTGGGAGTCCAGCGACATAGCCATTACGCTAACTGCTGGTTCCCAATTCACTCTGGTTTATGAGATGCAGTAAGAGGTGTGTAGTGGGCCAGTTTAAGGTCTATCAGGATTGTGGTCATTTTGAAACTGAGAAAGGCCTCTACTGAGAACAATGTGACCAAGTGCTAAGTCATGGGAGGCCTGTTTGAGGACTGGTTGAACAAGAAACCAGAAGTGGCTATTTGAAGTAAAACAGGAATTGGAATTATTACTCCAGGGAAAGAGGTCAATTCTGGTTGATTGTAGTGAGAGATGATTTGCATGTGCTTGTCTCTTGAACCTATAAATACCAAAAACACCATGAGCGCTTTCAGTTTGACGGCTCTTGCTGTCTCTGTAACCACTTTCAGACATAAACTCCCTTCTTCTCCAGCTTTCGCCTCTTATTTCATTGACCATGAGAAACAGCAGCTGGACTTACTTGGCTGGTACCAGTGCAGCTTCCAGGGTGAGTCCTTCCTGGAAGGACTGCGCTTTCCTGGGCCCTCCTTCCTTACTGCAGTGGCTTGCTGCATGACTCTAGAGAACATCACTCTCACTACGTGTTCTAGGCCGAGGCCGTGAGTCGTACCTTCAGAGGCCTGAAGGCGAGTATCTCCAGGACACGGAAGTGGAGCGATAAAGGGAGGTAGCCAGGCCCCCTGGAGTTAATCATCCCAGCCAGGCCCAAGCCCAGACTGTCCCATGAAAGTCGAATGAAATCCTCTCTTGTTTCCGTCATGGTCATTCTTGGTCTCAGCTGGAGCGGTGTCTGAATATTGCCACAAACAGACCGCAGACTCTTCCCTTACCAGGGAAGTCCGCTCTTCAACAGACACGGAAGGGAGCTCTGGGTAAGACAAGGCCTTCTTTTAAACAGCCATGATGCTGATGGCAAACCCCTCTGCCGAGTCCTGACAGCCACGCCCGGATGCCCAGAAAGTAACTGACCATGCGATGCTGTGTGAAGACACCTGTCCTCTGTACTGGGAACCCCGGCAAGGCAGTGATAGTGAGAAGTCAGACTATGGTGTTTACTGCTGTGTGCCTGGAGCCAGCACATAGTCAGGAGGGCTTGTCCAGTGGACGGCTGGGCCATAGCCCTCACACGGTGACCGCGGGCCTTGTCTAGCATACCGCAGCACTCAGGTTCTGCCATGATGGCTCCGTAGGCCTCTCCCTCATCTGCTTCCCTGTGTGGACCAGCAGCAGCACCTGGGAACCTGTTGGAAATGGGAGTTTAAGGGCACCTGGCCAAGAGGGCAGATGGAGGCTGAAATCCAGCTGGAGTGCTACTCTCTGGCAGGGCCTGCTGACCCAGGGCTGCTGGGAGGAAGGGACGCCGATGGCAGCTGGCACACGAGGACTGCCCGGCCATCATGGCCTGCGGGAGCCACAGCTGCAGAGCACTCAAGGCTTTCATTGTTTGCATGGTTTGTTTTTGCTTTTAAATCATGACCTTTCATGGAGCCATTTAAGAGCATAGATAAAATGCAGGTATGTACAGTTATTAAGTGTCAATTAAAAATAAAACCAAGAGGAACCAGCAGTTAGCGTAATGGCTATGTCGCTGGACTCCCACGTAGTCGACCGCGGTTCACGTCTCGGACCCGGTGGCTTACAACTCACGCCGGGCGCGTGTGCGTGCGTGCCCAAGATCACGAGAGGAGAATGGAAGAGAAGGGATTGCGGCGTGACCATCCCCCCTGGGGGGTGATTTCTCGCTTTCTGTCTCTATGTCTCTGTCTGTCTGGCGAGCGCACACGCCCTATAGCGAAAAACCTCTCCAAAAAAAAATAAATAAATAAAATAAATAAATAAAACTAAGAAGAATGCCAAGTTCTTGCTGCCTGTTTTAGATGAGCATAAGGGGTTAAAGACCTCCCAACTCCCACTTCCTTCCTCCAGGTGAGGGAAGTGAGCCTGGACAGTGTTTCCAGCAGCGTCTGGACAGGGCTGTCAGGGTGAGCAAGTGCCACCGCGGGCCCAGCAGTCTCTCTTCTCGGAATCAGACCTGCTGAGAGGCTCACCAGCTCTGAGGAGGCATTGTTTGCAGGAGCAGAGAATTGGAAACCACCAGAAAAAACAGAAAAAGGAGACTGGGAGAATCACTTACAGCAGATGCTAAAACCTGGCGCCCAGGCGGACCTCGAAGTGAAGAACGCAGATTTGCTGATAACAATGACCGTGGCACAAGAGCTACTGGGAGTGCAAAATGTTTAGTACACAGCGAGACTGTTCTGGTAAATAATGTTTTAATGTAGGCGTATATTATATCTTTTTCTTTTAATGTGCCTGGGGACACATGCCTGCCAGAGAGAAAGAGAGAGGGAGAAAGCACCTGCAATAGGGCATGGCTGTGCTGCCATCCTCTTCTTCGTTTCTACACCTTGTTGGAATTTTGGGCACCCATGGACATACTCCAGGTGTGTTTCAGGCCAGAGGTCCAGGACTTGAACTTCATAGTCAGCCATGTGGGATACACTGCTTCAACCACTAGGCCATGGAGCCAGCCCAATTTAATCATTATGTTGAAGGCCATGGAGAGTATGTTTGTGTTCGAGTGCTCTGGAATAAGGCAGCTTGGGTGCTCACCTGCCCTACCACAGCCAGGTGATGGCAGGTGAGGATGGGTGAGTTACCTGACTTCTGAGTCTCAAGGTTAAGGGCTCAGACTGGCAGTCAGGTTACCTGGCTTGTCGTTTCCTTCCTATGTGACCTGAACACAGGGACTATGTGTGTGACGTGTGCCCACAGATAGTACTGACCTCATGAAGCAGTCACGTGAGGTTTTCTTAGTAGGCCTCCAGCTCAGGGATCCCCCAGGGGTGTTAGATATTCTGCAGCCTAGAAGAAAATGCTAGGAAAACATACTCAGCTTATCTGAAAAATGTTCATTGTTGAACTAATATATTCATAACATTTAATATTTTTGAAAGAATTAATTACTCTTAACATCAGGAAAAAAGTATCACTGAATTTAAAACAATGCATTTGCATGTGGCCCTTTTGGAAAGGCAAATGCATCCTTCCACTGGACTCTCCAGGACAGAGAGCTGGTAGACTCTGGACTCCAGGCTTAGGACTCCTGGCCCCTCCCCTCTGCAGCCCTCACCCCAGCACACTGGGCTCCCCACTGTCACTGTCACTGGCCCTGCCCCCAAGGCTGTCCTTTTCTAGGTCAGCCTCCCCACTGCACTGGATGCTCTCTCTCACCAAGGACAGGGAGTACGTCAAATTGATCCTTTCTGCATCTCCAAGGCCTGGCCCAGGGCCTGGCACACATTGGGTGCCTAATGAGGGCTTGGGCCCCAGGCTTATTGAAGGACATTACTTCCTCAGGCTGACAGTAAACACACTCCTCCTGACCCCTCAGGAATGCATTTGGCACTGCTCTTGGTCCCAAGACAGGAATGCACCTGGAACTCGCCCTCGGCCCTAAGTCAGGCCCCCAAAATGAACACTGTGTCAATTGCACACCAAAACTCACTCCAGACACAACCTCAGCAGCTGCAGAGGCAGGCCCGGAGCAGGGCCTCCAGCCCTTCCAGCTCGGCAACAGCTTCCGGGCCTCCAGGGACAGGTAGGGACAGGGAAAGTGAGAGGCGCAGTCCTGGTCACTGAGTCACTTTGTGTATTAGAAAGAGTTTTCACTCCCACGCAGACGTGAGCATGACCACACACACACACAGACCCCAAACAAATGAACAAAACCAAAACAAGACAGAAAGGACCAAAGGCAGAGAAACAGAAGGAGAGAGGAAGGGGACGAGAGGGAGGAAGGAAAGAGGGGGGGAGGAAGAAGCGAAGGAAGGTTCCTTTTCATAGCTAGGCCCTCTATCTGGCTCCTCTCTGTACTTCACGGAGACAACCCTGAGAACTATTCGTCTCTTATGCCCAAACACAGAGCCCAGGCTTGCTGATAGGGCTGCACACCTGGCTCAGGGCGCACGTAGGCCAGGGCGAAGGGGAGGATGGAGAGCTGAAGTCACACCCCATCCACGGGGGCACCAAAACCCAGCGCCTCCCTGTGGGAATGTGGGCCCAGCAATGCCAGGTCCCCATTTCTGAGTGAAAACTGCACCGTTGGGTTTTGATTTGAAATGAACCAGTTATTTATTTATTTATTTATTTTAATCCTTGTGTGTATGGGGTGGGAGCACAAAGACGGGAAGGAACAGGTAAGTTTGTGGCCCTGTGAAGCTTGCGAGCTGCAATTCCTGAAGCTCTTTTCCATTTTACAGATGAGTAAACCAAGGGGCTACAGCTTGCCCGAGGTCACCGGGAGTGAGTGGGGGTCCAAGGAGAGGTTTCTGAGCTCCCAGCCCAGATGGGCCCATCCTTTCTCTGCCTCTTTGAGGTCAGGGGTACACACCCCAGAGGGTCACCTGGGATGGTGGGTTTCCAGGCCCAGTCCCCTCCCCTTGCCTCCCAATTTCACCTCTTCCATGGAGCCCGTTGTGACTGTGGGTGTATCTGGTGGGCTTTGTAAGGGGTCTTGCTGAGGCGACACTTCTGGGCCCAGGAATGGCAAGAGGGCTGTGGCAGAGATTCCTGGTCAGGGAAGACAGGGTGTCTCTGAGATTGCAGGGAAGGGGAAGGTTGACAGATCCTGGTTTTGGAGGTCGGTCCCTGAGCTGGAATCCCTGCCCTTTCTCCTCGCTGCTGGGTGAGTTTGAACAAGTTATCAAAACACGCTGGGCTCGGTACACCCAGGTTTGAAATGGGGTAACACAGGCTGTGTGCAGGATCGAGTTAATGTAAATGAGGCTCTGGGCCCCCAGCGGGTGCTCCGGGGCACAAGATTTTGGGGCAGGCTGCACTTGGCTCTCGTAGGAGAAAACGCAGAGTCCTGTGCTTCCGAGATGAGTCAGCACTTGGCAGCCGGTCAGCACCAGAAGTCCCACCTTCTGTGGAGGGGCCCAGAAAGGCTGCTCTGGGCTTGCAAACAGCTCTCCAGACGTGCAGGAGAGGAGGGCATGGGGGTTTCAGGTCAGGATGGAAAGCACACTGACCCAGGAAGCAGGGCTTTCAGGCCTGCCTCTACCTCCACAGGTCGTGTGACCTTGGGAAAGCCACTTAGCCTCTCTGAAAGCCAGTTTTCAGCACCATAACAGGGAAAGTGCATCCTGCAGGCTGCTGGTGGGGATACCTGGATATATACCATGCTAGCGTGTAGGAGCCACACGGCACTGGAACTCCTTGGCAGTTCAGACCACCGAGCCTTGGCATCCCCTCCAGGGTCTCACCGACTGCTTGCCTGGATTCGTTTCAAACCTGAGTAATGTTCCCCAAGTGCTGTCTTTGGCATACCACAATTACTACATAATCCATGTACACTTTGTAAAATGAATTCCTTTTCAAAAAAGTAAGTGGCTTCTCTTGTATAAATTGAAATAATAAAAATTAAAGAAAAATCATTGCTCTCAGTGGAGAAGCAGTTTGGTGGTCACAAATCAAAGGCATTGCTGAAAGTGAACACAATCAAAGGCAGATAAAGGGCTAGCTCTGTGGCCTGGTGTGGTGGCACATCCCACATGACCAACCACAAGGTTCAAGTCCTGGCCCCAGCAGCTTGAAAAATTCAATGGCGTGTGCACGTCAGGAGGAAGTGAGGATGGAGAAGAAGGTACTGTGGCGTACCAGTCCCCACAGGGGTGCCTTCTCTTCTCTCTCTCTATCACGCTATCTCTCTCTCTAGCAAAAAGAATAAGAAAAGAAAAGAAAGAAAAGGAAAGGAAAGGAAAGGAAAGAAGAAAAGAGAAGAGAAGAGAAAAAAGAAAAGAAAAGAAAAGAGAAAAGAAAAGAAAAGAGAAGAGAAGAAAAGAGGAAAGGAAAGGAAAGAGGAAAGGAAAGGAAAGAGGAAAGGAAAGGGAAGAGGAAAGGAAAGGAAAGGAAAGGAAAGGGAAGGAAAGGAAAGGAAAGGAAAGGAAAGGAAAGGAAAGGAAAGGAAAGAGGAAAGAAAAGAGGAAGCAAATGAAACGGCTTCAACTTCTGGCTAGACCCAGCTGCCTGAGAAGGGGCTCAGCTCAGAGGCTGTCCTTCCTCTGCTGCTTAGGAGAAAAGCCAGAACTAAAATGAGGCTGTTCCTGGATATACCCAGAGGGATTTAAGAAATTAACTTGGGAATAATTTGTGTTCTCTCTGGTTTGATTTTACTTCCCTTTATTTTTAAAAATTTTCTATAGGGTACATGTGCTTGCCAGAGAGAGATAGAAATGGGGGGGGGGGTGAGAAATCACTCCCTGGGAGAGTGGCCACACTTCTCCTCCATTCTCCTCTTGGGATTTTGGGTATGCACACACACATGTCCAACATGTTTTTCAAGCCACTGGGTCTAGGACTTGAACACATATTTGGCCATGTGGGATCCAGCTGACTTAGCCACCACACCACAGGTGGGCTCAGCTGATTTGATTTAACACCCTGAGCCTGTGCTGCAGGAAGAGGTGTTGAGGAGCCTTTCCCCGCTGTTGTCAGCATCGCTCTCTAGTACACGGGCGTTGGTGATCTTTCTGGTCCTTCCTGCATGGACAGTCAGAGAGTCTGGATGGGAAGACATAGATCAGGGGTAGGGCAAGATCAGAAGGAAGGTCTGTAGGGATGCAGAAGGCCTGTTGGGGGAGGATGGAATGAGGACCCCCTAATGTCTAGCCCCTTCCTAGGGCATCCACTTTCCAGAGAAGCCCATGGGCTACATAGAGCCTGCTTCCCTGCAAACCTGTCTGGGAAGACTCAAAGTCTTGGAAAGAGCTAGAGACCACATGTTGGCATTCAGTGTCTAGATGCATTTGCCAAAGCCTAATCTCTAGAGTGATGGTGTTCAGAGGTGGGGCATTTAGGAGGAAATTGGGGTCAGAGGAGATCGTGAGCATGGGTGCTGGTGATGGGATTGGTATCCTTCTGAAAAGAAGAAGAGTCGTGAGATCTCTCTCTCCTTCATGTGAGGACACAGCAAGCAGGTGGCCATCTGCAAACCAGGAAATGGGGCCTCGCCAGATGCTTAGTCTGCTGGCACCTTGACCTTGGGCTTCCAGCCTCCAGAACTGTGAGAAACGAATGCCTTTTGCTTAAGCCAGTCTGTGGTTTTTGTTCCATTAGCCTGAGCTGACTGAGATGGGAGGATGAGGCTCACAACTGGGCAGGAGGAGACTAAGTTTGCCTCCCTCTTCTGCTGTAACAAAACTAAGGCAAGGGCTGCCCTTCTCTGGGGCTCAGTTTCCCCATCTGTAAAGAAGGGATAATGAATTGTACCTCTGAGTATTTATTCCCTGAATATAGGTCCCTACACCTCAGCCAACCAGTGCTGAGGGTCTGGAGAGGATTTGCTTTCCAGAAAAGAGTGGAGTCTGCACCCTCTGGCATCTGCCTAAAGGTACCCACGAACCCCGTGGTGGGAGGGGGAGGTAGCAGCAGGCAAGAAACCTCACACAGCACTTTTCCTGAGTGCCTGGGTCATCACTGTACTGAGCTGTGGAGTGTGGGGAAGCACAGGCTCTGTCTGTACCTCTCTGGCTAAATATTTGCCTGCTTTGGCCCCAAACCCAGAAGCTCTTGACTGATCAGCCCAGCAAATCCATCTGGACACGGCTTGTGCACACGTGGGCTGAGGACTTAGGCAGCACTTTCTTTTATTTGGGTTTTTATTTAACTAGTAAAGAACAAAATAGATACTTGCTCGCTTCCTCCCATATCCCCTACTCTTCAGCCTGGTTGACTTTGGCTTCTCCAGGTCCAAGGTCAGCCAGAGCCTACCAGGCCACCCTTGCAGGGAGAAGAGCATCAGATCTCATGCAGAGAACTCTGGGTCCATGTGGTGGCTCTGCCCCAGGACAGTGTGTTTTTGACAGATCTGAATCCCCTCTTGTCTTGACCCTCCCCACCCCCTGTAACCCTTGCCCTGCTCTGCAGAACTCACTGCAGTTCTAATGAGCCACTCTCTTCCTTGACTTTTGTGTTCCTGCCCCAGCTGAGTCTGTCCTTCCTGGCTGAGACAATGAAGCCTGGTGGTGGTGACTGAGTTCAAGAATGGGCACCTGGGTTCAGATCTCATCTGTATCATTTTTTGTTTCTTGGTGGCTGGGTAATGGCTTGCATACAAAAGAGTTGGGAGTTACTGCCTGCAAGATGTATAGCATTTTTCAAAAAGCATTTCTTTTCTTAGGCTGAAAGACAAGTTATCACATTCAGAAAAGATAGCAGAGCTCAGTCCCACAAAATGCTCCAAAGGTAGAAAAGGCATCCTCACTCTCCCTTAGAGTTGCAGGCCAGGATAGTGGGCTCTAGACCTTTCCATTCAGCTCACCTAAGAGAGGGCTGACCATTGACTGCTAAAGCCTTTGGGGGACTGGAGGGTGTGGCCCTCAATGGCCCAAGCATGTGGCCTGAGGTGAGTCTGTCTCTGTCTCTGATTCTGGCTGTACAGCACCATGGGAAGACCTAAGCCTCAGAGGCACCCAAGAGAAGGTGTTCCTGGGTCCCCAACCCAAGGGGGCCATGCATAGACCCACCTGCCCTGGCGTCTCCTCAGTCTCTGGGACCTCCCTACCCTGTCCCATCCACTAGGCCCGCCCCTGTTAAAAGTTAGCCTTTGGCCAAACCTGCTTCCCATCACGTCAGGCCCAGGGCAGTCCCCAGTCCCGCTGCCACCCCTGTCTACCCCCAGGCCCTCACTCTGCAGTCTCATCTGTGTCTGCTATTTGTGAAGGAAAGTTACTCAACTTTGCTCAACTACGATTTCTCATCTGTAAAATGGGGCTAAGAATCAGGTGTTCTTCCTAAGGTTCCTAAGAAGATAGAGACGACGTTACATGAGCCTTATTTTCATGAGTCTGAACCCCGATAAAGACCAGCCCAGTGCGGATAAGCCTGGAGGATGTCACGTTGCGTGAAATGAATCAGGCACAGAGACAAATACCGTGTGCTCCCCTTACATGTGGAAAGCAAAGAAGCTGAAGTCGGAGAGCAAAATGGCGGGTACAGGGGCTTGGGGTGGGGGTGGCGGTGGCTGGGGAAAGGGGAGACGCTGGCCAGTGGGTACAAATTTCAGTGAGAGAGGGAGACTGCGTCCTGGTGCTCCGTCCTGACTGTGGTCAATGATAATGTGCTGCATGTTTCTAATCAGATAGAAGAGAAGATCTTAAATATTCTCCCCACAAAGAAATGAAAAACATTCCAGGTGATAAATATGCTGATTGCTCTGACTTGGTTATTCCACAGAATATGTGTACTAAAAAATCACTTTGTACCCTTAAATATATCCAGTTGTTATTTATGGATTAAAATTTAAAAAATGAAAAAGAGCCACAAACTGTTGAATATGTTCACTTACTATTTCTGGAGATTTCGAGGCGGGGCTTGGAGTAAGGGTCTCTGGTTCAAACGTCAGTTCCACCATTGCTAGCAGGATGGGCGTTGAGCATCATGGTTGCTGCTACGTCAGCTGGGCCTGGAGGGCAGGGGCCAGGTCTTAGTATCCTCCAACACCCAGGTTCACAAGCAACTTGATTAGAGCCAGTTTCTTGAATGAATGAATGAATGAGTAAATGGGTGAGTGACTAAAAGAACTGTCAGTGACCTTTCCAGCCCCTGGAAAAAATGTTCTCAGACTGCACCAATCCACAGGGACCCATGTCCCAGTTTCTAAATCATGCCCTACAAAATGATCGCTGGGCTTCAAATGCGTGGCAGCGTTCAATGGACTGCTGGCCTGGCAGGGTGGAAGAGGGCGGTCAGAGAGCGTGTGCAGAGCGGGAGCCTCTCACAGTGAGGGTAGGCCAAGGCGTCTCACAGACCACACCTCTAGTTCAGCCTGCCCAGGAATAGGCTTTCAGGGCTCCCAGCCTGAGCCACACCTGGCTCTCAGAGGATCCTTAAATCACAGCTGAGGGCTTCCCTGGATGAGTTTGTGCTATGCCCAGGATATAGAGTCAGGTGCTACAAGGAGAACCTCCCCACCATGCCCAGGCCTCAGAGATGTGCCACCAGTCCACGGTGAAATTCAGCCCAGGTGGGCTTATACCCCGTGGCACCCAAGGCAAACTGACATCTTCCCGTCCTTTCCATTTTAATTGCCAGTGGCTGCATGTGTTTGCCATAGACAAACAGAGACAGAGGGAAAGAGCATCCTCCAACGGTGCTTGGCACGCTGCAGTCCCTTCTCCATTTCTCTATCCCATCAGGATTTGGAGTGTGCACACACATGTGCATGTTTTTCAAGCCACCAGGGCTTGGATTCAAACCACAGGCAGCCACGTGGGGTCAGACTTCCTTAACCACGAGGCTATGGAGCCTGCCCAGACTGGCATTTTCTTTTCTTTTCTTTTCTTTTTTTTTTTTTTTTTTTTGAGAGGTTTTTGCCATAGGGCGCGTGCGCTCGCCAGACAGACAGAGAGACAAAAAGCGAGAAATTACCCCCCAGGGGGGATGGCCACGCTGCAATCCCTTCTCCTCCATTCTCTCGGGATCTTGAGCATGCACTCACTCGCGCCTGGTGTGAGTTTTAAGCCACGAGTCCAGGACACAAACCGTGGTCGACTACATGGGAGTCCAGCGACATAGCCATTACGCTAACTGCTGGTCCCAGACTGGCATTTTCTTAAAGCATCTTACTAACATATTAAGAGAGGACTCATGGAGCTTATACCTAAAAACACAGACAGCATCCCAGAAGGTATCCAATCAGATTTCTGTTTCCATTCATTGTTCTATTTTAATTTGTCCCGTGCATATTTCCTGAGGAGCCGGGCTGGGCTATGGTCTGGAGATGCACAGCCAGTGAGACATGTGCCCCGACTGCAAAGGCCCCTCCTGAGGCAGGGGGAGTGGCCGGGCTGGCCTAGAGAAGGCAGGGGTTCCCTGAAACTCCCTGACTTGGGGCCTTTTTCTTCCTAAGCCCGCACCACCAGGTGGGTGGGAGAAAATAATCTCCTCCGTAGGGAAACTGAGAGGGGTGAAATAACGCATCCGCCTTCACATGCCAAGTAGGGCCACTCTCAGGACCTCAGGCCCTGGCCAGTTTAACTCTGCAGTCCCCGGCCTCAACCAGCTCACACCGTCACAGAGAGCAGAAGTACCGTGTGGAAGGGCCAATTCTTGATCCCACCAGGGTCAGAGAAGATTTCACAAGATAATCCGAAACCCATAATCCCTATCCAAGTGCTACATTCTTAGTGCGTTGGTGTCTCCCTTGACACTTTTGGAGGAGATTTTGGGGTGGGGCTTAGAGTAAGACCATCTCCGGTTCAAATGTCAGTTCTACCACTTGGTAGCAGGATGCCCGTGGACAGGCGACCTGATCTGCCTTCATTTCACTTCCACAATGGTGGTAATAATGACTCCTAAATGCCTGAATACTTTAAGGTTTATTGCTATATCCATTTTGGGAGGCTGCTATAAGGGAGTAACACAGATAAGCAACAGAAATTCATTGTCACGATTCCAGACCCTGGAAATCCAAGACCATGGCATAATGGCTATGTTGCTGGACTCATGTGGTCAACCGTGGTTCGAGCCCCGGACCCAGTGGCTTAAACTCTCTCCAGGTGCATATATGTGCATGCCTAAGATCCCGAGAGGAGAATGGAGGAGAAGGGATTGTGGCAACCCCCCTTGGGGGGTTGGTTTCTTCTGTGGCCTCTCTCCTTGGTTTGCAGATGACCATCATATGACCTTTCTTCTGTGTGTGTATGTGTCTTAATCTCCTCTTTGAAGGAGGACACTAGTCATATTGGATTAGGGCCCACTTTAACTTGAACTCACTTTAACTTCATTACCTGTTTTATACCCTACCCCCAAACAGCCACATCCTGAGGCCCTGGGGGTTAGGGATTCAACATATGACTGGGGAAGGGCACTATTTAGCCCATAACAACTACCACCATTGCACTCAGCTCTAGATCTTCATCATTTAACCATTACATTACATGTGGTTTTTCTGTGTCATTACAGTCAGTGGATGTGATGACAACAGAATATTTTGCTGAAAGCTTGAACCACATCCCACTGTCACATTGCATCACTGAAGAGAAACTAAAGCTTAAAAACCTTAGTGGTCCTATGACTCCAAATGCCTAGTCTCCTCCCTTCTACCTGTTAGACCAATGCAGCATCCAAGGCCCTGTGCTGGGTCCCTGCTGTCTTACCGTACTACTGATGGTTGGTACAAGTTATGTCCCACTTGTCAGGAGGTTTTTTCTATGGGGCGCGTGCACTCACCAGAAAGACAGAGAGAGACAGAGAGACAGAAAGTGAGAAATCAGCCCCCAGGGGGGATGGCCACAATCCCTTTTCCTCCATTCTCCTCTTGGGATATTGGGCACACATGTGCATGTGCCTAGTGTGAGTTTAAGCCACTGGGGCCAGGACTCGAACCACAGTCAACTACATGAGAGTCCAGCGACATAGCCATTACACCAACTGCTGGTCCCTGGTCCCTTTCTTGATTCTAGGTTGATGATAGCCAATACCCAACCATAACCCCAAAAACTGTCAGGATAGAGGCTATTCGAAGACTGAATAAAGAACATGAAGAGTTATCACCCTTTTTTTTTTTTTTTGAGAGATTTTCGCTATAGGGCGCGTGTGCTCGCCAGACAGACAGAGAAAGACATTAGAGACAGAAAGCGAGAAATCACCCCTCAAGGGGGATGATCACGCCACAATCCCTTCTCCTCCATTCTCCTCTCGGGATCTTGGGCATGCATGCACACGCGCCCAGTGTGAGTTTTAAGCCACTAGGTCCGGGACGCGAACCGCGGTCGACTACGTGGGAGTCCAGCGACATAGCCATTACACTAACAGCTGGTTCCCGAGTTATCACCCTTTTCCACACAATCACTAATGTTGCTCATTCAGTAGTTGTAGATCTCTTCCTGAACACAAGGTCTCTTCCTATTCCTCCTTCCTGTCACCTTAACATTAGATTTGGGCTTGTGACTTCCTTTAGCCAATGAAACGTAAGTAGAAATGACACATTTCTTAACAGAAGCTCGATTTGTCAGGTTCTTTTCTGCTATTGTGGCAGTTGTAGGAGCTTAGCAGAAGACACAGCTTCCAACAGCTTGGGTCCTGAGACACTATATGGAATCAAGCTATCTTTATCCCATTAATGACAACCCATGCTGGCCGGTTAATATGTGGGAGAAATGAACTTTGTTTTCCAAATCCACCAAGTTTTGAGGGCTGTTATTTCAAAGTGTCAGGTTTATCATCTTTCATGGGAGATACTGTTCCCATATACAAGGACATGCCCTTATTAAATTCCTCTCCTTCCCCTGAAATTAAGGCCCATGGACTGGCCGTACTGAGATTAACACAGCGCCAGGCACAAGTGCCTTCTCAGTGAATTTAAATGGACTTGATTTGATCGCAGTAGAAGAAAGGCAGTACTAAGGTCATCCCTCCACTTCCACATTTACGGGCCTGGAGATCCGGACAACCAGCAGCAGGGTGTTTGGAGAAACTCTGCTGGGCTCATTTTCGTGACTCTTGGGCTCTGCTGGTTCTTGGGCCCACCCTTTGGCCTGTGTGCAGCCTGACATCTGATCTGCCTTTCCTCCCTCTGAGGAACACAGAGATCTGCATGTTCCTGCTGTGGAATGTTCCCAGGGACTCCAAGCCTGCTCTCTCCTGCCCTCATAGCTCCAGGATTCCGTGTAACACCCAGGATCCCAAAGACTTGACCACCTGAGTATGTGCTTTTGGCCTTGCAGAATTCTGCTTTCTACAACATCCACATTGTGGAACAGACTACTTAGATAAGGGATGGAAAAAAACACAGCAAACAAACAAGACAAAGGAGGAAAAAAAAGGGGAAGGGGAGCCCAAATCCACCCAATGATGAGTTTCTGTGTAAGAAAAATTGAAATGATTTGATTATGAAGCTGGAAGCAGCAAAAAGCCAAATTCAAAGAGAACTTGATTTTTTTTTCTTTCTAAGTTCTTTCTGCGTTTACTGGCTATGGGAGCTACAGTGGGTCACTTCAGTTCTTGACGTCTCAGACTTTTTGTTTGTTTGTTTGTTTGTTTGTTTTTAATGTGCTGGAGAACATGTGTACTCGCTAAAGAGAGACAGAGAGATAGAGAGAGGAAAAGTGGGAAAGTGCCCCATAAGGTATGGTCATGCCTCAATTCCTTCTCTTCCATTTCTCCCTCCTTTTCAGGATTTTGGGCACATACATACATGCCTGGTGTGTTCTTCAAGCTGCTGGGTCCAGGAATTGAACCACACAGTTGATCATGTAGGATCTAGCTGCCTTAACCACCAGGCCATAGGCTGGCCTATCTCAGTTTTGTCTTCTTTAAAACTGGTACATTTTAAGGTAAAAAATGAAAGAATATGTACGCTGTCTTTGGGACTGCAGATGGCATGGTGATTGGGGCACTGGACTCCCACGTGGCCGACTGTGGTTCAAGTCCTGGACCTGGTGACTTTCTTTCTCACTGTCTCTCTCTTTTTCTCTCTCTCTTTCTCTCTCTGTATCTCTCTCTGATCAAAATAAAGAATAATAAAAATAAAATAATAAAATAAATCATTCTTTTTTTAAAAAAGAATATATATGATGTCTTTACTCTTTGTTTTACAAATTTTTCCCATTGACTAGTTGATAAGTACATAGGTTATTTGCCAAATATGTAGAAAGTAACAAGAAGAGAAATGACTCATAACGCACACATGCTATTTTAATCACTTTTCTTTTTTTTCTCCCATTTTCTCTCCCAGAGCTGCAGTCCTGCTGCATATGCAGAAACAGTGCCGTGTGCTCACTGTCCATTTCTCCTTACTGACTCACAGCCAGACAGTATTTCCTAGCCTCCCTGCAGTCACCCTGAGGTCATGTGACTGAGTTCTGGTCGATGGCTGAGCCTGGAGTTATCCCTGCCACTTGATGACTAGCTATAACAGCCACCATGAGACTCCCGAGCTCTCTCTTCTGCCCTGGTAGCTGGTGGGTACACCAACAAGCCTGAGAGCTTCCATTAGAGAGTTGCCCTGCAGAGTTGTCACATCAGACTCCACTTATGCAAAAAAGAACCATTTATTGAGGTTCAAGGGTTTATTTGTTGTTACAGCATAGCCTAGCACAACCTGACTAAAATGTCATGTATGTTTCTTGAGTGATTTTTATCCTTATACTAGATACTGTCCATTCTATTATTGTATATAAGACCAATGATGTAATGGAGCCAAATATGTAAGAATTTGGGACATAGAGTCAGACAGGTTTGGTTTCTGATCTCATCTTTCCTTTAATTTACTCTGTGTTCTTCATACAACTTACTTCTTTATATTTTCATAACCTGTAGAAGAGGAATAATAAATAATAGTAATTGCCCCCAGACATTTTTTGGTAAAGATTAAACAGGATAATGATCAGCAAAATACCTAATACAATATTTTTAATTTTAAGAGTGAAACTTGCTACCACCACTAGCATTTAATGAGTATTGTGCAATATGCCGTAGCTTACTCTCACTCTTGCAACCAATCAGAGCATCCACTTGACACTTCAGCTGTAGGTAGCAGAGGCAGGATTCAAACTCAGCCTATCTCCAATGCTAGTGTCCTTTGCACTATAACTTATTTGATCCTGGGCCAGTAGGTTTTACTCCCCAGCTTCCTACATTTGGGCAGTTACACTCTCAATAGAATGGTCTAGAAGCAAAGAGACCCAGCCTGGTGGTGCAGTTGGTAGCAAACTGAACTGCGGTGGTAGAAGCAACTTGGCCAGCTGAGGGTTCAGATCCCGTGATCAGCTTGTAAACAGTCCAAGTGAGTGTATGTGTGTCCAGATCCCGGAAGTCAGAGAGCCAAGGAAAGGGGATTATGGTGTGACAAGACCTGGTGGAGGATGTGTCTCTCTCTCTTTCTCATATGTGCTCACACATTATCATAAATTAAATAAACTTAAAAAACTACAAAGAGAGAAGAGAACCTAAGAAAAGGTAAAGGGTATTTCCTATTCTTATTACAGTAAGACCATCAATTATTTTAGACTTAAGCAGCCTAGAGATAGGGAAAATTGAATGGGTTAAGTGAGGTTTTAGTAAGAAAAATATTTTTTTTTAATTTTTGGAGAGGCTTTTGCTATACGGCGTGTGCACTTGCCAGACAGACAGAGAGAGACAGAGAAACAGAAAATGAGAAAGCACCCCCCGCCCCGGGTATGGCCATGCCACAATCCCTTCTCCTCCATTCTCCTCTCGGGATCTTGGACATGCATGCACACGCGCCTGGAGTGAGTTTTAAGCCACTGGGTCCAGGACGCGAAACACGGTCGACTACATGGGAGTCCAGTGACATAGCCATTGTGCTAACTGCTGGTCCCAGTAAGGAAAAATGTTTTAAATTCAGACTTTCCTGGTAACAGTTGAACTATCTCAGTCCATGTTCCTGGTATAAGTGTGAAGTTCTTCGATGACAAAGAACTATTGTTCTCAGGGGGCATCATAATTTGGTACTGGGAGAAGCTCCTTGCAGAGGGGTGTTGAAGGAGAACACCTCCTGGCAGGTGGTGACAGGCTTGCTTCCATTTGCTTAGTATTACATGAACTAGACCTTTTGGGTCACTATAGCCAAGTACCTAGACTGGTGGCTTAGAAGCATCAAGAACTTATTTCTCACTGTTATGGAAAGTAAGAGGCCCAAGATTGAGGCATTGGCAGATTTATGGTCTGGTGAGCAGCTGCTTCCTGATTCACAGATGGTACCTTCTTCCTGGTCCTCACCTGGAGGGAGAGATTATGTTGCTCTGGTGCCTCTTTTGTAAGGGCGCTATTCCCATTCAAGGGAGGGTCCACTCTAGTGAGTTAATCACCTCCTAAAGGCCCCATCGGCAAACACTGTCACTTTGATGATTAAGTTTTAACATATAACTCTTGGGGAAGATGTGCAGTCCATAGCATTATGCTGTTGGTCCAACGACAAGAATTCAGAATATGTTTTTTTAATCTGAAATCAAAGTCTGGGTTCATTAAAGTGCAGGGACAATGAGGACGCCTCCAGATGTGAGTGAGGAATGAGCACAGCTCTCCTGGGTAGTCAGGGTGAGCTGCTGTTAGAGGGAGAGCCACTGGCTTGGCCTCAGAAAATACTCACCAACTCTTCCCGATTGATATTGTCCAGATTTGGCCACAGCAATTCCCATTTACTTAATCATTCCAAAGATGTACTGACTTTCCCATGGGAGCAGTGATTGTATGTGGCCTGAGCAAGTAGAAATGTTAATTGCTAAGGAAACACAGTGCAAATAGACCAATGACCATATATTGACAACCCCATCTCTTTCATCCAGAAGTCAACCAACAAAATCCAAAAATGAATAAAACGTGGGTGAGGATAAAGACTAACAGGCCCTAGAGTTGAAAATATTAACTGGCGTATTGTTCTTGTCTTCCAACAGAAGCTCATTTAAATAAATTACTGTATCTCTGTGAAGAGGAGCTCTAGAATTCTCAATAGAGGATGACGTGGAACTATGTCCATGATAATATTAAAAGAAATAAAAAAAGATTTATTTATTTAATATGAACAATTTGCGCAGCTGCCCCCAGTTGGGTGAAGTCTATAAAAGGGAAATGTTTCCAACATACAAGAAGAGACTTTGTGGGTAGTGACCACTGGAGTGTGACCCTAGGGAGAGAGGAGGAAGACTGTTTTGGGGGTTTAGGACCTTGGGTACCATAAAGATATTTTGGACCCAGTAAACACACACACACACACACACACACACACACACATAATAAAATTTGATAGAATAGTTTAAATGTATCAAAGACAGTGCTTTCATTAAAGTTCATTTTGTTGAACTTTCTTTTATGACACTCATTGATTCATACACTTGTTCATGGATTCATTCAACAATTTGATGGCGCTCACACTCTAGGAAGGAAGATACAAAGACAAAGGAGGGGAGGACCTCCACTTTGTGATGCTCAGAGTCTAAGGGAGTGCCCAGGGGAGGCTCAAGACACAACACTGACCTCGGCCAGCCAGTTGTATGCATGATGTGGGGCCACAAATGGGGCAGCAGGGGGGGTGGGCTTCAAAGAGAAGGAGCCATGTGGGCTAGACCTTTTTTTAAATTTTTTAAAGTTTTGTCACAGATGCATGTTCTCTGGAGAGAGAGAAAGTACCCCCCAGGGGTGATGGCCATGCCACAATTCTTTCTCTTCCATTCTCCTCTCAGGATTTTGGGCATGCACGCACACACACCCAGCATGTTTGTCAAGCTGCTGGGGACGGCACTTGAACTGCGGAATCGGCTGTGTGGTATCCAGCTGCCTTAACCACCATACCACCTGCTGGCCCCAGAGCTCGGCTTCGGAGGGTGCATGAACTTGTGTCAGGTGAGGAAGGCCAGACAGGGACCTTGGCATCCATCAGCATAAACAACTAACATTTCCAACTCAACTGACCTATTTGGCAAGAACGAGAACTCCACAAGCCAAAGGGAAGAGAAAAAGAAGAAGAGGCATCCAGGTTGTGGAGAATATGAGAGGCATTTCGGAGCTGATCACAGAAGGACACAGCCTGGTTCTCTTACAGAGAGACAAGAGGCTTTTCTCCCCATCTCCAGTCACCACGGTAACTGAAGACCGTCCCCCTCTGAGGGATGACGGACTCTCCTCCCCCAGGTTGCTCATGGTGCTACATCATGCAGTCCAGGGCTGATGTGAGGACAATCCACCCTCTTTCTTAGATGTGAACACATTTCAATGGCACAGCGGCAGGCTGCTGAAAGGTTCTGGTTTGGCTTCTCAAACTTCTGTCACTCGGGGTCTCAGTTAACATAGAGCAGTTGTAACCACAGCTGGATTTCTGAAGGTGTGACTGTGGACAAGTTAGTTTCTCTCTGAGTAGCCAACAGCCCAGACCCACCAGCCTTCAGGATTGGCCCAAAAATTAATGTAACATTAACTTATTGGGTCATCAGAAAAGTCAAGACATTTTTATACAGAAAAATACATCATGATTTTTCCAAGGACCCAACACATCGAGTAACACCCACGTAACACTCAAACGCATCTTACCTCAATTGCCTTACAGTTACCCTCAATACACAAAAGCACTAGTTCCTGTCCAGAGACCTGTTGACAACAGCCATCTCAGGCTGCCCTTCAATCATTCCGTTTGCTTCTTCCTCCTTTAGCATCCTGTAGATGAATCCCCTTCTTGAGTCTCCTGGCCACAGTGTAGGGTCAGTTTCATTCTCTCATTTTATAACAGCTCATCTCTTTCCTGCCATGATGCTTTTACCACACGTGGTGGGAGACCGAGTCTTCTGAAAACACAGACTTGACTATGTAACTCTCCTGCTTCTAATCGCTCAATGACTGCCAGCTGCTCAAAGGGCATTCAGAATCCCTTCCCAGGGTGTAAGAGAGCCTTCAGGGTCAGTCCCTATCCACCCAGTAAGATTCAGTTTTAGCTCTCCCAAGCCCGTAGATGCAATGACTATTATTACTATTTCACTTTTTCAGAGGTCACATGCACTGCCTAGAGAGAAAAAAAGAGAGAGGAGGAGTGGGAGGTAGCCTCCGGCCCAGGAGAGGTGTCACTATGCTTCGATCCCTTCTCCTCCATTTCTCCATCATGTTGGAATTTGGGGCACACATACACACACATCCAGCATGTTTCTCAAGCCACTGGAATTTGAACCACATGTGGGATCCGGCTCCCCTAGCCATCAGACCACGGGCAGCTCAGATATGATTATTAATCAGCCCTAACACCCAGCATGCGTTCTCATGCCTCCATGCTTTTTCACATCTGTTCCCTTTACCTGGAACTACTGTGATGTTCACGTCTTCTCTTTGTCTGGAAAAATGATCTCACTTATCCTGGCTGGGCACAGTGGCATCTAGTTTTTTGGGCTTCCTCAGTCCTCACAGTTAGCACACAGTGTGGCTTAGCTTTTTCCTGTTCTCACCTCCTCCAATGACCTAGAGCAACTTGAGTGGCTTGCCCAGCACAAGGCCTAGATCAACAAAGGGCTGACCAAATGAGAAAAAGGATGGCCCTGTCTTTCTGTTTGAGAGAGATTTTTGCTATCTGGTGCATGTGCTCACCAGAGAGACAGAGAGAGACAGAGAGATAGCAAGTGAGAAATTACCCTCCTTGGGGGACAGCCATGCCACAATCCCTTCTCCTCCATTCTCCTTTCAGGATCTTGGGTACACACACACGCACCCAGCGTGAGGTTTAAGCCACCAGGTCCAAGACTCGAACCGCAGTCGACTACATGGGAGCCCAGTGATGTAACCATTACATCATCTGCTGGTCCCCGTCTATCCCAGGGTATGAATGAAAGTTCTTTGCTTTGGCTCAGACTCATGGCCTCTGCCTGAGAGCTTCACAGCATATACAAATGACCACTATCACCTTCCTCTCTGGGAGTTATCTCTTCCAGGACAGTTTCCAGATATATGGAATAATGATGGTTAGTATATTTTCATTATTAGTATAGAACATATTAGGATTATTCAGAGAAAGAGAACCAATAGGATTCAACTGATATGCAGCAATTTATTTCTAGGCTGAAAATTCCCATGATCTGCCATCTACAAGTTGAAGACCCAGGAAGGCTGTAGGTGTATGATGAAGCCATCAGATCATTTACACCTACAGATAAAAAGCACCAACGTGAACTTGCTGGTACAGACACGGACCAACTTGGGTATGTTTTACTGGTGACTCAGAGACCATGAGTAGTGTTGCTGTAAGTGACATGGTTTTCCAGGACAATGAGTAAATCTTGAAAGAGCCCAAGGGGCCAGCAGGTGGCATGGCAGTTAAGTGTTGGACTCCCATGTGGCCAACTGCAGTTCGAGTTCTGGACCTGGTGGTTTGAAAATCACATCAGGTGTGTGTGTGTGTGTGTGTGTGTGTGTGTCCAAATTTCCAGTAGAAGAATGGAAGGAAAGGGATTGCAGCATGGCCAAACTCCTGGGGAGTGACTGCTCGCTTTCCTTCTCTCTGGCAAGTCCACATGCCCTATGGCAAAAACCTAAAAAGAAAAGAAAGAGTCAAAAACAAAAGCACAAGAGTTCCCTGAATTTACATTGTAGTTGCTCCCTAGAAAATTCAAAAAAAGATCAATATCGTGCAAATTCATATTACCCCCTTTGGAAGTCCATGTACGATACATCTTGGATATGGGCTTGGATAATTAGAGAAAAAAAATGTTTATTCATGTGAATGTTCATTGGCGCATTTGTAAGCAGGATGGGGTGTCGGATTTTTGTGGTACAGTGACTCAGTGAAGGGTGCGGGGTGGAGTAGCTCATTATGTAACTCTCCCTCGCCAGCCCATGGTGTATCCAGGGAAGTTGTGGGAGAAGTAAATAATGACCAAAAAAAAATAATAATAGCTAACCCTTGCATCATTTCTACTAAATGCTTTTTATGCATTAAGTGATTGATTCCTTATGAGAACCTGAAGAGGTGGTTATATTAGGTTGTCTGGAAAGCCATGACGTATTTTTCTGTTTTTCTATGCAAAGATGCATTATGACTTTCCCGACAACCCAATAGCATCATCACATTTTATAGATGAAGAAACTGAGGCAAGGTGGGGTTACAGGACTTTCTTGAGGTCACACAGGTGAAGAGTGTTTAGCTTAGCATGACAAATGCCCATCAGCCCCAGTGTCAGCCCGGGTTGTGCTAGGGGTGAGGAATATGGACATGAATCAGGCCCAGCGTCCCTGGGAGAGTGTCCTTACTGATGCTTACTGAGGACCTACTATGAACCAGGCTGTGGGCTGGATGACTGGCCAGGAACCCCTCAAGGTACATTTCAGCTTGTCCCCTTCCCTCCATTGAGCTGCCACCCCAGATTGGCCACCACTGGGAGGGACCCCAGCTCCTGGTCACATGCACAGGCCTAGGGAGTGTCCCTTCTACTCAGGCCCTGTCCCTCCCTGCTGCACTCCAGCCCTCCACCACCTCTTTTCCTCTCAGGACCTACTCAGTGCCGCCTGGTCCGTGCAGCATCTTCTGACCAGCTCCTGCTGTCGCTGCCTCTTCCTCGTCCTCAGGTCTCAGTTCAGCCTCTTCTCAGCATCTCATCTAAGGGTGGTAGGGCCTCCCTGTGACCCTCTTCTCATTCTGTTCCTCTCTAGCTTATCTGGCCCTCCAGTGTCATCTCACTTACTGCTTTTCTGGTTATGCCATTGTCTCTTCCCACCAGACTGTGAGTTCTACCAGGCCAGGCACAGTCCCAGTCGGATCTGGCACTCAACATCAATGTGTTAAATGAGGATCACTTCGGGCACATTTGAATGTGTACCCAGAATCCCAAGAGGAAACAGAAGGAGAGGGGACTGCAGCATGGCTGTTCCCCCTGGAGGATGATTTCTCTCTCTTTCTCTCCCTCTGTGTGTGTGTGTGTCTGGCAAATGCACACACCTTACAGCAAAAACTAGAAGAGAAAACGAAAGGGGCTCTGAGCTCCAGGAGCTTGCCAGAGGATGTGTCTAGACCTGACCTCAGTGTGTGCTCTCCTAGTGGGGTCCCTTGTGGTTTCTGCAGCGGCCAGGAGAGCTGGGAATGAGGGACCTTGGGCTCTTAGGATTTCACTGAGCCACAAAGGCAGGGCAGAGTCTCTGAGGACCTGAGTGCATCCTCTTAGCCTGTTCAGCCTCGCTGGGCCGCCTTCCTCCCTTCAGCCTCCATCTCTGAAGACCCTCAGGGGACTGTGAGTATAGCTTTACTCTGCCTGTTTTGTTCACTGCTTTTTAAAAAACTGGGGCAGGGGTCACATCAAGGCATGGTGCTGAAGGTGGCTAGATCCCACATGGACCACCGCACGGTTTGAGTCCTGGACCCTGGAGCTTGAGAAACACAGTAGGTGTGTCTGTGGGAGTGCCCAAACTCCTGAAGAGAAAGGAAAATGGGGAAGAGGGGGTTGTGGCATGACCATGGGGGGGGGGGGACTTCCTCATTTTCCTTCTCTCTCTCTCTCTCTCTCTCTCTCTCTCTCTCTCTCTCTGTGTTTCTCTCTCTCTCCAGCATGTGCTCTCTGGCAAATTAAAAAATAAAATTTAGAAAGTTGCCACAAAATTAGCCATCTCTTCTTCTCTGTACCACTACCCACCTCAAATCAGGTAAAGATGTTTTCACAGAAGTTGTTTGCCAATCTTTATGGGTTATATAATTCTAATATAATTTTTATTATTCCAGCACTCAGAGAAAAGAGATACTGCTATATTCCTTTCACAGAATGAGAAAAATAGCAGCATCAACTATTGAGAAAGATTTCACACACACACACACGTCTCACTAATAAATGTTAATGCAAAACTTCAGAATAATATATTAACAAGTGAAATATAGCAGCACATTAAGATAATGATGCATTATGACCAGGTAGAATTTATGCAAGAATTCAAAATTGTGTTCAGCGTCATAAAATTTTAAATGTAATTTATTACATTAGTTGACCTACAAAAAAATCATAAAATTATTTCTGTAGAAACAGAAAGCATTTGACAAATTCAATAATTTGGATTTTTCAGTCATAAAGTAGGAATGGATGAATATTTTCCAAACATGGTTAAATATGTCTATCTCTGTTCAAATGTCACATCAGACCTAATGAGGAAAAAGAGATGTGATTGTATTAACAACAATCAGACAAGGATAGCACTATATAGCTTATCACTAATTTTTTTTTTTGAGAGATTTTCGCTATAGGGCGCGTGCGCTCGCCGGACAGACAGAGAGAGACATAGAGACAGAAAGCGAGAAATCACCCCCCAGAGGGGATGGTCATGCCGCAATCCCTTCTCCTCCATTCTCCTCTCGGGATCTTGGGCACGCACGCACACGCGCCCAGCGTGAGTTTTAAGCCACTGGGTCCGGGACGCGAACCGCGGTCGACTACGTGGGAGTCCAGCGACATAGCCATTACACTAACTGCTGGTTCCACTAATTTTTTAAAAAAATATTTTACTGGAGGTATTTGGCAATCAATTAAACTACTAAACTTCTTAAAGTCACTTAGGGAGAGAAATTCAGAAAGAAAGAAGTAAAGCAATGATTCTGATTATCTGGAAATGAAGACATTCAAATCAACAACTATTACCAACATAAGAATTCAATAACGTGGGCCAGCCAGTAATATGGTGGTTAAGGTGGTGGATCCCACATGGACAACTCTGTGGTTGGAATCCCAGACAGGGTGGCTTGAAAAGTGCATATGTGTGCATGTGACCCAAGTCCCAAGAGGAGAATGGAGGAGAAGAGATTGTGTGTGGTCATTCCCCATGTTGGGGGGTGATTTCTCACTTTTCCTCTCTCATCTCTCTGTCTGTCTCCGGAGGATGTGTGTGTCCTATAGTAAAAAATTGAAAAAAAATCAATCAAGTATTTAGGTAAAAAGAATATTCAAACAAATTATCTTTGCATATTTATACTTGGTAAGTAAATGTAGTTTGGTTTTTTAGCCTTCATCTCTTGGTCATATTCCTACCGTCTGAATATTCTATTCTGAACTTTAGGGGCTATAAGATTGAAAACTAGGGTGTCCAGCCCCTGGGAAATATCCTGCTTGTGAGGTTCTGCCAATAGGAGAAGCTGGGAGTTGGAATTGCAAGGAGAAGGAGAGGAAAGTGTTCCTGACAGCTGCTCTAGCACTACCCCAGCACAATGAGTGGTTAAGAACTCAGGGACCAGCAGTTAGCGTAATGGCTATGTTGCTGGACTCCCACGTAGTCGACTGCGGTTCGAGTCCCGGACCCGGTGGCTTAAACTCACGCCAGGCGCGTGTGCGTGCGTGCCCAAGATCCCGAGAGGAGAATGGAGGAGAAGGGATTGCGGCGTGGCCATCCCCCCTGGGGGGTGATTTCCTGCTTTCTGTCTCTCTGTCTCTCTCTGTCTGGCGAGCGCACGCGCCCTATAGCAAAAACCTCTCCAAAAAAAAAAAAAAACTCCAGGGGACCCTGCTGCAGTCACTCCTCCTCAGTGGCTGATCATAGGGGGGACCCCAGGAATGCAGAATGGCCAGGCTCAAGAGCTCTAGCCAGAGGTATCAGCACTTTCCTGGTCTCAAGGAAGTACCCCTTCTCAATTGCCCCCCTGCACTTCAGGTATTTTGAAACTAATTCCTATAGTGAAGTCCCTTGGGCTAAAATACCAAACAGGATTTCTTTTTAGTGACTGACTAATCTCAACTGATAAAATAGATATAGTAAAAGGAAAACACCATTAGCAATAGCAATGAAGCAGTAAAATGTCTTAGAATAAACTTTAAAGGAAAAAAGCAAGACCTATATTAAAGGAAACTATAAAATACCAAAAGACACAAAGGTAGTAGACTTGAACAAATGAAAAGGTATGACTTGTTCTTGATTGAGCAGATTCACTAGCATGACAATGCTGAATCTCTTTAGGTTCATTTCTAAACTTAATGTAATTCCAATAAAAATACCAAATTTTTGTTTGGCTTTAAAAGTAGACTAGATGGGGACCAGCAGGTGGTGTGGTGGTTAAGGTGCTAGACTCCCACATGGCTAACTGATGTTTGAATCTTGGACATGGCAGCTTGTTTTCTCTCTCTGTCTGTCTGTCTGTTTCTGGCAAGTGCATGTCCCCTGTAGCAAACTTAAAAATGAAAAATAAGAATAATAATTATAAATAAAATAAAATAAATAAACAAGGGGAAAATTGTAACAATCGCTTTTTTACAAAAGTAGACTAGCTGATTCCAAAGATTTTTTTTTAAGAGAGTTTTTTGCTATAGGGTGTGTGCACTTGTCAGAGAGACAGAGAGACAGAGACAGAGAAAGTGAGAAATCACCCCCCAGGGGGGATGGTCATGCCACAGTCCCTTCTCTTACATTCTCGTCTCAGGATTGTGGGCACATTTACACATGCACCTGGCCTGAGTTTAAGTCAATGAATCCAGGACTTGAACTGCAGTCGACTACATGGGAGTCCAGTGACATAATCATTATACCATCTGCTGGTCCAATTCTAAAGTTTACTTTGAGAATAAACAAGAAAAAAATCAAGAAAGCAATATAAGGTATATCCAGTTCTATCAGATATTAAAATACGTTATGAGGTTCAATTATTAATGAATAGAATTAATTGTTAACCAAACTAGTATGGCACTAAAAGATAGTTCAATGGAATAGGGCAGAAAGTTGATAGCACAATCAAATACAGTTTATAATTTAAGATATGATCAAGTAAAGGTGGCATCTTAAGTCAGCAGAGAAAAGATACACTATTCAATAAAGGATAATAGCACAAGTAGATATCAGTGTAAACATAGCTTCCATTATGCACCAGAATAAACTCCAAATAAATAACATGTTGGGTTGTTGGAAAAGTCATGATGCATTTTTGTATACAAAAACATAAAAAAGTCATGACTTTTCTAACAACACAATATTTAATATACAAATTTAAATCATAAATATTTTAGAAGAAAATATGGAGAAAGAAATCTTAAGTATGGCTCAATATTCAATATTAATAAAAGAATTAATTTATAAATTTTACTATATAAAACCTTTTTTCTTTTGGAGAGGTTTTTTGCTATAGGGCGCATGCACTCACCAGAAAGACAGAGAGAGACAGAGACAGAAAGTGAGAAATCACCCCCCAGGGGGGATGGCCATGCTGCAATCCCTTCTCCTCTATTCTCCTCTCAGGATCTTGGGCACGTACACACACGCACCTGGCATAAGTTTAAGCCACCAGGTCCAGGACTTGAACTGCAGTCAACTACGTGGGAGTCCAGTGACAGCCATTACACCAACTGCTGGTCTCACTATATAAAACTTTTAAAGTTTCTACTTACAAAAATATAACCATTAGCAAGATCAAAAGACTAAACCAAAGAGGATAAAACATTTGCAACTCAAAGACTAAGTTTTTTAATCTTTCTAATATATAAAGAGTTCTCAGAAAAAAAAAAAGAACAACAACAACAACAACAAAATGTCCCCCCAAACAGGCAAAAGATATAAATAGAAAGTTCACTGTAAAAATATAATTTGCTTTTAATCATATAAAAACATGTATAGCTGAACAAGCCATAGAAGATAATCAAGTTAAAAATTACTGAGACACCCTTTTTCACTATCATATTGGCAAAATAAATAAATAAATAAATAAATAAAAACCTTAAATATTGTCAATATACTCTTTTGGTGAGGCCGCGTGAAAACTGATAAATTAGTAGTCAGAGTGTAAACTGTAACGAAGCCTACACAGGGCAATTTGGTGATCTTTGCAAAGTCATAAAAGCATCTACCCTCTAAGCCAACAATCTCACTTCTGAAAATGTACCTAACTGATACACTAGCTCTGTTAATAAGTGACAACTTATTGCAGCATCCCTTGTAAT
This sequence comes from Tupaia tana, assembly GCA_026018925.1. NCBI lineage: Eukaryota > Metazoa > Chordata > Mammalia > Scandentia > Tupaiidae > Tupaia > Tupaia tana. The sequence continues at coordinate 85,184,283 of JAKSZU010000008.1, read as the reverse complement.
AAAAAGTTGAAAATATACATAATCTCCATCCAGAAAACTGTAATAAAATAATCCTGGTGCATTCATTCAATGGAACATATGTAGATGCTGAAAAGAAAAGACATCCTGTATGTATTTAAGGGCTTCAGAATACATTGTTACTTGAAATAAGGTGTAAGGGAGAGTTTACAATATGCTAACCTGCATAATGAAAGTGGGCTGTATGCGTACCTGCTCATATGTTTGTTTTCTGCAGGAAAGTTGGGATATGCTAAAAGTGATTATTGCTGTGAGGTTAAGGGTACAGAATTCCAGGAGGGGGCGAGAGTGGGAGTAAGAACTTTTCCTGTGTGCCTTTTAAAGTTGCTTATTGAGTAAGCAATCAAAATATATTCCTGTTCTAAATTACTTAATTAACATTGGAACACTGGCAAAGTTGTCATGAGGGTGATGTGAAGAAGCGGGGTGCCTGGAAGAAGGCAGAGACAGTCCCTGGGCTCCAGTGAAGAGCCCCCTCAGGCCCCTCAAATTCTCTGCGTACAGACAAGAGACTGGTGGAGAGATGCAGGTCTTTACGCTCTGAATTCCACTAGGCTAAGCAACTGCAGGCAGCCCTGAGTCAGCACCCGGCCTGCCCCTGCATGCAGAGCACTGGCTTCCCAGAGGTGAGTCCATGAATAACCTGCTCCAGCCTACGTGACCAGTCTGGGGCAAATCACAGACTTTGTTTATTCCTGTTGGAGGAACCACTAGGCTGTCTATGGGTTGTGTTCCAGAGTCAAAGCCAAATAGACGTGTTAGTATCCCCATTGTACAGGTGACACAATTAAAGTTCAGAGCATTTCGATGGCATCAGTTCAAGGTCCCAGAGTTGGTAAGCTAAATTTCTTAGCTTTCCGAGTAACAGACATGGGGCAGGACAACCATTCCCAAGCAAACCCAAGGGGATTTCTGGATTACTAAGCGTGGGTGGAGGAAAAAGCAAGCGTTTGTCACCATCTCATTCGAGAATCCATTCTCTGCTCTTCCTGGAACACAGTGTGGCCCAATGGGAGCCACCATGGGCCTCAGCGTGAGAGCTGGGAGCAGCTTCCAGCCCTGACACTGGAGTGTCCACTCTGGCAAGTCACTTAAACTCTTGGGAACTCAGTTTCTCAATCTAGGAAACTGGTATGCCGGTACCCAACTTGCAGAACTGTTGGGAGGATCAGAAACAAACGTACATGAAGTGTTTAGCATTCTGTGCTCCGTTCCAGTGACCTAACACGGATCCCCCTATCACCATAGTGTTTACTTCCGGCCCTGTGTAGCAGGGGCTTTCACCGAGGAGAGCTCTTCGAGCTTCTACCTAGATACTGCCTACATTCACTAGGTGACTACTCACGTCTACATGGCCTAGGTTTAGCACCCTGACCCAGCGTGCACAGTCCGCTTCTGCTCTGTGCCCAGGAAAAGCTAGCTGCCATGACACGGAGGGGTCTTCTCAAGGCCATGTGCCAGGTGCCATTGCCCGTTGCCCCCATGCAGGAGAGATGAAAATCATTCATCACTTCTGGACAGTGTCCAAAACCCATCACCATCCTGCCATCTCTGATTCCTCAGGTTCTGTCAGAAAATGACATATAACATCATTTTAATATTTAATTTAAAAGATGAGTTAAATGAATTGCCCTTTCCAAATGACTTAACTAACCTTCTGTTAACATTAAAACATTTCTTTTCAGTGTGACAGACTAGGGCAGAGGTCAAGCTTTCTGCAAGGTCCCGCTGCTGCTGGAGGGATTGATGTATGCCGTGAATTCTGTCTGGCTCACCTTTATGGGGGGACGTTTCGTGGAACCAGCGCGTGTCCTTCTCCGTTCGTGCTCTTGACATCAATTCTGTGTATCCAGTTTACAAGGCATGAGCCCTCCAGGGGCCCACTCTAGTGACCCTAAGGGAAAGGGAAGGGACAGAGAATTCTTAAATACTCACTAAGCCCCTACTATTCCCCTGTGTGCTAGGAAATGTCATTTCTTCTTTTCTTCTTCTTCTTCTTTTTCTTCTTCCTCGTCCTCTCCTTCTTCCTCTTCTTGTGTATGTGTGTGTATTTGTCAGGTGTATGTGGCTACTGGAGAGAGAAAGAGGGACAGTAAGAGTGAGAAAGCACCCTCCATGGGGGATGGTCATGTCACAATCCCTTCCTTGTCTTTCACTCCTTTCATGATTTTAGGGGCGCACACACTCACACACACACACACACAAACCTGGGGTGTTTTTCAAGCTGTCAGGGCCAGGACTTGAACTGTACAGTCAGTCACATGGGATTTAGCTGCCTTCACCACCACATCACTGGCTGGCCCACCATTTCTTCTTCTAATCAACCTTTTGAGGTGGTAGTAGTATTCCCATTACACAGTGCCACACACGAGTCTCGGAGAGCTTCATGGCTTCATCCCGAGGTCCCAGAGCCGGAAAGCTGATGGAATAAATATCTTGCCTATTTAAATAACGGATACGAGGCTGGACAGATTAAACACAACCTCCTTCAAAGTCAGACCCATCTGGATCTGATCTCTGCTTGTTCCTAAAGCCTGAAGTGTTGGAAACACTTGGCACATGGAGTGGTGGGACGTTTAATTCAGAGGTGCATGTTCCGTGATCACAGCTGCTTCGCTCCGATTCCTCCAGCATGGTGGGACAGTCAGCCCAGAACCCCCGGCCCTGCCTCCTTTCCAGCCTGGCAACGGCTGCAAGGTCAGGGAAGTTCCGCACGCGCCCTCTGCTTGGCAGCCCTCCATGCCATTGATGGCTTACCCAGGAGCTCACTCCCGGCCGGCTGCGACCTGAGTAAAACATCCACACCATCTTATCACCTGACAAAAGGTGACCCCTCCCAGTCCTCACCATCTCTGCCATCTCCCTGCCTGGGCCTCCATGAGCTGTTGCAACATACTTTACACAGTGTATCTAATATAAGCCACACGGGGACCTCAGAGGATAGATGCTCTAACCCCGTTTTACAGACGAGGATAATGCTCTGACTAACCCCGTTTTACAGACCAGGAAACTGAGACTTTAGAAGATGAAGTAACTTGTACAAGATCATGTCCTAAGCAAGTGCATCTACATTTTTAGCTGAGCTCTTGACTAACCCCTCTGTGGCCTCTCTGTCCAATTGATTTCTTCATTCAAGACCTGTATTTGTTAAAATTACATTCAATTACGATTACAGAAAAAAGTTCCCCAAATCAGAAATTTAAGCAATATAGAGACTACGTCTCTGGAGTCCAAGGTGTTCAGAAGAGCTGCCCAAGGCTGGGAGTGGTGCTCATGGATTCAGTGAAGCAAGTCCCTTCTCTCCCTGGCTCTCCGTTGCGTTGATTTCATGCGCAAGGTCATTGTGTGGTCCACCGTGGCTGCTGGAGCTCTCGCCATCACATTTCATTCCTCCCTGCATTAAGGAGGAAGTGAATGAATTTGTGGTGTTTCCACTTCAAATACACTTCCTGGAAGGTTCCAAATGCTTCTTATAAGAGTCCACTGGCTAAATCAGCCATGCACAAGGGAAATTGAAAACTACATGTATGTTTTGGCTGACTGTGTGTCAAACTCTGGTGTTCTATCACGGAGAATGAAAGGAAGATGTACAGAACTCATTCTTTTCTGAGTAATTTGGGGTTAAAACAAAGGCTTGGCCTGGGAACTAACTATTCAGCATTCATCCCCTTTTCACTGATGCTTAAAACGAACATGTATGAAGGGCTTCCTTTGTGCTCATCTGATCCTTCACCGGGGCTCAGGGCAACAAAGATAAACACAGCATCTGCCCACATAGGCTCACGGCCCAGGTGGGCGTCTTACCTCTGACTTGAAAGGCCTTTGTGCCTTCAGTAAACCTCAGCCCTGCCTGAACCTTGGTTTGCCACGCACAGAATCTGGTCCTGTAACAGGCGTGGACTTCTCAGCTAGACTAGTCTCTGAGATGTCTCCAAGATTGAAGAGAAACGTAGGGCCATAAAGACCTTGGCTTCCATTTTCTCTTCTCGGAGACACTCATTGCTATCTTGGGGCTATGGGTGGGTGGATGGGTAGATTCCACAAGGGAGTTCTCAGCAAGCTGCCTGGGGCAGAGGAGGCTCGTTCTGTTCCTAAGTGTGTCTGCAACTCCGCTAAAGGGGAGGGAGATTCCCTAGTTGTGTTAAGAGAATCCATCTACCTGGAGCTTCAGAACCGCCAAGGATTGTAGATTTCTGGGTTTCGAGGGCGTCAGGATGTTGGAGGCACCAATAGTCACTCTCGCTCCCCCCCAGCACCCCTACTCTGGGATCACTCTTCAACCTTGGGGCAGCAGTCCTGATGGCTCCCTGAGCACCTGGACTCTGAGCCACCAGCCAGGGGCCCAGTCCTGGCCCTGCCACTTATTATCTACTGTATGGGCTCAGTTATGTCCCCCAGATTCACGTGACCAAATCCTAACTCCCAAGGACCTTGAAGGTAACTGTGTTTGAAGACAGAGTCTTTAAAGAGTTAATCAAGGTAGAATGAGGGCGTCGACCTTACCTGACCCAATACATCTGGTGTCCGTATGAAAAGGGGACACTTGGGCACAGACAGACAAAGCAGTAGGACCGAGTGACAGTACAGTGAGAAGACGGCAAGGACACAGGCCTCCGAAGGAACCAGCCCTGTCACACCTTGATCTCAGGCTTCCAGAAGTCACCAGGACTGTGAGGAAAGGAATGTCTGCTCCTAGAGCTGCCCAGCATGTGGAGCTTCGTGTCAGCAGCCCCGGGAAATGAGTGCTCCCTGCGCGCTGCTTCTCACTTACGCTGTCTGCCCTCTTCTCTCACCTACAGAATGGGGATTCGAATGGCATCTCCTTCATGAGGGTGTTCGTAGGCTTCCAGTGCAGAAAGCACTTAGAACAGAGCTCGGCAAGAAATAGCCCTGGACAAGCATCAGCTATGAGAAGGATGATGGCCGCCTGCCCCTCTCCCACCCTACCTTGAAGGCTGGGGTTCCTAACGTACCCCGGCCCCAGCGTTCAGTGGGGAAGCATACTTTACTCATCGAAGAAACTGTAGCTGGGCAAAGGCGCAATGGCTGAGTAATAACTGAGTGGTGCTGCTTCAAATGTGTATTAGAGGAAAATAAGTAAAAGAGGAAAAAAAATCAAGTATGTGTTGCAGAGAAGCAGGGCTTTAACACTGTGAAGCAAGGCTCTCCATCACCCTGTCACTAACACCTCAGCTGTGGATGCTCAAGACGAAGGGGAAACAGTTGGTGGAGGGGAGGGGAGTGCCCACGTGCAAAGTGGGGGCTTGTTTTGGGGGATGGGGCAGGCAGCAATGCTAACAGTCTTTCTGCCCAGCAGACGCCTGGCCCCAGGCCAGAGGCTTCCCTGCACCTTGGGAGACTGACGCAGTCTTCATGCAGGACGCGCTCTACGAGGAGGACGTGACTGGGCAAGGGCAAGTGTGTGCAGGTGGCGGAGCCGTCGGGGAAGCCCGCAGACACCTGTTGGCTCAGCACCCGGGAGAACAGCGATTGGCAGATGAGTGGCCTGCAGCCAGCGAGTGGAACAGGCGGGGGCTGAGCAAGGCCTGCGGGGGTTGAGTAAAGCCCGAGGTGGCAGCACCCCCGGCAGGCCTGCCCTCCAGGGCCATCCTAGGACCTGGCTCCTCTTCCCATCGCCCCTCGAGGAGCACTTTACAAAGAGCTTCGGCTCATACTTGCAACTGGCTTCTCGGTTCCCTGGATAAGAGATCCAGGTGAGATATTCCATTGTACTCGCCAGCACAGATTAAAACGGTGCTGAGCAACACCACGGTGCTGCCTCAGTCACTGCTGGGGACATTCTGGGTCAGAGGGCCTGTCCACCCCAATGCCCCATGTTTTGTTTAAATTCCCACAAGACACGCACTCTTGCAGGGAGAGGAGGAAGCAGTCCTGCACACGGTCACACTGCGATCCCTTCTCCTCATTTCTCCATCCTGCTGGGATTGGGGCATGCGCGTGCATACGCGGCATGTCACCCACCCAAGCGCCCTGCCCCACAAGCTGCAGGACCAGCACTCGACATGCAGTCAGCCACGTGGGATCCAGTTCCCTTCACAAGGCGGCCGCCCCACATCTGTCTGTCTGTTCTCGTCCATCTGCTGAGCTTCTGACGGAACCTTCCTCCACCTCCTGCTTATTGACGTCTCAGATCTAACTACAAACTGAAACCAATTCTGTGAACCCGAGAAAATAACTGAGGAGCTTTGCCCCGTGTTGGAGATTGTGGTTGGCACATATTTTCTGGAGAAGATGTGGTTTAAACCCCGTTCTGTTGGAGACCCGAGGCAGCCGCCCCCAGGCAGCCAGCCATCTGCCGTTGTGCCCCTCCATCCCATCAGTACAGCGAGCCTCTACCGGAGGCCAGCCAGGCTCTGAAGGCCGGGAACACGCTGGTGACCACATTTTTCACCCACAGCCAGCAGCACCCAAAGAGGAGAGCTAAGTCTGCGAAGAGATATTGGCACCTGGAAGATATTCTTTGGTGTCCCGGAGGGGGAATGTGAGCACCGGAGACCACCTAGAAGGCCCGTGAAGGAGGGACCCGGATGAATCTCGAACAAAGTGGACGCAGACTTCCACCTCATGTCCAGTTAGAAATTATTCACACACATGCCTCGCCTCTGCACACACACCTTCCACTCCTGTGCATCTCCTAGGCATGGTCTTCCATATTGACAATCATTCCAACTGTTCCTAAAACAGGGGGGTCTTCCCTGTTGTCCAGCCAAGTGCAAAAAGTTTTTCCCAATGCTCCCTGGAGAATTGTCTTGGGTTGGTCTAGACAGAAATTTCTAGACTAATAGAGCCTGAGAATGTTCTTTAATGACAGAAATGTGTGTTGGCCAGTCCGGTAGCCATTGGCCATGGGAGTTACTGAGCACTTGAAATGTGGCTAACTTGTAGTTTCATTGTATTTGAACTAATTGCGCAGGGTGAGTCTAGCCACAGCAGAAGCTGCTCCCTCTCAGACCTACAGCCATTCTGTCCTACCCTACACTTGTCCTGCAGCCTGCTCACCCCAGGAGCGCTTCATGCACTGGGGCTCTGGCTCCTGTAGGGATACAGGGACCCACTGCAGGGTTATCTCAGGCCACAAGGTCAGGTTTACAAGAAATATCCATTTCTTTCTTTCTTTAATTGCTGAGGAGTTGCAGCCCCCATTCCGCTTGCTCAGTGGGAAATTCAGGCTGGGTCATGGATGGGGCACCCAGCTCTTCTGTATCCTGGCAAGCAGTTTCAGAGCTGTGCTATGGAGCAGTCAAGCACTCGGTAACCCAAGGCTCCTCCTGAGCAGGGGTGGCTGCCTGAGTACCAGTTTCCTCTTCCCATGTAGAGGCAAGGGTTCCTGCTGGTAACAGAAGTCCAGACCTCACCCCCATCCAGCAGTGGGCTCCTCCTGCTACACCTTCACGTTTCTCTCCTTCCCTTCTGTTTTACTTGGCGTAAATGTTCACGTCTTAGGTTTAACCCAAACAAAAGCCAGCAAAGGTTATGTCTCGCTTTGGGCCCAGTAACCTTAATGTCTGTGTTGAGAGGGTCCAAAGTGGCCATGTTCCTTTCCAAGAGTTCTGTTATGGTTCAGATAATGTTTTGTCCTCCAAAAATTCATGTTTGGAATTTGACCCCCAATGCAAGAGTGTTGGGAGGTGCTGAGGTCCAGTGGGCAGTAACTGGCAGCCACAGAAATGTATTGATGCTGCCTCGCGACTGAGTGAGGAAGGACCAGTTCCCAAGAAAGCAGGTTATCACAAAAGAGCGAGCTGACTGCAGTTCTCTCAGTTTGCATAGGCCTGCCATCTTCTCTGCTTCTTCCAGCCATGCTGTGACCAGCCTGAGGCCAGCCCCATCTTCTCTGCTTCTTCCAGCCATGCTGTGACCAGCCTGAGGCCAGCCCCAGGCCTTTGGACTACCCAGTCACCAGAGTCCTGAGTCAAATAAACCTCTGTCCTTTTTATATCACCCAGTCTCTGGTATTTCTGTAAGTAATAGAGGACTAAGACAAGCCCTTTGGAAAAATTAGAAGAGCTCCACCATTGGATATGATGATGAATTATTTTTCTTTATAGGACAGTCACTTTCACATGAGAAAAGCAGAAGAGACCAGGGCAAGACATCCATAGCCAGGAACAGAGGTCTGTGGCCAGCAGGCTCCAGTCTGCAGCCTCAGAGCAATAGTCATGGGGGCAGCCTACAAGCCCTGCCAGGCAAATATCTCTGAGTCTTCACAAGTGAAACCTTAGCAGGCTCATTTCAAAGAGGAGGAAACTGAGGTCCTAGGACCGAAGTCTCCTAGGATTTAACTCCGGTTCCAGTCAGAAGCTCAGTTCTTACAGCTAGGCTGGAGACAGATGATGTAAGTGGGGAGGTGAGACAGCAACTGCCTTGGGAATGGGGAGTCCTGGAGGCAAGAAGGCAAGAGCATTAGTCAAAGAGACAACCAAGAGCCTGAGTCACCCAGGTGACTTCAGAAATCAAGAGGCCAAGCCAGACTGGCACTCAAACTGCTGGTCTGTCACTGAACACGCACACCTTCCCCAGATTCTATTAATAATCAGCCACAGGAAGCCTCCCACAATTACTCACTTAATGATTAAACACATTATCACTCCTGCAGAGAGTCAGGCCTGCCACAGCCAAGGGGGCAGGGAGGAGCTGAGCTCACCAGCTACGCCCTTGCTCCCTTTGAGGAGAGGTGGTATAGGCTGGAATTGTGGTAAGGCAGGATTCATAGTCATGAGATCTGGTATGAGGGCCAGGTGTACCCTGGGTGTTGGGTTTCTTTAACTACAGAGAAAGAGTATTGGTTCCAAGTATTTTTCTCTGCTAACAGGACATAAAATGATATATTCAGAGCCCCTTGCATTTAGAAGGTGCTGAGTGACTCAGGAGAAAGAGTGTGAATCTGGGGTTATCCACACATGATGGTTAAGGACAAACTTGGCAAACAGCCTGGGTTCTAATCTCAGGTCCACTTACTAGCTGGGATATTCGGGCAAGTTATTCTAATTTTTCTTTCTTCCTTTGTATTTCCATTTATAAAATGGGGGCAGTTAAAAACAGTCCCCTAATGCTTAAAAATGTGGTGAAGATTATCTTTATTACATGGCCAGTAGTTTACCACAGTCTCCAGTACCTATGTGCTAAGTCAGTCAGTTGTTCTCATTTGCCATGAACCCTGGTCCAGGACACATCTCTGAAGCTCAGCTCCCTCATTTGCAAAAGTGAGGTGTAATAACTCCTATTTTGCAGCTGGGAGCTAATTGCATAAGATAATGTAGGTAAAGTCCCTGGTATACAGACAGTCAGTTGTTGCAAGTTTCCTCTGCTCATTCATTTTTTTTCTGAGACCCTTTGAGGTTAGATGTTCTGAATTTCCATCAGGGAGGGCTACCTGGACAGGTAGGACTCAGAAACACCACAAGAAGGAAATGTGGAAGGTCCTGATAAAAGGAGGTCGAGATAATGAAGGAAGCCAAAGGCGAGACGGACTTTGTCCTGTTATTGGAGAGTTTAACTAAGGTGGGCCCTGAGTTACAGGAAAGGAGCTCCAGTAAGAAGCAATCCATTCCACTCTGGATTTGCAGGTGTGTGTGTGTGTGTGTGTGTGTGTGTGTGTGTGTGTGAGAGAGAGAGAGAGAGAGAGAGAGAGAGAGAGAGAGAGACAGCAATGGTATTATCATGAGAAAAGTGAGATTTCAGGCATAACCTTCTCCAAACACCGTTTCATCATTGTCATTCCGGATGCCTCCAGAGATGCTGATGTGCTGAGTCCTCCCAGAGTGAGAGGTTCTTGGGAATCAGCTTGACCGGTCAGTTCTCCCAGTCATGGGACCTTGGCAAGTCACCTCACCCTCTGAGCCTGTTTCCCTAAGCGCAGAATGGGAATTACATACTCTGTGGGGTTGTTGCAGAGCTCAGGAATAAAGCACGTCAAGTGTCTAGCACAGTATCCGGCCAGCAATACATGTTCAACAAATGCTAGGTCATGAAAAACTGGACTTCATAATCCTCCTGTTTTTATTATTCTCTCATTTGCTAAGGCCTCCTCAGCTGAGGAAAGTGAGGCTCCGAAGGGGAGTGACTTAGCCTAGTCCTCACAGCTTCTTGTTAGCAGAACAAAGGACTTTGCAACAACAAATGCCAAACTTGCCTTCAAGTCCAGGAGCTCAAAAATGACTTTGAAGTGGAGTGGAGAGAGGGAGAGGTGGCATGGGATTTTTATTTCTTAGGGACAACTAGAGATAGGATATGCTCTTGAGATATGTTTTAATAATAGGACTTCTTGTAATCATCGGAGGCCACGTATAAATACACAAAATAACTGATGTCATTTGGCCTCATGAGCAAAAAAGACAGTTAATACATACAGACAACAATGAGAAATCGGCTTCTGTCTACCAGATGGGCAAACTTGCGCGGAGGCAGAGACACCATGCACAGCTAAGGGGGCCTGACCCCCGCTGTGGGAAGGCAGTTTGTAGTACTATAGCAGAAGCCTCCAAATTGTGTGCCCCCTTCGGGCCACCGCCATGGCACAGTGGTGATGTGCTGCTCAAGAGAAGTCAGATCCCACATGGTGACCACAGTTCGAATCCCAGGCCTGAAACATGCAAATGACCAGGTTCCAACGGGCAGGAGGACTGGAGGAAGGGGATTGTGGCATGACTAGACCCTAGACATTGTGAAGAGTACTCTTCTCTCTCATGCACACACATGCATTGTTTCATGAAAAAAGAAAGGAAGAGTTTCATCCTTTGATCCAGAGTTTCCCTTCCTTCTAGGGCTTTATCTAGAGAAGTTACTGTAAGACTATACAGAATCTGTGTGTGGAAGTACATACAGGGATATGCAACCCAGCAGGAGATTGGAACCACCCAAATGTCCAGCAATTGGAGACATGTTACATGAACTGTGGTGCATCCATGTATGTTCTTGGAAGCAATCAGCATGAAAGCATTGGAAGTGAAGATAAAAGAGAGAGAGAAGCAGTAGACTTATCTTTCTAATTCCAGTAGCATTGGGAAGGTTCACTTATTGACCAAGATGGAATTTATTGCCAGATCTAGTGGGGGGGGGCTGTCTGAAATTTAATTTAACATGGGGTGTGCAAAGTTGGGGGACAGTGTGCGATCAGGTTGGGGAGGAAGTTTCCCAGTTGCTCTGAAATCCTTTCACATTTCTGAAGCCCGGTCTTGGGTGACCGTGAGTCAGGAAACAGGTGGGAGAGCCAGCCGGGCTGGGTCCAGCTTCTCTACCAGGGAGGACAGCCCCGTGCTCTCAGAGGTCTGAATGGACCATGTCTATGAGGAAGGCGAACAGTCTGAGGTAGACAGAGCAGGTTAATGCCATAGAACCATCCTGTCTTCTAAACCTGGATGTTACTCCATTCTGCTCCACTGCTAATAGCAGAAAATCCTGAGCTGAGTAATTTAAAAGCCTAGGGATTCTCTCCACACATGGTTTGGATGGAGGAACAAGGTCCAGAGGCCGCCTCTGGTGGGGCTCTCCTGACTGCATCCCAACTTGGGGGAGACACTCGCAGTCTCTGTCCATGTGTCTGTCTCTCTTCTGGTCTCCTTCCCGCTCCTTATAATCCCAACAGGAATCAACTGTAGGAGCCCCACTTGAATCACTTAATCACTCCCAAAGGCCCCACCTTGCAACATCATGAACACATTCAGTTCTCTCTTAATAAACTCACAACCAGAGCAAGCCAGTGGCACGGTGGTTAAAGCAGCTAATTCCCACATGGCTGTCTGGACCGAGCAGCTTGGAAAACAAAGTGGATGCATGTGCATGTATGCCCAAAATCCCAAAAGGAGAAATGGAAGAGAAGGGATTGTGGTGTGGCCAACCCCTATAGCAGGTGCTTTCGCACGTTCTCTTTCTCTCTATCCCTCTCTGGCATATGCCCTCTGGATGTTTTTTTAAAATGGTAATAATGAGACAAATAAATAAATTAATTTTTAACTAACTCTCAATACATAGCTATAAGTGAGGGCACTTTGAAGCCAATGGTCTGTACAGAAGCTCAGATTTTTCCTCCTTCCCTCTCTCCTTCCCTCTCTCCTTCCCTCTCTCCTTCCCTCTCTCCTCCCTCCTTCCTCTCTTCTTTACTTTCATTTAGTTACTTAACATTGCTGAAGCCCTGCACATCCTGTGTCAGATGGTGGTTCCTGAGACGGAGGAGCCACTGTCCCTCAGCAGGGAGATCTACCTGCAAGGTCACATGCAAAGGCACAGAGGTGGGACAGCACCTGGTGTGACCAGATGTGGCAGACAAGCAGGTTCTGCCGGAAGGTGCAGTGGTGGTGGTGTTTGTGCAGGCCGACCGTGAGGTGAGGCAAAGATGTGGAAATAGCAGGAGGGCCAAGGGCCGGCAATTTCAGGACAAGTGCCTGCCAGGCATGCAAATAGGCTCCTAAAGCTTCCAAGACATCTCAGAGAAAAGGAGAGGAATGTCCCAGAGCTTTGCCTTCCTCAGAGGTGAAGGGGTCTCCAACTAATTGAACCAGAATTACTTGACAGTCTTGCTATTTAACCTAGAAAGAGCTTTCCCAATAGCAAAGCCAATATCCAGTAAAAATAATCTGGGAGATACTGAGAACAAGAGAGACAGAGGGCTGGAAATGTCAGACTCTGGATCCAACCATGCCTGATGCTTACTCCTCTGAACTTTACCACACATGAGCCAAAAAATAGCTCTTCCTTCTTTTTCTTTTACTTTCTTTCTCTTTTTATTTTATTTTCATTTTTGCTCAAAACATTTGAAATTGTATTTATGGCAGGTGTACACTAAAGAGCTCTAACTAATAAAAATAAAGGAAGCACATAATACTTGGGAGATCAGAGGCTGCTAAGGTCATGCTTACCCTGGTGTATCATAATGGGTATCTGCTTTAAATATCATTTTTTCCAGAGGGCTTTACTTAACTCTTCAGAGTAGGAGATTCTTTTTTATTTTTTTTGAGAGGTTTTTTTTTGTTATAGGGCGCATGCGCTCGCCAGACAGACAGAGAGAGACAGAGAGATAGAAAGCGAGAAATCACCCCCCAGGGGGGATGGCCACGCTGCAATCCCTTCTCCTCCATTCTCCTCTCGGGATCTTGGGCACGCACGCACATGTGCCCGGCATGAGTTTAAGCCACCGGGTCCGAGACTCGAACCGTGGTCGACTACGTGGGAGTCCAGTGACATAGCCATTACGCTAACTGCCGGTCCCCAGAGTAGGAGATTCTTGAACCATTCAGTCTTCTAAAACTCTGTGGTCTTACTGGCAACAACTGCAATTACATAGTCATGCCATTTTTTTATTGTTGTTTGTTTGTTTCATGTGACTCTCTGAGGATTGGGAATATCTTTTTTGTTCAAACCTTTATCTTTAACATCTCACAGAGTGCCTGGGAAGTTGTAAGGTCTCAACAAAAATGTATTGATTTTTTTGAAGAAGAAGCTAGCTGGAGGAGACCTTGAGAGAGTTATAGATGAGCTGGCCTTTTGCAAGGACCCTGGAGGACAGTGAGCGGGTCAGGATGAGCCATGACAGACTACGGTAAGGACCTCCTCAGAATTCCAGCAGCATGTTGGCAACCAGGTTATTTCCCCCCCCGTCTTGGTCAGTTAGGACTGTTACAATAAAGTACCGCAGACTGACCAGCTACAAGCTGCAGGAACGTGTCTCACAGTTCTGGAGGCTGGGAAGTCCAAGACCAAGGTGCTGTGAGACCGGGTTTATGCTGAGGCTGCTCTTCCTAGAGAGCTGTCCTTTGTTGTAACCTGTCATCGTGGAAGGGCCTCTTCTAAGGACAGTAATCCCATTTCTAGTCACTGAGTCACCTCCCCACAGCCTCCCTCCTCAACTTCCTGTTGGAGGTTAGGTTTCAACAGGTGAATTGGGAGACACAAACATTCGGATATGGCATCCTCCCTCTTTATGTGCATTTGGGGTCAGCTGGGAGTTCTGGCCATTTTCCTTCTCCAAGTCCCAGGGATGGCCCCTGAAGTGTGGTTAGCTGTTGTGGCAGGGGTGAGGGTAGCTGGCATGTCACACGTGGGCTATGAGAATGAACCATATCAGTTCCACTCCCCAGCCTGTGGCACCACAAGTCAGCACACCTGGGAGGAAATGAGGGCAAGGGGAAGGAAAACTTCTCTTTAAGAGGAAAGAGAGCAGTGAGCAGGAAAACTGCCCTGGGCGGTGGCCAGTCCAGATGGTGACCAGGCCTCATGAGCTCTCAGGCTGAGGGAGTGTGCAAAGCCTCCATGGAGAAGGCGCGGGGACTTCCTAGGAGAAAGCAGCTCAGTCAAGGTGCAGAGGAGGCGACCAGAGGGCTATAATCAAGAGAAAGCAGTGAGTGACTCGGTGGCCTCAATAGGAGGCTGGGAGGGAGAGACCAGTCTGGCCTGGAGGGACACCCTCACGACCACACATGGGAAGATGGTGACCTTGGCTGGCAACAGGAGCTACGAAGGGTTTAACGAGGCAGGACCTGTGATTTAGGTTCACGATGACAGCTGAGGGTCGATGGAGGCACGGAGGGCAAGTGCAACGTCCTGTGGGGCTGACCCATGTTGGATGGGTGTGCCCAGAACACCCCTGCTCATGAGACGGAGGATAGGTCGTGGTGTCAAGGAGTGCCTGGTGTGTGTGTGGGGGGTCTGTCTGTTTGTTTGTTTCTTTTTTTTTCTTCTCTCTGTCTCTTTTGGTCATAGAATAAATAAATAAGTGTTAAAACAACCAAAATAAGCTGGAAAGAGGCCCAGGATGAAGGACTTGGAGAGCAGAAGACAAAAGCAGACCATGCTTAAAAGGCATCAAGAGCCCCCACGGATCACCAAAAGGTCTCCCTGCAAATACAAATATTTGCTGAATGCATATTAATTAGATATTGGGTTGAATAGTGCCCCGTCCCCCAAATTTGTGTCCACTCAGAACTTCAAAACATTACTGTATTTGGAAATAGAGGCTGAGCTGGCCCTGAGCACAGTGGTTATGGGAGCCAGATCCCACCAAGCCCACCGCAGTTTAAATCCCAGCCCTAATGGTTAGAAAAGCACAGCAGAAGTGTATGTGCATGCCCGAAATATGACCATGCCCGTTGTGGGTGCTTTCTCTCTCTCTCTCTCTCTCTCACTCTCTCTCTCTCTCTCATAAGCACATGTGTTCTTTGACAATAAAAACAAAAGAAAAGGAAATGGAGCCCTTTGAAGATAGAATTAATTAGGTTTCGATGAGGGCATTTTGGGTTAGGGTGGGCCCTTGATCCAATATGACTCCTTCTTTGACAAGGAGAGGACACACAGAGACACAAAGGAGAAGGACATGGGATGACAGAGGCAGAGAGTGGAATGTGATGGAGAAGCCAAGGAACACCGAGGACTACTGACACACAGGTGATGCTAGATAGGGGGCAGAGAAGAGTTTCCCCAGAGCCTTCAGAGGAAGCAGGCCCCTGCTCACTGCTTTATTTTGGACTCCTGGCCTTCCGACTGTGAGAACACACATTGCTGTTGTTTTAAGCCACCCAGTTTGTGGTCCTTTGTTATGGCTGTCCCGGGAAGCTCATTCAAACCAGCAGTGAGCAGAAGCAGATTTTCTGTGGGCTCAATAGTCACCTCTTCGTTTACATTCGAAGGATTTGTTATTTGTATCTTGGATATAGCCTGACATGATTTCGCCTCCTTTGGAATTGTTTTTCTTTTGCTCACAGCTGAAAGTTGCAAGCCAAGCATGCTCAGAGAACCAGGGTGATTCCCTAGGTAGAGATGCATGAATGGATCCATCATGACCGTAAGCAAGTTCAAAAATCTCCTGCTCTCCTCCCCAGAATTCCTTGCAGCAAGACTGGATAGAGTCAGGAGAGTTCAAAGAGAAAAACACTTGCATTGTCTCACTTCTTTGCAGTATTTACTGAATGTCTCGGTGAGAGATGCCTGGTGAGAAGGGGTGAGACAATAGTGAGGATGATGATGGCACCAAATGGGTTGAGTGTTTCCCACGAGTCAGGCACTGTTCTAGGCACTTGAGATGTATTCACACGTGTATTTCCCCTAATGACCCTTCAAGTTAACTCTAAGTGGTAAGTTATTATCTATATCTTACAGATAAGAAGGCCAGGCAGGAGACTGACTCAGCCAGGAATATAGAGCCAGTGAGTGACAGAGAAGAAATACAAATGATTCTCAAAGAGGTGAAGGTGGTGGTTTCTGAGAAGAGGTAGGAGGAAAGTGGGAGGATGAAGGCTTTTGTTTTTCCTAACACGTTTGGTAGCATTATCCAAACAAGTCCAAGAGAAACTTGATAAATTAAACACCAAAGAGTGAAAGGAAGGGGAGATGAGGAAGTGGAGATATCTGTGCAGATGCCTATTTTGAGGAGTTGGGGGAGGGCAAGAGAAATTGGCAACTGGAGAGGGCTTTGGGATCCAGAGAGGACTGGTTTAGGGTGGGTCACTGATTGCAGTAGATGTTTACTTGTTGCCTAGAATGATCCAGAAGAAAGGGAGAGGTGGAGGCTGAAGGACAGGCTGAGGAGATTCTGGCTTTTAGGGAGATACCGGCTTTTGCAGCCCCACTGGGGAAGCAAGCTCACAAATTGTGGCCAAGAAGAGGCCTGCTAGCTTCCTTTCATGCAATTCCCTGAAGGACAGAGAGGCAAGGAACTTGCCTGAGGTACCACAGCTCAGAAGCAGTGAAATCAGTTTGGGGCTGCAGCCCAGGTTCCCCCATGTATCCCAGCTGCCTCTTGGGTCTCTTCCAATCCCAAGTACTCAAAGATTCTAAGAAAGAAGGTTGGGAAAAAATGATTTCTATAGTCCTTTTAGTTAGAATATTCCAGGATAAAAATCTAAGGTGTTGCTAAATAGAAATTTCCAGTGGACTTTAGTCCAGAAAATCCAATCTCGCCTGTGATGGATTTGCAGCGCATGTGAATTTACTAAGCAAATCTAATTCTATTGCTGACCAGCGAGAAAGAGAAATAATTTAAACAGCTCAATGCAACTGCACCCACATTCAGCTCCATGAGCTTCTGCTGCCTCAGCTGGCCAGGGCTGGGGGGTGTGGGTGTGTAGGCAGCTCGCGGGCCCTGGTGGGTGACCTCCCCATAGAGAAGCAGCCGCCCTCCTACATGTGCACTCCGGGATGTATACTAAAGCCAGCCTCTTCCCTATGGCATAACCACCATAGCTGAATGCTAGAAAATGACTCCACCTGATGCTCAGTGGAGGGAACAATCTATTAAGACATGGAAGGACAAACTGACTGCATTGGGCTTACAGCAAGAGAATGTGGAACACAAAGGTGCCTTTCTCTCAGCCTTTACAAGGTGACTTGGACGCTGGCTTAAATGCCACCACTCCCAGAAAATTCTGCTCCACCATTCAAATTCTTTTCTCTGGTCTCCGCTCCCCTTCCCTTCTCCTAACTCCTTTCCCTGGGCTCCCCCACCCCCCGAGTGTTCAATGCTGGTGATCTCCAGGACACCAGCTTCCTAAGCAGAACCTCTCCTTGCCCCGCACTGTCCTCAGGGCTTTGAGTTTCAGGGTTGGTTTGCTCTGTGTGCCCTGCCCTGAAAACGTCCTCTCAGGAACAGGCATCAGTCTTCCTTGGCAAAATGCCTGTCTGCAACCCACACACTGGGGGTTCCGAGGCCCCACTACTGAAAGAGGGAGTAGCCTATGCCACAATTTTGAACTCAACGCTCTGTATCTTTGATAGATAGCAAACTATAGGTGCTCAATAAACGCTTGCTGAAAACCACACAAGGGTAGTGTGGGGAAATGGACTCGTGCAAGTGGAGTAAAAGAACACTGTGGTACAGACTGCAGGACCTGGGAGGACTTTGGGACAACAGGAAGGCAGGCTCTGGAGAACGTCCCCAGGGTCTAGAACAGTGTCTGCACATGGTAGGTCCTTAATACACTTACAGAATAGAGGAGCGCCACTAAACCAGGTTTTTGGATGCGGAAGCTGAGTCTTAGGGCTCTTTTGTAACCCCGAAGGCAAGGGCTTTGCCTTCTCAGTCCCTTTCCAGTGGCTAAGCACAGGACCTCGCTCACAACAGCAGCTCAATGCATAGTAGTGAAATGACAGAGTAAGTGTCAGGGCCTCTGGGATGCAAAGGGGAAAGCCAGGTCCCCGGCCTTAGGAGAGTAGGGCGAGTGGAGGTAAGAGGTTTATAATTCTGGCGGAAGCTGGAGGCTGAAGGAGGCCAGAGGGCTAGGGAGGGGGTCCTGAGGTTGCCCTGGTCCGGTCCTGGGCTCAGTGGCAAATTTAAGGCCAGGCAGGTGGCCTGAGGACAACTGCTGAACTGCCAGCCACACAGTCTTCCTTCATTCATAAAATGATGCTCCTTGGAATGGAGGAGAAGGGATGGCAGTGTGGTCATCCCTCCGGGACTGATTTCTCACTTTTCCTCCCGCTGTCTCTCTCTGTCTCTTCTCTCCAGTGAGCCCATGCCCTATGGTGGGGAAAAAAAATAACAACCACAACAAAACCCAAAAAACTCTTACAAAACGATGCTCCGCTAGCATAGTGGTTCTCAACACAGCTGCACATAGAAGCTACCCAGGGAGCTTCTTAAAAAACCCCAATGCAGGGGCCAGCAGGTGACGTGGTGTGGTTTAGGAGCTGGACTCCCACGTGGTCCACCCAGGTTCAATCCCTGACTTGGCACCTGCTTTCTCACTTTCTCTCTGTCTCTTTTTGGCGAGTGTATGTGCCCTATAGAAAAAATGTTAAAATAATAATAAATAAAATAAAATAAATAATTCCTTAAAAAAAAAAAAAAAACAGAGAAAACATAAAACAATGCAGTTCCCTGGTCTGTACTCCCTGAGATTCAGACCAAGCAGGTCTGGGGTGGGGGGAGGGTGAGCTTTTTAAAAGGAAATTCTCACGTGCAGAGGTGAGACCTGCTGCTTCTGTGGTCAGAGGAGAGCACCCAAGCAGGAATTACAGACGAACAGGACAGCAGGCACTGGTGCTCCGTGCAAGCTCTGGAAACCGGGAAAGGAAGAGGCTCTGGAGAATCTTCCCTTTCTGGGCTATGGTTGGTGGCACGGAGCTGGAAAGGGCAGGTGTGCTTACATCTGGGAAGGTGGGGGAAAGGGAGGCGGGTGGGCTCCAGGGACAGCCCAGCTGGGAGTGAGAATCACAGCCCATGGAGTGAGGCTCCAGGGAGCGGGTCAGGCGGAAGCTGAGGAGGCAGCATTGGGAAGGCGCTGAATGGGGTAGGGAGCCAAGACGATGCGATCTAGAGGGTGTGTGTGTTGTGTGTGTGTACGTGTACACGGGCGCGCACGCGACGGGGGGGGGGGAGGGGAGGCGCCCAGAAGAGATGTCAGGGCGTGGCGCGCTGGGACTCTTAGGAGAAGAAACTCTGAGGCAGAAATGGGGGCCCTTCGGCCACGCAGGGACACAAGGAAGCCCACGTGGACATGCATAAGCACGCATTTGCAAACACTCGAGTGCACACTGGTATCTCCCGTGCACACACGCCTGCTGCATACGACGAGGCCTCCACCTCCAGTTTAAGAGAGGGGACATCCGAAAGTACAGCCTGGGCCCCAAGGCCCTCCCCACTGCACCCCTGCAGAGGCTTGCGCAACAGGCGTCGGCTCTGGAGGGCGCTGGCCCTGCGCTGCCCCAGCCGGGCTGGGCCAGCGGAGGAGGAGGGAGCGGCGAAGGGGTGTGTCCCCGCTGCGTGCAGGGCCCTGGAGGGTCGGGGAGGGGCGAGGCGCGGGGGGCGGGGCCGCGGCTCCTATAAAGTCGCCCTCCGCCCGGACATAAACAAACCTCGCTTGGCTCTCGGCTCACTCTCGGGTACCCAGCCCCATCCTTCTTGCTGTCTCGGCTCCCACTGGGCGCTGAGCGGCCAGCGTAGGCTCCGGCTGCTTTCCCTTCTCCCTCTGCTCTAGGTAAGCCCGACGCTCTTTCTCCCCGGGAGGACGAGGGCAGAAAGAGTTCGGCCCTGGGGTGCTGCTGGGGCGCCTGGACCACCCTTTGTGGCTCCCGGGCTCGAGAAGCGAGAACCTGGGAGCTGCTAGAGCGCGTGGATCCGTGGTACGCGCGCGAGAAGAGGGCTCTGGGGCTCCGGCACCGCTGGAGTGGGGGCTTTGATTAGGAGAGAGGAGGGAAAAGGTCCATGTTCACCTTCCCCCTAGCTGTGGGCGTGGAGTTCGGAAGATAAGGGCGCGGGCGCTAACCAGCCGGTGAACACCTGGATCCAGCGTCCGGCGTCCTCCGAGTCACAGCTGGCGCCGCTGGCCGGGGTGCGCGCTCGAGGAGGCCACCGGAGGGGCTAGGGGCGTGTTGCATGTGTGTTACGGCGCCTGAGGAATGAGGAATGTGAGCTTGCACGCTCGTGTGCAGCGGGGGTGGGGAGGTAAGCCGTACTGGCAAAGAGACTGGAGCAGGGGGCGTGGGTGTGTCTGGTTCCCTGACTGGGCCAAGTACGGGTGTGGATTGTGGATTTAGCCCCGAAGCTGGCGGTGTGTGTGGGGGGGGGGCGGGGGGGTGTGCGGGACGTGCGCGCGCGCGTGTGTGAGAGACGGAGAACGTGTATGTGTGCCGGGGTGTGTCACAGCGCGTGCGACACGCGCTGGGGCGAGTGTCCGCGAGCACCGCTGGGTCGAGTGCGCCCCCGGGGTGGCCCAGGGTTGGCGCTGTGGTGGAGCAGTAGAGGTGGCCAGGGCGAGGGGTCGCGGCCTCTGAGCTGGCGGAGCTGGGAGTGGCGTCATTTTCGCCTCCGCCCACCCTCCCCCGCTTTCCTTCCCAGCCCTGTCTCCGGGGCCGGCCTCTCCTGCCCTCCGGGGGGTGGGGTGGGGGGGGGGGGGGGACAGCTGGAGTTGCTAGCCTTTCCCAGGAGATCTGCCCGCGGTCTCTGATTCAGCCTCAGAGGAGATTCCGGCTGGGCGTGTGGAACGCGGTGGGCTCTGGGGGGAAAACCTCTGTCATGGCCTCTGGCAAATGAATAGCAAAGCTAGGATTTATTGGCTTGGTGCCTTACCCCTGCCACCTCCCCCTTTCTGTCGCCCCTGCTGTGAGCTGTCCCTGGGGTGGGGGGTTGGAGCAGCACCCTCTGTGGCTTGGAGGTGGGAGGAACGGGCAGCGGGCGGGGCAGGGACACTCCTGGTTATCTCTCCTGTCCAGGTTATGCTGTCCTCATGGCCGTCTGGGGCATTTGGGTTTGTCTGGTCCTTCTGAGCTGCTGGGAAAGATGGGAGATTCAGAGGTCAGCACAGCCAGGCAGGAGGGCCGTGACCATCCTTAAAATGCTCCCGGCCTTACCTGGCCCTGCCGAGTGGCCAGGAGCTGCCACAAACATGGTACTACATGCAAACCCTGTTCTTGCCGTGGAAATGCAAATCTTCCAGCCCAGCCCCTCCTGTAGAGAAAGTCTGCCTTTGCTGAGTTTCGCAGGTGTGAGTGGAAATAGCCAACAGGCAGAGAGAGCCCCAGGCCCGCCTTCCAGGGGCTTGCAGGCAGGTAGGAGGACCAGGAACAGGTGGGGTGCAGACCACAGTTGTGTGGGGGGTGTGCTGTGGAGGAGTTGGCTCCAGGCTGGGAAGTCACAGGACTGGGTCAAGGAAGGGGTGAGGAAGGCAGAGGTGGCCGGTGGGTGATGGCAGACCTCCACAGAGGTGGTGCATGGTGTACTCTGTGGGCCTGGGCTGCTTCCGACCTGTGACTTTGCTTTGTGGGACCTGGTCTCCCGCTAGAGGGCGAGGAAAAGGAGTCTGGAGGCTTCGCGTTGTAACCTGGCACCTGGCCCAGGGTCAGCATACAGGAGTTACAATATCTAAGCTGAAGGAACTCAGTGGCTCCCTCCCTCCTGCATTTTGCCCTGGGCCCTGGAGGGGTGGCGACTGTGTACCGGTGGAGGTGTGGGATTCGGCTTTCAGGGACTCTGGCGCACCTGGTAGGGCCTCTTTTCCTGACAGAGTTCTCTTGGAATAGCAAGCAAATCCGGATGGCTAACCATCATTGGGGCATTTGGAATGGATTGGAAAAACTCACATGGGACCTGTTCCAGTCTCTCCCCATTTTACAGGTGGAAACCGAGGCTCAGGAACAGGAAGTGATGTGCCAAGGGCAAGGAAAAATCAGACCTCTCTCCAGACCCCTTCCAGGAGTCTCCTGGCTGGGGCTAAAGGCAGTGGAAAGGATTCTGGGAGAGGCAGGTGCTAACTGCTTCCTTAGTAAGGCAGAAGAGGCAGAATGTGAGTGATTGCTTTAAGGTGGAGATCAGGTGTTCTTGAGAAAATAGCAAAACGGGGCCTTGAGAAAGGGCCCCAGCCCTGCAGCCCCGCGGGGTGGCTGTTGATGGATGAGTCCGCTCTCCCCAGGGTGGATCTGAACTGGCCTGGGCCCCACCCCACCACCACCCCAGGGTACAGTGAGATCTGCTGGCCAGAGCTTGCCCGTGCATGGACCAGAAAGAAAGTTCACAATGTGTTTTTCTGGTGGCCCAAAGCCGCCATTCTTCCTTGGGACCCAACTCCAGAGAACCCTGTCCAAGGCGTGACTCAAAGGCCCTGTGCCTCAGAGAGAATGCCAGTGTGATGACTCAGCATCTAAGGTTCCAGCAGGGAGCAGGGGCCGGCACAAGTCCAGGAGGAAGGCCAGAGAGCAGACCCCTGTCTCTCTTCCTGTAGGTCAGCTGCCGTCTCCCCTTGGCCCCTTTCATCCTTGCAAGAATTCTGCCTGTGCCATCAACTTCATCGAATGGATGAGGAAACTGAGCCCAGGAGAGTTTCAGGAATTGGCTGTAGTCCCGTGGCTCAACGTGGGAGAGCTAGACTTTGAACCCAGAGAGTAGGACTTCAAAGTCTTTATTCTTTTAACACAATAACATGTTGGGGTGCCCGAAGAAGTGGGGCAAGAATGAGAAGTGCAGAGGCAGTGAAGAGCTCAGTGACTCAGTTTCCTCTTCTGTAAAGTGAGGATGTGTAAATACTGAGGCGAGCCATGCACCTGAGAGCAGAGCCTGGCACGTGGCACGTGGGCGGCACTGCGCATGCGTTTGCTATCAGCGATCCCCCAGAGACGCTCCCAAGGCACCTCCTTGAAAGTGAGCGTGTCCTAAACCTCGCAGGCCTGTAAGAGCAGGGAGTCTGTTCTGGCACCACAGAATAAGAACAATTGCAAACTCAGGTCCATAGACAGGTCTCTTTTGGACCCAGTCTTGAGTTTCCCATCTAATGTTTCTGGAAGACCTGCCCACTGCCTGCCTGGGCTCCACCTCACAGCCTTTTGTTTTGTTTTTGTTTTCAAGTTTGTTTATTTATTTTTCCCATGAAGAGACAGAAAGCAACACTCTCAGCAGGTGCTGACACTGCAATTCACCCTCAGACTTCACTAGGCCCAGTCCGGACAAGTGCACCCCCAGCATTCTTGAGAGGTACGGGGCTCTCTGGACTTGAACCAGGGACTTTCTCACGTGAGATTGCCTAGCAAAAGGTGCATCTTACAGCTGCACCGTCAGGCCGTCAAGTCCAGCAGATGCTCCACTAACTGTAAAGGCAGGCCGTGAGGCTCGTTTGCTGTCTAGGATGCCCCCTGCTCAGGATCCATTTTATTTCCCGGCTTTTCCCCCCTTAAGTCTGGGGAAACATTTATATACGTTTTAAATCCACTTAGAGCTCTGCTTAAAGAGCAGGTCTCCGTTTCTGGCCCTACTCCTGCCCCCACGCCCTGGCTTTGAGAAGGTTCTGAGCATTTCTCTGCATATGGATGTGAGAAGGAGTCCTGTAAGAGGGGAGTAGTTCCAGGGCTTTCTCAGCTGGGGAGCCTTGTCTCCTCTTCCCGCGCCCTCTCTTTTTAAAGTTTATATATTTATTTCTCCCATGAGAGAGTCAGAAAGAGAGGGTCTTCATGCTGCATTCCAGCAGCCAGGGACACACATGCCTGGTGTAGAGGGAGGTCTTGGGATGAGAACCCTGGACCTTTCCGTATAGCTTCGGCATCATAGAGCGTTGCAGTACCTCTGCCCCTCTGTGGCTGGCCATCCCTTCACTTTTCAGTCATGGACTCTCCTTTTTCCAGAGATTCTCCCTGGCTTGGCCTCACCTCCTTCCCTCAACCCCCCCACCCCGAAGGCTGTGTGGGCACCCTCCGTGGCCCCTGGCCCGTCCTTAGATCACAAGGCTGTGGCGTTTCTTCTTGTCCATTTCCCCCACGAGCCCGGGGAGCCTGGATCTAGTAGACAGTCAATTAATGTCAGTCAAAAGGAAACCTCCGTTAACTAAGGCAGTGTTGGGCTACCTTGTGTGGGAAAGATTGGAGGGCCATTTCAGAGGGTGGAGGTGACAGGACCGTTTTGAGGAAGGCTCCCAGGAGCATGGCAATCGTCCCATCTCGGGGACAAAGGTTTCTGTATGAAGAATCCATTTCCGCGTCCTCGGCTAACACTGGCTGTGTTTGTGCGACTTCGACAACGTATATCCGACCGTCCAGCACAGCTCCGCAGATTCGGAGAATCGTGCTTTAGCATGACCAATGTCCTCCTGTGAACTTCCAGTTACTCGGTTCGTCCCCGCAAATGGTCGCGTCTTCTCTGCTAAACACATGCTTCTGCCAGAACGCCGCTGAGAAGCTTCCTTTGTGTTTCAGAGAAGGGAGTGGGCGTGGCAGCATCCCTGACACCCCGGCTTCCTGCCCTTGTGTCTCAGACACCCTCCCTGACCAGCCTGTTTCTGGGCTCTTGGTGAACACACATGATTCGGTTTCAGGTCCAGCGAGTGAGGCGTCCGTGCACCGGAGAGCCCTCTCCCAGGGGACTCCCTGCCTTACTCCCTCAGGGAGCAGCTCACGGATACCTGCTGCATTTCAGGATCCCTGGAAAGCCGTGGAGCTGTCCAGGAATTCCCACCCCACTGTCTCCTCCTGGACTGGCATTGGGATCCTTTCATTGATGTTGCTCACCTTGAGACTTTGAGGGCCCTATCGCACCTTCCCTTGCACTGGGGAACATTCTTGAAGGTCCAGAGATTCCACCAATACTGTGTGCTAGGTCGATTACATAAGAAAAACATCGAGAGTTAAGGCTGCCAACTTTCTCACCCGCCCCAGAGCCTTGAGTTTCCAAAGGTCCAGAACACACGGAGAGAGCCGGGGAGCTGCCTTGCAGTTTGACTTCAAAGTGTCTTTGCGCAGAAGTGAGCAGAGAAGGCACCCGCAGTTGGGCCGGAGTATCCAGGCGTACCCTGAGGTGGTTTACCTCGAGGTTAATGCAGAAGTGGCACTGGTGCTGGCCCTGGCTGAGGTGGCTGGCTTCAGGGCGGTCACTCCCTGCCACACGGCAGCAGCACACCCTGGTTTCCTCCCCTCTCCACATCTGCAGAGCCCAGTGTGCTGGAGAGAGCGCCAGCTTTTGAGGTGGCTTTGAAGCCAGGAGTGTTATGGAGGGGACACAAACTAGGCCAGTCACAGGCAAGGACGATGAGAGAGTGAATCAATTCCAAACTGCCACAGCCCCTTCCCGGTCTAAAAGGAGGCCAGGAGGCTTTTGTCTGTCCTCACAGAGGTCCACACTTACCCGCACAACGAGGGGTGAGTTTCACGTCCTTCCCACTAGACTCGTAGCCTTTGGAAAGTCCTGTAGGTCCCTGCCCTTGCATCTCAGGTTGGAAACTGGCCTGATAAAGTTCCTCTCCAGGGACTGCCTTGAGGAGAAATGGAACAAGGCTGCCCCACTGAGGCCTTTTGAGAATCAGAGGCTCCCTGCATCCTCAGCCCCCCATGACTGCTTAATGATTCTCACGTGGCCTGGGATTGATTGCCTGAGATGTGTCCAGGCCCGGGCTGGGGTTCTCCCCTTCCCTGGAAGACCCTCCCGGCCACCGGTCTTGGCTTCCCTGGAAGCTCGGTTGCTGACTATCTCCTGGGTTTGTTGACCTGGAAGGGTATTTGCTCATCGCTCTCCAGCCTTTTTGGCTCATTGACTGACTTAGCTAATGCAGAGGGGACTGCCCCTCCAGGTGGATGCTTTGGGTCTGATATTTGGAAACCCATGTGGCATTTGCCAAGTTAACTAACCAACTAACCAGTCAACTAACCAACTAACCAGCCAGCTCCCTCCATTTTTCTTCCTTTCCATCTGTCTGTCCCGCCTTGCTGGGCCACTCTGGAGTCTTACAGTGAGTGAAACAGAGGCTGTGTTCTCAGAGGTCCGGGGTCTCCCAGGCAACCGGGGAAGGAAAGCACACGGATCGGATCGATTGAGCAGCTGCTTGCCGACTCTGCGTGCCCTGATCTAGTTGACGCTCCGCTGCTGCTTGCCCGGAGCAGGAGACACTGTCTCCATTTTATAGATGAGAAAACTGAGGCAGAGAGGTGAGCTCGCCTGTCCAGGAGCTCAGAGCGAATCCGCCCCAGCCCAAGCCTACCCGCAAGACTTCCCACCACTCCTGGCTCCCTGTCACACCTCTGACGTTGGTTTTCTCGGAATTCCTTCCTGGCAGGAAGTGCTGATCCAAGCCAGGCTGGCAGCTGTGTCGTGACCCGGAGCCCTGTTTTTGGTGCTTCTTGGAGAGCGGAGTGCCTCGGGGTGGGCAGGCGGCCTGTGCCACAGTGCACAGTGGAGCAGGTGGGCTGGGTGTGGCCTGGCTCTGTCGCCACCCCCTTTCGGGTCCTGACATTCTGTGACTAGGACTTACCAGGAGGCAACGGGGCAGAGGTGCCTGAAGCTCATTGCTGACCGCCGGCCAGTCAGAGGCCGGGCCTTGCTGAGCCCCGCGGGCCTCAGAGGACAGGGGAGTGACACCCGGGGCTGGTCCCTGGTGGGGAAGTTGGTTGGAGGCACCAGCCAGGTCACCTTCCTTCCTCCTGGCTGAAGGCTATCACAGTCCTGGGTCTCTGTGTCCTTGAAATGAGCCTGAGGAATGGCAACCTTGACTCCCAGAGTAAAGGTGTGTTGAGGCAGAGTTTGCTGAAGTAAGAGCAGGAGCTTCTCGGCTCCTTCCTGGCCGTCCCCCGACACAGGCTGTGAGCTCAGCTCAGTCCTTGGCGGCTTGAGGCTCAGCTTTGTCCTCCATAAGTGGATGGCAGTGGCGGGTGTGCGTGTGTGAGAGCGTGTGACCGCGCGTGCCAATGTCAGGGAGGACGTGCATGGTGCGTGGGTACTAGATCCAACAAGGATCGTATCTAACACATTTTCTGGTTACCCATTTCATGCCAGAACTGCCAAGGTCAGTGTTCCCACCCAGGGGTGATTTTGCACTCGGCGGACATCTGGCAACATCTGAAGGTGTTTCGTGAAAAACCCGGGGGTGTGGCTGGAGCCGCTAAGCACCCTACGGTGCACTGGACAGGCCCTCACAGAGCTCTCCACCCACACTGTCAGCGTGTGCACCTTGTCCTCGTGCACAGTGGTGGCGAGGACAGGCACAGCGTGCGGGAGCCCACAGGACTGTGCCATGGCCCGATGAGTGAGCCCAGAGGCCCCCAGCCCAGCAAGCCTGTCAGGTCAGGAGCCCATTCTGCTTGTTCATGACCATGTGCCCAGGTCTGTCATGTACAGGTCCTCGTGTCAGCGTCACTTGCTTTGTCACTTGTGTAACTAGCTCCCCATCAGCCCTATAGGGACTTACTGCTGGAGGAAACTCCGACCACATCTCACACCTGCCTGCTGAACTCAGAGGTCTTTAAGGGCAGGTCTAGAGGCAGAGTGGGGGTGCAGATTGCAATGGGGGGAGTACAAGGGCGTGATGGGTGGGGCTGGGGGTCAGACCCCTTTCCCTGGCTTTGCCGGAACACGCCAGCTTTTTAAATTTGTTTTCACACAGGTAACTGTGTTAAGATTTATTTTGGACAAAGCTTTGTAAGACCAAGTTGGGAAACTTCTCTGGTCGAGGCATCAGATGGGTGGGTCTGGTCCATGCCTGGCAGAAGGCAGGAGACAGGAGTGAGGGTGGCCCCCTCTTCCTACCTGGTGTTGTGTTTGGGACTCCAATGGCTGACCAGATCCTGGACCACCAGAGTGTGGTGGCTGCAGGTGCAGAGGAGGCCTTCCACAGTCCTGAGATGTGGACTCCCGTGGCTTTCACAGGGCAGGGATCTAGACAAGGCCAGCCTGCTAGAGGTGCTGTCTATTCCCACCCCAGGACATTGGCATGTGTTAACTGAGGACCAGGAAGCTATGAGGTCGGAAGGGAGAAAGGTGTAGGATGGAGAAGAGTTTCACCAGGTGCATGTGTGGGGAGCTGTGGGGGCTGAAGTTTAGCTCCTCGCTGTTCTAGAGCAGGAGGAGGGTGCCATGGAGGTGGACATATGTTCTAATTGGCACTGGTGTCTGGAAGTCAAAGAGAACTGTGTAGACTGGACTGAACCGGGTCTCGTGCTACAGCCTCGCAGATGTCGACTTCCTTTCTCGGCATTTCACGCTGGTGGTTTAGCAGCAATTTAAAGGTGAATTTGCTTAAAAGCATTCTATTAAGCCACACTGGTTACCTGTGCAGCAGCCGGTTGTGGCCTACTTTACAGCTGCTTCCCTGCTGGGAGCCGAGGGAAGGACTGGAGCGAGACCCAAAAGCCTCCTGCTTCACAGCTCCTGGAGGGGGCCGGATCAGGTCTGCTTGGCCCCCAGTGGGATTTGGGTGACCCCGACTTCACCCTGGGGCTCTCTGCTGCACGGACTGTTAAGAAGCTCCCATGAAGCATGCAGCCCTTTCACGCTCAGTATGAGGGTGGCAGAGGAGCTGCCAGGCTCCTGCCTTCTGGAAGGCTCAGGCTGTGTGGGCGAGTGTCCCACAGGCCAGGGTCTCGGGACTGTGAACTCGCTGAATTAGCAAGGCCAGCAGACCCCAGCTTTTCATGCCTCCTGCCTCCGAGCTGGCAGCTGACAGGAATGCTCATGAATATAAAACCGACTTTGTTTTCGGAATGTTCTGGAGCATAGACTGCAAAGGCTGTATAAAGGCATTCTTGTGGAGCTGGTTATCTACTGGGGAATCATGCTGGGGCCCCAAGCAGAGTGTCTCAGCGAAGAGCAGGACCCACCCACAGAATGCCATGTGTTGCACAGGGTAAAGGCCGGGTGCCCCACTCCTGCTGGCAGACCTCTGAGAGGCGTTTGGGTTCACGAGGTTCCTGTCTCCTGAGGGCCCTGGGCTGGGTTGCGGAGGCTCGTGCCCTCTCTGCTGTTGAATCCAAGGGGCCTGGGCTGCTCAGGGCCCAGGATCCTGCTCTAAAAGGCAGCAGGGTGAGGACCTGGGTTAGATGTTTTTCACTGAGTGTTCCACTTAGAAGGCCTGGACCTGGGAGCTGGGCAGGTGCAGGGCTCCTCCTTCCGAGTCCCTCTGCTTCCACCTGTAGTGTGCAGTCCTTGCTCTTGGTCCTCTGAGCCTCTCCCTGGCTGCTGGGCAGTTTCAGTTTCTGACGTGACTGCTGGTCCATCAGGGCTGACGCTGACACCTGCAGCTCCTGACAGAAACTTCAGAGGCATTCTCAGGGATGCTGCCATGCTGAGCCTGGCTCCGAGTCTATCCAGCCATATTGCAGCCTGCCCTGAACTTGTTCCCTCTGGTTTTGCAGCCTTACTTCCTGCTGCTTCTGCACCTACTCGTATTACAGCAGCCAGGAGCCCTTCTGGGCCATGCTTGCCTCCTGAAGAGATCTTGCCTCGAAGTTTCTCTTTTTCTGTGCATTCAGTGCCCATTAGACCCCTTGGCTTTAAGTCTTCCTGTCCCCCACCTCTCTTACCTGCAGCAGGCAGGGGAGAGCCCTGCCCAGAGGCAGGCGTGTGCATGCATATGCATGTGCGTGTGTGTGCGTGCATACAACACCTCTGTCGGGCTAGCTGTGAGGACAAAGCTTAGGCATTCCTGTACATGCTGAGTGTCCTGTGACCTTTGGTTCCCTTTGGCGTGTTAGTCTGGGGTTGCCTGACTTTGGGATCAGTGATGGGGGTCACTTTCTAAAATGCAGCAAATAGCATTGTGGGTGTGGTGGGTGGGCTGGATGATGGAGGACCTGTGCTGAGTCCTGGCTCGTCCCTTTCATTGGAAATGAGTCTCAGCCTCCTCTCCCAGCCCTTTACAGCCCCAGCCCCCACATGGAAGACTGGAGGGCCCGGTCTGGTACCCGCCTCTGGGTACCAGAGGCCTCGTCAGAACCCATAATGCATTGTGCGGGAGGTGAGAGCTGCTTGGCAGAGTGAAGGCCTGGCCCTTTGCCTGTTCCCCAGCTGAGTGGCTGTCTTCAGATAACATCTCTCAGTGAAAAGTACTGACCGCCAGCCTTGTCCCCTTGCAGGCAGGTGACAGCAGAGACATGTCTCGGGAGCTGCAGGACGTGGACCTCGCCGAGGTGAAGCCTTTGGTGGAGAAAGGGGAGGTGAGTTGGTTGCTCCCGGCTACTGCCAGTCACATGCACATGTGCATATTGCATAGGCACACATAGGCATGTACATATGTGTACAGGCCATGCACATGTATACATGCACACAGGTGCTCATAAACAGGTACACATATACATATGTACACAGCTTATACCACATGCGCAAGCATGCTGAACACATATGTGTACAGCATGTGCAAACACATAACACACACACACACACACACCTGTCCACCTCTTCCTTGAATATGAAGAGGTGAGGGGCACCGGTTCAAGTCCCAGCTTGGGCACTAAATGCTCTAGCACCGTAGACTGGCCCCTTTCCCACCAACTTGGGCCTCTCTGCCATGAAGGAGATGAGCAAGCTCAGCTCTCACAGCTGCTGTTAGGAGCGGTTTGGTCAAACCTCTTAGGTCAGCAGAGGCCTTCCGACCAGAGACAGAGGCCTCTGCCCCCTGGGCGGGGCTGGCATGGTTCGTGGGGGCCGTTGTCTGCCCACAGACGCGCCTTTCCGATTGCACAGTCGCATGGCATTTGTAAAGCACGCTCGCATCTCAGCGAACCAGGCCTCCTCACCGCCTGTGGTGACGCATTGTTTTCCAGCGATGGACGTTCAGATTCAAAAGTGGCTCCACAGCCAACTACATGCTTTAGAAAACGAGAGTTAGCAGACACTGGCACCCTCTGCCCACCTCTCGGTGAACTGTGTTTTGTTAGCAGTTTGTGTAGACACCAGGTGCTGTGGTTGTTCCCCATTTCACAGAAGAGGAGGCTGAGTGTCAGGGAGGTGTGTTTGTCCTCGGCTATGAAGCTACAAAGTGTGTGGCACAGCGTCAGACCTGGGCTGGCTGCTTTTGGTGTAGCGATTGTTCCTGTAATTCTTTTATGACTCTGCATGTAGCTACTCTGTTTTAGGTTCATGGCCTTTTGATTAGAAAAGTGTAAGATATCTCTCTTTATTCACATTTTGTAGTTAAAAACAAACAAAAAACAAAACAAAACAAAACACAACAACCTGGTTTCAGATGGGAAAGGAATTGCCCGGGTTTGATCAGAGTGTTGACACAGCGAGGATTAGAGACCAAGCCTGGGAAGCTGTAGAACACTTGCGAGGCAGTCTACAGGAAGGTCTGTAAGCCTTTTCTGTAAAGGGCCAGGTAGTAGATACCTCAGGCTTTGCGGGCCATCTGGTCTGTCTTGCAACTACTCAACTCTGCTGTTACAGTGAAGCGGCCAGAGGCAGCATGGCAGTGAATGGGCTTGCTTTCAGCGAGGCAGGGAAACCTTACACGGGCCAGCCAAACTTCATTTACAGACAGGTGGAGGTCCGTAGTCTGCAGCCTCTGCTGTACACTGTGCATGCTCTAAACTCATTTCCTCCTCCCTCTGGGTCTGTGCCACGGTCTTAAACAATTAATCAAGCAAACTGCAAGGTGGTGCCAGCATATCCTTCAAAGGCCGTGTGAACGTAGTATAGCGCACTTTGCTTCGTTCACTTCCGTCTCTCGGCCCTCTCCACTCTCCGTCCTCTGAACATTTGCTGTTCTGTTTTCAGTTACATGTTCCATCAGATGTGTTTGGCCAGTGCCTGGTATATGGACATTTGGGTCTTTCCAGCCTTTTGCTATTACACACAGAGCCACAGTGTACCTGTACCCTGCACGTATGTCATTTCAGACAGCTGTATCATTGCGGGGTCCAAGGGTAAATATATTACAAAATGTTATGAGTGGTTCTAAAAGTCCATGGGAAGAAAACTGTGCGTGGACTTCAAAATTGAACATTTTGTTTTCTTTATTAATGATAGATAGGGCTCGTGTGTGTTTGTGTGTGTGCGTGTACATGTGTGTGAAAGAGAGAGAGATAGAGAGAGAGAGGAGATTAGCACCTTCAAGGCTTTTGGCACAAAGGAATCCAGCTAATGTGTCCGCTTTTTTGCTGGGCTGTTACTCTCTGAGATGAAAAGGCCAGTCTTTCTGTAAGCAATCAGGGAGGTCCCACAGAAGAAAGCGGAGGCGGCCGGGGGCGTGAGGCGGCGGGCGTCTCCAGCATCGTTTCTCTGAACCTGCTGAAACTGACTGTGCCTCTCATCTCTCAACAGGCCATCACCGGACTCCTGCAAGAATTCGATGTCCAGGCAAGTCGGGCATGTGGCTTCCTTCCCCTCTTCCCTGACCATCTTCTCTCTTCCTTTTCTCTTTCCTGGCTGGTGGTAGATCATGATTCAAGTGAAGGGCTGAGGAAAGAGAAGGAAGTGGTCTTAGCCAGGTCCCCATGCGAGCAGCTTCTGCCAGGCAGAAGCCGGCTGGAGTTCTGGCCGCCAAAGCAGGAGCCTCTCGCTCTCCAGGAAAGCAGAGCAGCGCCACAGTCCCTCTGCCCGCAGACGGGGCCTGTGAGGTGGGGGGTGGCTGGACATTGGGCGGGCTTGGATGCTGGGCTGGGAGGGAGCAGGCCTGGAGGCTGTATGTTCTTGGCTCTGCTTGCGAAAGTGAAACAGCCCTCTCTGTGGTTTACTGGCCTGGGTCTGAAGCGTGACCATCCCCCCTCAGGTTGGCGGGAGGGCCAGGGGTGTGCCTCGAACTTTGTCCAAGAACAAACTCTTGGGAGAGCGTCTGGGCTCTCTCAGAGGGGAAGGTCAGGACTGTAGGAACTGTAAGTCCTGGGCTCTCTGTTTGAAGGCTCTGTCAGGCTGCCCGTTGCTCAAGGCCCTGGGGGCTCACACCTGGGGCTTGTGATTTCCCCTGAGAGAGGAGGGGAGCACCTGGGCCAGCCAAGGTGGGCCGCGATGAGGTCACCTCTACCTCTACCTGTGTCTGGCACAGGTCTCCCAGCTTTGGGCCCCTTTCCAAGTTCTGTATCTCCATGGTCTCTCCCACTCCCTGAGCCCCCCACCAAGCTACTCCAGCCCTCCTCCTGGGTCTCCTGTATCAGAGGATGATCCTCCAGTCATGCAGAGGCTGGAAATCTTGTGTTGTCTCTGGAAAAAAAAAATGGGGAAAAGTGAGAGAAGGGTTAGAAATGGTGGTTAGCACAAGATGGCGAAGGCCTTGAATGTCACGCCCAAGGTGTTTGAGCCTTACCCGACTGCAGGGCTCTGAACCACTGGGGACGTCCCAGGTCTGGTTTTGTGTCTGGCCCTTTCCTCTCTGTAGCACACCCCTTTGTGCAGAACACACATACTAAGCCATCATGTCCACCAGGCCCTGGGCACCTGGACAGATGCAGGGGACTTGCTCTTCTCCTTTTTTTTTTGAGAGAGAGGGATTTTTGCTATAGGGCCCTTGTGCTCGCCAGAGAGACAGAGAGACAAAGTGAGAAATCAGCCCCTCCCCAGAAGGGGTGAATACTTTTGAGCACTTATCATATATTACGGCATCACTGCAATCCCCTCTCCTCCACTCTCCTCTTGGGATTTTGGGCATGCATGCACACGCACCCAGTGCGAGTTTTAAGCCTTCGGGTCTGGGACTCAAACCGCGGTCGACTACATGGGAGTCCAGCGATGTAACCATTACTCCATCTGCTGGTCCTGATGCAGGGAACTTTCACACTGCGGGAGACATGCACCTAACCCGACAGCCCACTACAGTTGGGATCCGTGTCTCTATCCCAAAAGCAGAGATGCTGAGGCTCGAGGAGGGCGTGCATGGCCAGTGGTTGCACAGCTCCAGGACTGTGGGCCTGGCCTTGACCTTGAAATACGTTTTGACCACCTCCCAGTGCGGGAGCCGTGGGCTTGGAGCAGAGCCTGAGCCAGGGGTCGCAGCGTCCACTGGCTGTTCAGAGAGAGACGCTGCTTCCTGTGAGGACTGACATTGCAAGCTGGGGCTAAGCATTGCCTGCCCCGGAAGGTCCTTCCAGCCTGGGACGTTTGCCACCTTCTTTGCTATCAAGGACATCTGGGACAGTCAAGGGACACCTGGGACTGGGGGGGGGGAGCGCTATTTCCACCCCAGGGACTCCTGACTAGGAGCAGCCAGAGATGTACCTTGTCCTTCCTTCCCTCTTCCCGCGGGAGCAACTACCTGATGGTCCCCCAGTGTCTGCAGCGTCCAGGCTGTCCCAGCCCGCTGGCATGTCTGCCGTGAACTCAGACCAGGCTGGCTTCTCCCAGGTTATGAGTGAAGAAACCGAGCCCCGCCAGCAATGGTCAGGCCTTGGCCAAGATATGCCATCCTAGAAAAAGCATGTTTTTTGTTTGTTTTCCCCTTTTTTTATGAGTCAACCTGATGCACATTTAATTCCAGCTGACTCTGAGCAAATTACTTAACTTCTCTGAGCCCGGATTATACTCCATTTGTAAAATGAACAAAACAGTAACAGTGAATACGTTTGAGCACTTACGGTGTGTTAGGGCCTCACGGTGGCGTGCTGAATTTCATTTCATGTATTTAATCTTCCCAAGTGCCCTGGGTAGGGGGTTCTGGTATAGACCTTTCAGAGGTGAGCAGAACCTGGAAGTCACAAAGCCAGTGAGATGGACAGCGAGGGTGCATACCCAGGGGCTGAGACTGACCTGTCCCCACACCTGGTGATCATCGACCTCAGTGCCCACAGCTCATGCCCTGCAAGAAGGCAGAGCAGAGACATAGCTAGGTGGAAGTGGCCCCTACACGCTGCTCCGGGACCCCTTTGGTTGTTGTGACTAATGGTGCTCTGAACGTGGGTGTCCAAATAACTCTTCCAGATCCTTCTTTCCCTTTTTCCCCCCCAGCACTTTTAAAGCGTAATTTTATGTTTTTTATTTACATTTAATTGCTGTACATCTTTACGGTGTACAACATGATTTTCCCCAGCATGAATATGGTGCCTATTCGTCAAAGCCATCGCCAGATAACTTCCCATCCCTGTGTCTTTCCCATGCGCTGTTGGTGTGCTCCCCCACCCCGCCCCAATCAGTTCTTTACATATCAAACCTGGGAGTGGGATTGCCTGCCGGATAGTGTGGTTATAGGGATTTTAAAATCTTGGCCACCAAGTCTGGAGACCCTGGAAAGTATAGTTCCTTTGTTCCCTGTGGGGATCATTTCTCACTTTGGCTTTGCTCTTGACATTTGCAAAGCACTTTGTACGTGCTATCTCAGGATGCAGGGGCTGGTAAGGCAGAGGACAGGCGCTCTGGCCCCTGCTACTGGGGCAGGTCATCCTGGTTTCGGGTGGAGTAGGCAAAGGAACTGTACCCTTAGGATATCAGAAGGTGCGGCTCATAGAAGGAAGCTTTCAGAGGGGTTGGCAGAGGTCGGATGAGGTTTCCCAACCTCATTGCACATCAGGCCCGGGCTGAGCGCTTCCTGTGAGTCCCCGCAGCTGCGCTGGGAAGTGGGGGCATCTTCTCCTGTCGTGTGCTCCTCCATTTCTTTACAAATGCCCACTTTGTGCCTGGCCTTACCTTAGGTGCTGGACTTCCATGATAGGCAGCGATCCTTGTTTTCAGGAGCTTAAATCTGGAATGGGGCCAGCCAGTGGCTTGGGGTTAAGGCACTAGATCTCATACCACCAACCACGCAGTTTGAATCCTGGACCTGATAGCTTGAAAAGTATGTTGGGCACATGTGCCCAAAATCCCGAATGGAGGGAGAAATGGAGAAGGGGTTGTGGTGTGACCATCCTCCTTGGGGTTACTTTCTCATTCTCCCTCTCTCTGTCTCTCTCCTGTGAATGCATGCACCCTCTAGCAAAAACAAAAAACTAAACATCTGCGATAATAGTCCGCATTCTTGGTCACCGAGTATCGTCAGGCACCCCTCTTCCACTGCGAGCACCTTCCACCCGTGCTCATCTGATGCTGCAGTAGTCCTAGCAGAAGGGGAACCTGAAGCATGGGGCGGGGGGGGGGGGGGGGGGGGGTCAGCAATCTGCCTGAGATTCCACAGCTGGACAGGGGTGGAGCTAGGGGTTGAACTCAAGCCATGAGCTTCCGGAAACCGCTTTTCCAACTCCCTTGAAGGGAGAGGCAAACGGAACAGCCAAGTGTGGTGATTCTGGCAGCCACAAGTGACCGGAAGACAGCAGTGAAGCCCGATACGAAGCCAGTGACGGGGACTGGTGTGGTGGGTGCTGTTTTAGACTGAGGGGTCAGGAAAGGCTCTTTGAGGAGGTAATGTCGAGTTGAGATTTGGAGGGTAACTGGAGCCAGTGATGTGAGAAGGAGGAGCTGGGATTGAGCATCCAGGCCAGGCAACAGCACCAGCCTGGGCCCTCGGCAGGGATTCTCAGCCTTCCCGGGGCAGAGACACATTGATCCCATAAGCTGCTGTTAGGTAGGCCTGTCTCCCACAAATCATGGATGTGAGCTGAATCTGGGCGTTTCGAAGGCCTGGTCCAGGTTGTTACCAGACAGGCCTTTGTTTAAAACTGGTGTTTGGACGGTCTCTACATCCAGGACGCACGGTATTTATGGAGCCTCCTCAGACTGGCAGCCGTCTCCAGACTCAGGTGGGGAGCGTCGTAGTGTTTCCTTCAGAGGCTGCACCGTAGTGTCAGAGCCAAGCTCTCTGGGCCCCAGGGGTGACTGCGCCCT
The DNA here is from genome assembly GCA_026018925.1 of Tupaia tana. Taxonomy (NCBI): domain Eukaryota; kingdom Metazoa; phylum Chordata; class Mammalia; order Scandentia; family Tupaiidae; genus Tupaia; species Tupaia tana. The sequence continues at coordinate 85,147,403 of JAKSZU010000008.1, read as the reverse complement.
GGGCTGCGAAACTGAGCACAGCAGCATCTCGGTTGAGGGTGGCCGCAGGGCGTGCCGGTCTGGGGACTGCCAGCGTGCTTGGCCCTCGGGATCCTCAATGGACGCCCCAGCTAAGCAGCAGCCACCTGCCTGCCCTGGACAGCCTGGCCTGCACGAGGCCTCCTGTGCTGTCTTACTGTCTTTGGGGACTTGTGCCAAGCCCTTACCTTACAAACAGGGAAGCCGAGGCCTTCCCACAGCCTGAGCTGGAAGTGTGCCATGCAGAACCCAGCTGTTCAGCCCAGGCTGGTTCTGTTCACCAGGACACCTTCCTGGGAGGCAGGCCTCGGCCTGGGAGGCAAATCTAGGCCTAGGGACTAGGTGCCAGTTAACCTCTGCAGTTTCTCTTTTTATACAAATCTGGCCAAGCCAATCATCTAAACACTCCTTCACGGGGCCTCTGTTTAGCCCATTGAGGGTGAACTGATGCAGGACTTGGGACCTGAGGGGCCTGGGTGGCCATGGCTTTGTCCATTCAGTTAGGTGGTCTTACTGTTTACGTTTTAAATGTTTAGTTATTTCATGAGAGACAGAGTGAGAGACAGAGAGTTAGAGAGCACCCCAACAGGGTTCCCACATGCACTCACCCCCAGATCATGACATGTGGGCCCGGGGAACTCAGGGAGGACCCCGACACAAACCCAGGACCCCCTGCCCCCTGGGCACAGGCACTGCCATCATACCAGGGCCTGTCCCTTATCTGCTTATGCAGATGGAGTCCTGGGAGCCAGCCTGAGGAGTCTGAGTCACTCTGTGGAAGCAGTTAGTGCTGTTTCTTTCTATTTTTTTTTTTTTTTGGAGAGGTTTTTGTTATAGGGCGCATGTGCTTGCCAGAGAGACAGAGAGAGACAGAGAGACAGAAAGCAAGAAATCACCCCTCAAGGGGGATGGCCACTCCACAATCCCTTCTCCTCCATTCTCCTCTCGGGATCTTGGGCACTCTTAAAAGTGATGGATGCGGGAACCAGCAGTTAGCGTAATGGCTATGTCGCTGGACTCCCACTAGTCGACCACGGCTCGAGTCCCGGACCCTGTGGCTTTAGAACTCACGCCAGGCAAGTGTGCGTGCATGCCCAAGATCCCGAGAGGAGAATGGAGGAGAAGGGATTGCGGCGTGACCATCCCCCTGGGGGGTGATTTATCGCTTTCTGTTCTCTATGTCTCTCTCTGTGTAGCGAGTACACGCACCCTATAGCGAAAACCTCTCAAAAAAAATAAAAATAAAAAAGTGATGGATGCTTCGGTATTTTGACCAACGCAGCAGACTCTCCTTCCCTTTCCCAGCATATCACATGCAGGACTGTAAGTTTTTTTCTTTAGCTAATCCAAAGACATGTACATGCACAGTAGCCAGAGCCCAAGCTCTGGACAGTCTAGGAGCCATGGGGCTGGGGAGCGGATGGCCTTCTCTCCCCCCCTGGCTGACATCACCTGAGAGCGGTCTGTTTGTTTTGGCCCAGGGGGTGTTTTCAGGGAAATTGATCTATGATTTGCATGTGACACTCTGCCAGCTGCTCCCTCCCCTTCCTGGAGTGATCTTGGAGCCCTCAGAGCCCAGGACTGCAGGGATGTGGTGGTGACAGGAAGGACATGGTTTGATCTGGTTCTGCTGAGAAGGCCCTGGCATCAGGTTCTAGACAGTTATGTTTACAGTTTTGATGAATGCCGAGGATGGGAGTATTTGCAACCCGGTTTATTTTCTTTGGCTAGACTTCTAGGGTCTAAGATTTCCAGAGCTGACAGATATCTTTGACATCATCCAGCCCTACCCCCTGTACTCCAGATGGGGAGACTGTGGAAGGCTGGGGAGGGGAGGGGAGGGGAGGGATGGATATTTGCATTGTCTCAGAGCTTCCTTGCCAAAGTGGGTGTTACCCTCCTTTGAAAATGAGAGAACAGTTGGAAGATGTTAAGGAACTGGCCAGAGGGATCGTCCTACATTTAGGTCAGCTGATCCCCACGATGCAGTACCCTGGGAGTTGTGAGGGCCGACGTCCCTGGAGTATAACTCCGTCAAAGCTGCACAGCCCTCCTTCTAACACCGGCTCATGTCATCCTCAGAGCAGCCCGGGGAGGGATGGTGACTACCGTCATTTCAGAGATGAAGGTTCATGAAGCCCAGAGGTGGAAGGAGTCCCCGATGTCACACGAGGAGACAGCTGGCCTCAGCTGACTCACTTTCCACCCTGGAACCGAAGTCTGGATCACTGGGTCGGGGAAGCGGTGGCAGGTGGATCCCAGTACCCATGATCCCTAACTCATGGCCTGTTCTCTGTGGCCCAAAATGCCTCTCTTGTTGGGTTTGCTGTTTCTAATCCCTTCCACCTGGTTCTTTGGTTATTCAGATGGTTTGATTTGATTTGGTTTCCATGGGAATCTATGTTTGTGCTCACCAGGACTCTGAGAAATGAGCTGATGCTACCCCCCAGGGCCTGGGGGAAGGAGGCAGCTCTGGGCAGGAGGGCAGGACGGCAGGACCGCAGGACAGCAGGATGGCAGGAGGGCCCAGGGCAGGGGCTCCGTTTCTGCTCTGGGGGCTCTGGCGCTCCCAGTCTGGTGAAGCTGGGCTGGACGGCCCAGTCAGGGGCTGGCTTTCCCTCTTCTCTTGGAAGCAGATCAGCTTACAGGGAAGATGGGAATGGTGACCTTTTGCTAATTTCATTCTTTGCACACAGTTGCTTCTTGTTTTCATGCCCTCTGACTGAAGGTGGGCAGAACTCAGAAAAGAGCTGGCAAATCCTCAGCCCACTGTTTCTCGTCCTCACCCTCCCCCAGCCCCACTTCCTAGCAAAGCCATCGTGACTCAGAGCAGACCCGAGTGACAGATGGCAGGGACGCTCATCTGGATCAACGCACAAAATGAGGCTTTAGGACTAAAACCGGTGCTTCTCCTGCACGCTCTGTGGGTTTCCTAGAATTGCGGTTCTGTGGGATGGCAGAGGGCCCCTCCTCGCCACCCCCAGCACCAGTGTGGGACCCGGGGGTCTGTTCAGATCAGACACTGTCAGGCTGACCTGGTAAGGACATTCGTGTCCTGGTGTCCCAGCAAGGCTGCAGTGGACAGAAATGGGTCTAGAGCCAGCTCTGCCCTTCCTAGCCCTGTGTCCTTGGCCTCTCGTTTGACCTCCCTGGGGCTTAGTTCTCTAATCTATAAAGCAGGGGTGGGCATTGCTATCTGGAGGCTGTTGCAAACATGGTACCAGCACAGCCTCGCAGTCAGCACAGGACCTGTCGCCTCCCTTCCCTTCTCCCTCCTGGAAGGCACTTGCTCCCCCCACCCCCCCCGTTCTTTTCCCTAATTCAAGAGACACTTTCCTCCTATTGCTTTTTCCCAAGGAAACCGAGGCCTTGGGTGGGCCCTGGTGTCATGCTGTAGTACTAGGCTGGCACCTTCTGGAGCATTCCATTGCCTCCTCTTGCTAATCTCTTGCTTTTCTTGATGTGGTGACAACATTAAGAATGACCACGGGATGAGGGGGCTAGCCTTCGGCCTAGCCTTCCTATCTTTCAGAAGTCCCCGGGGCGCCTGCTGCATCCCTGAGACTTGGGTGGGAATCATCAGGAACTCGAGCTTTGCTCACCACCTCGGCCCCAGAAGCTGTCAGCCACTCCCAGCCTGATCGGGTTTGCTCAGCGCAAGGACGGCAGTCCTTGTGTGTGGGCGCTGTCGTGTTGTCCACTGCCCTACCCACCGTATCTCCTGCTTTCTGTGCTACATAAGGGAAAGGATTGTAAAATTAGTGACGCTGCCATGTCCATCTCTCCCCCACTGGGGCTCAGAGGATGAACCAGGAAGATGTAGAAGCAGGGTGCATTATTTTATAATAAGATGGTACTGGGTGAGTCCCTGGCCTTTTCTCTTGAGACTCTGTCCTCTCAGTTGGTCCTTCTTGCCTCAGCAAGCCTTGATGCGATGCTGGGCCTGGTTGGCCAAGGTCATCTTTCTTGGTCTGGTGTTCTATAGGGTGCCCTTCCTGCTGTGGCCTTGTCTTGACCCTAAGACTTGCTGGGCTGAGGTGTCTGCCCAGCCTACTAGCGCCGAGAGCCTTGGGGAGCACATATCCCCTTAGAGTCCAGCATAGACAGTGTCTGCTTGGGGCCTGTGGGGGAGGGCAGTAACAGCTGGTGTTTAGAGCCCCCCAACATCCGGTCAGTTGACTTAGGCCATTGAGGCAGGCCTTTGTGGTGTCACTAACCAGCTGTGTGACCCGGGGCAAATTATTTACCCTCTCTTGGCCTCGGTTTTCTCATCTGTACAATGTGCATGGTTACTAGCCAATGGGGTTGTTGGCTGTGTTCAGAGACAGAGCGTTTGGAAGCTGCCTGGCCGGGGCCTGGAGTAAGATGCAATGGCGGATGCAATGGCTATTGCCACTGTCACTGCCATCACCTCATTCCTTCAGAGCTTTCCAGATTCTTCCAGAGCTGGTGAGCCAAATCTGTATAGCCTAGCTTCTGTTTGTATCCCTGTCCATCAGAACCCCATGAACAAGTCTGTGGTCTGGGTCTGAACCGTGGAAGAGCTGAGGGAGGGGCTCTGGATGGTGGAGGAAGTGTGTGTGTGTCCCAGCCACAGTCCCAGCCTGGGGGAGCCCTGATGAGCCCTAAGACAGGGAACTTTCTCTCAGGCTAGAGGACATCCAGTGTACCACACAGTTCTGATGTTCTGGGGTCCTTGTGCCCTCACTGGGAAAACTCAGAGACCCAAGATGGATTCCTTCCGCTAGGACACTGGGTGATTCATCCCCACCAGGACTGGAGGACAGGATGTGCCTTTGGGACTGCAGAGGACAAAGGTGGCATGTGCTTATGAATCTGAATTCTCCATTCAATCGCAGACACAGGCTTCCTGGTTTTGGTCAATGGAGCCGACTTAGAATTTACACGTGCACGTGTGTTTGTGTATACATGTGCTTGCGTGCATGTGACAGGGATTGGGACTGGGGCACAGGGAAGACCACACACATTCCTTTCCTCCTTCCCATTCCTGTGTGTCCTGTGGGACAGAAATCAGAGGAGGGCTGGTGAGTACACACATACCCTGGGCATAAGGGACCTAGGGCCCAGTGGAAGAGGGTTCTAGTTCTCATTGCATCTCTACAGCTGGGGATCTTAGAGAAGTCATCTCAATGTCTTCCCCTGTAAGATGGGATTAGCAAGCTTCCCTGTGGCCATGGGGCCAGGGGTCCTGCCAGGGTCTTGGTGGGTGGGCACTCAGCAAGTCTTCTCCCTCCACAGAGCTCACCTGCCACTCAGAGCAGTCCTGTACCCTGTACCCACATTCCTCCTTCATCTCCTCTTTTGGGGACTGGAGTTTTAGTGTCCCCGAGAAGGCTGACAGCAGCAAATGCCTCTTTACCCAGCGAAATCTGCTCAGGCTGAAGCTGGGGCCCTGTGAGTGAGGCAGAGGGCAGCAGGGTGAGGGCAATAACCCTCCCCGGGTCTCCTGAAGAGGAGGAGTCAGTTCCCCAGGAGCTGTCCGGAGTCCTGGAGGCTTTGCTGAGAATCTCACTGCCAATTAAGGAGCAGAAGGAAGAGTGAACCTCAAGTGGACCAATGCATTGGCAGAAAATCTTCCTTCCTGGGAGGTTATACTTACCTGGTCATGCCAGTCTCTGATCTGTTGCCTACAGGGGCCTCCTGTGAGCAGGCATTTACACCAGGGCCTGAAATGGAACCATAAAGCAGGCTGGGAGAAAGAGGGAAGACACCTCAGGGTTAGTTCTAGTTCCATAGCTGTGTAGTTTTAAGGTACCCAGAGAAGAGTCAAACTGTATCCTCATCCTGATCTCAGGGCCAGGGCTGCAGGGACATTCTAGATGCCATGGCATTAAGCCTTCTGCTGCGTGTGCTCAGAATCCCCATCCTGCCTGCTGCTGTGTTTGAGACTCCACCCAGGCGACCTCCTGGACCCCACACGGTGACCGCCACCTCTTGGGCAACTGGGTGGAGGTGGCTCCGAGGACCTGGATGCTTGGGGGATGGGGCAAGGTGGAACTTGGATTTTAACCCTGGTGTCCACGGGTGGTGGGGATGCTGCCTGGCTTGGCCTATTTTTAGAAGGAGCCATGTGGGTCAGCTGGGGAGACAATAGAGAATGTCTCACAGTAGGCCATTGTTCCCACAGTGGCTTCAGGGCCAGGGCTGGCTTGGCAGATGACTGGGGGCTGGGGGCTGGGCCATCGCTCTGTCTCTGGATTTCTCCAGTCCTCATTATGAACAGGAAAGAATCATTGGACCCCAGAAGGGGAAGAGAGAGGGGCAGAGCATGGGTGAGCCATGTCCCAGAGAAGCACCTGGTTGGACGAAGAGGTGAGATTGGGTCAGGAGAAATCTGTGCTGCGATGGACTGGGCACTGCTGGGGGTGGGGCCCTCTCTACACCGGGGCCCTCTCCACACTGTATCTGTTTATGTCAACACCATCCCCTTGTGACACAGCCACATCCTGGGAAGTGTGGATCATTCTCCCCAGTTCACAGAGACGCTATGGCAGCTTGGGAACTTGCTTGCTTGAGGACCTTCAGAGAGGGCTGGCCTGGGCTGAGGAGGAGGCGGCTTTTGCTGAAAACACAATGTGGTGTTTCATACCCTGAGATGGGGCCTGGAGCAGAGTGTGTTTGAACCAGTTCCTCAGACAGAGTGCTGCTGGCCTTGGGGGGTTTAGGAGTCTACCTTGGTCCTCCTCCCACCAGTCCCCTAGAGGGTTCAATCCTCTTCCTGTCTGTTTCCCACAGTATCTGCAGCCCCTGAGGCCCACCCCACTACCCCAAAGCCTAGAGTTCTTACCTATTCATCCCTCCAGCCACTAAGGGAACCTGGCACACAGTAGGTGCCTAATAGCCACATCAGTCTTGGGCCTGGGAGTCTGGGTGTCTCCAGCTCCCCTCTAAGGTAGGCAGATCCTAGGCTTGCTCCCATTTTCCAGATGAGAGCTGAGGACGGCGACTTGCTCAGGTGCACTGGGCCCTAAATGGGTTCCAAGCCTTCCCCTCTTCTGGAGAGGCACTTTTCTCTCCTGACCTTAGTACTATCAGTCACACTGCAGCCACTTCCGGGAGCAGGTTTGATACATCTGAGGTGCTCCATGTCCCACTCTGATGCCTCATCCACTCTTGGAAAGTTAAATGCCATGTATTAACCTTACATGGCCTTCTGAAGCAGGAGTGTAGTTTGACTTTCCAGCCCCTCAGTGGTTGAGGAGATGAGAAGTGTGGGGGTGAACTGAGGGCCCTAGTTCGGAAGATTCCCCAAGGCCACTTCCTGCCACCGACTTCATCTCTCTGAGCCAGTGCATTGTCCTTCTAGCTGGGGTCACCCGTTCTTAATAGGACTCTTGTGAGGGATGACGGCCATGGACAGAAATGGCTCAGCAGCCTCCCTCAGACTCGGAAGGTCTCAGGGTGCTTCCTCCCAGTCAGGGAAGAGCCCAGTTTGGGCTTTGGAGATCCAGGTGGGGAGCCTTTCAAAGGCACTGTCACACTCTCAAACATGGAAAACACTTGTGTGGGTTCTTTCTCTGTTGCTGAGTGAATGCAGCAGACTCGGTAATTTGCAAAGAAGGGAGAGGGTTGGGTAGCACAAGGTCTTGCAGTCCCAGGTCAGGGGGCTGTGTTTGGTGGGTCTCCTTGTTGGTAGGGACCTTCTGCAGAGTCTTAAGGTGGCAAAGGACATCACACATCCAGAGGGCAAGAGCTCGTATCTGTATTCCTACCCCTGCCTGGATCTGTGTCTTTCTCCCTTTGATCAGGACTCCATCAGGAGGCCCCACCTTGATGATCTGACTTAATTTTGATCACCTCCAAAAAGTCCCACCTTTTAAACTATGGTCAGGTTACATCTCTACCCTCTTAATACTGTCATAATACAACCAAATTTCTTTTCTTTTTTGACAGTTTTTGGTTTTTTTCTATTGGGCACATGCACTCACCAGAAAGACAGAGAGAGACAGAAAGTGAGAAATCACCCCCCAGGGGGGATGGCCATACTACAATCCCTTCTGCTCCATTCTCCTCTCTGGATCTTGGGCAGCATGCACATGTTCCCAGCGTGAGTTTAAGCCATCGGGTCCAAGACTCGAACCTCGGTCAACTACGACATAGCCATTATGCCATCTGCTGGTCCTAATACAACCAAATTTCAATATGCAAATTTTGGGAAGACACATTCAGACCATGGTGTCACTCAAGAGAGATGAATGACTCATTCTTCAGACACTTCCTTGGAAGGGCAGGGGTCCAAGGCAGGCATGGGTTGAGGGGTGAGTGGAATTGCTAGATCGAGGAGGGTCATGATCACCCTTGAGAGGCTAAAATGACAAAGGCAGGTGACAAATTGTCCATGAGTGTGTTGAGTCCTGCGGAAGCCAGGCAAGATGACTTTTCTTTTTTAAGAATGGAAGACAGATGAGCATGTCTTTAGGTCTTAGGAAGGAGTAGAGGTTTAGTGGAGAGGAGTGTGGGGAAGATGGTCAGATGAGCCAGGCAAGGACACAGGCTGGAGAACTGGTCTTGACCAGGAGATGACTACCTGGTTCTCTGAGCACGGAGGGCAGGAGGGAGGACAGATGTATCATTTAGGTGTTTTTTTTTTTTTTTTTTTTGGAGAGGTTTTTACTATAGGGTGCGTGCGCTTGCCAGACAGACAGAGAGAGACAGAGAGACGGAAAGCAGGAAATCACCCCCCAGGAGGGATGGCCACGCCGCAATCCCTTCTCCTCCATTCTCCTTCGGGATCTTGGGCATGCACGCACACGTGCCTGGCGTGAGTTTAAGCCACCGGGTCCGGGACTCGAACCGCGGTCGACTACGTGGGAGTCCAGCGACATAGTCATTTAGGTGTTTTTGAGCAAGCTGAAATGGCTTACATGGAATCTGAAACTGTTGATCATACTAACTAAAAACCCCAAGTGGTGGGAAGCCCTTCCAAGCCTCTCTCTCTTTTCCATCTCCGGAGTGGCTGTATTTTCAGATCGGTTCTTTCCTTCTGGTAATAATAGCTGCGGCAGATCCGACCCTGCCAGCCTTGCTAGGTCAAGTCCAGCCCAGTCCCCCAATTGCTAGAAGTGAGTGTGCTTGGCTCTGGCCTGACCCTCACGTTCTTGCAGCTGGGAGGGGACTGCATGGCCTGTGCACCGTGAGGGAGGGGTCAGCATCCATAGACCCCCTAGGCCTGAGGGCGAGAGTGAGTGGAGTCCCTAAGGAAATTGGAAGAAAGGACTGAATTCTAGGGAGCCCCAGATATCGATGTCCATGCCAAGTGTAATAACCTATGGGACAGATGAGGTGTGGGAGCAGGGAGTCAAGGAAGCTCATACCTTGATGGCCTCAATTTTCCAGATGGAGAAAGCAGAGAGAGAGGTCACCGGGGCTGGCCCTTTCCCTGGAGTTTTGTGCAGTTAATGGCACAGGTGAACCAGGTCTCTTTCGTCTGCCTCCTGTGGGGCTCCTTCCCCTTCCCACCTTCCCAGAGTGGTTATTGGCCAGAGTGATTTGTCACCAGAAACCCAAGGCTCAGGCAGCCCCATGAGCAGCATGCTGGAAGCTTCCTCAAATGCAGTTGGAAATACACTGGGTATCTGTAGTCGGCAAATACAGCCACACGGACACCACCAACCCCGCATGATGGACCCTCTGTCTGCCATCTTTCCTCAGGAACAGGACATCGAGACTTTACATGGCTCCATTCACGTCACGCTGTGTGGGACCCCCAAAGGAAACCGGCCTGTCATCCTCACTTACCATGACATCGGCATGAACCGTAAGTTCCAGAACTAAAGGATCCATGGGCCGCCAGTTCTAAAGGGGTGGAGAAAAAGACAGCAGGAAGGGCTGGCTGTGGGAGCAGCTGCTTCTCCTTTTCTGGGACTTCCTGAAGCTGTTCTTGGAAGAACTCTTGCCACAGCCTGGAAAAGCCTGGAATGTTCTGCTGTGGGGAATGGAGTTGTCTGCTTGCCCAAGGTGCTGGGAACACAGGGGCTGTCTGATTGTGACGGTGGCTTTTAAATTCATGTGCACAGTGAGTTTAGTAGTTTCAGAGTTGTGCAGCCAGCAGCATGGCCAATTCTAGAACATTTTTATCATCCTCCAAAGAAACCCCGTGCCCTCCATCTATTCCCCTTCCACAGTCTTCCATCACCCACATCCCTGGTGACCGACTCCCCCCATCTCCATGAATTTGCTTATTCTGACTTTGACATAAATGGAATCATTTATATAATGATTTGTGACTGCCTTCTTCATAATGTTCTCAGAGTCTGGCTATTGTAGCATGTACCTTCATTCTTTCCTTGCAGAATGATATTCCATTGTATGGATATTCTATGCTTTGTTTATCCATTCTTTAACTGATGGACACTAGAGTGTTTTCACTTTTGGGCTATTAGGAATAACACTACTGTGAATATTTAGACAGTGAATTCTTAAGATTACAGGAAGTATTACTGCCTGTGGGTCCTTCCCTTTTTATAGCTGGGAATACAAAGAATACAGAGATGCTTTCTGTGCTGATTCCGAAGATATACGCAGACCTTCCTGGTTCGGTTACTTTGTGAACTTTGATATTGCAAGCATGATGCTTGCTGCTTTTTGCTGGATAACTGCTTATTCACATTCTATTTCCTACAACTTGTTAGTTAATTCTTCGGAGCTGGGGTCAATGTCAGTCCCTAAAGACACTTTTCTCCTTTCTTCTCACTTCTCTTTCATCTCACATCTTTCCCATCCATCTCCCCCCACCCCATCCGTAACGTACCACGTCCCATGCTAGGTGCTTTGATAGACTTCATCATATTTCACTTGATGGAGTCCAAGGAAATGGAGTTGCATTTTGGGGTATTAACTTCATTTTAGAGCAGCTCATTAAAGTACAGTAGGCTAAATGCTGTGTAACAAAAGACCCCAAGATCTCGGCAACATGACACAATGTTCCCTTATTTCTCATTAATGTACTAATTCAGTGAGACATGTACCACATGATGATTCAGGGGCTCAGACTCCCCTTACACCATTTCTGGGGCTCCAGAGATTTCTCCTGGCTTCTCTGTATCGAGAGGGTAGATGGGGAAAGAGAGAACCTTAGATAACTGGGTGGCAGGTATTTGGAGAAATGGCGAGTATCACATGCAATTGGCCAGCCCCATAACAAATGATTGCCTCTAACTGCAAGGGAGCCTGGGAAATATAGCCCAGGAGAGGAAAGGGGAAGGGCTGATGACCCGTGGCCATCTTTGCCTTATACCTTAGGTAATTAGCAGCCACAAGCAAGGCCACATAGTTGGCGAAGGATCCGTGCTTTATCTGCTGTGCTCCTCCTTGTTTGAAAGTTGTGTTCTGTGGCCATACCATTCCACATGTGAGGATTTGGGAGACCTAGAGAGAAAGGGAGTGTCTGTGAAGCAGCCCTACCTCATGCCAGTGCCATCATGGCCATCACCCACTGCAGGAGGAGCAGGCACTGAGCCTGGAACCTCTGCCAGTGCCAACTGCAAGTTTCAGATTCCTCCACCAGCACGTGCAGTGGCGTTTACGGCCCATCCCACTCTGGACCCACCGCCGTCCCATGACCTAGTCTTACTTTTACCACCAGAGTAAAGTGGGAGTGGGAAACAGAAAGGTATGCATTCTCTCTTGCAAGTTCTTTCCCTCTGCTGAATAGGAATGAAATTAACAGTGTTTTAGCCACCAAGCCAACTAACCTTCTCCCTCTAACTCCTTCTTCGTCTCTCCAGACAAAACCTGCTACAACCCCCTCTTCAACTCAGAGGACATGCAGGAGATCACCCAGCACTTTGCTGTCTGCCACGTGGACGCCCCTGGCCAGCAGGACGGTGCTGCATCCTTCCCCCTGGGGTAAGAGGAGAGAGCCTTGTGCCCTGTGAGCTCTGCGAGGTGGAGACTGGAGGAGGGGGTTCTTTTTAAGAATTTTATTCTTTTACTCCTGAAAACCTAGCATTTAATTTTAACCATTTTCATTGTGATAAAATGCATATAAATGTAATTAGCCGTTTTGATTTTTTTAAGTACTGTACGGTTCACTGGCAGTAAGTGCATCAAACACGTTGCCATCACCATCATCCACCTCCAGGACCTTTTCATCATTGCAAACTGAGACTCTGTGCCCATTAAACACCATCCCCCAGCCCCCAGCCCCCAGCCCCCAGCCAGACTGGCTTTATCACAGTGTGCTTGCTCACCCTGTGCAGGACGGACGGGGGAGAGCGCCTCAGCAAGACCAGAGTGAGGATACAAACCTAGAGGTGTGGGAAGAATAAAAGAGGGAGGGAGACCACAGTGAGGGGCAAGTAACATGGGCCAGGCTTAATCATTTTAATTAAAAATGTTTTTATGGGGACCAGTAGATGACATAATGGTTATGTTGCTTGACTCCCATGTAGTCGACCACAGTTCAGGTCTCAGACCCGGTGACTTAAACTCATGCTGGGCACATGTATGTGTGTGCCCAGGATCCCAAGAGGAGAATGGAAGAGAAAGGATTGTGGCATGGCCATCCCCTCTTGGGGGTGATTTTTCGCTTTCTGTCTCGCTGTCTCTCTCTCTCTGTCTTTCCAGGGAGCATATGTACTCTATGGCAAAAATCTCTCTTAAAAAGAAAGTTCTTTCTTACTTAATTCTCATGGCTACTTATGTGTAGCTGGTGGTGCTAGTTGCATTTTCTAGATGAAGAAACTGAGGTGGAGAGACATTAACTATCTTGCTCACAATTGCATAGTTGGGAGTCAGGAGAGTTGGGCTTTGACCCCAGACTGCTGATTCAAAGACTCAGTTCTCTTTGGAACATCAGGCTGCCTGTTTTCAGGGTGTTTACTGTCCCTGGTCCTCCATAGTGTGCAGCCAGGGGCCTGCTCTTTCCCATTGTGTGGCTGTGATCAGGTTTGTGGACCCCCCAGTTAGTACCACAAGGGGGGAGGCTGACCTTAGAGATACCCCTACCCGACCCACAGCTAAAGCTATGATCCAACCAGATGGGAGCAGATTCTGGGGTGGACAGCTTTCAGAAGGGGCCCTTTGGCATTTACAAACAGATACTCCTTTTTTATTAGTGTTCAGGATTATCCTTAATAATTAACTTTTATCTGAAAAGAGAGAAGGGACACCCAATTACATGGGGCAGGACCCAAAACTGAAAGCTTGTTAAAACAATGGTTTGGTTAAGTTTTAGCCAGCAGACAAGACCAGCGGTCTTGCAGTAAACTCTTGTTTGGTTGAACCGTGAGATTATTTGTGCGCTCAGTCTTCAGGGAGTGAATGGAGAAATCTGGGTGAGGAGTTTATGAAGAACTTGGCATGGAGTCGGCCCTGAAGCCTCACGGTTAAGGGAATCAGATCCCACATAGCCCAATTCAAATCTCAGCCCCACGGGCTTGAAAAGCATGTCAGACGCATGTGCATGCCTGCCCACATCCCAACAGGATGGAGAAATGATTGTGCCATGACCGCACCCCATTGGGGGGTGTTTTTTCCCATTCTCTATCTCCGTCTCTGTCTTTCTCAGGTGAGCACACATGCTCCTCATCAATTCAAAGGAAATCTTGGGGTACGGTAGTCTCTTAGCTCCTCCTGGGGACGTTCTAAAAATACTCTGAGGTCTGGGCCCCACCCCCGGTTGATCTGGTCAAGGCCAGGGTGTTTTCCTCGGTTTACCAGGTGATTACAGAGGGCATTTGGTGGGAACCCCGGTCTGAACAGGACTGGGTTGGTGTCTGCCTCCTGTAGTTAGAGTGGGGGTGGGCGTCTCCCAGGCCCTCCTGGGGGAACTCCCTTCATCTTGAGTTAGTAAAGCAGGATGGCCCCTGGCTGGGCTTTTCCAGACCCCGGAGTCTGCTTCCCATTCAGGAAGGGCTGTCTGAGCAGACTCCCCCCTCCCTGTGTACCCACCCCTGGGAGCAGGGGAGAAATAAACCCCGAAGTTAAGTGGCTTCCAAGAGGCTGCTGGCTCTAAGTGAAGTGGAGCTTGGCCGTTTCTGAATGAGGTCAATGTCTGAGACCCTGATGTCCCCAAGGGTCCCCTCCTCCCTCCTTGTCATTGTCCCCATAGAGGCGGAGCCGTACCACCTGGGCCGTTTCCGGCTCCGTCCAGGGCTTGTACACAAGTTGGCTCCCTGCCCGGCATATTCCCTACGCTTCCCTCGTCAGACTCCCTGTGCCTCCCACTCCCCGACCACTTGCTCTTTCTGCCTCAGCCTCCCTGCCTCGGCGTCCTGTAATTTGCTGTGATCCACAGTCACTTCCCGTTGACTCACCACCCCTCCTCTCCTGGGCAGGACACAGCCTCGTTCAGATGGCCTCCATTGCCTCACCAAGAGCGTGGCGTGTGTAGGATTTGGTAGTCACTTGGTTGGTGGGATCCATTCATGCTTGTTCTAACTGCTCTGCCCTAAGGCTGGAGCCATGAAATGTCTACTAAGTAGTGTCGGCCTCATTCCCCCACATCCTTGACCCAAAGCCAAACAGAGGTCACCCTTTTCAGCTAATCAATCATCTGTAGGTCTTGTGAGGCCAAGTGGCTTATGTCCCAGCCTCCATATTTTTATCACCTCAATGTTGGGGAAAATCATTGAGACCTCGTGGACTCATTGTGAGGATCTAATGAGCTCATATTGTGCATAGAAATGCATACCTGGGCCCAGAGCATACATAGTAAGCACCTGAAGATCAGGGGTGGTGTGGGGTTCTTGGAATGAGGTGCGTGGGTGGGCTGTTGTATGGCTCCTGGCCTCAATGCACCCCTCTTGGAACACTCGCTACTGCCAGGGCTGGGACTCTCGCTAACTGCCTCCCTGTGCCTTCCCCAGGTACATGTACCCCTCTATGGACCAGCTGGCCGAAATGCTTCCCGGAGTCCTGCACCAGTTTGGGTAAGAGCAAAGTATCTTCTCCCAGCAGGCTGCAGAGAGGCTAGCTCCTCACTTCCTCTCCCCTGGCCTCGATCTGGCCAGAACACTAAAATTTAGGTTAGAATTTAAAAAGATTAGGCCTACATATGACCCATCTATATCTCTTGTTCTTTCATTACCTTCACCTTCCATAGAACATTCTGGAACAGGGCTGCCTGAGACCTTAGCTTCTCTCTCATTTCTACAGTCCTCCTCTTTTCGCTTGAGCCTTTAATATGATAATACCGCTAGTCTCTTGCCCAGTTTGGTTTCATTCCAAGTTTTAGAATCCAAAATAAGCTTAGGAGTGGGAAGTTCATAAGAGTCCACGCCTTATGGACCTTCCTGTAAATGTCAGACGGTCTCTCAGAGCTCAGCTGGCGCAGGAGTGAAGGAAGGGGCAGGGGTGAGGCTTTCCAGGGCCATGGTCTCTGTCCCGTCATGGAGGATCCTCGGGCATGTCACGGCATGAGCCCCTACTTTGTCTAGCTTCCTGGACACCCTCAGAACCAGGACAGATATGGAGGGGGTCGAGGCCCTTTGGAGACAAAGATTGGGGCAGGTTCTAAGTGGGTTCTTTGAGCTTCTGTCACTCTTTCCTCCTGTGACATGATGTTTTATTTCTACGTTCAGGCTGAAAAGTGTGATCGGCATGGGAACAGGAGCAGGTGCCTACATCCTAACTCGATTTGCTGTGAGTTCTTTGGCATTTTTCAGAAATTACATTTTAAGTCTAATTAATTCAAGATGAAGGAAGACATTTGGAAAAGCAGCTGAAAGCCCAAAAGGGGAAAAGAAATGACCCCTAATTCCATTTGTGAATGGAAAACCTTGTGGCGTGTGCTCCAGTTACACGTGCGCAAGTGTGTGAGTGAGCTCACAGACGTTCTTAGGGTGTTCTTTCTCTTTCTGGAATACTGTCCTGGACACATGCTTTTGCCATCAGCCACGCTCCTTCGCATTGCTGCAGCACTTGGTAATAGCCACACGGTAGTTATGCCTCAGGGATCCTGACTGATAGTGAGAAAGAGAGAGAGTGAGAGAGAGAGAGAATGAGAGAGAGAGAATGAAATAGAGAGAGAAAGAGCACCAAAGACAGACACCCTCAACAGGATCACACACCGTTATGCTCCACGGCCCAGCCAGGGGTGGGGTGGCAGGGGTGCACACACCAGGGCGGACAGGTCTACCGGAAACCGGACCCGCAGCCTACCATCTGGATGTGGCATCTCCTGAGCGGTGCTTGGCCTGTGCACCCGAGCTGGCCTTTAACTGCTTCCAAAGTAGAAGCAGAGACACATGAGTTAACATGGCACGTTTCACAGTTACTGCTTTTAAAAAATGTTTAGCTGTTTTATTCCCCTTGCTTCCCTCCTTCCCACCCTACCCCCATTGCCCACCCCCTCCCGCACTGTCTGTGGTGTCTTCAGTTGCTCTCCATGCCTTTCTAGCTTCCAGTCGTCACGTTGCTATTGTGGGCTCAAGTCAGGTGCTACTGGATTTTTCTTATTCTTACCAAAAAAATTGATTAGAAATGTAACAGAATTCATTTCATTTGCCCGTGGCTATGTTGACTGCCTGTGATTTGCTGGCTTTTGCTGAAGTTAGAAATACAGACTACACAGGATGATCTGGCCATCTAGGCTCTGAGTAGATTTATTAAAAAAAGGAAAAGAAAAACGGTCTTGACCATCTTTTAGGTGTGAGTGTACACACGTATTTCTGAGAAGTGGCATTTGTGTCCCCTCTGGTTATGATGGTACGTTACACCCATCCGGCTGAGGCCCAGGGAGGTCTGTGAAGTCTGTGTGCTTCTACTGCCCCGGTGGCTTCCTCTTTACAGTCCCCTGGTCTCGGTGGGACGAACGGTGCCGATGACTCCCGAGGTCAGCAGCCCACTCTGAGTGCTGGCACTGGCCCTTCTCTGGGTGCTTCTCTCCAGCTTTTGTTTGAGCTTAAAGTTCTTAGGGTTCCCGATCACTGGTTGTCTCTCACCTCGTGTCTTGAATCGCAGCTGAACAACCCCGAGATGGTGGAGGGCCTCGTCCTCATCAACGTGAACCCTTGTGCAGAGGGTTGGATGGACTGGGCTGCCTCCAAGGTGAGCGGGGGCCTGGGCCAGGCGGGTGGGGTCCAGCGCACAGAGGGACAGGCACTCACAGACTGTGCCCGGGTGAGTGGTGGAGCTGCAAGACCTCCCTCAGCTGCACTCCTCCACAGCCGCCAATTGCCGATCCCAGCAAAGAAGGCATTTTCCTCCGCTTTGCTTAGAATGCTAAGCATGACCGCGGCTGTCTGACATTCTGAAAATTCAAGTAGCACTGTGCGATCTCAGCAGGGACTACCGCTGGGACTTGGGTCCCTGAGCTAGCTTTGATCTGCACCACTTTGCTGGGTACCTAACATGTACTGGGCTTTGCCCGAGGTGGTAAGTGTCCTGATGTACAAGACAAAGGCCTCTAGTGGTAGGAATGCAGGACACTGAGGAGAGCTGTGTGCTCAGTACTGGCTGCTCGAAGCAGGCACTCACACTTCGCTGACGTGCATCGCGGGTGTACTCCGTGCTAGTTCTGCTGCTCTACGTGCATTGCCTCACTTAACCCTCGCAGGGACTCCAGTAGGTGTGAGTTGTTATAGCCATTTTATGAGGAAGATACCGAGTCTCAGCGTGGCGAAGGAAGTTGTCCAGGGTCACGGGCAGCTAGGCAGCACACACGCCTGGATGTACATACCCCCGCATCCCCTGGGGGTCCAGAGTGGGCTGCCAGCGGGGAGGGGGCCTGAGCTGTCTCCAGAAGCTGTGCCCTGGCTGAGGTTCTGTGGTTCCTGTTTATCTTTTAAAAATGAGTATTGTTTTTTTTCCTAAAGGCTCTGGTGCTTGCCAAGGAGAGGGAAAATTATTCCAACTGAGACAGGACAAAGGCTTTCAAGCGGGGGCTCCCTGGTCTCAGTGAAAGCGTGTTTCTGTCAAGTTTAAGGCAGCTGGTGGGGGCAGGTTTGGAGGGGTCCTGCTTCTCCTACCCCTCCCGTCCTTGTCCTGATGCTGCCGTCCATCCTTGGACATCCTGCCAGAGGGCAGGAGCCCCTCCCTCCTGACATTCAGGCGCAGAACACACTCCCTGTTTTTATGTGATTTCCCAGCAAGGGAAGTGACATTCCAGTCAGTTTGGCTCTTTGATCACTGTTCTGAGCCAGGCGTGGAGGGCTGGGGACATTGGCCACTGGCTAGCGTGGAGCCTGAGCTGTTTGTGGGGTTCTAATATCTGCCCAAGCCCTTATTTCAGCCCCAGCCTGGAGGAAGAAGGCCTGCATCAAAGGCCTATATGCATGTCAGGCACTGGTGTCAGATACTGTGACACGCCTGGTGTCTTGATCATCCTCACCTTGACCTGATGGCCCTGAGGTTCCCAGAGCCCCCATTACAGATGAGAAGTTGAGGTCTGGTGCTCTGCAGCCTTCCCAGTGCCACACTGGGCCGTGGCACTCAGGGCCAGTGAGTACCCCCACCTGGTGTAGAGCCTCTGCCCTTCCAGGCCCTGCCTGCTGCTGAAGGCATCAGCACGATAATGGAGCGCCTGCTGTGATGCAGGTCTATGCAGCTCAGTTCCTGCTGTAATGCAGCCTCTATGCTGCTCCTGCTGTGATGCAGGTCTACACTCAGCTCCTGCTGCAATGCAGCCTCTATGCTGCTCCTGCTGTGATGCAGGTCTATGCAGCTCAGTTCCTGCTGTTATGCAGGGTCTATGGGGCTCCTGCTGGAATGCAGCATCTCTGCAGCTGCTCTGTACCTAACATTGTCCCTGGGGAGAGATGGGAAAGTATACAAAGAGAGGGGGACCCGCAGATGGTGTAATGGTTATTTCGCTGGACTCCACACCCAGAGACTTAAAACTCATGCCGGGCTCATGTGCATGTGTGCCCAAGATCTCAAGAGGAGAATGAAGGAGAAGGGATTGAGTCATGGCCATCCCCCCTTAGGGGGTGATTTCTCTCTTTCTCTCTGTCTCTCTGGAGAGTGCACACACTTTATAGTGAAAATTTCTCTTACAAAAAAGAAAACTTATAAAACAAAGAGAGGAATCTGGCTTGAGGCGAAAGCTAGAGGATGACATAGGAGGGAAAGTTGGGAGCTAAACAGATCCTGGGTGTAGATTTGGGGGGCTCAGTGTTTAAAGTGGGCAGGGAGTCCTTTTTGCTGAGAACTTGGAGAACTTCTGGTGCAGGGTAAGCTAGGAGTTGGGGGGGGGTCTTTTTATTTAAGGTATTTTTTTTTTTATATAGGGCACATATGCTCACTGGAGAGAGAGACAGACGGACAGAGACGGAAAGTGAGAAATCACTTCCTGGGAAGATGGCCATAGCATGATCCCTTCTCCTCCATTCCCCTCCTGGGATTTTAGGCACGCACACACACACACATATGCTCAGTGTGATTTTCAAGTTGCTGGGTCTGGGACGCGAACTGTGGTCGGCCATGTGAGAGTTCAGCACCTTAAAGACCACGCCAAATGCTGGCCCCACCAACTGGGTCTTTATTCAGCATGCTTTGCCATACATTTCTTCTCTCTGAGAAGAGAGAGCTGGACAGAGACCTAGACTTTGTCCCCTAGTGGGTAATTGGCGACAGGAACCAAATGGGGACACCCTTGAGACCTGGGTGCTGGAGCACCAGCTGTGCCCCTGTGCTAAGAGTTTGCCATTTTAATTCCTGTTAACTCCTGGTTTCTGATCCCACCTGCTTTATCCCCCCCAGATCTCTGGCTGGACCCAAGCCCTGCCGGACATGGTGGTGTCCCACCTCTTTGGGAAGGTGAGTGGCGAGGCATGGCATTCTGCTGTCCACACTGAACATCATTACGTGGATCAGCATGGGGCCATGTGTGAGGGGAAAGACAGACAAGACACAGGGAAGCGGGACGGCTGCACCGATGCCTGTGAATAATCCTATGTCACTCACTCGTAATCAAGTCGTTCCTTTGACGTGCACGACTTGGCACATTCTGACATCTGTAGGCATCCACGAGACCACCCCGATGTCAGCACGCTGGACATCTCCATCCCGAGACGGTCCCTCTTGCTCTCAGTGGTCTTTCGCTCTTTCCTCCCAGGCTGTTTCCGATCTGCTTTCCGTCACTGTGGGTGGGTTTGCAATTCCTGGGTTTTCGTGTAAACGGCCTCAGACAGGATATGCACCCTTGTCCTTTCTTGGTTTGGCTTCTTTTACTCAGCGTCATTCATTTGAGATCTGTCCACATTATTGAGAGGGTCAACCCTGGTATGGCTGCACGACAGTTTGGTTTTCTGTTCACCCATTGGTGGGTCCCTGGTTTCCCATCCTGGACTGTCCTAAGAGAGGTCTACAGCAGACACGTCCCTGGTGTTCCCAGTATACAGGCTGTCTGTCCCTGGACCCTGTGACTTGTACCGTAAGAACTATTTTCATTCCTAGCTCATGGAGAAGGAGAGACCAGAGAGGTTGAGTGACCTGGGTAAGGTCTCACAGCCAGGCAGAAGTGTGGCCAGGATTTGAACCTGAGTGTCTGGCCCCAGAGCCCATTCTTATAACTCTGCGGGACACTGACTTTGTGCCCTGCTGTCGCCAGGCTCTGTGACAGCATGCTCTTCTGCCGTTTCCTACCGAGGGCAGACCGTGCCACACTCCCCAGGCACGCTGACAGTGTCTGGACCCCTCCTTATTATCCCTGCCAGCCTGGCCTGTGCCTTTGGGTTTTTACTTTTCACTGGGGCTGGCTGCTCTGGGAAAGGGTAGGCCACAGCTCCGATGTAAGACCCCTCGCTGCCTGAACTTGAGGTCACGGCTCTGTTCCCTGTGTGTGGTCCCCACAGCATTCTCTGCTTCTGAGCTCACGAGTGTGACCGTCTGATGTCCACCCGGCCGGGTGGTGGTAGGTGGCAGCTGGTGAGACACCAGTGGGCGTTGTCCTTGTATTAGTTCCCGATGGCTACTCTAGCAGGTCTAGTTATGGGGAAATGGGTGGCTTAGACCAAGGTCCCCAACCCTGGGCCATGGGCAGTCTGTGGCCCTTCAGGAACTGGCCTACACAGCAGGAGGGGAGTGGCTGCAAGAGCACAGCTTCTTCTGTTTCCAGCCGCTCCCCGTTACCCGCATTCCCTCCTGTCCGAGGGCAGGCACTGCCACCTTTGCCTTGTATCTTAAATAACATGGAGAAGGGGTGCGTAGGACCAGTCCGAGACTAAGTACAGTGATGGACACGTCCCACCTCCAAATGCAGGAGGAGATGCAGAACAACGTGGAGGTGGTCCACACCTACCGCCAGCACATCCTGAATGACATGAACCCCGGCAACCTGCACCTGTTCATCAATGCCTACAACAGGTACGGGGGTACTCGGTCATGTGGGGGTGGGAGGGACTAGTAAAGTCCTCACTGTGTTGCTCAGCCACTCACTGAGTTTGTAAGCATGTCCCGAGAGCCCCAGGGCATCAGCTTATGGCTGAGCAGTGGGGACGTAGGAGCCACATGCTGGGACAAATGAGGTGGCACCACTGGAAATGCAGGAGTCCTTCAGTCTCTGACCGCATCTGTGGACATGGAGGCTGAAGTCTGGAAAGTCATGTGACTTCATGTAGGGTGGGGATGAGGGGCTTTGCCAGAGCAGCCAGTGGAGGACCGCGGGACTTGGCACAGGGAGTGGGAGGCGTCCTCTGGGCAAGGGCCGCTGATGCCTATGGTGTGTTTGTTGCCTGTCTACAGCCGGCGGGACCTGGAGATCGAGCGACCGATGCCGGGAGCCCACACGGTCACCCTGCAGTGAGTTACCATCCTCTGCCCACAGTCGGGGCTGCCTGCTGTCTGCTTAGCCTGGTGCACAGAGGTGGCAGGGTCGCACAGTGCAGCCAGTGAGAACGGGACGGGTTCTGGCCAGAGCTACGCTGTCTGACATGAACTTCCACCTGTGCAGGCCACATCGGGTCCTGGTGACCGCACTGTGGACTCCCACTATGTCTGTGTAGGCTTTGCTTTCAGGGCTCAGGACCCAGCCTTAAGGTGCTCCACGAACCTAGAAGGGAAGGACAGTCGAGGACAGAGCTCTCCGAGATCTCACCAGTAGTGGTGGGGTCGTGGTCTCCTCAAGCGCACCATCTTGAGTGACCCTTGTGAAAGGGGCGCGTGTATTTTCTTGTCACTCGTGCCTTCCTGCTCATACCTCCCTCAGGGAGACGGTGATTTCACATAAACGTCAGGGCCCAGAAATGCATGCCAAGGTGTCCATGACTAGTCACGCATTTCCTCCTAAGAGCAAAGCAGAGGGTGGGGGAGAAGGTGCTAGGGATGATTTGGGATTTTCTGTGAAGTCCTGGTCCCAGCCTGGCAGGCCTGCCGGTGGGATAAGCCTGTGTTAATCCTCTCCCTTCTCTCCCGGACCCCAGGTGCCCCGCTTTGCTGGTGGTTGGGGACAGCTCGCCTGCTGTGGACGCTGTGGTACGTAGAAACCAGCAACTGCTTTGTGTGTTTAGTTCAGTGGTCCAAGTCCAGGTGACATTGGTGAAGTCTCCCATTCAATTCCTGTCCCATCAGGGCAAGTGACTTTTCAATGCCACATTGGCCCAGCCATGGCCTCTCTCCCTGGGGGCTGGCATCCTGGTGGCTTGGCAGTGGCCTCTAGTTCCTTCCTAAGCCCCCTGCCTCCCATTGGCTTCCCACAGCCTTGTTCATGTGGGCGTGCTTGCCATTTCACTTCCTGACCTAGACTTGCCCCTCATACTTGGGAACCAGAGGGCATCTTTGGACCTGATTAGTGCCTGACCCCCTGGCAGGGGACAGAGGCACCTGGGAAGCAGGGCTTAGGCAGAGCTGGCTTACTTAACCACTTGATTCCCACCTGTGACATTGTAGAGGCAGCAGGAGTCGTCTACCTTCCTGGTATCCTCATAGCTGGGGGAGATAGGGGACTGAGGAGCTATGGGCCAGAGTCCTGGAGGGCTGATACGCCTTGTGCAGGGTCTACAGAGTAGAAGAGTCAGACATTCACATAGTGAAGACGATGGGTATCTTAATGGACCATGAAATTTTGGGGGACTAACCCACTGGCGGTAACCATAGGATGCGTCACAGAGATACATTACTCATATCAGGTGATAGTTGTGTGGTACCCATTTTGAACATCGAAGTACCATACATATGGGTATCCTGCTCAATTCTGGATGCTGCTTTTAAGAGGGCCACTGACAGTGAAGAGAGAAATCATCTTAGTGGGTGTGGTTTTAGGTGAAGCTCAATGTTGGAGCTGGAGATGTTAGCCTGCAGAGTGTAGCAGCCGCTGATTAGACAAGGCTACTCATTAGGCGGGTGCTTCTGGAGTACCTCCTATATTGTATAACAAATTTTTGAATAAAGATATTATTGCTATTTTATTCATGAGGAAACTGAGGATCGCAGAAGCTGAGTGACTCGTCCGGGGTTACGTACAGAGCTAACAATGGCAGGGCGGGAGTTGAAGCCAAAGCTGCATAATCCCAAAGTCCACAGCTCTCTCGCCAGTAGGAACCTTGGAGTTTCTGATGATGGTGGCAGTGTGGCAGAGAAGGGGGAAGGTTTGACTTAGGCTCCGGGAAAAAATTGTTAAAATTCTAGAAAATTAATGCTTTTCTTCACCCTCATCCAGGTGGAATGCAACTCAAAATTGGACCCAACAAAGACCACTCTCCTAAAGGTACAGGGAAAATAGGGTGGGGGGAGTTGCATTCATTCTTTCTTAGAAAATCCCAAAGTTTTCTGAAAAATCGAGTTGTGCCTGATGAAGGCAAAGGTGTGGTCAGACACTGTCGACGTCATGACTCCATGTGTCTGTTCGCAGACATCTACGTGAGTCTGGAAAGTGGTGTGAGGCTTCAGAGATAGGATCCCTCTGATGGACCACAGGAGTTTTGAGGCTGCTGGTCCCAGGGCCCTAGGGACAGGTGGGCCAGGAGTGGCTTGCAGGGGCTCTCCCCTCCCCAGGGTCAGGCCAGCCTGTTTCTCTAAGACGGGCTCTGCTTGTGCAGTAGGAGAAAGCATCTCCCAAGGCCATTGAAGGGCAGGGCTTTCTCCCGCAGGTTGGTGGAGCACTGGGCATGCTCACTCCCTCTGGTCGTTTGCAGGGTCTGCAGCAACTGCCACAAGTGCCCTGTCCGTTACAGCTGATTGCACAATCACACCTCCAGGCTGTTTGCAGCAGCCTTGACCAGACACGTAGCACCAGGGCAGGAACCTCTCAGAGGGCCTCCACATCCTGACTGTACCCCTGTGAGAACAGGGACCCAGAGGGACCTGTGTGGAAGAGCAGTGACTCTCCTCCATTGGGGGAAGCAGAAAGGGGTGGCATTTGTAGCTCACTGTACCTTCATTCCTTCGCCCATGAAAAGAGAATGCCTTTGAAAAGCACCAGGGGAAGGGCCTCGTGTTTTTACTAAGCTGGGCCGTGGTCACTTCCTCATGAGATTCCCTTGGAAGGAAATCATGAGACTAGAAGATGCCGGGCTCCAGGCCTGAGTGCTGCTGCACTTGTAGTGCTGCCTAACAAAGTACACAAACTGTGTGGCGTAAGAAAAACATGCTCTCACAGTTCTGGAGGCTGGAAGTCCAAAATCAAGGTGGCAGCCTGGCCGTGCTATCTGAGGGCTCTGGGAAGAATCCTTCCCTGCCTCTGCTGGCAATCCTGGGTGTCCCGTAGTCCATAGGAGCATCCCTCCAGACTCTGCCTCCCTCCCCACGTGTCTTTCTCCTCGTGTTGCCCCCAAATTTCTTTCTTCATTAAGAATGTAAGACGTTGAGTTTAGGCCCACCCTAATGCAGCGTGACCTCATCTTAACTGATTGCACCTACAGAGAACCCTATTTCCCTGGAGTTCCAGTTCTAGTATCCCCATTGCTGCCTCTGGTTGGCGAGGCCTGGTGCAAGTGCTTGAGGACCTGGCCGGAAGCTCCCTGGGCTGTAGGATGGCCACAGCCCTACTCACACTCACAGACTCCTCATAATCCTGTTTCCCACCGAATCACCCTCACCTCATCCTCCCCTGCTGTCTGAGTACTCTCAGGCCCTCAGCCCTGCCTATTTCTGTGTCTGGAGAGATAGCCACACATGCGTGACATGTCTTTAATTACAGGAAAATGGCCTAAGGTTTGGTGATTCTAAAGGAGCTTTGAAAATGACAGCATTTACAAAGGGTAGCCAGTCAGGAGCCCCATCAGACCTGAAGCCTGGAGTCCAACAGTGTCCTTTTGAGGGTATCTTTAAAGGGAATGTGTGTGAAAGGCTTCGCACATGAAACCCTTTCTGGTCTGACATATCCCATCTGGAATTTCGCAGGTTCTTGAAGCTCTCTCTGGCCCAGTTTTCTGCCTCTAAAATAGGACAGTTGTGTCTTGCATGGTTCTTGGGGACTGATCAAGATGGCCCGTAGGGTCTAGTGTAGTGCCTGGCCATCGCAAGGTCCCGGTGCCCCAGGAGACGCAGTCAGATGCTAGGAGGATGGGGACGAGAGCGTCGGCAGCCTGGTTGGGTGGGGCCAGTGCCCTAGTCCATGGGGCGGGCAGCAGGCGGGCAGGTGAGGCGGGCAGGTGCCCACGGAGCATGGATGCCTATGTGGGGTGTTGGCACTAACCAGCTCCCTCCCTCCCAGATGGCGGACTGTGGCGGCCTCCCGCAGATATCTCAGGTGAGACCTCCTTTTACTTATTGATCTCCATGGTCCTTTCTCCACCTGGCCATCCATCTTTTCTTCCTCTCTCCCTTCTTTCATTCTAGCCACCTTTTCTTCTTTCCTTCCATCTGTCTATCCTTCATCCTTTCTTCCTCCCATCCAGCCAGACTGCTGTTGGGGGTGATGGTGAGCTGCCTTGAGAACAAGGATTCTGGGTTCCAAATGTGGCCCACCCCTTAGCTGTGGGGCCTTGGGTGGATCGTTCAGCCCTCTGAGGCAGCTCAGCTGTGAAATGTATGTGGAGTAGCCCCAGCCTCCGAAGGGGTTGGCAGGAGGGAATGCAGTGATGCTGTCCCCAAGGGGCAGCAATGCTGTACCCCATAGCACCTCCCAGGACCTCAGCAGGAGGTGTGGCAGTCCACCTTCCCACAGTGAGGAAGTAGCTCAGACAGGCCATGTAACTCACCCAAGACCCCACTACTGTGATGCGCATTTGAATCATTTCTCCTGGTCAGAACTGATGTTCACCCCCCATAATTATCCCATAGTCTTCCTTCGACTTTGGCTTTTGTCCTGTCAAGCCGTGTCTGGAGCCAAGCTCTAGAGTGGAGGTGTCCACAGGCACAGCGCCGTGTGGTCCTCACTGACTAAGAGCACTTTCTGTCCTGTTCTCTTGCAGCCGGCCAAGCTTGCTGAGGCCTTCAAGTACTTTGTGCAGGGCATGGGATACAGTGAGTATGGGGTTTCCTGCACCACAGTCGAGCGGAAGGTGTGGTAATGGGGCACCCAATGCCCTGAGCTGGTTTGGGTGCATACGCTGATCGGCGGGGAGAGAAAGGAGCATGGGGGGCTTGCGGCTGTCCAGGTGCCCTTGCATCTCATTTATTTCTCAGTGGCTCATTTTTCCTCCTTTGTTGAACAGAAGAAGTTGTTTAAGATCAAGGAGGTTTTTTTTGTTTGTTTTTTGTGGGGTTTTTTGTTGTTGTTTTTTAGTTTTAGATTAAGACTTCATTTAAGGACCGAAAAGATGACAAACAAGGAAAAGTGAAATTCTTTTTAATTTTGATGACATACTTTCTTTTTTTTTTTTTTTTCAAATTGCCAGAGGCCTAAGAGAAAGGAAGAAGGCATCCCACCCCCCAGTAGGGTGTGGTCACACCACAATCCCTTCTCCATGTCTCCATCCTGTTGGGATTTGGGACATAACATGCACACATGCCTGCCATGTTTTTCAAGCCACCCGGGCCAGGATTCGAACCGTGTGTGGCCATGTGGGGACCGGCTTTCTCAACTAATTGACCACAGGCCTTGCTCATCATGAGAGATCTTTATAAGTATTTTTTCTTCATATAACCATCCCAGTAAATAATCCTATGCAATATTCTTATCCTCAATTTACAAGTGATGAAGCTGAGGCTTTGAAAGTCTAAGCAGGGAACAGAGTGGGGAATCTATAAAAATCCTTTGAACAGTGTAGGGTTCTGTGTGAGTGAGTGAAAAAGTTGCTTACAGTCAAGACAGCATCATTTGCTAAATTATTAGACTTAGGAGTTGAACAGTGGACAGAAGCGTAATTCAGGAACTTGATGCTTCGCGCTCTACAGTTAGCGTTGATTTGTTGATGGACCACGCGCAGTCTTGTCCTATACGTGCCGACTGTGGCGAGTGTCTGGTTGAATACTCCGGTGAGGAGCAGCTTGGGCGGTGCCAGCTGTGGTCCAAGCCCGACCATAGTTCTTTCCGCCCTTCTTGTTACTGTAATTCATGTGCCCTTCTTAATAAGGAAGGCCTCAAACTTCTCATCTCTTGTTTTTCCTTAAACTGTTCACCTGTTAAAAATAGTAGCCTCATGTATGGGAAGCCACCCACCGTCTCCAGACGGGCCTCGGCCGTGTGTAGTTGCTGCCAAGGCAGAGAACGGAGAGTCTGATTTACATGCTGTGGGCCCGATCCATGTCCCGAGGCGGCCTCCTCCACCGTGGGCTCCTGCCTCTCCCTCCCGCCTTCCCTCTGGGAACCGCACAGCCAGAGGCTGGGACTGGAGAGAGCCTTGTTTACCTTGCAGGGCGTGACATACAGGCCGTTTGTCTTGGACCTGCCGTGGGTTTAGATTTCTGTTTCAAGAGTGCATTCTGGGGAGACAGGAAATGAAAGCCAGGCCTTGTTTTTTTCCCCCAAATTAGCTTTTATTTCCAGGAAGCCAGAGCATCCTGTAGGTGGTGGGGAAACCAGCAGGAAGGACTGTAGTGCGCAGGGCATCAACCAAAGACAGAGAAAGGACTCGTGGTCGCGTGCCTGCTCGACGGTGGGCCAGTAAAGAGCCCTTTGCACACCTGATAGCGTCCATAGTTGCCCTAGCCCTGGGAGGTCAGCAAGCCCCCCCCCCAGATTTGGGATCAAATACCAGATGTTCAGAAAAAATACGTCACTTTTTAAAAAAATTTTTTTTCTAGAGAAAGAAGGAGAAGCCCCCCCGCCCCCGCAGTGGGGTATGGTCACAATCCCTTCTCTACCATCTCTCCATCCTATCTGGATTTTGGGTACTTATATACACATACTGGTGTGATTTTCAAGCCACTGGGGCCAGAATTTGAACCCCATGGTCAGCCATGTGGAATTTGGTTCCCTTAACCACTAGGCCACAAGGCTAGCACCAAATCTTTCAAATTTCAAGCTAATGCTCTAGAAGAGATTTGGTCCAGCAAGGATGAATTCTTCTGCTTGTGAGTATGTGCCATAGAGCACCAACCCTGCATCTCCCACGTGGACCATGAATCCCGACAGGTCGGCCATCTCTGTCCCGACGTATTCAATGCCATCCTCATAATGGCACTTCCATGTGGTTGAATATTTATTTCCTGGGACTGCTCTACCAAGATCCTACAAGTTGAGCCACTTCAAACAACAGAAATTTATTTATTTCTCCCCAGTTATCGAGGCTAGAAGTTGGAGTCTAATGTCAGCAGGGCCGTGCGCTGGCCGAAGGCCCCAGGACAGTTTCCTTCTGAGCCTCTTCCCATTTCTGACAGCTCCAGCAGTAATCCTGGCCTCCTGGAGCTGGCCACCGTGTCACTCCAGCCTCTGCCTCTGTCTTCAGACGGCCTGGCCCTGTCCTGAGGGTCTGCGTGGCCGCTTTTCTTCTTTCCTTATTGAGGATGCCAGCCGTTGCATTTAGGGCCCGCCCTGGTCTAGTGTGACCTTATCTCAGCTAATTGCATCTGCGAAGACCCAGTTTCAAATCCAGTCACATTCTGAGGTTCCAAGTAGATGTGGATTTGGGGGAACGCCAGCCCAGTGGAGGTGGGAGGACTGTCAGCCACCTGCTCCGCCAACGGTGCTTTAAGTCTCAGAGGAGATCGTGACGGCTGGACAGCACCCTTGGTCAGCTCTGGGAGCCGCAGGGCTCAGGAAGAGAGATGACGCCCACAGGGCTGCCTCCAACATGCTGTGTGGCCTCAGTTTCCCCACCTGTGGCATGCAGGGACTAGCCCTGCTGCCTCAGGCGCCCTCCCCACCCTGCTCAGGTGGGAGATACAGGGTAGCACAGACACTGGTTAGAGGGGTCTGTGCCAATGTTCCCTTCTCCAGGTGGGCAGGGAGTCTCCCGGAGTCACACAGCTGTTAGGAGTGGCAGAACTGGGATTCAGACCCTGCTTTGGGTTCAGGTCACTTATTGGCTGTGACGATGAGTCCTTCCATGCCCTGTCTCCCGACCCCTCTCAGTGACTGCACAGAGATGACAGGCAGAGCAGTGGCAGGATTAAGGCAGGATGTGAGGACAGCTCAGCGGGGCTGGCACTGGGAGGGTGTCGTGGCAGGTGGGCAGGTACGTCTGGCCCCACAGAGGTCCCCTGTCCCCTGACCAGCTGTCTTCTGTTTTCCCAGTGCCCTCTGCCAGTATGACTCGCCTGATGCGGTCCCGCACGGCCTCTGGCTCCAGCGTCACCTCTCTCGAGGGCACCCGCAGCCGCTCCCACACCAGCGAGGGCACCCGCAGCCGCTCCCACACCAGCGAGGGCGCCCACCTCGACATCACCCCTGCCTCGGGGGCCGCCGGGAACAGCGCTGGGCCCAAGTCCATGGAGGTCTCCTGCTAGGCGGCCGCTCCGACCCCCCGCTGGACTCTGATCTCTGTAGTGGCCCCTGTCCCGCCCCTCCTCGCCCCCTGCCTGGCACGCTGCGCCTAACTGGGTATTAATCCAAAGCTTATTTTGTAAGAGTGAGCTCTGGCCGTGACAGTTCGGGTCTGTGGAGGGCGCCTCCCTGGCGAGGCAGAGCGGCGGTGGCCAAAGGAAAGAAGCATCTCAGTGTCCTGTTCCTAACTGCTGGCCCGGTGGCCACTCTCTTACCCTCCCTCAGCGACACCATGCTGCCCAAAACGAGAAACAGAGCCATCAGCAGATGTGTGCGAGGCTGACCACCGCATCCTGGCTCTAACGGGCACTTGTCAGAGGGCCACCCACTTCCTGTTTCCTCTCCAGCTAAGGAGCAGCTGACCCAGTCTCTGGAAGCGGAACCCCTTTCTGAATTGACAAGGGGGAAAGCAGTGAAGTGTGGGCAGTGCTTTTAAGTAGGCAAAACAGGAAGAGGGGAAAAGAGGTGGAATTTACGTTGAGGCTGGAGGCGTTTTGTAAAACACATTCACTCAGTTAACTTGAAGAATCAATTTAGTTGGTGCATATATACACTTCTGAACGCCAAAGCATCACAGCCTGCTTTTCTGGCATCCTCTCGACGGGCAACAAAAGCAGGCACCCAAACCTCCCGGCTTTACAAAGACAGGGTTTCGGCAGACATTCGACGTTTAGGGCTTTAGCTCAGCCATCTGCCTCCTCCTCCACGACCCCTACTTCCCGCCCAAGCCCGCCAGTTCCTGGGAGGATGGCTTAGACTTGTGGCTCTGTTCTGTGCATTGGAGGGAAACATCCTAGCCACCTGCACCTGCCTGCCCTGGGTCTTCCTGCAGGGGGGGGGAAGGGGCACTGGGGAGGGGAGGTCTTAGGGTTACTAGGTGTAGGGGATCCCTTGTGGTTGGGGAAGAATCCAGTGCAGTTGTGATTCCAGGGTCTCCCAGCCTCTCTCAGAACCTTGTGTGATTGAGCGAAATTCAGTTTGTAATCCTTGATAGCTGGGGTCAGATCTGAACCTGATCACTGACCGTTTCTGACCCGGAAATAGTCCTAGATCTGCAGATGTCATTTCTGCTCTTGTTGGGGGTGGGGATCCATGTGGGAATGGTGGCTGAGAAAATGTCGGGATTCTGGAAAGTGTGTTCCAAGAGGCTTTCCTTCTCTGTCGTGCCTCCCCCGTGTCCCCTAACCCCGCTGCTGACGGTGGCACCCCCGCGTCTCTGAGCAGCCTAGCAGAGCTGCCAAACTCCTGTACTACTGCCTTTCGATTTCCCTTTGGCTAACTTTGGGTTTCTAATAGGAAGTTTGATGGGAGTGACTCGAACATCATGAATCAGCCACTGGGGCCTGGTGATTCCCAGGACCCTACAGTGAGTAGAAGGAGTTTGGCCTTCCAGGTGGCTTGAGAGGCACTGCCTCAGTTTACCTGCCACTACCACCTACCCCCTGGAAGGCTTCCACTGACCTTGTGCAGAAAGGTCGGGGATTGGGGCAAAAGTGGCCGAAGGCAGATGGGAGACCATTGTGTACGTCTTTCCAGAGGAGTTTCTTAATGAGATATTTGTATTTATTTCCAGACCAATAAATTTGTAACTTTGCACTGGCTCGTGTCTTCTTCCTCTGCCCGAGAGATCACATGTGCAGGGCCAGGTCTTTCCGTGAGGGGACTGCGGTTCCTGGGACCTCCTGCCTCATGGCCCCCATCGGGAGTCTGCTTAGAGCAGCACTGCTCAGGAGAAGTGTTCCCAGCCAGCCACATGTAACTTCGATCTCCCAGCAGCCACATTTTATCCCATTTAACCTTATTTACTTCTTTATTTTTTAGTTTGCTAAGGGGTGTGTGCGCTCACCAGAGACAGAGAGAGGGAAGGAGAGAAAGCACTCCCCAGAGGGGAGGCCACGCTGCACTCCCTCTTTCTCCATTCTCGATTTTGGGCATGCATGCGTAGGTACCCGGTGTGTTTTTCAAGTGGTCAGATCTGGGATCCAACTGTGTTGGCCACGTGGGAATAAGTCACCTTAACCACTATGCCATCTGGCTGGCCCTATTTAACTTTTTTTCTAATTGCTAGGGGGCGCATGCACTTCCCAAAGAAAGAGATGGGAGGAAGGGAGAAAGCATTCCTCAGTGGGCTATGATCATGCCACAGCCCTTTCTCCACTTCTCCAACCTGTCAGGATTTGGGGTGCATACACAATGCACCCAGTGTGGTTTTCAAGCCAGTGGCGCCCAGATCTGGACCGTAGTCAGCCCTGTGGGCTCTAGCTCCCTTAACTACTAGGCTATGGGGCTGGCTGTAGCAGCCACATTTTAAAAAGTAGCAACAGGTGGAATTAATTTTCATAACATGTAATTTAACCCAATATATCCAAAATAGTACAGTTTTTATAAAGATCATTAGACTTTGAACATTATTTTTTCACACAAAGAAATGCAGCATGTGCTTCACACTCACAGCACATCTCAGTCCAGATTCATGTCCCGTGGGTCGGACAGCGTGTAGTAAGAGGATAGAAGTCTTTCATCCTGTACTTAGAGGGAAGCATCTTTTTTTTTTTTTCCAATTGTATTTTTATTACAGAGAAGTATGTGGAGAGACCATTCTTTTTCTCATACCCAGTGGAACCCCTGCAAAATTTGTTTTTATATTGTATATCTAAATGAAATTGCAAACAGGTTTCGTATGGCTTCTGGTTTTATTTAAACTTTTGAGATTAGTTTGAAATTTATGGAAGAGTTGCAAAGATGGTACTAAGTGTTCTGATATACCCTGCATCAGTTTCCTACTATCCTTCATATCTTAAATTCCTGTGGTCCATTTGTTACAACTAAGAGGTCTGCATTGGGGCATAATGTTGGTGCATTATGGTATATAAATTAAGCACCAGATTTCACTCATTTTCCCCTGATTTTTTTTTTTTTTCTGTGTCAGTGTTACTGGCCAAACTAAGTCCAACTACTACTTTAATTATTATTATTATTGTTAGTTTTGCGATAGGGCAAGTGCACTCACTGGAGAGAGACAGAGAAAGAGGAAAGAAAGTGAGAAGGTTCCTCCAGGCAGACAGCCATGCCGCAATCCCTTCTGTTCTAGTCTCTTCTTGTGATTTTGGGCATACGTGCACACATGCCCAGCGTGTTTTTCAAGTTGCTGGATCCAGAACTCAAACCACACTCTTAACCATGTGGGATCCAGCACCTTAACCTCCACGCTACTGGCTGGACCCTAGCTGTGGCTTCTTGAAGTCATTGAAATAAGAGACAGAGGCTAGAGAAGAAGGGAATTTCTTTCTTTCTTTCTTTCTTTCTTTCTTTCTTTCTTTTTCTTTCTTTCTTTTTTTTTTTGCTATAGGGCGCGTGCGCTCGCCAGACAGAGAGAGACAGAGAGATAGAAAGCGAGAAATCACCCCCCAGGGGGGATGGTCACGCCGCAATCCCTTCTCCTCCATTCTCCTCTTGGGATCTTGGGCACGCACGCACACGCGCCTGGCATGAGTTTTAAGCCACCGGGTCTGGGACGCGAACTGCGGTCGACTACGTGGGAGTCCAGCGACATAGCCATTACACTAACTGCTGGTCCCAAGGGAATTTATTTTTGTAAGGTGTTACGGGGAGACAGCAAGCATCATCAAACTGTCTAGAAAAGCTGACCATGTTCTGGGTATTTATTGGCACAAGATACAAGCACATGCAAATTCCTCATTACAATCAGCCAGTCAGTCACTTCCCCCTGAGTAATTACCCTGATTCTTTCAAGTAGCCACTCCTGGTTTTTCTTTTTCTTTTTTAAGAATTATTTTATTTAACTTTATTTATTTGCTTTAATTTGACCAAGAGGGACAGGGTGAGAAAGAGAGAGAGAGAGAGGAAAAGTGAGAAAGCAAGCCGTCAGGTCCAGGACTCGAACCACAGTTGGCAACGTGGGAGTCCAGCATCCTTAACAACCACACCATCTGCTGGCCCCAGTTTTTCATCTGATCATTCCTGAAACAGACCTCCCTGGGATGCAGCACTCGGTTAGCTTGTTCATTAGAGGCCTTTCTCAACTTCAAAATGGCCACCGTCCTGCTGACCCTCAAGCGGGCCTGTTTTGCTTCAGGGCCGCCATGGCAGAGTCTGCACTCACTTCTCTCATGGTATTTCTGGGGCTGTGAATTTTGGGGGGATAGCCCACCAAGGTGAAGAACCTCTACCAGCATGGCTTATTGCTGACAAGGTTAGTCTTTATTTATTTGAGATTAGTCTCGATCACTGGCTGAAGTCATATTTGCCAGGTGTCTTCACTGTTAAATTACTTTTCCCGCCTTCTCATATCATTCTCTGTAAGCGAATCACGTAAGTGCAGCCCACACTGGAGGCCCCGCCCCCATTTTAAACTGCTGTCCTGCTGTGACGACACTGGTTTCTCTTAGTCTGAGAACTCCTTTGCCTGCGTGATGAGCTGCATCAGCCTGTGACCAGCAGAGGCCATGGCTCATGGTCCTGCTGTGTGGGAAATGGACGGGGAGTGATGGGGATTGACTCAGCACAAGAGCGAGGAGGACGCTCCACGCAGAGGAGCCTGCTTGGACCTGAGCACAGAAGTGGGCTGTGTGTGCCTGTGGGAACCTGCAGCTTAGACCCAGGCAGGCACCCTCCTGTGCTGCGTGTGACAGGAGCGAGGCCACAGTGCTGTTCTGGCAGGGTCTGCCTCCTCTGCACCTCTGCTCTCTCCCTGCACGGACTGAGGTGAAAGCAGGGGGACCCCTTACTAAGTTAGAGAAACCTCTGGGCTCCTCCTCAGAAAAGTTTTAAATGCTTAAAATAAAATAGATAAGATTACAGAGGAAACCACCTGCAATGCAGTAAAACTATCCAACTGTCACCACTTTGGGCCACAGCAATGTGTGCTTCCGTATTAGGAAGTTAAACTGTAACACAGGGACAGGTTGCAACACTACTGCACTTTGGAAGTAGTGACTGAGTATCTGCCACAATTGTAACAAGGCAATAATCTGTGATCATGACCGGAGAGACTATTGGGGTTTATTGCCTACATTTGGGTAGAAGAAAATGCTAAACTGCAATTAGGGGGTAATAAAAACCAAAATGCATTTTTTCCCCCATCCATAAACCTGGCCTTCTGAATTCTTTGCATAGATCCTTGGAGGGTCAGAGGACCCAGGTTTAGATGCCCTGCTTTAGAACAGGACAAGGACCATGTTAGTTCATGTTTACTCAGCAAACATAGGTAGTGTTTTTCCTGCTCCGGGATGTGTGGGAGGGGTGGGGACAAAGATGAGGCAGGTGCTGGAGGAGCTACGGAGCCAGCACCTCAGCAAAGGGTGCAGATATCAGCTTTGGGGAGAGGACCAGAGGCTGCTGGTCAGGCTTGCACAGAGAGGGAGCTGCTACAGTGGACACTATGTAGAGTGTGTTAGCTGTTTTGGCAGTCAGAGACCTATTTCTGCTCTTCTTCTGTTTGCTTAGGTTTCTGACCCCTGACCTTGGGTTTCAGCAGTGGTTGGGAGGCTAAGCCTGCACGAGGCAGCATTTCTGTGCAGGGCCTATGCAGACCACCAGAACAACACCTGCCATTTCTCCTGGCCCTTCTCAGACACAGTCACCCTGAGAGAGTTGTTGCATTGGTCCCTAGATGCAGTGTAAATGCGTTTGTGTACTCATTTGCGTTGGGCTCTTAGGCTATAGAGAAACCCTTCACCTGTGTCCCACGTGGAAGCCAAAGGTGAAGGATTAGATTTGGCCTTGTGAGGTGGGAGATAGGATGGGGAGGTGGGGAGAAAAGAGCCTCCTTCCTCTGAAGATCAGATTTTTCTACAACTCCGAAATGGTGGTTCTAACCCAAGGGCTACTTGACCTTTGGTTCTTGGACCCCAAACCAATCAGGTCTTTGTGTCTCTTAGGAAAAGAATCTCACTGGTCCAGCTCTACCCAGGGGTCTGTTCCCTGTTCAGTCCACTGTGGCTGGGCTCAGATGCCTCCCATCCCATCGCCCCACATACGTGCAGCAGTCTGAGTAATGGTGCAGGCGAGGCAGATACATCGGCATAGCCTTTGAACGGCTAAACCTATCAACAGCCACACTTGCTCTGAGAACATGCCCTGCACCCTCCCTGCTCTGAGAAGCATTTCCTGAGTCCTACACCCTCTTCAGACAGCATAAGTCATTCTGCAGAGACACGTAGTGTTTCTTTCTTTCTTTTTTAATTTGCTTGAGAGCACATGGGTTCCCTAGAGAGAGAGAGTGAGACAAAGAAAGAGGGGAGAAGTGAGAAAGTATCCCCCCAGAGGTATGGCCATGCCACAATCCCTTCTCCTCCAATCTCTTCTCAGGATTTTGGGCACACATGCACATGTACCCCAGGATTCAAAACACACAGTCGGCCATGTGAGATCCAGCACCTTAACCCCCATGCCACAGGCTGGCCCAGCACAGTGTTTCCATTTCCATTTGGTGTATCTTATTGCCCCAAACTAGAGATTTCTTACTCATGTATCTCCAGGGCCAGCACCATGCCAAGCACCTCAAAGGAGGCTTTCATTAAATTAACAGGTGGGTACTCCCCCTAATGAAATATTGCTGTGCATATTTGTAGCTTCTTTCCCCCTTTTACTTTTTATCTGTGAGGAAGAGTTATCCTTGCATCTAAGACAGAAAAAGCACAGGCTCAGAGAGACGAAAGGGCTTACCCGGCCACTGTCCCTCCCACCTTTGAAACAGTTCCCTGAGGGTGAGCCTCGGCCACCTCCTGCTGCTGGCTTGCTACAGGAATGTCGGTTCTGGACTCTCGGGACTGTGGATGTCTGGTCGGTTGTCATTGATCATGGGACTGTTTGTCCCTCCATTATATCATTTCACTCAAACTCCCACAGCCAGCTTTTATGACCTCTTTTGTTGAATTTTTAGTTTTTCTACCTTCTCCTTTGCTGGTAGACTGACATTTTCTTTTGCCTTTTTCTCTTTTTTCTTTTCTTTGCCTTTTTCTTCTCTTCTCTTCTCTTTTCTCTGTCTTCTCTTCTCATATCTTTTTGTAACTGCCAGAGGCAATGTGTGCTCACTGGAGAGAGAGAGAGAGGGAGAGGAGAGAGAGAGAGAGAGAGAGAGAGAGAGAGAGAGAGAGAGAGAGAGAACTCATTGAAATCCTTTTTCTTCATTGCTCCATGCCATCTGAATTTGGGGCACACATGCACATGTGCATGGTGTTTTCAAGCCACTGGGACCAGGATTTGAACCATGGTCAACCATGTGGGATCCAGCTTTCTAGCACAGCATTTGACCAACAGGACCAACCCAAGGGGTAACATTTTCTTGTTGCTGCAGTAAGTGTGCTTCTCACGGCTCTCTCCCTCTTCGTGGAATGAGCTGAGAAGCCCACAGCATTAGTGCTGTGTGAAGTGAAGTTCGGAGTAAGATGTGAAGACAAATTTTACAGAATGTAACACATGAAAGCGTACATGGGCCTGGCTCCTGCTTTTCCATCTCCTTAGAGGTCAGTTTTGCTCATCAACACTTAGACAGAACCCAGGGGGCCAGCAGATGACATAATGGTTATGTAGCTGGACTCCCATGTAATTCAGTGCAGTTTGAGTCCCAGACCCAGAGGCTTAAAATTCACGTTGGGCACATGTGCATGCGTACCCAGGATCCTGAGAGGAGAATGGAGGAGAAGGGATTGTGGTGTGGCCACCTCCCCCCCCAGGGGGTGATTTCTTGCTTCTGTCTGTCTCTCTGGCAAGTACACGTCCCCTATAGCAAAAAAAGAAAAACTCTCTTAAAATAAAAGGAAGAAAGGAAAGAAAGAAAGAAAGAAAGAAAGAAAGAAAGAAAGAAAGAAAGAAAGAAAGAAGAAAGAAAGAGGGAAAGAAAGAAAGAAAGAAAGAAAGAAAGAAAGAAAGAAAGAAAGAAAGAAGAAAGAAAGAGGGAAAGAAAGAAAGAAAGAAAGAAAGAAAGAAAGAAAGAAAGAAAGAAAGAAAGAAAGAAAGAAAGAAAGAAAGAAAGAAAGAAAGAAAGAAAGAAAGAAAGAAAGAAAGAAAGAAAGAAAGAAAGAAAGAAAGAGAGAGAAAGACAAAGAAAGACCCTGGATTCAGTAAGAACATGGGCCTTTGACTACAGGGAACACCTTTGCATCTTGGTTTTGACCGTGGGGATGGAGGAAAGCTGCCATCCCTGCCACATGCTTTTTATACTGAAATGCTCCAATCATATCTTCAAATTCCATTTTTCCCAAACATTTAAATTTTCTATTTTTAAAAAACTGTGCTATAGGGTACATGTGCTCATCAGAGTCAGAGAGAGAGAGAAAGTGAAAAAACACCTTCTGCGGGGGACGACCATGCCGCAACCCCTTCTCCCCATTCTCCGCTCAGGGTCCTGTCTTCTCATGCTCACATGCCTGGCTTGTTCAAGTCACCCGGTCTGGGCCTTGGCCATGCGGGACCTAACTGCCTTAACCAGCATGCCGCCTGGCTGGTCCCAAACACTTACATTTTCTTTCTTCTTTCTCTCTTTTTCATTCTTTCTCTTTTCTCTCTCTCTCTCTTTATTTCTTTTTCTTTCTCTTTCTTTTATTCTTTCTTCTTTCTTTTCTTTCTTTCTCTTCTTTTTCTTTCTCTCTCTTTTTCTTTCTTCTTTCTCTCCCTTTTTCTTTCTTGCCAGAAGGCACATGTGCTTGCCAAAGAAAGAAGGAATGGGATAAGGCACCCCCAGTGGGGTGTGGTCATGCTGAAATCTCTACTCCATTTCTCCATCCTAGATTTTGGCCACACACATATATCCACCTGGCATGTGTTGGAAGTATCAGGGGTGGGATTTGGACCATAAAGTTAGCCGTCTGGGATCTGGCTCCCACTGGATCACAAAACTAGACCCATTTTCTCAAAACTTCAACCACTTAATATCCTCAGAAATTTCCCCTGAAGTCTATGTACTCATCTTAATCCGAGGCATTCATAGGTGGTTAACTTTTGACAATCTAACTACTTTTTTTTAAAAAAAGAATTAGTTATTTAATTTTATTATTGTTAATATTTTTATTATTATTTAATTTTATCAGAGAGAGAGAGAAAGTGAGAAAGCATTCTTCCAGGTCTGGGACTTGAACTGCAGTTGCCCATGTGGGAGTCTAGCACCTAGCTACCTGCCAGCCCCTGCCAATCTAACTTCTAATTTTTATCAAAACACACTTCAGTACAGAGGTGCTCTAGGACACAATTCATGTAACAGTTACTTTTTATTGAAGTTGAGCCTCCTCTGAGTCTATTCAAATCTCATCATGTGTTTTGATGAGAGGATTTGGCTGGGCGATATCAAAACTGTCCCTCACGTCAGCCTCGCCTGCCACCTGCACACCTGTTCACACTGCTGGACTGCACTGTGCACCATGCTGGTATTTAGAGACTAAGAAGGGGGATTTAAGTCAAGTCATAGCATGAAATAAAAACATAAAATATCTTTCATTAAAATAAAAGAGCCTCCAACCAACTATTGGTGACATTTTTTCTTTGTGTTTTATTTATTTATTTTTAAAAGTTTGCTTATTTTATGAAAGAGAGAGAGAGATACAGCACCCCTAGCAGGGTCTCGATATCACAATCTATCTGGTCTCTGTTAGCCCAGCATGGCCACACACTCATCTGTGTACTCAGGGAGGTCTCTGAATGTTAACTGGTGACCTTCCCATATGAGTCTGCCTTGCTGAGCATCACATTTTACCACTGCACCACTCTCCAGCCCTTCTGCTATTTTAAATAAGGGCTAAATACATGAAATACATAGACCCACCCATTGATAGTATTTCTTACTGCAGTGTTGTCTGTTGTCCCCAGTTTATGATAAAAATA
Organism: Tupaia tana; assembly: GCA_026018925.1. Taxonomy (NCBI): domain Eukaryota; kingdom Metazoa; phylum Chordata; class Mammalia; order Scandentia; family Tupaiidae; genus Tupaia; species Tupaia tana. The sequence goes on along the minus strand of JAKSZU010000008.1, from coordinate 85,107,838 downwards.
AGACTTAGCAAAAAATAGATGTTTATGAAGTATCTATTATGTTTTAAGTGTTGTCTTGAAATTTTGCATGCGGTATGCATCCTGCCAAGAGGTAGTACTATTATCTTCTGCAACTCACAGTGGAGGAAATTGAGGCTTACATGGGTGCTATAAGGAACTCCAGTAGGAAATAAAATGTATCAAGAGCTGCTTCACTCCCGGAGTCCATGTAGCCTCTTTTTATTCCAGCTGGTGGTCAGTGCTCTGTCCACCCACCCAACCTCTGCTTACCAGTCCCTGTCCTGTACCGGGCACTGTGCTAGACTCAGAGGATGCAGTCACTGACCTCACAGTACCCACAGTTGGGTACAGAGAAAAGGACTTGATAAATAGGTGAGAGAACAACCGAATATACACTAAAAATTCCATTTTGTATTTACACAAAGTGACTTTTTAGCCTGGATATATTGGCAGCTCTGGTCTTCTCCAAATTCCAGAATTCATATTTCTAAGCCCATCTCCAAACTTTTAAACCAGCTTTAATTTCTATATACCTAGGACCTAATTTTCACCATCTACTCATTGATTGGCGATGCTCAGTGCCCTATCATTGCCTCTTAACAACTGAACATGAAAACCCACCGAGTCCTGTGAGTTACTTTGCTAATGATTTATTACTTTAAGGAGAAAAGTTGTAAACAGAGATTTTGAGCAATGAAAACCTTTCAACTGAATAAACACATTCCACACTATACAAACCATGAGAATAAGGAGGAATGTTGTAAAACATGTCGGATTGTCAAAGCATCGTTTTTACTCCAATGGGAAATTTTAAGACATTTCTCCATTTGTATTTTTAGTGGCAGTAAGAATATTTAAGTATTAAATCACAGCTTGAAAATAGATATACACGTGTCTATTTATACAAAAGCAATATGTACGTGAAAGATAAACAGTTGACAGTTGACAGTTGACAATTGACCAGTCAAGGTTCCCAGCTCTGCAGGGTCATCATTGTGGTGACTTTGCAGCAGAATGAGTCTTTAAAAAGCACTGACATGATTCACCATCACAGTTAGGGGACAGGTAATGTCCCCACAATCCCTGTGGCTGCACAGTACAATGCGAGCGAGATTACAGATCATAGCGTGATCTTTGATCTCTTTCTGAATCACTTTCCAAGTCAAAGTTGCAGCTATTGTCAGGAAAGCACCTCTTGTGAAGTCCTCCCTTTGGACTTGGGGGGCAGGATAAGCAGGCTTAGTGTCACGTGAGAAGGCTCAGAGATCAAGCTATCCTGGGTGAGTGATCCTGCTCTGTATTTCACTGGCTGCTAAGACCTTGAGCGAATGCCTTAATCTCCATCGCGCTCGGCTGCCTCATCTCTAACCTAGGGAATCACAACAATGTCATGTCTCTTAGGTGGGCGATTTGGACTAAATGAGATATGGCAGCAAAGCTCCTAGCTCAAAACCCAGCATGTGCTCAGGCCCCACCCAATGGTTTAGCAGGAATTAGTGTGATGAATTCAGGTCTCTCTCCTTCTCCCACACTGAAGCACACAAAAGACACCCACTCCTTAAGTACTAATGCGAATTTCTTCATCAAAGGTTAATTAATGCTTAGTGTACCTCTTCTCCACCTCAGATCAAGTTAGGAAGAGCCAGAGAGGATGGGGCCAGCAGGTGGTGTGCTGAGTAAGGTGTTGGATTCCACATGGCTCACTGTGTGGTTCTAGTTTGGGACCCATAGGCTAGAAAATCATGCCAGGCACATATGCATACATGCTCAAAATCCCAAGAGGAGAGAAGGGAGAAGGGATGGCAGCATGGCCATTCCCCCGGGAGGGGGATGGTTGTGGTGGTGGTGGGTGATTTCTAAGTTTCCCTTTTTCTCTGTCTCTTTCCAGTGAGCACGTACACCCTACGACAAAAATCTTTAAAAAAGAGCCAGAGAGGCCGTCTGCTTGGTCCATTTGAACCCCTGCCAATGTGATTCTCCAATAAGAGTCACTATATGCTTCCTCGAGGGCATGGTAACGTAGAATAATCTAGGGTTTGGGCTCCAACTCTGTTTTTGGTCACTTCTCAGACTCTGAGTTTCAGATTTTCCATTTATAAAGTGGAGAATAAATATATATGCAAAATTGCTGGTATAATTATTGGGTCACTCGGTAAGTCATGATGCATTTTTGGATAGAAAAACAGAAAAATACATCATGACTTTCTCGACAACCTAATAAGAACATAATGAAAAACTTAGCACAGTGCTTGGCCCCAAGTAAGAATTCAATAAATGGGCATTTTTTTCCATTATGATTATTATTCCTAATTTTTGTTAATGCAAGTCACACTATCTCAGGACATTCTGACTCATTCTTCATTGCCATTGGGCCCAAATCTCCTTCCCCACAACTTGGACCCAGACTTTCTTACTGGTCTCTACAGAGGGCAGGTCTATATCTCAAAGTAACAGTAAGTAGATCATTCCAGCCACCCAAGCCCATCCATGCTAGGCTAATCCCCAGTTCCTCCAACTAAGCTTCCTATGGTCTTGGATACTGTGTTCAGTTTTCCAAACTGGGGTCCACTTCAGTGAGACCCAGCTCTTGTGTTTTCACTGAATTTCAAATGGGGTTAGTTTTTCTCTAGCCTTGTGGTTTATAGATGGCTTATGTTTCCATTCTAAGAGAATCCAACATGGGCTAGCACCTAATGGGTAAGGCAGCCACATCCTACATTGCCAACTGTGGTTCAAATTTGTCCTAGAGGCTTGGAAAATGCACTGGGCACACATGCATGTGTGCTCCAAATTCCAAAACAATGGACAAACAGAGGACAAGGAATCGCAGCATTACCATACTCCCTTGGAGGGTTCTTTGGGAAGTGTTTTCTCCCTCTCTCTGACTCTTTGATTGTCTCTGGCAAGTACACATGCCACCTGGCAATTGAAAAAAAAAGAAAGAAAGAAAGACAACCCAACATGATCCACCTAGATTTATAGTAGAGAAAATACATGACACAAATTCTCTTTACGCAGGAATTCTTACATAGCATATACGTATATATATTTCTTTATATTTTTCAATGTCCCTTTTCTTATGACATTGAATGTAAGTTTTTGGCTGATAAAACTAGATTTTCACATAACTTTGGAAGAAGAGAGCTTCTAAATAAAAGTAGGAACACGTGCATGATGCCCTTTGTCCATCGAGTACACACTGAGCCACAGTGTGAGGCATACAGTGCCTTTTGGGAGGTCACAGTAAGGAAGATTTATTCCCTGTCCCTTTTCCTATTTAGAGACCCTCCCCCCACGCTGCATATAATTCCTTCATGAATTACCACACAATTCGATATGCAGTATTAGATAAACAGAAACATCTTTTAAATGTATGATGAGACTGGTTTTGACTTGGAGAAGCTGATCTACAAGGGATGATGGATTTGATATTATTTTGGATGCCTTGGTACCTAAATGATCAGAAAGTCAGCCACTCTCTCCTCCCAGAAAAGGAGCTAGAAAAACAATAGTAAGAACAAAGAGTGACAGTGAGATGTTGCTTATTCCAGGATGTTTTCCTATTCCTACATGTTTGGAAGCTCTAAAAGAAGGGGAAAGACTGTGGGTTCTGAAGTCAGACCAACTTGGGCTTCAATCCCACCCCTCCACCAGCTGGGTGACTTTGGTCAAATATCCTCACTTCTCTGATTTCTAGTTTCACATTCGTATTAACAGAAAAAATAATGGGAATTTCTCCACATTGTCATACAGGTTCGGTGAGCTTGTATATGTAAAGCACCGAGAACAACATAGCATAGAAGGTACTAAGTAAAAGAGTTTAACAGTAAATGGTATATTTTACTAATAAATAATAGCCTCATTTCCATCAATAAAAACTTTCTCTTTCTTTTAGCTTCAACTCCTTTTTGACTTTTCACCCCTATTTCTAAGCTAATAAGCCTCTGTCCTCATCATCATTTTGGTCCTCAGATACCAAAGCTATAAAATGGGTCATTTTGGCAGAAATAAATGTGTCCTGGTCCCTGGGTCCTGTAGCCTCCAGCTCTAGAGGCCACCCCAGGCTGATGCACAGTAGACACTTCCTGGTTTGACCCACACCCAACCTAGATCTGTCTTAGTCATTTCAGGCCACCTAGCCTGGTCTTCAGCTGAGTCTCTCAAGCCTCCTTAAGAGAGAAGAATGTCCTAGGGCACCACTCTCAAGGGTCAGAGAAGCCAGTCCAGAGGCTCCACCAATTCCCATGAGCCCTATGCAAGGAGAACCTCAGGATGCATGGAAGAGCCTGCCAACAGCCCAAAGGCCTGTCAGATGGCTTCAGATCTGGGGCTAGTATTGATTGCTCCTTTGAGGTTGTTGACCTTACCCTGACCCTGTATTAACTCGGCACTTTTCTTACAAACAAGAATGCAATTTATCAAATTGCTTTTGACTGAGTTGAACCCAATGTGGATTGTTCACAGTACAGGAGTAAAGATAAACTTAACCTCAAAAATGCCCAGGTTCGTGAATACAACTTTCCATGAAAAGCCAAACCCAAATAATCATTCACCTCACTTGGCAAATGTATGATGACCTTGGGGTGCACACATCTTTGGGATCAGAGCTTCTTTGGGTATGCTGTGGTCAGAACTGCCCAGGAAAGTCCCACATGGCAGGTCCGAATAATCCCATCTATTCTTCTGAACAGAGACCCAAGAAGTCTATTCAGACTTCTCGTTTGGCACCTATACAAGGAATTAGTGGTATGGGGTATCTGGCTGATTTTATTCTTCGGAACTTGGGAAAGATCCAGCAGGACTTCCAGTGATTTGGACAGGCTGAATCAGGCTTCAATCTGGTCCAGACAGCCAGAGACAGGCATTTTCTTTGGAGTGGATGCCTTAACCTGAGCAGCACCATCATCATGGGTCATCTGGGTAGTTGGAGACAGGGGAGGAGGCCAAGGGTCTAGTTCAGGGTCATGAGAAGTAAGGAGGAAGTGGATAAAAGAAGGCTCAGTTGTGAAAGTACTTGGCCTAGAAGGCTGGCTGCTTTACAAGCTTTAGGCCAGGCCCCAAATCAATCCTTGATTTTCTTCTGCCTAATTGGCAATTTCTGAAAAGTCAGGGTAGGATTCCAAGTCAACAAAGATGTCGTTGGGATTCCTGCAGCTCAGGTTGCAGAAGCAAGCGTTAATCCACTGGACCTGGCGGGAGAAGCCAGGCCCCTCTGGACACTGGAAGGAGACGTCGATGGTCTTGGACTTGTAGGGGATGCAGCACCTGTCGTCGGTGCAGATCCCACAGTACTTGGGTCGGTAGGAGCGTGTGCTGCTGCAGCCCGCAAGGGTGAAGTTCATGGGTGCCTCTGGCTGGTACACAGCCAGACACTTCTTCCCCGCCTGCAGGAAAGGACAGGAAAGCAAAGGAACTTTCAGCTGGGGTGTGCAGAGAATAAACCACCTTCTCCCCTCCCAGTCCCCAGTTCTCCCCTTCTCACTGGGTGCTTCACCTACTTTCAGAGTCACAGCATCTTCCAGCAAGGAAGGATATTAGCAGATACAGGGAGATTCTCAATGTCTTACACAGAGGGAGCTGAGGACCACGAAGAGGATTGCCATGCTTGGGTGGAATCTCTCAGCTTGCAGTTCCTCTTCTCTCCTGCATTGCAGCCTTGACAATGCCCAGTCATGAGTCAGTTTCACTAACATGGGAAACCTTTATAGTTTCTTCAGCCAACCTAGCTTCCCCAGCTAGTGAGTAGCAGAGCTGGCATGGGGACTTTATGACCAGGGATATGCCTCCTCTCCTCTGCCTTCCACAGCCTCTCACACACACTGTTATCATGCAATGCATTTAGCAGGGTTTATGTTACTTAAAGGTAGCTCTATTCTTCCTCTGGACTTTGGGCTACCTGAAACTTGGGGCTCTTTTTCTGTGTCTCTGGTATAATTTTGAGTCTGGCAAATAGTAGACTCTTACTAAACTCATTGGACTAATGGCCTCAGGGTCTATGGTGTACTAACACCATGCCAGAGCTAGGGTAGAGCAGATTCAGGTTACGTGGGCACCAAGTTTATGCAACTCAGGGAACCTCTCAGGGCACAGCATGGTGGGGATGGTGGGAATCAGGACCCAATTAGCTCAGAGCCTTTGTTTCTAACCCTGCTGCAGGTGTCTTTTCCATTCAAGGAGAAAATAGAGAAGAAAGTAAGGCAAGAAGAGGGGAAGCAGGAAGAGGAAAGATGGATCTGGCTGGCAAACTCAGAGATGGCTATAGAGGCTCTCCAGGAGACAGGTGCAGTGTGGATGACTGCAGAGAACTGTGGGCAGCTGGGCTGTCTTGTCCCCTGAGCCATCCTGTCCTCAGTATCACTGAGGAAGCATCCGGGATCCAAAAGTAGAATCAGCATGGAGTTTTGTTTTATTTTGTTTTGAAGGGACACCGGTAGACCAGCCCTAAACAAGAGCAAGGAGACCTCAAAGCAGGCAAATTAAGTGCATTTCTAATTCCAAGGGCTGGGATCAGTCTGCGTCCCAACGCATCCCTGATACCTCACTTTAATTATCTTAGACTCTCAGGACTGTGAGGAAAGTTAGATGTCAGCTTTAATATTTTAACAATGAGGGGAGGGGGTTAAGAGATGAGAGGAGATTGGCCACTGCCGCGTCCAGTGACAGTTATGGCAGACAGGCATTGGCTCTAAGCATCCTGAGCCTGTTTAGTGAGTGTCGTGGCACTTTGTGTGGCTGTTGCATGCTCCAGTATAGGTGGGAATGGGCTGGCATGGGGGAGAAGGGAGGGGAGAAGTCGGCGAGGGTCCCTCAGAATTGTTACGGAAGAGGAACTCTCTAAGGTCCCTGAGTCTGCTCTGGGTGACCTCTCTGGTGACCTCTGTTCTAATAATATGGTAGCCCCCAAAGATTCCATTGAATGAAACTCACAACGCACAAGTCCTGTCACATATATCATCTCAACTAACTAGTACCCCAGCCCTACCAGGTGGGTTTAATTATTCCCATTTCACAAACGGTCCCCGGGAGGACGCTCAGGAGCCAGGTTCAGCGTCAGGTCTGCCCACTCACCCAGTCCAAGGCGGCTACCCCCGCTCCGAACTCACCTTGATGTGAAGGCGGAGGTCCACGTCACACGGCCGCAAGTTGCAGAGACGGCTCTCCTGCTCAGGCCAGCAGCGGGCGTTGACGGTGGAGATCCGGGTGGAGACCCCCAGGCCACAGGTGGTGGAGCAGGGGCTCCAGGGGCTCGTGTAGGCAATGCAGTTCTGGTGCCATGGCTCCACCTGGCCCGCGGCCGCTGAGCATGGGGACCAGATTCCCTGTGAGTCTCCAGCCTCAGCCTGTCCCCAATCTTCACCCATCACACTAAGATTGGGGTCCCCAAAACCCAAGGGGAGCAAGAGAGATCTGGTTGACTTCTAACCCATACAGGGACCCAGGGGCAGGAGGACATGTTCTAAGATAGACACATGGAAGGGAAACTACCCTTCGAGACAGGTGAGCCTGAGTTCAAATCCTGCTTTACCATCTACAAGCTGTGTGATCTTAGATAACTCACTCTGGGCCTGTCTCCTCATTAGAACGACCGTGTCTGCCTTGTGAAGCTGGTAGACAGTGTGAGTGTCTCAAATTGGAGTGAATATATACTGAGTACCCTGCTAAGTGCTGGGAATGAAAGGTTAGGAAGACACTCTTCCTGCCCCTGCAGAGATTAAGCTTATTTGGGGGAAATTCAATGGTGAGCACCTACATCCTAGTGCTGAAGATTCCATCCTGGTAAAGCTAAGGGCATAGTGGTTAAGGGGACACATGGGCTTCAGAGCCAAATGACCTGGGTTCAGCTTGTGGCATTGTTACTTACTGGCTGTATAACTCCCCCCCCCCCCCCCCATCCCCGATTAGCTAGGCCCTGTGCCTACACTCCATCCCCCACAGATGAGGCTGACAACAGCATCTCCCTCCCAGGGCTGTGGTCAGAAAAGACTGGATGGTCCTGCCTCTTCGTCAGCCCTTGGTCCCGGGAGAGTGTGTGGGTGCCTGGTTGTTGACCACACTGACCAGGGACCCTTGCATGGTTTTGTTCATGAGTGTATCCCTGACATCTAGAACATGGTGTGGGGAGCAAAATCTGTCTGAAAAATGGAGCTGAGCTGGAGACGGAGGTAGCCAGTAAGACAGAGTGCTGTTCGTGGGAAGATGGAACAAGGGACACAAGAAAGAAGAGGCCAGTCTCAGCAGGTGCGTGTGCACGGAAGCTGAAGAAGCAGAGGGGACAGGGTTGAGAAGACAGGTGGAAAGGCAGAGAAAAGAGGGAGAAAGAGAAATAGAGAGACAGAAAATTGGAACTAGAGGAGAGAAAATACGAAGGGGGAGGGGAGAGAAGTGAAAAGTGATACAGGGGAGAAATCTAGAAACCAGTGGAGAAAGAGGGGAGGGCAGCTCTGTACTCAGCCCCTCGGAGCTAGCAGGTATGGAGAGAGTGGGGACCAAGGAGTGCAGGAACTAATGGGTGAGAGAGAGGTCTGAGAGACAAGAAGGAAAGGGAGGTGTCCAAGGACAGAGGGCAGGCAGGGCTGGGCAGCAAGCTGTTGCCGTGTGTCTAGGGAGGGAGGGATTTGCCTAGGAAGATAAAGGGCTTTCGTTTCTGGGTCACCAGGCTTGGCGGGGCTCTGCCTGTGCTCAGTCACCACGAGGTCACTGGGCCACACACAATGGGCAGAGGCCCCTGCCTCCCCTCCCCCACATGACCCTGCTGTGGCCCTGCTGATGGGGGGCTGTGGTGGGGGATGTGGGCTTCCTCGTTGTCCTGGGCCTGCTGGGGACCAAGTTTTCCCTGCCACCTCCCACACTATCACAGGACTGCTTCTTCACTGGAGCAGTTTTGTCCCCTGGGGCACATTTGGCAGTGTCTAAAGGTGTTTTTGGTTGTCACAATTTGTGGTGGGAGATGCTACTGGCATCTAGGAGGTGGCAGTCAGGGTTGCTACTGAACAGGACAGCCCACCTCAAAGAATGAGCCAGCCAGTAGCATGGTGGGTAAGGTGCTGGATCCCACATGGTCAACCTTGCAGTTCAAGTCCCAGACCCAGTGGCTTGAAAAACGTACTGGGTATGTGTGTGTGAGTGTGTCCTAAAATCTCAAGAGAATGAAGGAGATAGGACTGCAGTGTGGCCATTCCCTGGGGAGTGATTTCTTACTTTCCCTCTCTCACTGTCTCTCTCCAGTGAGTGTACATGCCCTATAGGAAAACATAATCACCTGATTCATTCAAGTGGCAGTGGTGAGAGGAGAAGTCCTCATCCACACAGCCCCTGAGCAAACCCATGCACTTACAATTTAAAGCATTCACCAACACCCTTGGGACTCCCTGACTCTATTGCCATTTTCTGCTCCCTCGTGTCCACTTGCCCGGTAAAGGTTCTGTCGAGAGGTCCTCCTTCGCTGTCTTCCGGGCATGAAGAGCTCCCGTTTTCCTCTCACATCCCTGACTCTCCTTTCTGTCTCTCCTTGGCCTCTTCTTCTAGCGCCCACCCCTTAAATGTCAGCTTTCCCAGACCTCTGCCCCAGGACTGCTCACCCCATGGCCATCCCACTCTTGGCTTTCAGCAACTCCAAGCAGATAGCTTTTGGAGTGCTCTCCTGCTCCTGCTCCATCGCTCTCTCTAGTGCTGTCCCTGCTGGAGTTTTTACACTATGGTCCCATGGGCAGGACTTCCTGACTCAAGTTCAACCTATCTCAGACGAAGTGGCTTTCCTTCACCCAAACATGGTTCTTCTCTTGTATTCTAGTCTAGGTAATGACGAGCCAGGGAGTCATCTTCCACTCCTGTCCTTCATGCTATACATTGGATTGACACCAAGACCTTTGGTCTTACTCGAGCAATGCCTCCAGCATCTGTCCCTTCCTCACCAGCTCTGCTCCCACTGTTGCAGTTCAGGCCTTCATTAGCATATTAATTCATCCAGTCATCATCCACCCATTTATCCATCCAGCCATCTACCATCCATCCACTCATCTATTCGTCCATCATCCATCCATCCATTCACCCATCCATCATCTTTTCATTTATCCATTTATCTATTTATCCATCCATCCATCCATCCATCCACCCTCCATCCATCCACCCACCTACCATCCATCCACCCACCCACCATCCATCTATCCACCCTCCATCTTTCCATCCACCCTCCGTTCATTCATCCATCCATATATCTATCCATTCAACCACCCTCCACTCATTCATCTATATACCTATCCATCCAGCCAGCCATCGTCCATTCATTGATTCACACATCTATTCATCCATCCATGTACCAATATAATAAACATTAAGTGGGTACTGTCTGGCACTGGGCTGGGCTTCAGGAGTCAGTGGTGAAACAGACTTGTTCCCATGCTCCCTTTCCAGGGCTTCCTCTTATCTGGCTTATCTGGCTGAGGTCTTACCTGTCCACCCCTCCTACATAATAAAGGGGAAGCCTCAAGTCATCATGAAGCCTCTAGTAGCTCTATCTCTTCCCTCTCTTGTCCTTGCACCTCATGCCACCCCAAGCCAGGTACTCACCCATTCTCTAACGTCCTCAGTAGGGTAGTAATGGGCTGCATACATATAGCTTTATTCTTTATAAGCACATCCTCGTTCTATGCTCTGAGGGTCTCACAAGGTAGGCAGTACAGATATTTCTATTTTGCAGGCTAGAAAATAGGGTCCCAGAGGAGATGTGACTTTCCTAAGGTCACACAGCTTTTAAGTTGTAGACTGGAGAATGGGACAAGAGGGCTCAAGTTGTTCATAGGCAGCCAGAGTCCCTGGAAGGTCTGTAGCCCACCCGTAGGGACCTGCCACTGGCCCGCCCAGGTCCTTGAACCCACCAAAGGCATCCATGTCACGTGGTGCAGTCTTGCGTGGCTTCTTGACGTCATCGTCGCACACCCACTGCTTGCAGCAGTGGCCAGGCACGCTTGCCCGCCGGGGGTGGCGGCACCAGAGACGTGGGGGACGCTCATGGAGGCACAGAGGTGTGCAGCCCACTGCACCGTCGACGCATGTGCAGTTGTACTTGCAGTTAGGCTGGAAGGACTGCCCGTTTTCATAGCGCACCCCATCCAGAACGCAGCCCACGCCGACCACCTCTGCAAACACAGGCGGACATGAAGTTAGGCCTGGCAGGCACAATACCCACAGCTGGGCAGGGCTGCTGCTATGGAAGCTTCCCACTGCTCAGCCAGACCCCTATCTCAGGAAATCTCTCCCAACATGGGGGGGATGCCAGGGCAAAGCCAGGGAGGGGTGAAAGGACTTGCACAGTTGGGCAATACGGAGTAGAGTGGGACTTCAGTGTGAGTGTGCAGGAGGTTCTTCATAGCTACACTGCCCCCACTGAGTGACCCCCAGTGCCAGCCTCTGAGTGGAAGGATGCAGGATGCTGAGGGCAGGGTCCTAGGGGGCTTATTCTCTACAGTCCCCACCTGACAAGCCTGCTACCGATAAATGCCTGCCACAAGGGCTCATGGCAGACTTGGAACACATTCAGCACCCTTAGAAACACACGTTCCATTCTTCTAGTGCCTATTTATGGACCATCCTGGGTGCTGGGGATTCAATAGTGAACAAAACAGACAAAAGTCACATCCTCGAAGACCTTACATTGTTGTGGGTGTGACAGAGGAAAGAATATAGTTCAAATGGAATGTCGATGGTGACAGTTGATGGTGACAAGTGTCTAGAAGAAAAGTGGAGCAGAAAGAGGAAACTGGGAGTGGTGGGCAGTTGCAAGATGTTTCTTTTCATTCATGAGAGAGAAAAGGCGCCCCAAACAGGGCTTTGTTGCAGCGACCCTTCCCCAGCCCCACAGCCAGCCAGGATCACAGGTGCATGTGAGCATGACCAGAGTGTGCAGTTAGACCCAGGATCTGAACCCAGGCCTCCATGTGGCTCCAGTATCTCACAGAGGGACTCTACTGCTTGTGACACCTGGGCTGAACCAAAGCTGCAAAATTAAATAAGGTAGGGGCTTTGGAAGGCCTCACTGAGGTGATGATATTTCAGCAAAGACTGCAAAGACGTGAGCAAGTGAGCCCGCCCAGGTGTTGGGAGAAGAGTCTTCCAGGTAGGGAGGGGACCTACCACAGGTGTAAAGCTCTGAGGTGGGAGTGGGTCTGGCTTGAAGAAGAAGACAGAGGAGGGGAGGGGGCCGAGGAGATGAAGTCAGAGAAGGTTCCCTGTGGGCTCAGAGGACAATACAAGCTGTTGGAGCCCCAAATCAGGTCAGGCACACAGTAGGTGCTCAATCAGCATCAGAATGAGAATACTCATGATGCTGAGTTGAATATAGACTGAAGAGGAATGAGGGTAGTGTCAGGAGGCCACCCTGGTAACTCAGGCCAAGATCCAGAGCCGTGAGAAGGGATATACTTGGAGGGAAAGCTTCTGGGAGCTGCGATGGAGCATATGAGGTGGAGAGGAAGGAGGACAAGGATAGCTTCTGGCTCTATCTATGGCTGGAGCTCTGTAAGGAAACACAGGTTCTGTCCTCAGAGGAACAGGGTTTGGGTAAGTGGGTTCAGGGTTCTTCAGGTGACATGAGGCACAAGGCCGGGTGGGTTAGTTGTACAATCCCGAGTTCAAGGAGAGCTCTGGGGCTGCTGGGTCAGATGTCACCCTTCATAGCATGCCTAGCTTTGAGGACGGCTTCTAGAAATGCAGGAAGAATGTACCCTGGCACCCAGAGCCTGGAACCTGCAGTCTGCCCATAGGTCTCTCCTGCCCCGGCTTTGCCTGGAGGTGGTTAGTTACGATACTAATTCTAATGCCTAGCAGGAGTGAAGGCTTTCCAGGCACTGCCTCTGCGCGTGGCCACTGGCTCTGCCCTGTCAGGCTTATTGCATGACTTCTCTCATGCTAGAGGAAACACGTCCATAGTCGCAATCTTCATTTTTACATAGAGCAAAACTGAGTCTCCGTGAGATAAAGTCACATGTCCGAGGTGACTGTAGAGGGAAGCAGAATCTCAGTCTGTGTGGATCTTGCTGTGGTTACTGTTTTTCCGGGGTGTGGTTACCCATGGAAGAGGTGCAAACAGGAAAAGCACTAACATTCCCTGACCATCTGCTCTGTGCCGGGCACACTGGCCACGTCATCTCATTCAGCTCTCCCAGCAACTCCATGAGAAGAGCTTTCTTTCTTTATTTTCTCTGTCTGGCAGACAGGAAAGCTCAGAGAGGTTAAGTTCCCCATTTGCTCAGAATCAGGAAGCTAGTACATGACAGAGCTGGGACTTAACCCTCGGGGGAATCCTTGTAAGGCCCATTTCCTCCACCAGACACCAGGAAACTGGGGAAATAGGAAAGGAATAAAAGGGAGGAAGCACCAATGAATCACTGAGCTTTGAATTCTGACTCACTGGCCATACCTTCCCACTCCAGGAAGCACTATGCGTGTGTGCCTGTGTGCCTGTAGTGTGTATGTGTGTGCATGCATATATGTGTGCATGTTGGTGGAGGTGGGAGTGATCTGAAGCCCACAGCTCCACCCCTGTGTATGGCGATGTAGGAGGGAGGAGCCAGTCCTGAAGGCTGAGGAGTCCTCAGCGCAGTGGCTCTCACCTTTAGCTGCATGACTTAACCTCTTGGGGAGCTTCTGAAAAGTCCCATGCCCACATCATCGCCAGAATATGGGATTGGCCTGGGTTTCAGCAGTTTTCTTTGTTTGACCTCAGTAGTTTTCCAATTCCCCCAGGTGAGTTCACTTTTCACTCAAGGCTGAGAACCAGGGCTGCATCTAGAAGGAGCTAGTCTCCTGGAGCATTGGGTGGGGATTATGATACTAACTCTACTGTTAATGACACTAACGTGTACTGTTGGCTCTGACCAGCCTGCCCACCACTGGCTAGAGGGAAATCAGGTCAGGTGTGGTGGACTCGAGGGTCCCTTCCTCATTTACATTTTTTTTTTTTTTGCTAGAGGGCATGTACACTTGCCAGAAACAGAAAGAGAGAAAAACACTCCTTGTGGGGGATGACTGTGCTGCAATTCTCTCTCCTCCACCTATTACTCCAGATTTTTTATGCAGTTCTCTCTCCTCCACCTATTCCTCCAGATTTTTTAGGCACACACACACACACACACACACACACATCCCCAGCGAGTCCCCCAAGCTCTTGGGTCTGGGATCCAAACCACAGTCAGCCACGTGGGATCCAGCTACCCCAACCACCATGCTACCAGCTGGTCCATCACTCACTTTCTTTGTAATGAGTGAGGTAATGAAGCTAGTTGTTTCCTTCAGTATTTCTTGTCCAATCTCAGGTTGCAAGTCCAACATGGTCTGGTTAACTGTTCTCTTCCTGAAAGACTTTCAGGAATTCGAATCACCTTGCTCTGCCATTTGGCCTTCACTATTCTCCCTCATATCCTGAGCGGACTGTCGGCTGCAAGACACAGTGGTCATGCTTTATTGTAACCCTGATTTATGTAGTTACTCACCTATGTTCACTGAGTGAATGAATCAATGGGTGAATGGATGGGTAGGTGGGGATGGATAGATAAGAGGTGGGGTAAGCCCTACTCTTTAACTGGCCCCAGCCACCAGAGAGCTGGACGTTCTTTGTCACATTTTCCTCAATGACGAAACTCAGAAGGTTATGAAGTCATAGTGCTAGTTAGTGATAATGCTGAGATTCAGACTCAGGCTCTCTAGCTCCAAAGACCCTGCATAAGTCCCTCTTCCAACTGGGGAAGAGTGGGCCTGGAACTAGACCTCTCCTGCTCCCAAGAATGACCATGGATAGGGCTGAGAAGAATTATGCAAAGGAAAGTCAAAACAAGGCCAATAAAACAACAGCAAGAGCCAATCACATTTTCCCCATCCCTTGTTCATTCCTCAACAACCAAGTGAGGTTGATTTTATCAAGCTCTTTCAGTGACATGCTCACAATCACGTAGCTAGCAAGTGGCAGAGCCAGGATTTAAAACCCAAGTATGTCTTCCTGTAAATATCAAGCTCCTTTCACCAAACCACAGTGCCCTTGGGCCTGACCCAGATGCATGAGCGTAGACTAGTGTTTGTACAACCAAAATAGCCAAACAGTCTAATTCAGAGTTCGCTCTGCCCAGAGATATTTAGTTTGGCCCACAGGGTGTTTTTAGAAAGATTTTTAATGTGTTGCCAACATTTACAAATTGTACACAAATCTGGATTTCTGGATTCTTTTGAAAACTGAGAAGACTGGACAAGACCTCGCTCACTTTTCTGCCTGACCACAGAGGCTGAGGCCCAATAGGATGACCTCTGATAACGAAGGCTTACTTTCACCAGTTTGCTAGAGTCTCCGCCATCTTCCCCTGAAGTGATAGGTGCCAGAATTATGGTTGCTCTTTTTTATCACCTGCCGTGTCCTGACTCAAATGCATGCAAATCTCCAAAAGCAGATTTAACCTGTTCTTGGGACAGTCTTCTGGGTGAGTTGACTATTTTCTGAAGATTGTTTCTTAGCGGTACCCTCTTTTTTTCTTTCCCCTCTAGCCCAGATGCCTTCCTGTCAATGTCTTTAGGCCCTGGTTTCTCTTTATCCTGTCTTCTTCTTTTAAAAAAAAATTTATAAGAGCTTATCTATTTCTTCCATGAATGAGAGAGATGGAGAGAGAACACCCCTAAGAGGGTCTTAAACTCACCCTCTGTCTTAGCCAGCCCCAACTGGGACACGTGTATGACCAGTGTCCTCAGGGAAGTTTCCAGACAAAAACTAGCAACCTTCCCATGTGGGTCAACCTCACAGGGCATCACATTTTATTGCTGTATCATTGTCCTGCCTCCTCTCTTCTTTCTTACAGTACAGTCTCATGAACTCAGATTAACTCTATGGCAGCATTTCTGGGAAATTGTTCAGTAGCACTAGAGAGTTGCATATGTCTGTATGAATGTACACATGTATGCACATAATGTGTGTGTATGTGTGTGTGCAGTAAAATGGGTAGGTAAGGATCCATTAGGACAAAAGAGTTCATTGTTTAGATAAGTTTGAAAAGAAAAGGCATCTTATGACAGTTCTTTTTTGGAATTTGATAATGGACAGGAACATTTAAAGTCTCTGAGAACTTTTGTAACACCTGTTTATCTTTATTTATTTCAATTTTTGCAAACTTATATGACCAGGGAATCCTTGGGAAATATAGCACCCATTTAAAAAAATCTCCTTTGGAGATGGTCCCATAGTCTAGTGGTTAAGAGAACCAGATCCCACGTAGCTGAATCCCAGCCCTGGGACTTGAAGAGCATGCCCAGTGCAGGTGCATGCCCCAAATCCAAACACAGTGGGGAAGTGGAGAAAAGATTGTGGTGTGACCATGCCCTATCATGGTTCTCTCTCTCGCTCTCTCTGGTGAGAACATGCACTCTCTGTCAGACCTCAGTTTCCCCCACGCCCCAAATAGATGAGAAGGAAATACACAGGGGTTCCTGAGGGTGGGAAGCTAAGAGGGTATAGCAGGTAAGGCAGGACCTGAGATACCAAGAGGGTGAAGGGAAGGTGGCTTTCCAGACCTTTGGTGGAGACAGAGGAAAGGAAGGCAGTTTCTGGGGCTGCACAACCTCTGAATCCAGGAAAGGATGCCTATGAAGGTGTGATACCTGGCACATGATATAGTTTAGAGATAAGTATGATCATAGTAAACTGAATTATCTTTTTAACAATCCTGAAGAACAGTTGTGAAAAGAGAAAGAAATGATGAGATAGTCTCATATAACTGGAGATGGTTTTCATGTAGGAAGACCAGGCCAGGTTTCCCTACCTGGGAGAGGTTACAGGGGAAGGTAGAGACTGACTTTGTCTATTAGCAGTCAGTTTTTATTGAAGGTATAGACTCCCATGCTCAGTTCCTAATAATTTGATTCAACAAGTCTGGGACGGGACTCAAGAATAGCATTTTTAGCTAAATGATTCTGTGTAGACAATGTCTTAGGTTCTCTTTGAACACACCGTTCTGTGAGACTCATAATGACCTTCAGTAAAAGGAGAAAGACTGGAAGGATGAAAGGATGCAAAGCCATAGACACATAGCTTGGTATGAAAATTGAAGCACAAACCATTAATAAAACAAAAAAGTGCCATAAATTAACCACAAGTCTCAGATAGGATGGTCTGACTTGGATTTATGTGCATAATCCTCATCAACAACCTACTTCAGGAAATATAATGTGTTAGCTGAGGGTGGGCAAATGCTGTGTATGAATATGTAATGGATTATATATGGAGTTATGATTTCAAGAAATGTGTCATTGAGCACCTACAGAAGGAGTTTTTGAGATTCATGAGACTTTGTGGAACTTTTCAAAAGTCAGACTGCTGCATCATTTTGTTTAATTATTTCTTCTCATCATGTTGGGTTGTAGTTAGGTTAAGGCATAGTTGGATCATAGTTAGGTTAGACTAAGGTGATACAAGTCCAGATACAATCAGGAGGCCAGAGAAAAGAGATCTGTGGGGGATAAAAAGGATAGAATACCCACAATAGAGTATCTGAAGAGTGAATAAACAATAGCAACCCTCCCTCCATATCCAAGGACATTATAAAGACCAAAAGCAAAGAAAAAGCAAAGGCAATTAGAATTTCCAGGAAAAACAAAAGGCATCCTAAGAAAGGAAATTCAAACAAGAACACTATCTCATGCTGCAGTGAACAATATTTACATAGCCATAGTATTATAAATACTGGTGATTGTCTAACCAAAGTTTATGACAGTGATATTTGGATGATAGGCCAGATGTCAGGTAGTATTGAGAAGTTAAGTCAACAACTATAATATAGGAATATTAATAGATGATCCAAAATTGATATATCAAGCCAACTAAGATGTTACAGAAAACATGGATTATATGATAGTTACTATTAAATGAAATGGCTAAAAGTTAAAAGTAACTGTAGCATCTGAAGGAACATGGCTTGTAGGAAGTTTCACACTAGTGAATGTTAGTCTTTCAAGGCTACTAGATTTTTAGAAACCATCTTATTTTAATTTATACATTATCACCAGAATATCTGGAACTTGGCAATGTCTCTGGGAGACCATGGGAATCTGTCAAAGGGACCTGCCACTAAGAGAATAAAACCAGGATTAGTTACTTCCCAGAAACACCCTCTTCCTCAGGAACCACCATGAGTGTACCCTCAGGATGGAGAAGAGAACAAGAGAGCTTTTGAAGGCACATGGAATGTAAGAATTGCTCTCTATCTAAGAAGAGCTCAGACTCTGGCTTCTAATCATACACTAGAGTTGGGGGTACCTCCTACCCAACAGAAGCTTGGCCAGGTCAAGGGCTTTGTGTGTGCCAAGGGAGAGGGGTGTTGGGCCAGAGTTGGGGGTTCTGAGAGCTGGTTGGAATGTACAGACGGTCTCACTTACGTGCACACACTCCTATTGCGTACCTCGGGCGGTCCCCACTGTAGTCACAGTAGAGGCCCCGATGGGGATCACAGATGGCAGCCTCCGTGCAGTTGTCCCCAAGCTGTTGGGCACACACCTTGCAGCATTCACAGCCATCTGTGATGAGGCTGACCCCAAGTGGGCAGCGGGGTGGGGATGGCGGGCACTCACATGGCCACTTGCAGAATTGGGGACGTGATAATGTGTCCTCCCATGGGTCTGGGGTGACATCCATGGTCGTGGAAACTGGAGAGAGGGCCTGTGGGGGAATAGCAGAGGAGAATAGGGATGTTGAGGCAGGGATTTCAAAGTCTGAGTGCCCTGCAATCATCTTCCTTTCCTTTCCTTTCCCTTCCCTTCCCTTCCCTTCCCTTCCCTTCCCTTCCCTTTTTTTCCTTTCCTTCTTTTCTTACCTCTCCTCTCCTCTCTCTCTCTCTCTCTCTCTCTCTCTTCTCTCTCTCTCTCTTCTCTCTCCTCTCTCTCTCTTCTCTCTCCTCTCTCTCTCTTCTCTCTCCTCTCTTTCTTTCTCTCTCTCTCTCTCTCTCTCTCTCTCTCTCTCTCTCTCCCCTCTTCTCTCTCTCTCTCTCTCTCTCTCTCTCTCTCTCTCTCTTCCTTCCTTCTTCCTTTCTTGCTTCTTTAGTTAGGTTAGACTAAGGTAATAAAAGTCCAGATAGAATCAGGAGGCCAGAGAAAACAGGTCTGTGGGGGAGAAAAGGATAGAATACTCACAATAGAGCATCTGAAAATGAACAAGTAACAACAACCCTCCCTCCAAATCCAAGGACATTATAAAGACCAAAAGCAAAGAAAAGCAAATGCAATCAGAAACTCTAGAAAAAACAAAGGGCATCCTAAGAAAGGAATTCAAACAAGAACACTATCTCATGCTACAGTGAACAATATTTATATAGTGTAATTTATAAATACTGATGATTGTCAGTATTATGACAAAATTTATGACAGTGATATTTGGATATATCTTTCTCTCTTTTTCTGTTTTTCTTTTTTTAATTGCCAGAGGATATATGTGCTGGAGAAAGAGAGACAGAGAACAAACAAGAGAGGGAAAGCACCCCTATTGGGTTATGGTCATGTCACAATCCCTTCTTTATTTCTCCAGCCTGCTAGAATTTGGGCACAAACATATTTGTTTTTCAAGTCACTGTGCTGGGATTCAAACTACAGTCAGCCATGTGGGATCCAGCTCTCTTAACTAATAGGCTATATGGTCTGCCACAACAAATTCATCTTTAATCTATGGTATGTGGAATGGTGGGCCAGCTGGGAAGAGAACCAGGGTCCAAAGAGCTGCTTGCCATGGGGAACAAGAAGATGGAGGGACCTGATATCTGAGCACAGAAACTTCAGTTGCCCATGTGTGGGGATCCAGCCCCTGCCTACCCTCTCTGATGCTCTTATGATTGCATTTAAGCCATCACTCTTTTTTCTGGAGGAGCCTAGACCTATTGGAGGAAGAGAATCTCCTGAGGATAGTGTGGGCCAGGGTTGAGCACAGAGCCAAGCTCCCACTGGGATGCAGAACACCCTGCTCAGGACTTCTCAAACGGAACTTTCAAGTTCTGGGGGACGCAGTGAGAATGGGACTTGTGTGGCAAAGGTAGAGGCTGACTGGGCTGCAGGGTGTGCCCTCCCTCCAACAGAGGAGTGCCCTCCCCCATGGGATTTATATTATGCATCTTACTGTTTGAACAACCAGTTCTGATGCTGAGAACTCCAGGCAGATTTTTCCTCCCATCACAGATAGGGAAACTGAGACCATACCGAGGCTTAGACACTAATCAGTCTCTGGATCATTTCTGGATCATTTCTAACACTTTTGCCTCCTCTGGGCTTTCTTTTTCACTCTGATCTAACTCATAGTCTCTTCAGTTTTAGGCATTTGAAGATAATTAATTTTTGTGATTTTTTTTTGTTGTTGTTGTTGTTGTTTTCTTAATTCTCTGTGCTTGGGGAACCCACACTTTATGGGAGACAGGTATCAGGGGATATGACGTTGGGCACTCAGTGCTGGGCAAGTGTTGGGCACCCCAGAGGAGGCAGGGAAGCTCTTGAACACCAAGTCAGGAGAGACAATGCCGAGGTGAGGGGCCTGCCTGGCATGCTCGGCTGGGAGGACCAGAGCAAGGAAAGGTGGTCCAGGCTGGGGCCATGGGGTTTGCCTGCAGTCAGTGGTGTCCTGGTGCATGGGTTCGCCTGCCATTGTTTGTGCTTTATCAAAGCACAACAGGACACAAGAGAAGCCCCACATTTCCAAACTGGTAAAACTAACCACATTTGTGTATGCGTGTGTACACACAAATATACACACGCGCGCTCATACACACCTCTCTCCCTGACTTCATGGAGAGGCTCTTCCTTGTCAGGCTGTGACACTAGAGGTCTCAGAGCTTCACGAGCACCCACAGGCTCTCTCTGACAAGTCCCTGCATTGTCAGGACATGCTCTTGGCAGAGAAACAGAGGCCCTCTCTTCCAGGAAGCCTTCCCAGCCTTTGCCACCCTTTGCCACAGTTACAGATGCTGCCTCTCACACCAGGCTGTGAACAGTGAAGGGCTGGGTCTGGGCTGTACGTCTCTCAGAGTGTCTAAAACACCACATGTGGCCACAGCAGGGCCCTGTGAGTGCTGAGTGAGGATGGATGGATGGAAGGTATTGGATAAAGCGGTTTGGCTATCACTTGAAATTCAAGATACCACATCCTGGAACCTCTCCTCTGATCACATTTATGCATAAGGAAGAGAACATGAGGGCCACCGCATGGACAGTGGTTAGGTGCTGTGCATCGGGAGCTGGATCCCACGTGGCCCATCGTGGTTCAAATCCAGCAGCTTGACACCTGCACCAGGCACAGGGCACGCATGCCCAGGATCCTGACAGAATGGAGAAATGGAGGGGGAAGGATGGCAGTGTGACCACACTCTGTTAAGGGTTCCTTCTCTTTCTTTGTCTCTGATGTGCACACATGCCCTCTGATAACTAAGAAAAAAGAAAAAGAGAAAGAAAAGAACATAGAGAGCTGAACCAGTCAGACAGCTGGGCGTAATAGCACCCGCCTCTGGGACTACTGGGAGGATAAGGGGTGCATGTGTGCAGAAGCATCAGGGAGAGGCTGGCACCTGGCAGACACTCAAAGAGAGCTCCCTCTTGCAGTCATCGAGCGCCCTCCCCTACCCCTCAGTGCCAGCACGGGGCTGGGGTCGGACACTGGGCTGCTGGGCTGGAGTCACCGTAACCTGGCAGGTAGCACGGTCCACAGGTCCCCGTCCATCCCATCTCTGTCCCACCTAAGGATCCCTAGGAAGACTCTTCTTTTTCAAACTCCTGCCCGAGGCCCCGAAGCATGTTGCTGGGTGGGGCAGTCACAGAGATAAGGCTCCCATGGACAGAGAGTGCTGAGGGGACCCTTGGGACAGTGGAGGGAAGGGCTCTGGGTGTCCTCAGAGCTCAGCCTTTGCTCTTGGCACCACCTAGTGGCAGGAAACCTCCCAGACTCCGTCCTGGGAGAAGGCCCCTCACAAGAGCTATATGGCCGGGCCAGAGCCTGGGCCCCAGAGGACTCTGGCATGACCTCTGAGTCCTGGATGCCCTGCCCAGCACGGACACTGGGGCATGTGAGTGCAGGTCACCGGAAGTCCAGACTCCTTACAATCATCCATCCCCCTGGACCCCCCGCCGCTCCCGCACCCCGCATCTTTGCACACAGGAAAGCAGATGGCTGCCCGTGGGGTCTGCCTGCCAGGACCGACAGTCTAGCCGGGGACTCCTACACTGACTCTCACACCCATTCTACCGCTGGATGTAGGCGGAGCATGTCCTGTGCCAGGCTTTGTGTACGGCCGGACAGAAGCTGAGGAGTGTGAGACAGGGTCCCTGCCCACACTGGCTCACACCTAGTGAGGCCAACGGGCAGACGAGGGTTACAGCTCGGTGTGATGAGTGCTCTGATGCGTCCACTCACGCACCCCCCCATTCATTCCCCCTCTCATTTGCTCATCCAGCACACCTCTGGTTAGCTTTGACTTGCGCCTGGTGCTGCGGGATGCAGGGAAGGTGGGACTCTAGTGGACACACCCATGGGAGTTCGGAGGAGGGGTTGCCATCTGTGCGCCGGGGCTGGAGCGGGCTTCTCAGGAAGGAGGTGTGGGAGGGGGCCTTGAAGGAGGAGTAGGAATAGAAGAGCGAGCCGGGAGGATGGGACCCAGCACGTGGGGACCGGTAGGTGCCAAGGCCCTGAGCTGGGGATTGTGCTAGTGCCCAGGGCACAGTGAGGAGGGGAGACCTGCTCTAGGGCACAGGGCAGAGGAGGGAGGCAGTAGAGGCTGGAGTGGAGGACGGCGAGTTCTGTGGGTAGCACAGACAAGGAGGGACCTGCATGCCTTGCTTTGGGCTGGAGTCTGCTGGAATGCCTTGCTGGACGCTCTTAGGAGAGCGAACGATTTGTTTTAGAAATACCACACTGTGTCAAGGGTAGCCTTTGTGTCTGTGACTCCACAAGGTCACATTCCGACTCTCAGTTTTCTCCTCTGTGAAATGGTGTTCCCACCTCTGCTCTCCTCCCGAGTGGGTGGGACAGGTGGGTGGAGACCACAGCAGCAGCCCCTCCTCCACCGACGCCTCCCACTGGCGACCACTTGGGGCTGGTCTGGATCAGCCCACTTTGCCTCCCCCACGGTGGCTGATGTCGCTATTCCCATTTGACAGACCTATGCAATGACTTGCCTGTAGCCAACACCCAGTGAGCAGCTACTGGGATTTGAACCCAGACCCGTTTGAGTTTATGCATCTCCCACTACCGTACATGAGAGAATTTTCTAGTGTCAGAAACCAGATGGAAGGCCCTGAGTGCACCATCAGTGGAGGTAGTCCAGGGGCAGCTGGTCATCACTTGGACTGGCTGTCGTGGAGGGGTGTTGAGTCTCGCAAAGCCTCACACATGGTAGAAGTCAGCAAGCACTCGTTGGTAGATGACTGAAGAGTTAATGTACTGGGAACCAGCAGTTAGCGTAATGGCTATGTCGCTGGACTCCCACGTAGTTGACCGCGGTTCGCGTCCCGGACCCGGTGGCTTAAAACTCACGCCGGGCGCATGCGCATGCGTGCCCAAGATCCCAAAAGGAGAATGGAGGAGAAGGGATTGCGGCGTGACCATCCCCCCTGGGGGGTGATTTCTCGCTTTCTGTCTCTATGTCTCTCTCTCTCTGTCTGGCGAGCGCACGCGCCCTATAGCGAAAAACCTCTCCAAAAAAAAAGAAAAAAAAGAGTTAATGTACTGAACAGCAGACCCCTGCAGGCAGGAACCACAGGGCCTCCACCTGTCCCTGACGCACATGCGGGCCCTTGCCCTCACCACGGCTGCTGTATCGAGTGCTCATTATGTACGGAGACATCTCACATGACCTCCCCAGAAACTCATGCGGTAGGCCCACTAATTTTACCCAGAGCAGTGAGGAAATGGAGGTTCAGAGAGGTTAAGTGACGGCAAGGCCACCTTGCTCCCAGTCCCACAGGGCTGGGACTGAGGTATGCCTTGTCCAAAGCTCTCGAGCTGTCAACTCTTCTGCCTGCTGTTCCTTTCCACAGCCCTACGTGTCCTTATGGACTCTGGGGACATGCTCCCAAAAGGCTTTGAGCACAACAAATATTGCACATGGGCTGGTCTGGCCCAGTAGTGGGATTTTCCCAGGTGGTCCCAAATATAGCAGTTTGAGAACCCCCAGCTTATGAAAACTGGAAATGGATTCTTCTTCAGTCTAGGCTGGGGTGTCTGTGCTTGGACCTGCAATATCTTGTGATTCCTATGGGAACTGGAATCACTGTCTGATAATCGATAACCTCTGTCGGTGTCACCCACCGACACCCCGGCTGCCTGCCTCTGTGTCTTTCAGCCCCTGCGATTCCTCAGGCTGACACGCCACTCAGCAGGCGTGTCTTTGCAGTTCACTAAAAACCATGCATTTCACACTTCATGTTTTGTGAAAAATGACTGAAAATGGGAGAGAAGAAAAGGAATCCTTTCCAATGGTAAGACTCTCGAAGGTCACATACTTAACTCCTCTGGGGAAAGAAGGGGATCGCGGGCAGGTCAGATGCTATGAATTGGTGCCATCCATCCTACTTAATGGACAAACTGAAGCTGATTACAATCAGGAAGGGAAAAAGACAGCGAAGACCCTGGAGGAAACGCTGCCTGCATATTCTGGGGGTGCTTCAAAGGTGAGCAGCAACTACACTTACGGAGACTTTCCAGCTCCCTGAAATGGACCTGGATGTAGGAAGGTCTATAATCTGAACTTTGCACATGAGCTTTATTTTATTTCTACAAAAATACTTGGCAACGGGTGTGGAACAGGGGGTGGGAGGCTGGCCGTGGTGGGATGGACTGCCCGGGGGTCCTGAAGCATCCTGCTTGCTGCGGGAAATGGACTCCACTTCCTAAGAGTGTGCATGGCTCTTCAGTGATCAGGGCACAGGAGGAGCAGAGGGCACAGCAGCTGCAGGGAGGGGACCATCTGACAGCTCCCCCACCCCCTGCCACCACAACTCTGGGAGCCGGGGCTGTGCTCCCCTCTCTGAACCTGCTTCCTCAGTGGTGAAATAAGGGCAGTGACATCTTCCTCCAGCCCCAGTGCACAGCTGTTACTACAATAGATCCTCACACCCCTGTTTCACAGATGAGGAAGGTGGGGCTCCCAGAGGTTAAGAAACTTGCCGAAAGGCCTCCCAGATGGAAGATGGCCTGTGACCCCACCATGTCGCCCTCCACCTCTTTCCCGTTCGTCCCCTCATCTATCAGGCACGCCCACTCCTCTGTGCACCTGTTGGGCAGACGAAAAAGAAGGGCCCACCCGCGCTGGGTTGTGATGGTTTGAGCCCGAGTTGTCAAGGGTCCTCAGAAGAACAGAGAGGAACCTTCTCCGGGCCTTTTGGGGATGAGTTTCCTGCCCCATGGGCCCTGCACCTACGTGCCTGTGGCACACCTGGGCAAGCGCTCACTGAACAGTGGGGGTGGTCAGAAGTCTCGGCCAGCCTGTATTTGGGAGGCGCCACCTTGATGCTCCACAAGGGGGCAGGCTTGAGGCAGGAATGGCCTGAATCAGCCCCAGCTGGGTCGGGGAGGTTTTAGGAAAGGGTCCTTCTGCCTGGAAGCAGTTTTTGTTCACCGTTTTATTGTAAAGAGAGGCCCAGGGGGAGTCAGGGAATGCAGACCAGACCTAGCCCAGGCTCTGGGGCTCTGGGGCTCTGGGGCTCACCTTGGCCACTTCTCCACCCCACCACTTTGTTCTCCCATTTCTGGTATAACTCAGTAAGACGCCTATTTTCTCAGCACCTCCCAGAGTATACTCGGGGAACTTGGTGCCAGTTCCCAGAAGGGACTCCCTGCAGGTGGGGCCTGGCTGAGCCGTCCTGCCCAGACTACCTTCTTAGAAATCTATCCCCTTCAACCCCAGCAGTCGCCCGGGCAGAGCTTTGGAGGCCCTGCCCGTGTCCGTGTCCCCTGCCCTGGGCCTTCCACCTGGGGGCCCAGGTTGGTTTCCAGAGAGTGGCTGATTCAGCATCAGGCAGGTTCCAAATCTAGGGATGTGGAAGGTTTTTAGATTTCCTACTGATTGTTTTATAAACACGCGGCCTCGTGAGCTTCCAGGGAGACCTCGACTTCAGGTGGAGAGGGTGGACGGGCAAGAAGTCTTTCTCTCCAAATCTTCCTTTGTTTATTCATTCATCAAACATAAAGTATCTACTAAGTTCCAAGCACAGTGCTAAGTGTTGAGGACAAAGGATCAGAGAGGTCCTAGCATTCTGGGGAGAAGAATGTAAAAAACCATAGGCTCAAATCCCAACTCTGCCGTTTGCTGGTGGCTTTGGGCAAATTATTTGACCTATGACAGAGTGAGGGTCAGAAACGAAGGCCTAGGGAACCAGCAGTTAGCGTAATGGCTATGTCGCTGGACTCCCACGTAGTCGACCGCGGTTCACATCCCGGACCCGGTGGCTTAAAACTCACGCCGGGCACGTGTGCGTGCGTGCCCAAGATCCCGAGAGGAGAATGGAGGAGAAGGGATTGCGGCGTGGCCATCCCCCCTGGGGGGTGATTTCTCGCTTTCTGTCTCTATGTCTCTCTCTGTCTGTCTGGCGAGCGCACGCGCCCTATAGCGAAAAACCTCTCAAAAAAAAAAAAAAAAAAAGAAACGAAGGCCTACTGGCCTGAGAGTACTCAGGGGATCTTTGTAAAGCCCACGATTATGGGGAGTTGTAAGAAAACTGCCATGAAATACATAAATAAAACCCACTAAGCCCTGTGTACAAACACACACTTATTGTGTGTTCGTGATGTTCCCATATTCACAAACGTTGGGGGACTGGGAAGTGAACCCTACACACCTACCACCAGCCTTGACAATGATCAGCATTTTGCTGCTCTTATTTATCCTGTTGCTCCATGAATATGTGTGCAGTTTATTTCTTGAAAATCTAGCACATTCTAGGTTTTTACCTGAATTTCTTTAGATTGTGTCTCTAAAGTATGAGGAATTAAAAAAAAAATACAATACAATATGATACAATCCCCATACAATGAACACACCAATAAAATTAGTTATAATTTCATAATTTTTCTTTCATTAGTAACAGTCCATATTTAAATTGAACTCGAAGATTTTGTTTTCTTAAATTTGCCAGAGAGCATGTGTGCTTGCTGGAGAGAGACAGAGAAACAGAGAGAAGGAAAGTGAGCAAGCGCCTCCCATAGAGGTCGACCACACGGAAATCCCTTCTCCTCCGCCTCCCCCTCCTTTAGGGATTTAGGCATGGCTGCACATGTGCCTAGCGTGTTCCTCAAGTACCATGTGAGGTTGGCACTAGGATCCTGATTTGACAGACGAGGAAACTGAGACCCACAGAAGTTGAGACACCGGAGGAGAATTACGCATTCGGCTGTTCTGACTCTGGATCTCATCCTCCAAACACCTCTAGGACGCTCTCCTGCCTGCGTCCCATCTCACCTGAATAATCTGAAGCAACTGAGGGCCTTCCAGGTCCCAGGACTGGCCATGGCAGTAGGTAACCAGAGAGGGGGCCAGACAGCCTTGGAGCTCCAGCTGGACTAGGGTGGACATGCAGTTGCCACTGAGCCTGGGCCTGACCTGCACACAGGGAACCAGTCGGTATGCTCAGAGCCTGTGCCTGGAGGTGAGAGGCCCTGGGCCCTTGAGGCCCCGGGAAATCGGTTCTTCCAGTGGGATGATGGGCTTCCGGCTCTGCTGTGCTTCTCTGGGCAGGGTCCAGGTAAGCCCTCTCCTCTCCACCCCACTGCGGCATGGCTCCATCGCCCTTTCTCCTGGATCTGAGACCCCCGACCCAGCTGGGAAGGCAAGAACAGGCACAAGGTGCTGACACAGAACGGCCCCTGGAGCCAGTCTGGCCAGCCCTGCAGGGGGACCTGGTGGTGGCTGGAGGTTTGGATGTGGTGGGAATCGATAAGGCTCTCTGTGCCTCCATGACCTCCTTGCTAAAATGAGGTCAATAAAAGCTCCTCCTCACATGGGCTTACGTGAGGACCGAATGAGGTGTAGGAGGGGAGATCTGAGCGCGGTCCCCAGCACGCAGTAAGGGCCCAGCAAGGCGTGGTGCTTTCAATCATTGAAGAGCCAAGGTTTCCAGGTGTCAGGACTCAGTCACTTAGCACGGGGCCAGAGACAGCTGCTAAGGAGGCCCGCTGGGATGTGTGCTTGCAGGCCACGAGCTCACGTGCACGTGTGTGTGTGAAGGGGACACATTTAAACCAAGAGTGGTGGGACCAACAGATGGTGTCCCACATAGTGGACCACAATTTGAATCCTGGAACCAGCAGCTTTGCGTGCATGCTCAAAATCTCAAGAAGAGAGTAGAGGAGAAGGGGTTATAGTGTGACCATCCGCCCTGGGGAGGGGCGACTTCTCGCTTTCTCTCTCTATCCCTCTGGAGAGCACAAAAAAACTCTCTTAAAATAAATGAATAGATAAATAAATAAACAAAGAGAGTGGCTGCTGGGACAGGTGGCTGGTCCCACCGCCCCACCTCCCTCCACTCCCTCAGGCTGTGCCCTCCTGGCTCTGCTGTCTAATAACTCCTAAAAGGACCTTGGAACAACACCTGCTAATCCCAAAGCACCTCTGTATTTGCAGTCTGGTCTGTGGCTCCTCCACGTGCCTCCTAACATGTGCCCTGCACCGGCCTGTGTCCTTTCCCTTCATCACAGGGTGCTGTGAATGGGCTTTTATGTCCATTCTGCAGGTGAAAAGCTGAGGCCTCTGCAGTCAAGGTCTGGGAGCTGAGAGATGGTGGGGCCACCTCCGCTCCCCGGCTACGTGCCAATGCCTACTGACCACTATGCTATCCTACCCAAGCACAGCAGGGCAGGCCCTCTTGCTCCCTTTTCAGATGAAGAAACTGAGGCTCAGCAATAGAAGCAGAGCAAACACAGACCTGCCTCCCCTGACTCCCAGTTCCGTTCTCCAGGGCCAAGCCTGTAAGCCACCCTCCACTGTTCGGACCTCGTAGCAGCTGGGCCAGGCCCCCTGCTACCCTCCCTGCAGCAAGGTCAGTGGTTCTCCTCTCCATGCCTCCTCCCCTGCACCCAGCAAGGTGGGCTCTGGCTCTATTCGCTCATTCACTCACATCTCGAGCACCTGTGATGTGCCAGCATAGATGGTGACAGCTGCACTGAGCGGGGACATCAGAAGAAGGACAAGGCTGGGGCCAGCCCTGTAGACCAGTGGTTAAGGGAGCTGGTTGGCCCATGGCTGACTACTGTTCTTGTCCTAACCTTGGTGGCTTGATAACCCCCCAGGCATAAGTGCGCCGCAAATTCCAGCAGACGGGGGAGATGGAGGAGTAAGATGGCCGCGTGGCCATGCCCCATGCGGGGTGCTGTCTTCCTCTCTCTCTGTCTTTCTCTGGCAGTTGCATGTGACCTCTGGCAATTGAAAAAGGAGAAGGGTGAGGTGGAAGTGGGCACAGCACATCAGAGCCTGGGCTGTGAGGGTGCAGGTGGTGGGAAATTGTGGGGGCCTGGTTTTGAGGGCTCAGGTATGTGAGGGCAGGCAAGGCCAGCTGGGTTGCAGCTGGGTGAGGTCTCCTTCCTCGTCAGCAGGGACAAGACCCTGCGGGTGCTCCGGGTGGTGTGTCTGTAGCTCCACCTAGGTGAGGCCAAAGAGAGCTTCCTAGGGCTGCCGTTGAGACGGCATCTGTCTCGTGAAATAGAGGAGTGAGAAGGCTTTCAGACAGGAGGAACCGCGTGGTCGTGTGTGCAGTGGGAAGTCATGAGGGTTTGGGGAAGGGCTCATGCAGAAGGAAAGAAGGCGAATGCGGGCAGAGGTCAAACCTAGGCCTGACCTGGAGACCACTGAAACGGGGCCCGTGGGGACTGAGCTTCTGGTCTGCCTCCACTCTCACGAGGCACTGTGGGCCAGGGCCAAGGTCCACTTGCAGGTTGACAAAGGAGACGTGGGTGGAGAGGAGAACACGTGTGGACATCTCGAGAGGGAGAAGCACGTCTAAAGGTGCATTCCAGAGCCTGAGACTCACGTTTTTGGGTCCAAAGGCCAGCACCACCCTCTCTAGAGAGCAACTAGAGCAGCCTTAGCAAGAGTCAGCCATGGAGGCCTTCCACTTGTTAAACCACGGCTCTGCGTGAGTGAGGGGCTCCGACTGGAAGCAAGCTTAGAGGCCAAGTCTGACCTCCTGATCTTCAGGATGAAAATCTGAGGGCCGGCTGGAGGTGTGATGGTTGAGGTGGCTGGATCCTACATGTCTGACTGAATGGCTTAAGTCTTGGACCCGGCAGCTTAAAAAACACGCTAGACATGTGTCCATGTGTGCCTAATATCCAGAGTGAGAATGGAGGAGAAAGGATTATGGCGTGGCCATATCCCCTGGGGGATGGATGCTTTCTCACTTTCCCTCTCTCTCTCTCTCTATGTCTCTCTCCAGCGAGCTCATGTGCCCTAAAGCAGAAGGGAAAGAAAGATGAAAACCTGAGCATAGAGAGGGTGAGCAGCTTGTCTAATCACACAGCAGTGACCTGTTTCCCCCAGTCTCCCAGCTATCCAGGCCAGTCTGTCACTGCTCCAAGGAAGGAATTGTGTGCACTGACCCTCTCTCTCCTTCCCTTACACAGTCCCAACCCAGCCCTGGCAGGTTCGGAGCACAGGCTCTTCTTTCCACTCCCAGACTCAAGGGAGATTCCTGGGGGTGCAGAGATGACCCCTCCTTTGCTCTTCTTTGCGCCGGACTCTCCCTTCCTTTCCCCTGCTTCTACCCCCCCTCCCCCCGTTAAAGTTTAGCAGAGCCACATGGAGCTCAAGCTTGGACTTGCCTCTGGTTGGAGACCTCAGGGTGGGCGGGCCTCGATCTTATCACAGCCCCTGGAATGTCCATTACTCACGTTTTGAGAGGCCCCAGTTTCTTCTCCCCTGATTCTGTTTCCCTTCCCCCCTTCTTTCATAGAGTGGAGGAGGAGGAGAGTTGGCCGACGGACTGAATGTCGGAGCTGGAGGGCTCAGATACCGAATTCTCGGGTTTTGCAATCGAGTGTGTATAGGAATCTCCAGGGCACTGGGTGGTTACTGTGCGGGGCCCTGGGTCTTCCTAGGAGTCAGGTTCAGGGCTCCAGAGTGTGGCTCTCAGCGGTTCCCAGAGCCCTGAGTCTGCAGCATACTCTGTTCTGCTAGTGCAAAAATACCTCGACAGTCGAACCACCCTCTGTGGTAAGGACCGAGTAGACTATTCACCGCCACCTCCACACCCTGGACGTTTGGGCCTGTGTGGGGACCAGGAGGGTCCACAGACAAAGTTACGTGGGTAGGCTGGGGTGAGTGCCATCAGGATCCAGGGACCCTTTCTGTCTCAGACTCTGCTTTGTAAGACACACCACAGGCCCCGTCCCGAACCGTCTCACCACTTTCAGTGGTTTTCCTTCTCCCTCGCGATCTTCCCGCCCTGCTCATCCGCCCTGCTCTGCATGTGCTGGGAAAGCTTCCAGGGCCCGAAATCCGGGGCTTAAAGGACGCCCCAGCGCTGAGCTCAGGACACTCGCTGAGCCACTCCTGCCTCCCGGGGGGGCTGGGCCTGGACTCTGGTCTGCAGCTGTTACTCCCTGTGCAGTTGAGACTCCCCAGCCCCCACGATTGGAACAATAGGAACCATCTCCCTGGGAGTGCCAGGGGCTTGGCCTTGTCTCCATTTCATCCGCAAGCCTCCCAACACCCCAAGGGACAGTGTGGAGGTGCCCCTTTATAAAGGGATGACACTGGCTCAGAAAGGCCAAGTCATTGTCTGGGGATGCACCATTTACAGGCAGAGGAGCCCGGATTAGAACCCTCCATGTTTTCCCCTCCCGCCTCTTCTGTCTCTAGGTCTGCTGGGGTCTTCCTAGGCCCGTGCTGTCTGGCAGGATTTCATGGGAGCCAGGGATGGAATTTTACCTTTTCCAGTAGCCACACTAAACCATAAGGAACAGGTGAAATTTAGTGTGAGAATGAATTTTGCTTTACCCAATATAATCAAAAATTATCATTTCAACATGGAGTCAGTTTAAAAATCATTGAGAATATTATGTTCTTACATTTATACTGTCTTTGAAGTCCGGGTGCAGGTTTTTTTTTTTTCCCCCAGACATGGTTGTTTTAGGGTACATGTGCTTGCCAGAGAGAGAGAGACAAAGACAGAAAACTAGAAATCACCTCCCAAGGGGGGATGGCCACGCCACAGTCCCTTCTCCATTCACTTCTCAGGATTTGGGGCATGCAGGCACATGTGACCAGCATTAGCTTCAAGCCACCAGATCCAGAACTTGAACCACAGTCAACCACATGGAAGTCCAGTGCCTTCACGACCACACCACCTTCTGGCCCCCCAGGTGCACTTTTTCAAAAGTTTCTTTCTTTCTTTTATTAGAACGAGAGACAGAGAGAGGTAAGTGCTATCAACAGGGTCTCATTCCACAGACCCCCACAACTTTCCAAGCCAGCCAGGATCATGGGCACACACATGTGGCATGTACAGGATGACCGGGGAGCTGAACCCGTGGTCTTCCACAGGAATCCAGCATCGTTTGAGTCGTGAGTTGCCACTGTGCCACCGAGCTGGCCCCAGTGTGGGTTTCACTCACACAGCACAGCTCGGCTGGGACTCTGCGTGGTCTCCTGGGTGAGCGGCTACCGGGTGGCCGTGTTGGTCTGCACCGTGGTGGTACAGCCAGCCTCGCTGGTGTGTGTGGCTTTCAGTGAGTAGACGTGTGCGGGGTGCCAGGGCACTGCGTCTGGAACAGCGTCAGTGCTAGGGCCATGCCAGCCTTTTATCGCCCACAGCGCAGGGACATGGGTGCTTCACGGTGCTGCGCCCGGCACTCCAGTGACCCTTCCAACCCTGCTTGCTTCCTGGGCTGGGGCCGGTGCCCTCTCTGCCCGCCCCCACCTGGGCTCCCAGGAGCCATGGCTGCTCTGCCTCTCCCAGTCCCGAATCTGAGCCCATGGAGTGTGGAGGGACAGCTGCTCAGAGACGGTGCAGGTTCCTGGGGGACCCCAGGGTTCCTGCTCAAACAAAGCCGAACGCAGCCTCTGGGCTTTGGCTGCTCTGCCAGCATGGGGTGAGGTGACCCTCTCTAAGCTGGGATGAGGGTGGGCTACTGAGGAGCGGGGTGCTGCCTGGTCTCCAGGGCAGTGCTGGTCTCTCAAGAGGCAGGTCTCCAGGGGGACCGCGTTAGCCTGCTCCCTTGGCAGCCATGTGGAGGGCCATGCCTTCCGGAGCGAGCCCCTGAGCTTCCCTGA
Source organism: Tupaia tana (assembly GCA_026018925.1). Lineage (NCBI taxonomy): Eukaryota > Metazoa > Chordata > Mammalia > Scandentia > Tupaiidae > Tupaia > Tupaia tana. Next base: position 85,074,590 of record JAKSZU010000008.1, on the reverse strand, counting down.
CACTCGGGGCAGAGCTGGGAGCGAGCGCGTGGAGCCAGGGGCTGCAGCTGTGGGGCCGGGAGGGGTTGGGAATGCTCGCTCAGCTCCAAGCTACATGCCGGAGGTGTAAAAAGACACTGCTGAAGTTCTCTCACTTAAAGGGATATTTTGCCACATACTCGGGTCCACAGTGGTCTGCAGCTGGTTCTAGGGACAGAGACTTCCACACTCAGATAGGAACTTTATATACTCCCACATGCCACGTTCACACACGCACGCACACGCATGCCATGCTGCCGTCTGCATCTCACACGCACGACAGGAGAGGACTCGGCTCTCACCTGCACGTGCAGACCCCGCAGGCCTGGTTTGCCCCGCTCTTAAACCGCCGCGCTTGTTCGCCCAGTTGCAGGCTCTGGAGAGCTTGCGCTCAGACAGCCCCGGGCTCACACTGGGCAGCTGGAGCCACGTGTGGGGATGAGCTTGTCAGTGACGTCTGGCAAAGGGACCTGCCCATCAGACACAGCCAGGGGCGACGTCTGCACCCAGCTCCTTGCCTGTCACCCCGCGGGTGAGGGGTGGCTGGGCTCAGCCCGTGAGCTGTCGGCACTGCGTGGTGCTTCGCATTTCTGTAGACGTGTGACGAGGGAGTTTGGAGCTGTTTCGCAGAGAGGAGCTACGTTCAAGTGCCAGCTCCACCACTGCCGGCTGTGTGACCTTGGGCAAATGACTTCCCCTCTCTGAGCCTCAGCGTTTAGCACCTACAAAAAGGGGTAATAGGACGTCACGGAGCAGTGCTGTCCTGGGGTTTCAGGGTGCTGATAAAGTCAGTGCGTGCTCCTTGCTGAGCCGAGTGGGTCTTACCGCGTGCACACGGCACCTGGCAGAGTGTGTGGGGTGCTCGCTCTGCGTGGCCCCTTTCTCTGACCACATAGGGAGAAGTCAATTCATGTCCAAGGAAGCAAAGAGAAAAGAAAGGGGGAAAGCCGTGTCTGCCATCCACCACTGTCACCCCTTGAGTTCCTAGACACACTAGGGCAGTTTCTGCACTCGCCGTCCCACCCGCACTCCACGGACCTCTCCCCTCCCGCGGCAGGACCGTCCTCACTGGCCACGGGACTTTACATGATGGTTTCATCGCTCACGGGGAATCCTCCCTCCCCACTCTGCTTCCTCGGAGTGATCTTGGCAATTCTCACATTTTCTTCCCTATGAACATAAAATCATTTTTTCCATTCAAATCCCACTGGAGCTCTGCCACGGTGGCGCCCTGTGTGGCGGCTGAGGCCGCATGAGAGGCCCCGTTTGGTCCCAGCCCAGCCTAAATCAGTCTGGGCACAGAGGCCTGAGCCCGTGGTCCTAGCTAGCGGGGAGGCTGGGACAGGAGCCTGCCACGTGGCTGTCAAAAATACCCCTCTGTCTCGCTCCTCCCACTCACACTCTCTCATAAAGGGGGGGGGGCGTCCACTGGCTGCAGCCCCCATACATATCAATCCAGGGAGGCTCACAGGGGGATTTGGCCCTGCTGTGGACGCTGCTTTCAGAGTGGACCTGGGCTCCTCACCATCCATCTCTCAGCTCACACCGGGCCTTCGCGCATGCTTGTCCTGGAAGTCCCTGAATCGCCACATGGTGCGTGGGGAGTACCTCGGGCCCAGGCAGGGCCAGCTTAGGAGAGTGCACTCCTGGCTCTTGCAGGGAGCCTGCCTCATCCCACCATCCGGGTCGTGTCGTGGCTCCTTCCCTGCGAGTGTCCTCTGGCTGAGCCCTCGCTCTGTCCTCCCTCTTCCCAGCACTGCTGCTTCCAGAGCAAGGGCCACCGGTGATAGGGGCTCTAGTGGGCTAGGACCCCATAAACGTCTCTCCTCCTCTCCTCTCTCAGATTCCGGCTGCCCTGAAATGCTCACCGCTTCTCCATCTACGCCCTGCCCTCCCAAGCGCAGCAGCTGCAACCTGTACCCAAACCCAGGGGCGGCTGTGCCCGGAGTCCGGGTCACGGGCTTCTGTGTCAGCCACCCCAGCTGGGGGAGTGCTGTGTCCCTAACTGAGGACTCTGGAAGGAAGGTCAGCATCTGGCACCTAGACCTCAGGGTGCTCCAGCCGCTTATTAACAGCGAGACCTGGGCAAGTCTCCTGCAGGATGTCTGCGTTCTTAGCTCTGTTTGTGACATGTCATTTCTGTAGTCTTGACACCACCCTCAGGCGGGCACCGGGCAGGTAGGAGGATTTAGCAGGAAGGAGGCAGACACCCTGCCGCCGTCGCTGCACACTCAGGGGCACTCGGGGAGACCCTCGCCCGCTCTTGGGCAGCCTCAGGCCTCAGCCTCAGACCTGGCTGAACAGACCTAGCATGCTTGAGCCCAGAGGCAAGTCACTTAACCCACACCTCGGGTTCCTCCTCCATGGAACGGGACACATCGACCCACACAAAGCCATCAGGTAATAGGGTCATCGAGCTCTCCTGCCACATCCCCTCCTTCTCAGCCTTCCCTCTGCCGGCCAGGGGCTCGGACTCTGCAGCTGCCCAGCTCCCCCCTCCTGCTCCCCTCTTCCCTCCCCTCTGCCCACCCCGGCAGCCTGGCACTGCTTGCCACGTGCCTGGTCCCCTGACCCCTGGGAGGTGCAGGCCATTGTCCCTTCCCCATGTGTCCTGAAATGCAGGTGGAAGAGCAACTACCCTCGGGAGCCCTGAGAACAGCGGGATTCAGGCAGGACCCGAGGGTGCACACTCTGCAAACCCTGCGGAGGGCTGTGTCCGGAGGCGGCAGCAGCTGGGAGTAGAAACCACCCCAAGCATTGTTTGCTCAAGTTACGAGCTTTTGCTACAAGCTGCATTTTTCTTCCCAACATTTCCTGGCTTTCCCATCTCCTCTCCTTGTAGCTTCTCCAGCCCTCACAGTCTTGGTGTTTTCAAACTCAGAGACCCCAGACGTCTCCTAAGGATGTGCTGGCTCTTCGCCCCTCTGGGAGGGTGAGTGACTGGCGCAAGGTCACACAGCAGTGCTGGCACAGTCTGGCCAGCCCCCAGCCCCAGCCCTGCTCTGTTCAGGTGGGAGGGAGGGCACCTGGGACCTGCTTGGTCTGTTCCCCCAAGTGCTGCCCCTCCCTCCCTGCCCTGTCAGGGTCAGCTGGCCCCAGCGGCCCTGCCCGTCACCCCCGGCATCTCCCTTGCACCCTATGTGGGCACCCCCCTGCCCCCACCATCCCAGCCTTCTTCTGCTGGCCGGCCCCAGACAGCAGAGCCAGGAGAGGAAGCCCTCGCAGGCAGGACTCACCGTGGCCAGGACGCTGCCCGTGGCGGCTGCTGTCACTGCTGCCAGCGTCCAGGGCAGGAACCACCACATGCCTGGAAGCCAGTGGCAAAGGCATCGACTGAGCAGCCCTGGGGGTTGGCTGCCTCTCGGGGGAGCTGGCCCAGACTGCCTGGCCCATCGGGAGCTGCAGATATGCCTCTTCCGCGGTCCTTGGGGGTTTTATTAAAGCAAGATCTGACGTCAGGGTGAAGGACAAACCCTGCATTTTCCTCTGAAAAAACTTTTCCTGCCTCTTTCTTTCTTTTTTTTTTTTTTCTCTTTCTTCTCTCTGTCCCCACCTCCAGCCCGGGCTTGGCCAGCCTCCCTGCTCTGACAGCTCTTAAAGGGAAAGTTACAGGGCTACAATTTCACACGGGGGCATGGAATTCTCACAGAGGAGCCGGGGTCACCCCGCAAGGAGGGGCTGGACGGGAAGGTACCAGGGCAGGCAGAGATCCAGTTCCTCTGAGGGAGGGGCAGGGCTGTGAAGGGGCTTCAGCCGGATGGGGAGGGATCAGCTCCCCTCGCTTCTGTAGATGGCCTCTTCTCCTGGTTTTCATTTGCCATCTTTCACCCCTTCCTCCTGGGCTGCGAGCAAAGGGGATGGCTCTTGTCCGCCGATGTAGAAATGGTAGGATTTTTTGGCACACATGCACACATGCCCGGTATGTTGTCTGCAAGCTACCAGGTCCAGGATTTGAACCACGCAGTTGTTCATGGCATACCATCAGCTTACCCATCATGCCACCCGCTGGCCCTGAAACGAAAGTCTTTTAATCCTTGTCAAGCACAGAGTCACGAGCAGACGTTTCCAAGCAGCCTGACCTGCCAAAGCCTCTCACTGTCATATGACGGGGGCCGCTGAGCTCAAGTCCAGAGGATGCCGCTCAGTTTTTAGGAAATAGGATTGCCTCGAGTTGGAACAGACGCCCCAAAGCGTGGCCATGATGCTAGCCTCTTTGGCCTGCTGGGGAACCTCCGCCACTGGCAGCTGCCGTTCTTCAGTGACACCTGGAAAGACTGGACCTGGCTCTGGGGTGTGAATTAGGAGGCAGAACACCTGGAGTGCTGTCCCGGCTCTGCCATGTATCGGGGAGCTTTGAACCACCAATATCTTTATGCCCCAGTGTTCTTTGTCTGAAGAAATGGGATCCTATCACTGCCTACCTATAGGGTGGGCCCTCAGGTGGCCCTCAGGTGGCCCTCAGGTGTGTCCCAGCAGACGTGACCGGGGCCCTGGATGGGCCGCAGTCTAGGCTGGTATGATTGGGTTCACGTAGTCCATCTTCACAAGAACTGGGCAAGCACCAGGTGACTGGCTGGTGGTGACCAGAATAACAGCTGCCATGTAATGCACATCTGCCACGTTCCAGGTGACAGTCACTCCCTCATTAAATTCTCATGTCAGTTTCATGTCAATCTCCCACAGACATTGTGATATCAAGCTACACACAGGGAAGCAGTCAGGGAGAGGGAGGAAACATTCCCTTGCCATTCAGCTAGTGGCAAAATTGTAGATCCAAGTAGACCAAGCTGCCTTATGTACTGAGCAAATAAATGAATACATACAAGAATGAATGAATGCAGTAGACGGATACATGCATGGGCAGATGGATGGGTGGACAGATGCTTGATTCTATAGTTTGGACTGCTCCATTTCCCAGGTCTTCCCAGGGTAGTCTGTGCATCGGCAGGTTCTGGTAGGGATGCCTGCCCTTCCTAATCACTCTGCCTGGGTCGGCCCAGCCAGCTGGTCTGTAGCTCAGTCACCTTTGCCTTAGTCCTTGTTCCAGCCCGATGTGCTGCTGATATTCGGTAAGTTATCAGCTCTCTCCCTCACAGACTGTAAAGTCCAAGGACATGGCCAGGCCACATCTTTCCAACTGTACTGTGTCCCCAGCCCCAGCACAGAACCCGGCATGCAGAAGGTACCTGAGACGTATCGTAAGTGAACGACAAAATTAACCAGTGAAGAAGTAGATGAATGAGGTGGTGAAAGAGTATGTGAATTTAGGAATGAATGAAGGAGGGAAGGAATTAGTACTTGGGGGGGAAGATGAGTGTGTCCCCATGTCACTCTGGCCAACCTGTGCTTCTCCAAGTGCCAAGAAGGCAGAGCCCATAGTAGGTCTTCAGAAACCTTTTGTTGAAGGAGTAAGGGAGGGCATACGTGAAATCTGATGATGGGGCCGTGGTCCTGGAGAGTCCAGTGGACACGCAGGAGCGTGTGGCCATGAGGTGGCTGGGGTGACTGCATTTTCCAGGTGTGAGGCTCAGGGCACCACGCAGGGTGACTTATTTCAGCATCGCTGGTGACATATAGGTCCCTGTACCGCAGAGTGCCCCAGTGCACCGCGAAGGCCACACAGGCCCTGCTGAACGTGTTTCACCTGCTCCCTCCTGCGAGAGCCAAGATCTGCACCCTAAGATGCGGCTGTGTGTGTCCTTGACACTGTGTAGTGTGGCTGTGTGTTTAACAACCTCACCAAGGCATATGAGGTGGGCCGAGAACCACGCTGAGCTCCTTGGAGTGCTCATGTCAGTTCCTCTTCACATTTGGGTAAATCGAGGCACAGAGGGCTAAAGGAACTCGCTTCAGGTCTCACAGCTCTTAGGCATCCGAGTGTAGATTTAGGCCCAGAGCGTGTGCTCCGAGGTTCTATGCGTTTGTGAGTGTTCTTTTTATAATTAAAAACTTTATTATTATTATTATTATTATTATTATGTTTAAATTCATGATAGAGCACATGAATGTGCGAGAGAGAGAAAGAGAGAGAGAGAGAGAGAAGAGAGGAGAGAGGAGAGAGGAGGGAGAAGGGAGAAGGGAGAAGAGAGAAGAGAGAAGAGAGAAGGGAGAAGGGAGAAGGGAGAAGGGAGAAGGGAGAAGGGAGAGGAGAGAAGGGAGAAGGGAGAAGGGAGAAGGGAGAAGGGAGAAGGGAGAAGGGAGAGGAGAGAAGAGAGGAGAGAGGAGAGAGGAGAGAGGAGAGAGAGGAGAGAGGAGAGAGGAGAGAAGAGAGGAGAGAGGAGAGAGGAGAGAGAGAGAGAGGAGAGAGAAGTGCCCCGCACAGGGCCTGGCCACCTTGATCGCCTCGCCAGGCGCTCCAGCCTGCGGGTCTCGGGCACTGTGTGCCTGTGAGTGGCCGTCCCAAGTGGGACAGGCTTCTCTTGCCCAGCAGGTACTGAGTTCCCACTGCAGGGAAGGGGTGAGTCCCACAGCTCCCTTCCACTCCTCATCTCCCACACAGCTCTTTGCTTCGGATTTCACCAGTGTCTCTTCCTAGTGAGGCTCCTGTCGGCCTCCTGGGTTTCCCCAGCGTGAGGTCTTCAGGTTCGACCTCCCCTTAACCCCCTAGTGAGGGGCCCTCCCACTACCTCCAGCTCCTACCAGCAGGTCCAATGGGGAGCTTCTCTAGGATTTGGCGTTCACCTGTTTGCTGTCACCATAGCTCATGTCATCTGGTGTGGCCGATGGTTGTGCCACCCACAGAACTGGATTAAACTCCTGTCCCTGTCACTTACCACTGTGCCCTTGGAGAATTCACATGCCCTCTCTGCTCTAGTTTCCGCTACTATAAAATAGAGGGGAGATGCACCAATCACTCCACACGGCTCTGCACAGAGGGCCGTGAGAAAGTATTAGTTAAACCACTTAGCACAGAGTAAGTGCTCGTAAAACCCTCCTGTGTGATGCAGGTTCTTACCACTTAGCCTCTGTGCTGGCAGCACCCGTGTGACAGGGCATGTTCTAGGTCACTTCTGTGTCCCACATCTGGGCCTGCCTCACAGGGAGCTTCAGATATGTGTGGTGCCGGACAGAGGAGCTGCGGCAAGGACAGGGCCTGGCTCTCATTCAGCTCTGGAGGCGGCACCTCCCACTTCCGCCTCTCCAGCTGGGGTCCCTGCAACCCGCTCTGAGAGGAGCTTCCAGCCTGTTCTTGGAGAGACCTCCCAGAGCAGCTGTAAATAAATTCCAAAGAGGGGCTGGTGAAGGGGCGGAGAGCAGAGGCCAGCAAGAGCATTCTTACGCCAGACCGTGAGGCTGCCCCACTAGACCCAGATGCACAGATTCCTGAGACTTGGAGCCAGGCGCCCAGTGTCATCTGCATTGGATCTGTTCACAGCCTGTTTGTTTGTCATTAATTTGTCCCATGAGCATGCACGGAGCCCCACTGTGCAGGTGGCACAGTGCCAGTTCCTGGGGCGCTCAGATGCACAGGACACTTCTTTCCCTGCAGCAGAGGCCACTTCTACCCAACCAGTGTGGCTGCTTGGAAAAGCAGAGGAGGCAGGAGTGGGGTCTGCTAGCCACCCCACCCCCCTGCAAGGCTATGTGGGTGGCCCATGGGAGGCTCTGTCTCTCTGTCTGGAGCCTAAGTAGAAATGGAGGGGTGGAAAGGAGACCTGGGTCCAGGCCTGTCTAGAGCCAGAAGGGTGAAGGCGGCTCCACCCTAAGCAGCTGTCTCATGGGAGGCTGGGGTCTCTGGCAGCCCCGGAGCGGCTCCCTCCTTGCCGAGCCACAGCTAGCCCCAGCCTCGGCCCCAGGTGGGTCTCTTGTCCTCCCCCTTCTTACCTGGGAAGGTAGAGGGGAAAATAAGGCTTTGGAGAGAGGCTGGGCTGTGTGAAATAAATGCATAAACTCTCACTTGTTCCTTGCCCAAGGGGAGACCTTGGGGAAGCCACTTTTCCCTGTGCCTCATTTTCTGCCCCTCATACGGAGACCATGACAATACCCACTAGGGCTGTGATGGAGAATAAAGGAGCGCCCAGCACAGGGCAGGTGCCGAGTAGGTGGCGACGCCCACGTGCTCCTTTGCTCAGGGTCACAGGTCGCAGACTATGTGCGTCACTTCAGTCCCATCTCTCCCTTTGAATCTCCTGTCTGTGGGGTCTGGTAGCCTCCCTCAGGAGAAGCCCGCAGGCCCCTGTGTCTGCAGGGGGAACATGTCTGCTGTTCTCTTGGGCAAAACTCATTGGAGGTGTGTGGATGAAGAGAGAGATGAAAATGATGGGACAGAGCAGAGTGCCGCCGGGTCTGACTCGCTCCTCCTTGGTCCCTGGCAGTCCAAGCCTTCTCCCCTGCAGGGAGGCAAACTCAGCTCACCTATGACCCCTTCAGAACCGAATGCAAAGGTACCCAGAACTCTCCTACCCAGAGACTCCTTCCCATCCTGGACCTGCTTGATTACTGGGGGCCTGACCTGGGGCATCTTTGGGGTCTCCATTCTTCAGACCAGGACACTCAGGGCTCTGCTTGCTCCATGGGCTATTCCTGAGACAGACAGGTGGCTAAACTCACCCACCCTTCTTTTTGAAGTTATTTACTAAAGTGTAACGTGCATGAAGGTGCACACATGCTCGGTATATGGTGTGGTAGATTGTCCATGAGTCAAGAGTGCTTCTGTGTATCTCTTACCAGATCAGGACGGGAGGGTCTCCTCTCAACTCCCATTCACTACCCACCTTCGGAGATCACACAAGTGACTCGTGTCACCATAGATTCACACCGTCTGTCCTTGAACTTCACGTGGACATACTATCATGTTCTTGCAGCATACTATCTGCGTTCTTTGTACTCGGCGTCTTTGGTTCAACATTGAGCCAGTGCATCCAGCCGTGTCGGCGCTGCGCAGATAGAGGTCTGGGTTTCCAGAACTGCAGGGACTCCATCGTATCTCTGCTGTCTGGCTCTGGGGTGCAGCGAGGCTCAGACTCCAGCTCTGGGCCTCTGCATTTCTTCTGCCCTGGGAGAGCCAGGCAGGAATCTTTGTCCCATTTCCACTTGTATGTCCTGTCCCAGGACCTGGCTTCAGCCAGCTGGGTCTCCAGCAGCATGTGAGGTGGCCACATAGGCCCTCAGGCCCACACCATGCCCTTTCATCTCTATGCCCTCCGTGGCCTGGCTTATGCCTTGCATACACGAAGCCCTTGATAGATACACGAAGCCCTTGATAGATGCTCGTTGCAATAATAAAGCCTCTTCGCCTTCTCTTATAAAGGAGGACAGTGCTATCTACCTCATGGGGCTTTGGTGACAATAACACCAAGGAAAGTGTGCACCTCTCTGCTTCAGATCCCCATGACAAGAGCCAGCACTGGCTGCGTCCCACACTGGGCTCTGCTCTAGCTTGAGTGACTGCCACAGAGCCGTGGATGAGGCAGGAGTTAGCATCGCCCACCATGGACCAAGGCAGACACTCGGGTTCACAGAGGTACGAGGTCGCCTGGCGTCACTGTAGGGCAGGAGCTGGGATGTGACTCCTGTGCCACGGCCCAGGTTTGGGCCTCTCTGTTTGTGCCAGGGCCCTCCACACGTTCAGACAAGGAGGACAGTGTGGTCTGGTGTCTCTGGCAGCCTGGGTGGAAGAGCTGGGTGCACACTGAATCTTGGAGGCTGCATCAGTTTGGGTTGGCAGCGGGCAGGAAATGGGCATTCCAGGCTGGAATTCTCCAGCAGAGAGCAGCTGCCACGCAGCTTGTCTTTGGCACTGAGGGTTTCCAAAGCACCCCTGGTAGGAACAGCAGAGAAGCAGGTTCAAAGCCAGCCCATGCCTGGCAACCAGGCCGGGCAGGCTCTACAGAAGCAATGAGCCGGCGCCCCCAAGGCCTGACTAGACCCATGAGGGAGCGCCCCAGGAGCTGATCGAGGCCCAGCCACTGCTCTGCATGAGGCACTGCGTCCTTCCCAACTGTCTCTGTGGTCTGTGGTGGGGTGGGGGCAGGGCTGAAGATAGAGAGTCCTAGAGAGCTCTGAGACCGCTGAGGAACTGCAGGAAGCCTGCACGGCCAGACGCCGGGACAGCAAACAAGGATGGCCGCTGTGTCCCTGGCACACTTCTCTGCAGTTAATACTGCAAGGTGTTAGTCTGCTTCTTCCGTCACACACAAAATTTATTGCATTTTTGCATTGCTTTCATTTTTCAGAGATGATGAAGTATTTATCAGAAGGCATGCTTTTGCAATTCTTAAGTGCTCTCCCTTCACCAGCAAACCCAATCGTTTCATGTCAAGAGAAGAAAAAAAAAAAGGAGAGAGCAGGAGTAAAATCCAGCCATTGTTGAATGTGTTCCTTCCCTCAGAGAAATGAGAACAAAAATAACAAGTACACAAATCACCAACTCTCTCAGAGATAAAATCTGACTGCATGTGGAGGAGAATAAAGGAGAAAGATCATTCATTCTCACATGACGGTGATAGGTGGGCTTCCTTTAATTTCACCCTCTGTCTTCATGAAGTTCCAATATAAACCCAGCTGTTTTTTGTCGGGACCTTGTAGTTTTATTTTTATTTTTTTTCATTTCCACAATTTGGTCACAATTTCAAAGGAATGAAATCAGTCCACTACAAGCCTACTTTTAGGAAAGTAGAGGGTAGGTTCAGAGACAGCAGCGGCCCGAGCTCCTCCTCACAACTGCCCTCGGTTGTCTAGGATGGAGGAGCCCCCTGGTTCCGACGGTCAAGTCCAAGGCATTTGTGCCAACGGGGTTATTCATGTTTCCGCAGCAGCACGCAGGAGGCTCTAAAGAGGACAGGCAGAATGCGCTGAAGCAGCCAAGGTAAGGCGTCTTGATTTCTAGGAATTAAAGGTACAAACACTTCTCACACAGCCGCGTTGCACCCAGCACGGGGTGAGCTGCGTGTCTGCTGAGGCTGTCAGCCCCTGCTAGAGCAGGACAGGGCTTCTTGTCCCCATCTCAGAGCTGTGGGGACAGTCTCAGATGGTGTCAAGACGTACGTTGAGAGTACGCACCGTCCACAGGGCTCCCAGGCATGGTCCTCAGCACCCTGTGCTCCTCTCAGCCTCGTGACCCTCCGCCTCCTCCTCGGCACGTGGAAGGACTAATTTTAAATAAAATGTGTAAAGCACCTAGCTAGTACCTAGCACATTTTAAGGATATTTCCCCCCTTTACTGAGAACACTTCTTTCTGCTTTACACAGAACTATCAGAACAAGGTGCTGAGGGACAAGCCACTAGCATTCCTAATGGTTTCTCTTTACTGGAAAGTGGTGAATATATATATATGTATATATGTATGTATAGTTGGAATAGTGACAATACTGAAATCTTTCTGTTTTTATATACAGATCTCACCTTTAAAGATTTAGGTCAGGCTATACCCGAGAAACAGAATCTAGACATCGTAGGGAGCGGCAGAAGCTCTAGCAGAGCCCATGCTGCTGTTACCCTGCAGGGCAGTGCAGGCTGAGGGACACCACGCACTCACCAGGGAAGGCCTGGGACGCTTGTTCAGAACTATGAGATGCAAGACCCACGGGACGCATGACGCTCCACAGTGCGGCCTGTTCTCCATCCCTCATTTCAGCGCAAACACATAAACCTGGTAGGACCAGCAGATGGCGTGATGGTCATGTGACTGGACTCTCACATAGTCCACAGCAATTCGAATCATGGACCTGGTGGCTTAAAACTCAAGTCAGGTATATGTGTGTGCAGGCCCAAAATCCCAAGAGGAGAAGGGATTGCTGGGGGGTGATTTCTTGCTTTTTGTTTCTCTGTCTCTCTCCATCTCTCTGGTGAATGCATGTGCCCTAAATCAAAAATCTCTCTCTCGGGGACCAGCAGTTAGCGTAATGGCTATGTCGCTGGACTCCCACGTAGTCGACCGCAGTTCGAGTCCCGGACCCGGCGGCTTAAACTCACGCCGGGCGCGTGTGCGTGCGTGCCCAAGATCCCGAGAGGAGAATGGAGGAGAAGGGATTGCGGCGTGGCCATCCCCCCTGGGGGGTGATTTCCTGCTTTCTATCTCTCTGTCTCTCTCTGTCTGTCTGGCGAGCGCACACGCCCTATAGCAAAAACCTCTCCAAAAAAAAAAAGAAAAAAAAAAATCTCTCTCTCAAAAAAAAAAAAAAAAAAGAAGGAAACTGGGAATGGCTCGGTGCTGTGGTGTTCTCCAGCAGCGACGCCTGGTCTGCCCAATCCCCGCTTTTCTACGTGTGCATTCTTCCTCAATTCACTCGTTCACTTCCACTAGGGTTTCTATGTTCCTTTGCCCCACAGGCCAAGGCCATATATATACACACACATGCATATGTGTGTGTGTGTGTGTGTGTGTGTGTGTGTATAGAACCCTGACTGATATGTAAATCATGAACATATATAAAATATATCTAATCATATATCTAATAATATATAAATCATATATCTACACACACAGTATATATATATATATATACATATATAGTATATATGTGTGTGTATATATATATAGTACATATGTGTGTATATGTATTTATATAGTGTATGTGTGTGTATATATTTATATATAATATATATGTGTGTGTATATATATTTACATATAGTATATATATGTGTGTGTGTTTATATCTTTATATATAATATATATGTGTGTGTACATATATATATGGAGAGAGAGAGCTTCACTGTTGAGCTCCTGGGTGGGCAGCTGAAACCTCAAGTGCATCGTGGTATTGCTTAAAGATTCTCCAAAGTCCTTGCGCATGAGCATCACCTGGAAGTTTTTGTTTGTATGTCTTTTTGCCAGAGGGCATGCATGTACTCCAGAGAGAGAGAATGAGCGGGGAAAAGCACTCCCCCACAGGGTGTGGTCATGCCACAATCCCTTCTCCATTTCTCCACTCTATTGGGATCTTGGACACACACACACACACACACACACACACGCTTGTGTTTCTCAAACTGTCAGGGCAGGAATTGGAACTTTGGTTGGCCATGTGGGATCCAGCTCCCTTAACCACAAGGCCATGGGACCAGGCCTGACACCTGGGAAGTTTGAAAGCTTACAGATCCTGGGACTGCACCCAGAGATTCCTGGTTGCAATATCTGGAAAGAACTTGCAAATTGGCTTTCAAACAGGTACCTCTTGCTGAGTCTGAGGGAGGGCATCCTGGAGCCTGAGTGGAGAATCAGGGCAGGGCTAACACACAGGTGGTATGGATGCCAGTGGGCCTGAATCGGACTGTGTTTCATTGTGGAGGAGCTGTTTATATTCTCTGAGTCTCCGGTATCTCACCTGTAAGTGGGATGATCCACTCCAGTGGAGGTTGTAAGGGTGAAAGGAAGAGATCCGTGTCAGTCTCCTGCTGCTGTTGTAAACAACAGCCATACATTCAGTGGCTTGGACAACAGAAGTGTATTCTCTCACAATTCTGAGGTTGGAAAGCAGACTTGGAGGTGCTGGCCGGCAACACACCATCAGAGGCCTAGAAGCGACTCTTCCTGCCTCTTCCACTTCTGCAGCTCCAGGTGCTCCCGGACCTGAGGCTGCATAAGTCGCTGCCTCCTCCTGTCTTCAGTGTCTCTCTCTCTTTATTGCCAGAGAGCACAAGCACTTGTCAGCGAGAGACAGTGAGGCAGAGAGAGGGAGAGGAAGAAAGCACCCCCAGTGGGGAGCGGTCACACTGTAATGCTGTCTCCATTTCTCCATCCTGGTGGAATTTTGAGTGTAAGTACACACACACACAAATACATACACACATGCACAGAGACACACATGCACACACACACACACACTTGCACCCACTGTGTTCTTCAAACTAGCAGAAACTGGACTCAAACCATTTGGTCGGCCATGTGAGACCCAGCTCCCCCAGCCACCAGGCCTGCCCCTCAGTGTGTCTCTTACAAGCCACTTGCCTTTGGATTTAGTAACCTGCAGCCATGCCTACTGCAAAGTCCATGTTGCCATTAGAAACAACAGCCAGATGTGCCTATAGCAGCGGGGAGAGCTTACAACACCCAGCTGAATGACAGAGCAGTGGGGACAAGACCTCCAGCTATCACCACTATGGGAGACTCAAATCAGGTGCCTCTGTCCACAGCCCCTATTCCACCTGGAGATGTGCATGCCCACGGGTACACGTGGTAGAGACGCTGCCTCTGGCTGGGAGGGTGAGCGTGGGTGGGCCTGGGAGGAAGGGCACCAGAATGACCGGGAGAGGAGTTTGAAAGCACTACAATAGGGAGATAGGGTTGAGAACGCAGTCAGCCCCAGCCCTCTGCACCCAGGGCAGCACAAGATGGCCCGAGAAACAGAAGGACGGAGGAGCAGAAGGGAGGAAGAAGGGGGAAGAGGAAGAAGCAGTGTGAGGGGGAAGGAGAAGGAGGTGGGGAGGGGAAGTGGGAGGAAGGAGAACTTACATTTGCATGAAGGTCTGTGCAGGACTGTTCACTGTGGCTTTATTTGTATAGCCTCATACTGGAAGCCACTACGATGCCCATCAGCTGGTGACTGTTTAAACCAACCATGAGACAACCATACCATGGAATACTAGCCAACAATAAAAAAGAATACATTGGAAATTGGTTACAGAGAGGAAAGGGGGAGGAACTAGAATGGGGGGGAGGATTTCCCATGACCCAGGAATTCTGCCTTTTTTTTTTTTAAATTTAATTTTCCAGAGGTGTGTTACCAGCAATAGAGAGAAAGAAAGAGAAAGCACCCTACTGTGGTAGGTGGTTATGCCACCACCTGTTTCCCTCCTTTTTATCGTCTTTTGAGGTTTTGGACATGCACGCAAACATGTTCAGTGTGGTTTTCAAGCCTCTGGGTCTGGGACTTGAACTACATGTTCACAAGGCGGGATCGAGCTGCTTTAACCACCATATCACCAGATGGCCCCACTCAGGCACTCCTATGTCTACAACTCATTCTAATTTCACAGTTACCTTATAAATGTCTGGTGTTATAATACTCACTTTACAGCTCAGGAAACTGAGGGCCAGGAGGTAAACTGAGGCTGGGAGAGACCACATGGTCTGTTATTCGCTCGGCTGCCAACGTGAAGTTCCATACACTGAGTGGCTTAAACACGTTTATTTTCTCATGACTCTGGAGGCTGGAGGTCTGGGATCAGAGGGCAGCAGGGCTGTGTCTCCTAGTGCCTCTCTCCTTGGCTTGTTGATGTCTCTCCATCTTCCCGCGTTTTCACGCTGTCTTCCCCCATGTGCACCTGGGTCCCTCTTACAGCAGCAGCAGCCATATTGGATTAGGGCCAGACCAGGTGCCCTTGTTGTAACGTAATTGCCTCCTGCAAGGCCCTAATCTTAAAGGCAATCACCTTCTGAGGTGCTGAGGGTTGGGAATCTCGGGAATGACACAGGTCGGTCAGTCAAAGATGGCGGTTCATCATCAGAGCAGAAACCGGAACCCAGTTCAGCCCTTCATCCACCCACAGACGAATGGTGACGGTGCCATCAGAAGCATTGCAATGTCACACGCAACGCACATCTGGTAGGCAATCAGGGGTACAAATCATGGTCCTACACCCGCAGGGCTCGGCCCCTTCAGGAAACCAGGAGTCTGCTCTAGGCACAGGAGCATGGCTCTGTGCGGCGCCCTCATAGCCTCGTAAGGCTGTGTGATCGAGTGTCTCAGAGGCTGAGCTGGGCCCTGGCTCCCTGCCTGTGCTTTCGTCAAACTCCCTGAACTCAGACTGAAGTGCAAATTCCCCGAGGACAGGCAAGTAGACGTGGGGAGAGGCAGGGCAGGGCTAGACGTGGCTTGACTCAGCCCAGCAGAGTGGGTGGAGGCTGGGAAGACTGGGTGGCTACTGAGTCTGTGTTCCCTCTGCCGAGCGTGGGCACATGTTTGGGGCTGACAAGTGGCAGGCAGGGGGCAGGGCTGTAAGAAGTCACTCTCTTCCCCCAGGACTGAAGAAGCTCAGCTCGCTTCAACGTCAGGCAGCTGGCTGCAATTGGACATGAGCTCTGAGTTTTGCCAAGGGCTTTTCTTGGGGTTTGAGTACTTAGGAGGTTCTACGAGAACCAGACAGTGCCCATGCCTTGGAGCCTTTTTCTTCCAAGACCATCTGGGATGTTTGGATAAGGCCATGATTGCTTCTCTGTGCTTCTGTGAGGTGGTTTTGCTCTCTAAGGTTGGGGATTGAGATGGTCTCAGAGTCCTTCCTGGCTCCATGTCCAGCTTCCATGTCATAGAAGGAGACACTGATGTCACCATGGTATAGCACTGGCAGCCTCCTACCCTGCCCCCTGCACCAACCAGACGTGTGCCCACACTCACTGGCATGTGGATAAAGTGAGTCAGCTCAACATGTGTCTGCCGGCCATCCTTGTCCCAGGCCCAGGCAAGAGCAGAGCAGATCCAAGGATGAACCAAGGCACAAGCTATGGTCTCAGTTACTGCAGGACTAGGGGATCCTGAAACATCCAAACGCAACTCTCATATGGCAGACTGGGGTCTGCGGACCAAGGAGAATAAACCTAGGGGGGACATGGAGGAGCCGTAAAGGGTACGTAAAGGATGGGTGGGAGCCCAGTCCATGGGTATGGGCCTGTAGGGGGACTCCAATTTCACGTGGAGGGAAGAAAGTGCAGGTTCACAAGATAGCCCAGCAGGTCCCACACACTTGGTATGTTCCAGGGGCCACTGAAGCACTTTGCAAGTATTTATTCATTAATCTTCACCATGAAACATAGCTTTCCTTCTTTTAGGTCCACTTTAAATGTGAGAGAACAGAGGTGCAGAGAACTCGAATTATAAGCCCCGCATTTCCCAGTCATTAAGTAGCAGATGGCTCTAGAGTCCACTCCTTAACTCTCTTCCAGTCTACTCTCCACAGTGCTGATGGTGCTCTCACGGGAGCCACACTCTGTTCACTGAGCACCTACTATGTGCCAGACACCAGAAGGATTAGGATTATAGAGGTCAAACTGACAGCCTCAACCCCCAAGGACATTGACATACAGTACGTAGCCAAGCTCAGTGCTATGCCCTGGGATTGCAGCTGGGGCAAGCCCAAGGAATTATTGGACTAGTGGCGAGACCCTTCCTTCAGCTATATGAGCTCATCTCCACTTCTCTGGGGGAAGCAGGTGGGAGGGGAGGGTGAGAAGGAAGAGGAACAGCTCACTCAGCTGCCCGGCAGTGTGCTCGGCCTGGATCGCTGGGAAACAGACCAGCGGTGGTGTGTGTCCTGGGAATGCACAACGGCTGGCACCTTTGGCTGGGAAGGCACCTGATCCACTGCCTTTGCAGGCTCCCTAGGCACCTCCTTGGCTCTGTGTGGGCAGTCTTGCCAGTGTCTCTGTCCTCACTGTGCTTGGAGGAGTGAGGGAGGGCAGAGATTCGACACTGGGATCACAGGCAGAGCTGCAGACCAGATGGCGTCCACCCACCACCTGGTACATCAGCTCTGAATGTGTGTGCCCCTTGTCATGTGGATGTTTCTTCTCCATGCAGGTTGCCCCGAGCCCCCAGCCAGAGGCTCTCTCACTTTTATTCCTATAGCATTTTTTTTCCCTGTACAATCCAAAAGCAGTTACAGGTTTTACACATAAACTGTATATGGGTCTTCCATGCATTATAATGATGAGGATGTATTTTCAATTCTCTCAACAGAGCATGAGTTATTCGGGGGGTAAAAATGAGGTTTCATTCAGCCATGTGGACCCTGTGCTAAGTGTCTGACCAATGTTTACTTCAGGGGTCAAGGAAAGAAGAGAGAAATGGAAAGAGGAAGAAAGAGGGTAGAGAAGAAAGAAGAAAAGGAAGAGAAAGCATAAATAGCAAAACTAATAATTAAAGATGAATGAATTGGCAAATGAACATATGAGTGGATAGGTGGGTGGATGGGTGGGTGGATGCGTGACAGATGGAGGCTAAAGGGATGAAGGAATGACGGATGGATGATATGGATGGAGAAATGATGGGTGGGTGGATGACTACAGGGGTAAATGAATACTGACTCGGTGGACGAGTAAATGGGTGAAGAAACTGGAAGCTAGGAAAACTGAAGATGGACGTCAAGGTTTGTGACCCGTAAGAGGGCCATGCCATCTGTGCTTTATGCTTTCACAGTCTTGGAGAATGAGAAGGTCGCCTGGCTGGAGGAGGGGCTGAGCCTTTGCACCTGACTTCTGCTCTGGAGCTATTTCTGTGTACGAGTCTGTGTGTACAAAGACTGTAGGGACAACCGCAGTATCCTGCTGATGTCCCAGCAGAGCACGTCATGTGACCTGTGGACTTAGTTTCCCCTACTGCTAAGTAGGCACTCAGTGCTTAGCCGATGGGAGCATGGGCTCCGTGTGAGCACGGACCTGTGCCCCTTGCCATTGCCATGTCCCTGGTGCCCAGTGCAGGGATAAGGTAGTGGCTCAGAGCCCAGCACCTCCACTTTGGGTCCAGAGCCCGGGGCATTTGAGTTCTGCAGCACCCTCGGACACTACCTTCCTGCAGGTCCCTAGTTTGGTCCTTTACCCCTCTCTGGGCCTCAGCGTAGTGTTCTGTACAATGAGGGGTTGCACCAACTCTGAGGAGCCCTCTGCGTTTACCTCTCCCTGACTTCCCTGGAAATTCCTGGCCCCTTTCCTGGGACAAGGGGAATCAGGGACAGCCCCTTTGCCAGCCTGGTTGGCAACAGTTGGGAAGGCACCTGATCCATTTGCCCTACAGACTCCCGGGGCACCTGCGTCTCTGCGTGGGCAGCCTGGCCACAGGGCGCTGGTCCATTGTCCCCGCCTGCCACCTCTCCCTGGCACAATGCTGCTGTCTTCTCTCTCCCAGATCTGGGTTAGATAAATCCTCCCCTTTCTTATTCCCCCTTATTTTCTAGGAGTTTCAGCCAGTTCTGGTCCAGAGAAAGCTGCCAGGTCTGTGGGACGCTGAGCTCAGTCAGAGCTTCCCTAGGAAAGACAGCCTGGGTGAATTTCCCAACAGCTCACCCCGCCATGAGCTTTCTCTGCTCCACAGTGGGACAGTTTCTGGTGTGGGTGGGATCAGGCTCAGGGCCAGGCCTCGGCCTGTAGGGCATAGACTTGGGGTGAAACTGAGCAAGGTGCTGCACACTTGCCGGTCTTCAGACAAGCTGCCTAACCTTCCAGGTTCTTGATCAGTGCATGAAAATGACTAGTCATTGACCAGAAAGGGCGCTTGTGAGAGTAGAGCCTTTAGAGAAGCTGGCCAAATGGAGGCAGGATGATTATTTTAAACATCAATTTACATATTGTGTGTGTGTGTGTGTGTGTGTGTGTGTGTGTGTGTAATATTTATTAAAAGTACTTTAGAAATTTTTTGCTATAGGATGCATACGTTCACCTAAACAGAGAGAGAGAAAGCATTCCCACAGTAGGGATGGCCAAGGCACAATCTCTTCTCCTGCCTGCTCTCAGGATTTGGGGCATGCATGCATATGTGTCTGAGACACTTTCCGAGTTGCAGAGTCTGGGACTTGAACCTCAAAATTGGCCATGTGAGATCCAGCTGCCTTAACCACCATGCCACTGGCTGGCCCTCAAAAAGTTTTTGAAAGGAGGAAATCAATAGGCCCATATGGACTCATTCCCAGAGGTAAGTACCGTTACATTTTGAGTGACTTTCAGTATTTTTCTATACATAGGTATATGTTAAATGTATATTTAGAAGATGAAGTCATGTTACTTTTGACTTATTTGGTTCTTACTTGATATTGTGAACAACATTGGTTAGTCAGTGACTATCACAAATAGCTGCGTGTAGACCTATGATTTATGAGGACAATGCCCCATCATGGAACACTTAGGTTGTTTCTAGCTTCCTACCACTCTAAAAATGTGGTCCAGGACTAGAACTCAGGTTTATTTAAGACCAAAGCCCTTGAGGATTCCATTACCCACAAGGTCCTACTTCTTTTTCTTTTGAGAGGTTTTTGTTCTAGGGCGTGTGCTCACCAGAAAGAGAGAGACAGAGAGACAGAAAACAAGAAATCATTCCCCAGGGGATGGCCATGCTGCAATCCCTTCTCCTCCATTCTCTTCTCGGGATCTTGGGCATGCACAAGCACATGTGCCCAGTGTGAGTTTAAGCCACTGGGTCCAGGACTCAAACCGTGGTCAACTACATGGGAGTCCAGCGGCATAGCCATTATGCCAACGGGTGGTCCCACCCACCCACAAGGTCCTCCTGTGGGGCTGAGGTGTCAGTTTCCCGTCAATCTCTCTAAAGTTTCTCAAGCTCCATCCCTGCTCTCCTTTAGACCTCTAGCCTCTCCCTGGACCTCCTTCCAGAAATCTGGTCACTGGTCATCCTCCATTTCTTGCTAAGGAGCTATGAATATGTCCTTTGGAGCCTGCACCCACTCCCTCCCCACACGCCAGCCTGGTTGGGGGGCACGGCTTGGGGGCTTAAGGAAAAGTGGGTAAGAGACAAATAAGATGGGCAAGAAGGATGGTGTTTGGTGAGAATTTTTTAACCCTTCAAGTCTTGGCCAAAAGCTTCAAAACATATTTCCAAAGTTTCTCTTGTACGCCCTGAAGTATTTTACCATTTTCCTGTGTGAGAGGAACCTGGCCCCCTGTCCTCCGGTCCTGTTTACTCTATGTTTAGGAAAATCTTGCTGGGGCCTGGGACGGATGCAGGGCTGCTAGTGCCGGAAGCTGGGTGAAGCCTCTTTCTTCCTTCTGAGCACTGGTGGGTCTCCAAAGAGAGGCTCAGGAAGGCTTGGTCGGGATGGCTTGCAGGGGTAGTGACATGCAAACTCTATCTGGCAGCGGACTCCGTTTTGTTCTCGCGCACCTCCACTTTTCTTATCCAGCCTCTCCAAGCTGCCACAGCCACCGGTCTACAGTAGAACTAGGACTGTTTCGTTACCTTTCTTTCTCTTTTTCTTTCTTTCTTTCTTTCTTTTTCGTTCCTTCCTCTTTCTTTCTCTTTCTTTCATTTTTCTTTCTTTTTCTTTTTTCTTTCTTTTTATTTTTCTCTTTCCTTCTCTATTTCCTTTCTTTATCTCTCTTCTCTTTCTATTGTCAGAGGGTACATGTACTCACCAGATAAAGAGACAGAGACAGAGGGAGGGGGAAAAACACTTCCAATTGGGACCTGATCATATCATAATCCCTGTTCCTCCATTTCTCCATCCCGCTAGGCTTTTGGATGCATACACACACATGCACACACACATGCACACACACATGCACACACACACCTGTTATGTTTTATCAAGACAAAAGAGCTGGGATTTGAACCGCAGTTGGCTGTGTGGGATCCAGCTCCTTTAATCACTAGGCTATGGAGCCAGCCTGTATGCTCTTCCTTAAAAGCCGCAGAAGGTTTCTTTTTGCTCCCAAGGTTAAGATCGAAGTCTTTAAGCTGGTGCCTAAGCCAGGACGGACGGCCGTTCTCCCAGAGGAGGAAGGCAAGAGTTGCAGTGAGTGCACCCTCATACCTCCCCAGGGTGGGGCGTATGAATGGATAAGGGGACGAGGGTTCACCCATCGAACTCCCTGTACCAGGAGGGAAAACCAGAAGTCAGAAAGATTCCTGTCCTAGAGAGAGTCACCTCCCTGTCACTTCTGCATGATATCTAGATATGGGCTCGAACTTGGAACTCAATCCTTTTCTGCACACACACACACACACACACACACACACACACTATTCCTCCTGTAACAGAATTTAGTATTTTTTTCATAGCCTTAAAGCTATGAACATAGCACAGTAAGATATGTAGCACAGTAAGAAATGTAGCACAGTGAGATAAATAACTTGACATAGAATTGCAGGATCACTGAGTCAAACGGGCTAGAGTCCCTAGCCTCCCTGTCACATTTCTTGGCCTCTTTGCTTCCACCTACTTCAATCATGAGCCTGATTTTGTTTTTAACAGCTGGTTGCGAAGCACGGGCACACTGCAGGGGCTCTCTAGATATTTGTTGTAGAGATGAATAATGAATGGAGGGACTCTGGAGCCAATTAGTAATAACTTTTAAAAAACTAATTCTGCTACGTAACAAATGACCAAGAACCTAATTACCGCTAGAAATTGGGTGTCCACACTGAGTCCGAAAGACGAGTCAAATTAGCAAAGGCTGGCCTGGAGGAGGCGCTTGGATGGGAACAAAGCCAGCTGTGGGGCCCCTCTTGCGTCAGATCTTTGCTCATTGCTGTCCTAGTTCCGCCATGAAGTTCTCTTTTTCTCCCTTCCTGGGGCCTCCCCTGTTCTTGGCCTAACCGTGACCAGGACTGAGGTTTGCTGCTGATGCTGCAGAGCTAACATTTTCAGGGTTTTTGCATCTTCATAGCAAACCCGTGGTCAGGCCACTCTACGGATCCTGGGGGAGGGTAGTTCTCGCGTGGCTTCACAACGTGCCAGAGCAATCTGAGCCGAGCCTGTGGGTCTGCAGCTCACCACCATGAGCTCACACACCAATTACACAAGTCCCCAGGAATGCTGGGGCACAGGCCTGCCGTGGGCTTGGGGCAGGTCTGTGGTTGGCTGAAGGCACCGAAGCCAACAGTGGGCTTCAGACTCAAATCCCTGAACCTCGTGCTCTCGCATGTGGGTTTTGCTTCCCTGCCATGGCTAATCCTGGAAGGATGACCAGACATTCCAGGAACAGAGGGAGAACTAACATCAGCTCCGTTGGCCCTCACAGGGCTGTCGTGGGTCACAGATTTGGAGCTGGGAGGTTATGGCCCTATCTAGACCACACCTTTATTTCACAGATTGGTAAAAGCCAAAGTAATGAGGAAAGTTGGCTTGATGTTCATTTCTACAAGACCAGTATGAACTAGAGGCCAGAGGAAGGGGATTCCTGAGCAATGCTGTTACCACCAGACGGATCTAGGCTCAGAATCTGCCCTGCTGCTGTCCATGTGTGCCTCCCAGGGAGCCTGCCAGCTGCTCAGGGCTTCACTCTTCTCTTTCACGCAATGCAACAAAATGCTCACTTCATGGTTGCTGTTGGGAACTAGATGAGAGAATCAGCAGTGTTCAAGAAATGGTTTACCTTCTCAACTCCAGTAATGTTTGCATCCTCACTCCCTAGAAGGAAGGGCTGTCATTCCCATTTAACCCAAGAGGTTAAGTGGGCTGGACAAACCACATCACTGATGTAAGGTCAGCCTAAAATCTGCAGCTCAGATACATGTAAAAGAACCACCTTTCCCCGTGAACGGTGAGTGGTTATTAGTATTAGCTCTCACCACTGCGGCCGGTGACCAGGCAACCACAGTTTACTAAGTGCCTAGCACATGCCAGGCACTATTCTTTATGTTGAGAACTGACTAGCAAAGACAGCTGAATCTCTTCTTCTTTTTTTAAAGTTTATTTCTTCCATGAACAAGAGAGAGAGACACAGAGAGGGAGAGACAGCATCCCCAACAGAGCCCTGACATTGCGATCCATCCCCAGCTTCAGCCAACCCCAGATCATGGGCACATGAATCCCTGGTGTACTCACAGAGGTCTCTAGACACTAACCCAGAACTGTCCCATGTGAGTCAGTCTCACAGGGCATCATGATATACTGCTATGCCCCTACCTAGTTCCAAGTCTGCTCTTAAAAGGAAAGATAGATAGTGCAGCTAGGTTATGTCATTGGACTCTCATGTAGTTGACCATGGTTCGAGTCCCAGACCCAGCAGTTTAAACTCACACTGGGTACATGTGTATGTGTGCATGACCCAAATCCCAAGAGGTGAATGGAGGAGAAGATTTTGGCGTGGTCATCCACCCCAGGGGTGAGTTCTCACTTTCTGTCTCTGTCTCTACAGCAAGTACATGTGCCTGATAGCAAAAATCTCTCTCTAAAATAAACCAGGAAAGTTAGATAGTATCTACCCAAGTAAGTAAGGTGATGCCAGGTACAGGCAAGTGCCATGGAGGGGAAAAGTCAGGTGATGTGGTGGAGTGTCGTAGGACAGCAATCTCTCAGCCAAGCTCAGGGAAAGCTGTGCAGTGAAGGTGACACTTGAGTCAGAGAAAGAGTCAGAACGTGACCACTGGAAGGAAAAATTCTCCAGAGGAGAAGAGCAGAGAGCACCAAGCCCTGAGATGTGAAGAGTGTGCGATGTTTGAGGACCCGTGGGAGAGGGGTGGCAGGAAGCACTGTGAATGGAGGGAGCTTGGAGGAGGGGAATCAGGCAAGGGCCAGATCCCAGAGGGCTTTGCTGGTGTAGAGAGTGAAAGGGTCAGTTCTAGGTAGAAGGGGGCTCTTCAAGACTGCTAAACACGAGGGCAGCACAACCAAGTTACTCCTTAGCAGGAAAGCGCTGCTCTGTAGCACAGGCTCTGGGGGTGTCCATCAAAATCAGAAATGTCAGCCAGTGGTTTGATGCAGGGTTACATGGTGGTGTTGGTGAATTAGGATTATATATATATATCTTAAAAGAGCAACTAGATACATTTCTTTTCTTTTGAAAATTTTTAAGAAATTTTGCCAGAAGGCACATACACTTACACAAACACACACACACAGAGAGAGAGAGAGAGAGAGAGAGAGAGAGGGGAAATAAGGAAGCACACCCCCTCTCTCATAGGGCATGGTCATGTGGCAACCCTTTCTCCTCCATTTCTTCTCAGTATTTCTTTACGATAAAGAGGTGGCCACATATTCACTGCAACATCGACAGGTGTCAGTGGGGGAAGAAGCAGCAGCAAGACGGAGAAGAAGTGCAGTGAGGTGGGAGGAGAACCAGGTGAGAGCACTGGAGCCTGGGGAAGGAACTGCAGGAGGAAGTGCTGAGAGACCTTGCTGGTGAGTAACACGGTCCTTGGCAACCTGGTTGTAACCTGGCTCCATTGTCTCGCAGGGCAATGGGAACAGCCTTCATAGAGTACGAATGGGAGGGGAAGCGAGAGAATGTAGGGGACAATGTGTACCCATAACGATGTCATTCTTTTTTTGGAAATTTGCTATTAAGGAGAGCAAAAAGTAAGGTGCCAGCTAAAAGGTGACCTGAAATTTAGAAAGATTTGATTGCAGATGTTGAAATACTGTGGAAAACTTGTTGCTATTGTTGTTGTGATGGTCCTTTCTCTTTCTTCACTCTAAATCTTCTTCGTATTGTTCCATTTATATCTTTTATCTGTTCTATTTATCTTATTTTTTTCACCATAGCCCTTCTCACACTGTAATGCTGTACGTAACTAGTTTATTCACTTAATTAGTTTTATTTTTATAGATCCTTTGTTTTAATTATCTGAAGATATATTTGCTTGCCCAAAAGAGAGAGAAAGAGATAGAGAAAGCACCCCTCGTTGGGGTATGCTCACATCATAGTCTCTTTTCCTCCATTTCTCCACTGGGTGCACATATGCACCCAGTGTGGTTTTCAAGCCACTAGGGCCAGGATTTGAACTGCCATTGGCCATGTAGGCTCTGGCTCCCTTACTCACTAGGCTATGTGGCTGGCCCTGAACTAGCTTATTAACTGTGCTGATAATTTTGTACTGGCTCCTCCTGTTAGACTACAGTGTCTCTTTTTTGTTCACTGATGAATTCTGAGCATCCAGAACTGCCTGGGATAGAGTGGGTGCTCAGTATATAGTGAATAAATGGACAAGGAAATGAATGGATGAATAAAAGAAAGAATGAATATTACTCTGTAGCTATGAGAAGGGAAAGTAAGAGGAGGAGAAAATCTAAAAGTTGTTTTGGGGCAGAGATCTACTGTCTCTTTTGAGGAAAGCATATGGCAGGTTAAAGAAGTCTCCATCCTGGAGTTAGAAAATCAAAAGGACTCAATGAATGAACTAGCACTTTCTCACCAGAGGGCCTGGATAGTGGTGGGGAGGTGTCACAGCAGTGAGCAAGTAGGCAAAGGAGGCAAGCAACGGTTGGCGGGAGCTCAGGTGAGGTAGCGATGGGGAGTAGAGGACAGCCAATGGACAGCGCTCCTGGGAGGCACAGCAGACAGAGCTCGGCAAGTAACAGACATGGGCCACAGGGAAGGGGAAGGAACTCGGTTGACTGTCCATCTTTTTTCAGGTTCGAGCAATTTGATGAGTGATAATGTCATTCCCAGAAGCTAGGAAGATATAATTAGGGTCAGCTTCAGAGAAGAGAAGCACCACAATTTCTGTGTTGGACACAGTTCCTGAATGGAAATAGCAGTTCAGAGCTTGGTGGTGCAGAGGGCGGCCTGTGTCTGGGCTCCGTTCTGGAGACAAACTTAGGAACATGAGAGGCAAGGCAGAAGGGGAGCTGGTTCCACAGCAGCACTGCACAGCCACCCCTAGTTCTGCCCACACCAGAGCCTTACCAAATGCCATGTCCACCTCCCCAGACCTCCACCGGCATCATGAACCCCAGGCCCGAGGCTCTCCCCCAGATTAAAGCCCACAGATTCAGCTTCTTCATAGTCATTCTAGACAAGACAAATGTTAACTGAAACTGAAGCATGCAAGAGAAAAAAAGGCAAAATTTTGTAAAATCCTCAAGACCTTTTCAGAACTCTAAGACCAAAGTCCTACTGCCTCCCAGCAGAGGTGGAATGGAACAAAGGGGAGAGGGAGGTAGTGGGATCACGGGGCCTGGCATGGGACATTGGAGGAGACGTGATTTGCAAACAGCTTAGTGTGGTCCTGTGGGCAGACCTAGGACTAGGGCCAACAACCTCACTCCTGCAGCCAAAGATGGCTTGAGGAACCAAGCGCCTGCCTGGAAGAAACCCTTCCAAGTCATTTGCTTAAAAATTCTCAAGGATCTGGGTATTTTGTTTGGAAATAACTGAGTTGGGTTTTGAACTTTGCAAGGGTCTCCTCTCTGCCTTGGTGACCTCATACATTCCAGTGGCTTCAAACACCCACTGCATGCCAGCAGCTCTGAATGGACACGTCCCACACAGCCTTGTCTTCTCAGTCCTCGCATGCTCTGTCCAATGGCTGTGTCAGAGACGTCTCAGAGACAGCATGTCCACGCTGAATTCTTAGTGGGGCTCCAAAATACCCTTCCTGCAGTCTCTCTGTTGATAAACAGGACCACCCTCCTCTTGATTATGAATGCCAGGAAAATGGGGATATTTCTTCATTTCCTGATCTGATCTCTAAACAAATCCTCTCACTATACCTCCCCAAATGGATTTTTAATCTGATTATTCCTCTCTTTCTCATTAACAGGCCTCTGGTCCAAGCCCCTGTCTGCCCTGAAAGATAGCCATGACCTGTAAGGGTTCTGCTAGGGACTACAGTTCCCTGCCCCCAGTCTACATGGTGCACAGCAGCCTCAGTGGGCTCTTCTCCCCCTTCTGAGTAGGCCTTGAAAAATACAACATGGATCTTGCAACTCCCATGTTCAAAGTAGAACATGGCTTCATAAGGTCCCCACCATTGGCCATGGCCTGGCCCCTGACTGTCTTTCCTCCCTTTTACAAATCTAGGCCCCCTTCCCTCACTTTGTTCAAGCCACAGAGATCTTCCAAACAAGTCCAACTCCTTCTCAGTTGCTGGCCTCTCTCTCTCTCCACCTCTTCACAACTTCTGCTGACCACTCCACCACATAAAAGGTTCTTCTCTTGCACTTGTCACTGAAGCCTTGCCACTATCTTTCCTGCCATTGGTCCTACTGCCAGTTCTCCAGCTATTCTCAGGGCTGGTCCCCTCCAGTCACTTTTTCATGCCTCTGTTTTGCTCATCTCCTTCTGGGGCTGCCCTTTCTATAAGCCAGATTAGGTTCTACTCATTAGCACTTCACTGTAATCAATAGTTTTCATCTTATTCAACAATGTATAATGTCTGTCCCTTAAGTCAACAGGCTGTAAATCTAATGGTCTTTTATTTTCTCTGAGCTTTTTAATGTACACAGACATATGCTCATTAATGGGGTTACACTATTGCTTTTGGTCTTATTGGCTTGCCTTTTTTCTTATTTTGCCATTTTCTTTGCAATTTTCACTTCCTCCTTCAATATTATGAATCCACAGGACCCATCAAGCCCACCCTGAATACTCAGTTACCAACCTGATGGTCACATTCTCACTTTTCAATCCACTCTAGAAGCTTATATACACATCTGCACCCATGTCCTGAAGCATATACATAGGACTGCATCCATGTACTAGAAGCATACACACATGTCTGCATCCATGTATGGAGTTTCTTGGTCACTGTTTGCATTATCAAAATGATATCTATAATACACACATTTCTTTGCATCTTACCTTAATCACTTAAGAATATGCTATATGACACTATTCAAATGTAGCCTTTTAAAATAATCACAAAATTTCCCATAGTTTAAATGTGGCATTTGAACACTTACCTATGTGTGTTTGTGTCTTGATATGATAATGTTTTAATTGCTATAGTTTTGAATCCCCAAAGTGAGATTACTGAATTGAAAATAAATGTTTTATGATTTTAGTAGCTCTTGCCTCGGGCCAGCCCCAGAGCACATAGGCTAAGCATCCTGTGGTAGAAACCAGATCCCAGGGTCTGACTGAGTCTTAAATTTTGATGCCAGCTACCTGAAAAACATGCTGGGCACATATGTGTGCATGCCCCAAATGCTGACAAGATGGAATAGAGAGGAGAAGGGATTTCAGGGTGACCACTCTCCATTGGGGGCTACTTTCTCCCTCTCTCTCTCTGGTGAGTGCACCTGCCCTCTGGCAAAACAATAAGTGAGTAAGAATTCAGCTCATTTTTTAAAAAAGGTGCTGTTGCCTCCTTGCTTTACGAAAGTGCTGTGATAATTCGCATTTCCACCAGCTAGTGCTCTTTCCACGTAATTCCCAACCGCAATAGGTGTTAATGTTCTTTTTATCTTATTGTTTTAGGACTGTTTATTTATTTAGTTTGTGAGAGACATGGAGAAAGAGATAGGCACTCCCAACAGGATCTTCAAACCAGGCTCCACCCCCATCCTGAGTCAGCCAGCGTCATAAGACACACAGACACCTGGCAAGGACAAGATGACCTTGGGACTTGAATCTGGGACCTTCCCACATGGCCTCAACATCGCAGGGTTTGGTATTACCACTGTGTCTTCAGGGCTGGCCAATGCTCTTTTTAGATATGGCAGTAAGGTGGATCTAAAGATGTCTCATTATGTTGATTTTTATTTCATTGACCTCTAGAGAATATAAGTCTACCTCAATATATTTTTTGCTTGAATATGTTTATCATTCATTTGAATTGCTTTATTTCACATGATTTTGTCCTTTTCTTACTGGGTGGTTTGTGTTTTCCTTGTTATAGCAGAGATCTTTGTATATGACAGCTACTTATCCTCTGCCTGTCCTCATTGTTATCTACTGTAGTGACTAGGATTAAATAGTGACCTTCATATTGGTTAACCCATAACCAAGTCTCCATGCCTCAAATCTATTTTCTTCCCATCTGTCTATGTGCCCTTTATTTGGTCTCTGTCTTCGTAGGAAGTAGCTGAGTAGACAGAAAGAAGAAAACTGATTTATAAACACTTTCTGTATGACACTGAATGGGATAGTAGTTCACATGTTACTTTATTTAATCAAATAAGTTTACAAAAGATTAAAGCTTTTTTAATGCCCATTTTACAGGTGAGGATGCAGAGGGTCAGAGAGGCTATTTTACTTCTCAAGGTCATAGAGATGGCAGAGATAAGACTTGACCTATGTCCATCTGCTCTAAGACTTGTTCTTTCAATGCTCTCCTTTGTCTCCTGGGCTCATTGGAGGTGAACAGGCTCCCCGTGGGGTTGGGGGCTGGTCCATCAGATCCTTTCTACAGGAAAGAGTTCTGCTCTCAGAGGCATTGAATGCCTTGGCCATGAACACAAACTGGAGTGGGTTGCAAACCAATGGTTTCCATCACAACATCTAGAACTGTTTTAACTGGTGTCTGCCCACCCCTTTCTCTAGAGTTGGGAGCCCTGGAGCAGAATACCAAGGGGAGCTGCAGGGTGTTGAGCATTGTGCAGTTAATTCTTTGCTATCCAGAGCAGCAGAGGTGTCATGGGCTTGCCAGAGGTCACAAGAACCTCATTCCCTTCGGTAGATCTTCCCTTCTGGGGTCTCAGGTGGGTGGCAGAGAGAGGAAAGACACACATACGAGAGGGACCCTGAAATCCCCAGGACAAAAATAACCTTTTTTCCCCACCTCCACTCCCGCTTTCTATCCAAGGGGAGGAGCTGCAGTCTCAGAAACTCCGAAATGACTAGAAGCAAAAGGAAAGTATTTAGCTGGCCTAATATTTACATAAGGAGCTGCTTAAATTTTCCTTTCCTGTTTTTAACTTATGAGCTGGCAGCAGACATGGACACCCACCCACATCCACGCCAGGATGCATGCTCAGGCACATGAGACCCACACGTGCAGACATACTGTGCATGGAATTCATCCCACTCACCAGGGCCATGGAGGGGGCAGGGAGCGTGGCTGGCATCATGAGGATGTGTCTGTTCTCCCAAACTGTACGTCTTTCCTTCTCACAAGAGTCAGACTTCCAGTTGCTGCAGGAGCAGCCCCTGGGATAAGTTCAGGTGCAAAGTTCTTGTTTGGGAGGTGACCTAGGGAAGACCACTAAAGGACCTGGTGAGCGAGACTAGGGCTTGGAGGAAGTCAACCAGGGTATAACAATCAGCCACAGCAAGACTGTGAACAGTGGGGCCCGATCCCACTGGGGAGTTCTGAAGACGATATACAGCATGTCTGAGTTACCTACCCCTGGTGGGAGGAAGCTGGACAGTGTACTGGCCATCTCCCTATCTGCCATGGAGAGGGCTGCTTCCTGGGGACCAGAGTAGAAAGATAAAGACAAGCTTTCATTTTGGCTCACCCACTCTACAGGGATGGACACGGCCAAGCCAAGACCCCTGTCTTCTCCATCTAGAAAAGACTCCCATCCAAGCTCTATCACTTCTTTACTCGATACCTCGGATAATCCCTCTCTTCACTCTCAGTCTCAATTTCCCTCCTCTATAAATGAAAAGAATGTTCTTTCTCACAGGATTGGAGTGGGGATGCAATAAAATAATGTGTGTCAGGCTGGCTCTGTGGCTCAGCACTCACTCGTTGCTAAAGGGAAGCTGCATCCCATATGGTGACTATGTTTGAATCCCCAGCCCCACCAGCCTGAAGATGTGGAGAACTGGAGGAAGGGGATCATAGTGTAATCAGACCCTGTGGAGGGTGCTCATCTCTTCCTCTCTGTCTCACGCATGTGTGCACACATTCTATCATGAATAAGGTACATGTCAAGGAACTCGTCCAAAGCTGGCTCTTAATGTTTTTACTACTACTACTACTACTATTATTATTATTATTATTATTATTATTTCATCCTTTCAACCTCAACTTGTTAGAGTGGGGGGACTCAGTCCTCAGGCTGTTACTTTTCTCTGAGACATAGTCCCTAGGTGACCCAATCCAACCTGAAAGCCTTAAATGCCATCTGGAGTCACACTCAATGCCTCTATACCCATGCTGTGTCTTCTTTGTCATCACCAGCATGGAATTGGGCTGTGACTGCTTCACCTTCCCTGCCCTGGACCCAGCCCAGCCTCTCACTGTCTTTTGCCTGGATCACTACTATAGCTTTCTAACTGTCGTTTCATCTTGGCTTCTTCTGTAGTCTTTTCTTCACACAAAAACCAGGGGAATCCTTTCAAAGTGAATCAATCATGTTGCTTTCCTCAGTCTTCTAGTGCCTTCCAGTCTCACCTAATGCCTTCCTATTTTCACCTAAAGGAAAAGCTAGCCTTGGTATGGGTCTACAAACTGTCTGGACCCCTGGACCAAGCCTCAAATCTTATCTCTTTCCACTGTTTCCATCCTGTTCACTCTACCCCACTTATTTTGACCTCCTCCCATTTCTCGAATAGGCCAAGCACTCTCCTGCCTCAGGGACTTTACATGTGCGGTCTCCCCACGTGAATGTTGTTCTACATTGTACGTGGCTCACTCCTTAGCATCCTGCAAGACTTTTCTCAAATGTCAGTGAGGTCTACCTTAAACATGCTATCTCAGATGGCAGACTGTCTGCCTTGCCTCCTTCTTATTTACTCTTCGTAGCACTTATGATCACCTACTGCATCAGAAAGTTTCTGTATGTATCTTAGTCATTGTTTATTTTCAACCTACCTGATCCCTAGTAGAATGTAGCCCATGAGGACTTTTCTATTGCCTGTTCTGATCATCAGTGTATTCTAGGGCACTGCCTGGCTCAACCATTTGTAGAATGAATGAATAAATTGTGGTTATAAGTTCAGTGTTAGAAATGGAACACATTAGTTTAATTCTTATTTCTACAATTTTCTGTCACCTTGTACACATTACTCATCTAAATGTTAGTTTTCTGGTCTGTAAAATAGGGAAAAGAGTGTACCTACCTTGTAAGGCTATCATGAGAGGAAACGAGATAAGATATATTAAGCACTCAGACAATGACTTGCACATAATGTGCTATTTTAAAAAAGAATTTTTTAAAGTTTCTCTTTCAGCCTCATTTTTGGTAGCTTTATAGATATCAGTGGAAAATCAAACAGCTTATAACATAGAGCAGATGTAAGGGGAAAAAAAAGGAGACGCTAAGTACTTGTAAAGAATTAGTGTAATTATACATATCTACACACACCCACAAATAAAGACAAAAGGCCAGAAGAAATTATGTCAAAATCTTTACAACAGTTATTTTTGGAATTCCTTGTGAGATTATGGGTGACTTCTAAATTTTTGGTACAATTTTTACAGTTCAAATTTTTCCCATAATGAATTTGTGTGACTTTAAAATTAAAAAAATAAAAACTTTAAATTTTGTGAAAGGGCATGGGTATTCGCAATAGAGTCAGAAGAGAGAGGGAGAAATCTTTCCCCAGTAGGGTGTGGTCTCACTGCACCTTCTTCTCCTCCAAATCACCATCCTGTTGGGATTTTGGGAAAGCAGGCACACACACACCTACTATGTTTCCCAAGCCACCAGGGCTAGGATTCAAACTGCACATTTGGCCATGTGGGAACCAGCCCCCTTATGCACTAGACCACAGGGTATTCTTTAATTTTTTAAAGAAAAAAATTAGGGACTCTCAATAAAATATGGCTCTAATGCTGATTCACTCATCCCAGCCAAGAATGCATATTTGACACATTTTAAATTTTGTGAGTCAGGGAATTTATACTTTTATTAACAAATCCAGATCTCTAGTCACCAAAGCCCAAATGCTGGGTTAAGTAAAACATCTATACATTGAGGCAAAGCCTTCTTTCCCACCAATTTTCTTTAAGGCGCCCATAATGCTCCATTGGGGATGAAAATATATAGCAACCAAAAATAACATGCAGCATACAAGTGATCGACCACTTATTTCTTTTTTTATAATAGACAAAAGAATAGTGATGGGGACCAGGGTGCCAGCTGTAGCCGGGTCTCCCTCTCACGTCCCTGAAGAAGCCCTGTTGCCCTGTTCCTCCAACCTTAGAAGATAAAATTTCCGTAAGGTCATGTCATTGGTGAACAGATGAGGACAGTGAGCAGACACCCCTTCCCCACCAACACATTGAGACCCCAGAACACAGAGACACCTGTCGAGAGATGAGGGCGAGGTCGTCCTTTGTCTATTCTGAAGAGTCTACATTTGCACTTACTGTGACGCAATTTGTCAAGAAATGGCTGAGTTATATTTTCTGGTACAGATGGGAGCTCAAAATAGATTTTATGATGAATTTCTGATCATGTGTTTTAATTTTTTTTTTTCTACCAGATGTGTGTGTTGGCCAGAGAAAGAGAGAGAGAGTAAGAAACTACCCCCTAGATGAGGATAACTATGTCGCAATTCCTTCTCCATTCTCCTCTCAGGATTTTGGGCACACATGCACATGTATCTGACATGTTTTCCATGTTGCTGGGTCTAGGATTTGAATCACACAGTCAACCCTGTGAAATCCAGTTGCCTTAACTACCATGCCACCTAGCTGGTCCTGTTCAACTATTTTATTTATTTATGTTTTTACTATAAAATTCATAATTCACTGTGCTAGCAATTTTAAGTTTCCTTGAAAGATAATGAGATTCCTGTATGAGAGTTTTCCAAGCAAGGACACCCACAATCAGTGAGAAGTACCATCTGTTTTCTCTGGGCCCAGCTTTGCTTTCATGAGACAGTACCCTCTGAGGTTGGGTTGATGTCTGAGCTGGATTTCTCTGGACATCCTACAGAAGATCTCTGGGACTTGGGAGCAGTGGAATTTATGCAGAAATCAAGGGCAGATATGGAAAGGAGGGGTAAAGAAATAAAACACAGGAGTGAGGAGAGGACATCTAGGAGAATCGAGGGCTATGTGGAGTTTTCCTTTGGCTCTGCTAATAGGTCCATTGAGTCCTAAAGAGAGAGGACTAGAGGAAGAAAGAGATGACTTAGTTCACCCAGAAGAATCTGCTAGACTGGGAGGGGGCCTCTTTGGGTGTCTTAAGGCAGCAAATTTCCAAGAACATGAGTGAGTGTGTTTGTGTGTGTCTGTAGGAAGTGTGTATGGAAGTGGGCAGGAGGAGAGAATATCAACCACTGGTAGAGAAAGGGGCAGTGGGCAGACGTCAGCCCATGGGCATACTTGCAGGGCAGTGGTTCTAACACACTCCCATGGAGTGTCAGCACTGAATCACTCGTCGACAGAAGGTGCAGCCTGTGAAACTACAGGGTGGGAAACATCCTGCCTGTAGGTTACAGCTCCAATACAGTAGGTGGTACCATACTGGTAGTACAACAGGATCTTGTGACGTGGTAATTTCGAAGCCACCATATGACCCACCAAGATGGCTGTGTCTAAATATAAAATGGCTGCCTGTCTCGTTGATTATTGTACTCAGCAAATATTCACAAGTCTCACTTCTATGTCCCCCTAACCTGGATGCTCACCTCAGGGTGGAGTAAGGGGTCTGGAGCAGGGGAAGAGTTTTAGATGAGATGAGGGTCTGAGGTGCACGTTCCCTGGTATTGAAGAAGTGGATATTTTAGTGGTTTCTCTGTTGGATGCAGTCTCAGTGTCTCCTACCACCCAGAGGCAACCCTATTACTTTTGTGTCACTTTGGGGTGCTGGGTCTCCACAGCTAAGGAATGGTAGAACAGATTTGGCCACCAGGACTTGTGGGGCTTAGAAGGCACTCTCCAGGTTCCCCTGGGAGAATGTGGGGGGAGGCTGTAGTCGCTGAGATCTTAGAGTACAGAGTCTGCCCAAGATGGCAGAGAGAGTTCCACTTGGGAAAAGGGACAGGCAACAGGGAGATATCAGAGGTAACAGATGTAATCTAGTATCTCCATGGGAAAGGGTCAGGCAAGAGAGAGGGAGTAGAGGTGGCAGATGTAATCTAGTATCTCCATGGGAAAGGGTCAGGCAAGAGAGAGGGAGTAGAGGTGGCAGAGGTAATCTAGCATCTCCACGGCTCTCTTGAGCCTTTGGGAAGGAATATGGGTCCTCAGGGGCTCAACCTGAAGGAAGGGATGAGCAGACATACGGTAGTGTAATAAGTGGCAGGCCCGCAGGCTTTCGGAATGAGTCAGGACTGGCTGCTTACAGTGGTATTTTCCACCCAGGCCATATGGGCTGGTTCTGAGCTTCAGAGGAAACCACTTGGCAAGACACAGCCTGAGAAATCTCAAACCATATACAAATTTCTCCCTCTCCCACACCCAACCCAACCTCTAGCTCTAGCATATGGAAGCACTCCGCACCACTGCCAGCCCTCACATAAGTAAGTTCACACATACACATGTATACCTCTCCTAGGCAGGCACAGGGGAGTACATCCACACACACACACAAACACACGCACACACACACGCACACACACGCATACACACACTCACATGTGTACATGATATTTAATTCTAACACATTTAAATCCCCTCCTTGAACCCACATAAAGTATCCACTAGTTCACTCCCATGTTCACATTGTACTCTAGTGTAAAAGGAAGAAGTTGCACAGCACGTGACCAGTGGGATGCTCTACTGGATATATGACCCACCCTTTCATTATCATTAGTATAGTTGAGAGGGCCAGGTGTGAGCCCCCTGACATGCACATTAAACTACCGTAAGTTCAAATCCTCTGAAATTTCTTGGTGGAGCAAAAGTGAAAAACAGGACCAAGCAGCTCTTTTGTTTAGAAGAATGTTGGAATGGGCCTTTGAGATGAAGAAAAGCACCTCCCCTCCCAACACATGAACATAAACTATGGATGAGGGTGACTTACCTGATAGTGTAATAGAAATTTCATATTTTGTTCTTATGGACACACAGAGAGAAAGGCTGGGTCTGGAAAGAGGATGAAAGAATAAAGGCATAGTTCTCACTAGCTAGTGGGAAGCTGAGTCTGAGGAGAAGGATGGACTATGATAATTATCCAGTGGTAGGATCGCCAAGAAATCAGAGTAATCTGGTATCATCTATTGAGTGGTTTCCTGATCTCTTGTGGGTTGTGTTCATTACCTCAGCCTGTAGTAAGAGCCTGCCATGCAGCCTACAGGGTTTGGGAAATGAAGATGAGGATGGAAGTCAATGAGGACAAGGCACTTCAGGAAGAAGGCAGCAGGACAGGCAGCAGAGTGAGGGAGATTGAAATCCAGTGAGAAAGTCGCCTTGTTGGAGGAGCGGGTGGTACAGGCAGTTAAGTGCCAGGAAGTCTGCTTTTGGTGTCAGTCGTTCACAGCCGCTCTCTGGAAACCCAGTTATTCCATGCTTGTAGACCTTGAGCACTGTAGGAAGTTGTGGTCCTCACTGTCAGGGATGGAAGCTCAGCTCTGGTGCAATCCCTCTCCCTGGAAGGAGAGGGCTCTAAGTACTAGTGGGCTCATTGTCCAGGCAACCCGGGCTGAGTTCTCTAGTCTAATTCCAGAAAATCTATCTCATAGTTCATAGGGGAGGCAATGGGCTTCCCAAGGTCTGAGAATGTGAGCCATTTGCTGTCCTTTAAGGGAAAGGCAACCACCAAAGAGGTTGGAGAGTTTGGGGTAAACGAGGTCACTTACACCGTCTCTAGAGCCACAGAAATCAGTAGGACACATCTGCAGCTCTTAAAATGTTTATCATTCAGAGAAAGAGACAGGCATAAAATTTATTACAAGTCAGCATTCTACTATATCAGCCAGGGATGTTCGGTTGGGAAGTAGAATAGAGTTCCTAGCTGCCTAGAGGGGCCAAGGCAGGCTTCACAGTAAGACAGGAAGTAGGAAGAATGGGTCTCCAAGGAGAAGAGAGGAAGAGTGTTCTGGGTAGAGAAAACAGCATGAGCAAAGCCTGAAAGGTGTAAATATACCAGGCTCTGTGGCTGGCAAGAAGCTATTCTGGAACTCTGTTCTCTCTTGACATCCTCCAAGTTCATTGTGTATAACCAAAAAAAGACTGAAGTCTCAACCAGGAAGTGCCAGCTCTGGGTGTTCAACTGCCCGCACCTCCAGCTGCCTTCTCCAATTTTCTCTGCAGGTTGAAGAGCATGACTAGACTGGGGGAAATCCTCTGTTTCTGAGACTGGGACAATGAACCAACATCGAGAAGTATGAGCACCATGGATATGTGACCAGCCAGCACTGCAGAGCTCTGCCATCAGAGTAGAACCCAGGTGGGCAACTACAGACCAAGGCTTCTGTGTCTGGCCAATGAATTTGCATCCTGCCCAGTAGCATCAGCTTAGTTCCTGTAGGAAGAGAATGTGACTGTGACCCAGCTCACAATGTGAGCTAGAGAGCAGGCCTCTCCAAAGTGGATGTCTCTTCAGAGTGACACTAGTGCTCTACATGGGCAGCGAAGGCCCTGAGAACACTGGTCTGGAGCCCTGTGTTCTAGTTCTGCTCTAGCTCCTCAGTAGGGCCTGGCCTGCCTGTTTCTAGAGAAATGGCTTTTTTCCTTACTGACTGATGAAACACAAAATGACAGTGGGTGAGAGAAGTACTGCAATGGAAAAGTGTCCTGGAGTTGGTGTCAGACAAATGACTCACAGGAGACCCCAGGGCCAGCTTTGAGATCATGGAAAGTTGTTCACCTTTCTTGAGCCTGGATAAAATGGGGCTGACAATCTGTACTCTGGTCAACCTGCCAGAGTGGTGTGGCCCAGAAGAGTTATAAACACTCACAGTCTGTGAACACTCACCAAGTGGCAATATTTATATAAAAGAATTCAGGTGTGCAGTCTGGTGACTTCAATTTCCAATGAATGGTGTATCAAGCCACTTGGTGAGACCACGTTACATTGTTCCTAAGGTTCCTGCCAGCCCTGCCAAGCATTTGGGACATGGCTTCGACCAACCAGGCTCAGCCAGTGCCAACCTTTTAGTGGATAAGCTTCAGTTTGCATCTAGAAACTGAGAGGGGTGAAGTGATAACCTCACATGTCCCTTCAAGTTCTGAAATTCTACAGAAAGTTTCTACAACGAGTTTCTATCCAATTCAGTTGGTGGAGGGACCATTTGGGGCCTTCAGAACATCTCTCTGGTCTTCAGTGAGGAGGTAAAAATGGGGCTGAAGACCCAGCCTGGTGGCAGAGTCAGTAGCAAACTGAACTGCAGCACTGGAAGCACTGACCACGGGTTCAGAGTCAGTAGCAAACTGAACTGACCACGGGTTCAGTTTCCTTGGACGGGCTTGAAAATGTAGTGATCATGTGCCCACTTGCCCAAGATTCTGATGGGCTGAAAGTTGGGGAAAGGGGATCATGGCCTCTGTTGAGGGTGGTTCTGTCTCATCTGTGTACATGCACTCACTCTCCATGATGAATAAAATAAACCTGAAAAAAAATGGGCTGAGGAATGTTCAGCAATAGATCAATAGAGTAAAATATGATGAAATTGTATTCTATTTGCATATAACATGAATATTTAACTCTGGTGCTAAGCAAATGGTAATAATGATAAAACTATTTTGCATCAACTATGTGTAAATGCAAATAATCTACCTTTTCATAATCAACTCAGGAAACAGATCTATTCCAACACTGGGTATAAAATTGATTGTATCTAAAACTGTATTGGTCATTATCGGAAATGTTCAAAGTTAATGCTAACTATGCAGGATTTTTCACTCAAGGAATCAAAACCTAACTTTCACCCCAACAGTACAAGATTCAGTACTAGTGTAGTGCACAGTGATTACAAATTATTTACAACACTAATTAATGGCTAGTAGCTGTCCACATCTTATTAAAAAGTTTCACAAAATAGTATGCTGCAATATTGTAATGGGTCATCTGAAAAGTCATGATGCATTGTTTTGCATAGAAAAATATGTCTTACCCAATATTATATAGGTCACTTTTGTTTATCAATGTAAATAATTTTATGATATAGGAATGTGTTTCTAAATATACCAACTCTTCGAGGAATTTAGTTTAAAAAATTATATTCTGTATGAGATTCATGCTGAATAGATTATAGACATTCTTAAAACAAAAACAAAATAAAAAATTTTAAGCATGTGAGGTGATAGTTGTGTTCATTCTTTTTTACTATAGTAACCCTTTTACTGCCTACATGTATCCTGTAATATGTTATATTCTTTAAATATACATAGTAAAATTTGCTAAGATAAGTGAATAAGCAACCTGCCAATCAATGAACCAACCAAGTCTGGAAAGATATACTCTGAATGTTATGAGCAACAGCTGGCCATAGGTTTTGGGTGACGTCATTTCTCTCCTTTTTGCCTGTCGCCCTTTTGCTATGATCGTTTACAGCCCTGTGGTCACAGTCATAAATCTTGGAAGTGAGCTGGGGAAGATAGCGAGGGAACAGCTTGGGGTGGAGGTCATGGCTGGCCTTGCTCATTCTCCTAACTGCAAAAAAATGTTGAAGCTCTCTATGGTCTGTGCTGTTGCCTATGACCCAGCTCATGGTTATGTAGTTACGATGCCATCTGCTGTCTGGCTGGTTGGCTCTGTGGCCAGTGAGATCACTGGGGAAGGAAGTTCCCGAGCCCCCTTGTCTTCTCCACAAAGAGCTGTTGCCCCTGGTGCCAGCCCACAGAAAGGCACCAAGGGAGCCCACGAAGCTCCAGGGTTACAGAAGGGACACCTGGCAAGGGCTTTGCCTAGGCCTAGGGGTCCCTTGATCGTGCCAGTCTACGCACCTCCTATCACTCAGAATTGACAGGAAGTGTCCTTCCCACAGCCATGGCTGCTAGACTTTGTAGGAGACCTTCAAGGCCACTTCTACCTGTTTAGCACCCTGTGAATTGATCCCCCCTCTGCCTCATTTTCAGGCCGTGCCTTCGGTTGCTGCCCCTGCATGGGTAACATCAACCTATCTTCAAAGAGTCCATGTGAAGGTACCTCTTCCTCTGATTGCAGGGGCAGCCTGGCCCACACACCCTGGGCCCTCACATCTATCTAAATTCTTACCGCATGTGTCCTTGGGCAGGATTACACACCCCTCCAAAACTGGGTTAAATGGGAGTCTCACTTTCATTTCAAATGGGAATGGAAAGAGAAATTTTATGTAGACACACATAGAACAATACTTGCAGCTTGGCTTCTATCATGGGTCATTATTTACTGTCTTGGATGACAAAGAATCCGCCTGGTATCTCTGAGCCCTTCTCCTTCCAGAGAATTTGGAATGCTCTGACAACTTACTTAACTCCCCCAACCTCGGTTTCTCCCTGAGGAACAGTGAATGCAGCCAGTTATTAATAAGACAGATAGCTAATATTAAAAAGTTAGTGCCATCTCTTCTCTCCCAGATGTGACAAAGATCTTTAAAGAGGATATTGAAAGACCAGGTTACTTTCTTTCTTTCTGGCTGCTCAAGCATGACCATATCTCTGACTAAACCAGTGTGTGCCCAGATCTTTGATCCAGTTTCATGGCTTGTGAACTAGAGAGAAGGTGGAGAAGGACAAAGAGTTTCACCTTTCTGGCATGTTCAACTCAATTAGAGGCTTTTTGGCCCCAAGGTGTTTGGGCATAAGCTACCTGAGGTATCAAAGTTCTAGATGGGACTAGCAACCAGCTCTCTAACCAGGAACATTTCCTCCTCAGGCTTCCCATCACCAGGCCCCTCCACAGCCCATCAAGTTGGTGTGAAGTGTTACACCACTTATAGTTGGGAGAGGACAACCATCCATGGAAATAAACATAACACATAAACACAACATGGCCCCTGTAGAATTTTTGAGGGAAATCTTTGGAATGTTTTGGATGTCCACTGCATGGGATATATTCAGTTCCAGTTAATTCCCTGCAGATTGTCTCAATGCTCAGGTCTCAGTCTTAATTAACCTGCCTGGCACCAGTGCAGGGTGGGTGTGGGGAGTGTCACAGCTTTATGTGTATAACAGCAAGATAATGTGAAGGGTGAAAGGGTGGAGCCACTCGCTACAGCCAGCTCGGTCCCACTGTGAAACTGGAGAGAGACTGCAAGCTGAGGCTATCTGAGCTCTCTTCATTTTGTCAAAAAGGTCCATTGAGCCCTCTTTGGGAGTCAGAAACTAAGGAGGAAGAGGAAGAAAAAGGGGAGAAAGCAAACTGATCTCTGTGAAACATCTGCAATTGGCAAGCATTCTTGCGCCATTTTCCCTAATATTCAAAGGGCCTCTCATTGGACAGATGATAACCACGGGGGTCAAGGGTTCAGTAAGTTAGTCAAAATCATCCAGCTTTTATAGTGGATAATCAAGACCTCCTTTTCCTTTCCTCTGCCTCTCTACCCTCCAGTCCCTGATGAGACTGAACCTTGGACTCTGCCCTGGAGGTCGCCTTTCCTGGTCCCCCAGGTGAGGCTATGCAAGACTGAAGACCTGTAACTCACTGCAGCCTCCATGGCTGCTCAGGGGGTTTCCAGGGCAGCTGGAGGGGACAGCAGACTGGCCTGGGGTTCCTGACTTAGATGCCCAGAGTTCTTCTGCAGAAGTCAGGGGGAGACTGTGGTGACGGGCAGCTCTGGGCCCTGAGGCCTCCTCTGGCTGAATTTACATGTTCTTGGCTGTCCAGGTGCACTCCTTCCTCTTTTTAATGACCCAGTGTATTTATAGCTTATCCTTCAAAGGGCAATGAACTGTGGGCTGTAGTCTTCAGACGAGAGCTTTGACAAGAACCTAGGACAAAGTAGGTGCTTCATGCGCCCAGTGAAACAGCGAGAAAGCCTGCAACACCCAAATCATAAGTGCTGGATTCTAAGCGAGATTCATCTCCAGTTTCTAATATTCTTCTTCCAGCGGTTACCTGTTAAACAGCTGTAGTATGCCAGGCACTTTGGTGTTTCTTTCATGTACATTAACATGTTTACTCCTCACATCTCCAACAAGTGATATGCATGGATTATCATTAAGGAAGGACATGTGCAGAGATGTTAAATAACTCTCACAGATCCAGAGAGGCACAAAGTCTGGCTTCCCATGTGAATGTGTCCCCTGACGAGGTTTGTTCTGGAGTGGGTCACTGCCGAGCAGTCAAGTCAGAACTCACACTCGTGGCTGACTCCAAAACTCATATTCTTTCCGCTATACCAACAACTTTAAGCAGTGGCATTCTAAACCTGGTTGAAACCATCAAGGGGGATGCAAAAACACACTAACTCCTTGAAGTCATGATAAAGGCACAGATTTCAAGGAAGAAAAAGAAAAAGAACAGAAAGGAGGGGAGAGAGAGAGAGGAGCAGAAAAGAGGGAGGTGGAGAAAAGTAATAATAAATGTTAGGTAAAGCAAGAAGCTACCCATAAATGTAAGATATAAACAGAAATTAATCTAAGACAGCATGATTTTAAGAAGTTGACAGTATAATAAAGGAGATTTTTTTGATCTTGAAGTGAGAAATATCCTTCTTTAACTGTCATAAAATGGAAAAAGAGATTATGAAGCATAATTCTCCACACACTGCTTGGCCTGTGAATAATATATATAAGATCTTAATATAGAAAGTGAAATTAACTGGTCTTCAGCTGTAATTAACCTACAGATGAAGCATGGGAGGCTTAGCTGAGAGTGCAGGGCAAAGTAAATCCAGGAGTATGGACAGGGTGGAAAGGACTGAGGTAGAAGAGGAAGAAGAAAGGGTAGGGAGTGGTTGAGGGTGTAGAAGGGCTTGTAATCTAATAAACACACCAGGAAGTAGTTACAGAATTGGTGAAACAAGAAAGAAAAGTTATTGCTTAGAATAAAAATGAAATCTAAAGAAGAAATAGAAATTATACTATTATCCACTGGTGGAGGTACAAGTGGTGATGATCTAAGTGAGTTAAGCACTCATTTTTCTCAGAGGAAATCAATAGGTTTAGCAAAAAGTCAATAAATTACAAGTAGATGTAAACTCACACTATTTATGAGATGACTGAACTAAGATGGAAACCACTGAAAGAAGTTGCTTCTGGGGAGTGGAATTATGGCCAACAGGGTTTACCAGAGATAGTTGCCAAGTACAGGTTTTTTTTTTTTTATTTGAAATATTGATTTGTAAGTCTAAACTTAGATCTATTTGTTCTCAAAAGTGTGGGAACCAGAATGTGTGTTTTTATCCTGCAGGTGACTTCAATGTATTCAACCTTATCTTGGGACCATTGGCTTAGGGTCTTGGTTGGTCTGGGCAGAGCTGCCGTTGTGTTCTCAGATTCAGCAAGGAACCAGGGAGTCTCCATGCTCTTGTATTTCCACTGCCTTCCTGGAGGAAGGGGGCCTTACGGAATTGTCTCACCACTTCCCCATGAAAGAATCTCTTGCCTCATCCTCCGGCCCT
The DNA here is from genome assembly GCA_026018925.1 of Tupaia tana. Lineage (NCBI taxonomy): Eukaryota > Metazoa > Chordata > Mammalia > Scandentia > Tupaiidae > Tupaia > Tupaia tana. Next base: position 85,030,974 of record JAKSZU010000008.1, on the reverse strand, counting down.
TCCAGGCTGCTTCCAGCTCTAGCGGAAGTTGAGTCAGACTCATGACTAGGCTCCTAGCTAATTTCTTCATTTCCTTTCTTGATTCATGCCTTACTTACTCTGGATGGCACACTGATTCTCAGTGTGAGGTGATGCCCCATTTACCTCCTGACTTTTGGGTGACCTGAACTTTGATACTGGATGTACTATGACCTTCCTGGCCTTTACAGATGAATCTATGACACGTGCCCGCCCTACATAACACTCATGTTGCACATCCCATTGGGAAATGGGTTATGTAACTCCACATGACTTCATGGGGAATCTACAATACACAACATAGAGTGCTAGAGTAAGAGTCTGGAGTTCTGAAGCCAGTTCTGACAGGGCTGACTGGGGAACCCTGTGCAAGTACTTCTCTCTTGCTTTAATTAGAACTGAATTCTCCTCAGCTCAAACACCCAGATATTGGGTGCTATCTCTTCTGCTGTAGTTTTCTGAGAGGTGTTTCTAGGCAGGAACCATAAAGGTTTGGTCTTTGGGGCCATATATTTCCCAAGTCTACTTTTATTCTTCCTTCTTTCTTCCTTTCTTCCTTCTCCTTTCTTCTTTCTCCTTTTTTTTCTTTCCTTCTTAGTTATTTCTTTCTTCCTTATTTTTTCTTCTTTCTTCCTTTATTTCTCTTTATTTCTTCCTTTCTTTTTCTTTAAGTCAAGTGTTTGCCAGGGAGAGAGGTAAAGCACCCCTCAGTAGGGACTGGTTATACCACAATCCATTTTACTCAATTTCTTCATCCTGTCAGTATTTGGGGCATGCACACACACACTTGCCTGGCATGTTTTTCAAGCCACCGTGGGTCAGGATTTTAACCATGGTTGGCCATGCAGAATCTGGCTCCCTGTGCATAGTGTTTAACTTCTGTGCTAAGGGGCCAGTCTTTTGGCACATTATAAGTTACAAATCCACTGTTAATTACAAGGTATTAGTGAAGAGCACTTTACTGTTTTTTGTTCACATACATTAGTACCTTAGTCATCATGGTGAATTTGCAAAGTAGGTATTATTATAACAGGATGTTGCAATAATGGGATCTTTTCTATCATAGGTTTCACAGGTTCATAAAAACATAGCAGGTGTCATCCGGTGGTGCTAGACCATACATGCAGGGCTTACAAAGGGGAGTTCAAAATCTGGCACCATCATTAGGCCATCACTCAACTCTAACCATGACAAAAAATGTGAGCAAGGATTCTCACAGCTAGTGCTGGTAAATTTGGGATTTTTATATGGTACTGAAATAGACTTTTTATTATTAGGAAAACAATGTGCTAGCTATGCCTCAGGTTTACTCCAAGGGCAGGATAAAATACACATTTGAAAGAAGTATTTGCTTTTCATGGCTGCTATAACAAGTGATCACCAATCTATGGGCCCAACTCAACACAAATGTATTATTTAATTGTTCCACAGGTCCAAAATTCAACAGGAATCTCAAATGGGCAAGAGTGAAGGTGTCAGGAGGTGCATTCCTCTCTGGAGGCTATAGGAGAGAACCCATTTTCTTGCTTTTCTAGCATCTAAAGGCCACTCACATTCTCAGGGTCATGGCCCCCTTCCTTCATCTTCAACGCCAGTAACATCTGGTCAAGTCCATCTCATGCTGTCATCTCTCTGGTCCTCTCTTCTGCCTTCACTCGTCTGCTTATTATTATTGTTATCATTAGTTTTAATTCACCAGAGAGTGTGTGAGCATGTGTCAAAGATGAGAAAAAGAGAAAGAAAGAGAGACAGATGAGCACCCTCCACATGGTTCATCATGCTGTGATTCCCTTTCTCCAGTCCTCTAGCCTGCCAGGATCTTGGTTACACACACACATTCCTGGTGTCTTTGGCAGGGGACTCAAACTGTGGTCAGCATGTGGTTTCCAGCTCCATAGTCAGTATAGTACCACCTTCACTGCAGAGGCAGGCCCTCCTTTATTTACTTTAAAGAACCTTTATGATTACCTTGTAGCCATTTATATTTTTTGAATAATTTAAGACCAGTTGATTAGCAACCATAACTCCATCTGCAACTTTAACTTTCCTTTGCTATGTAGCCTATGTTATTTATAGTTTGCAGGGATTAGGACATACATAACTTTGGGGAGGGAGACAGTCTTCTGCCTACTAAAAATGGGAAATTGTGGGGGAAAAATCAAACTGCTTTCAGTTTACAATTCACTAAGCATTGCTCACCTTGGAAATTTAATTGAATTTATTCTGCAGATAAGGAGACTAAAGATCCAGAAAGGGTAAGAGCAGTGTTATTCAGGACAGTGCATTGAGACTTCCTAATGCCTGTGCCCCCTCCTCCAGAGGTTCTGATCTAATCCATCTGGAGTATGATCTGGGTATTGGGAGTTTGTAAAAGTTCTTGGGTGATTCTCATGATCAATTAGTCAAGACTGGGAACAAAGAAATTACTCTGAGTCATCTAAACACCTGGCCAAATGCATGCCTCCCGCAGGCCTGCCTTACTGCCACCCACTGAGGTATTCGAGGAGGAGAAACCTCCTTAAGAAACCTTAAGTTTAACTGGAAATAGACCAGGTTGAAACCAAAGGTACAAAGCTTCAGGGATAGAATATCTACACTCTTCTTGATGGCAACAAAAGAACAGGTTTTCATTTGAGGGAGAAAAATAAGACAGTGCTGATAGGTTGGCACAGGGTACAGGGTTTGAGACCTTGATAAAAGAATAAATGCTATCATTATTATTACTATCATCACGAGTGCCAGGTTATAGAGAAGGCTGTGCTGGAAGGGCTTTCTGGACACCTGAAGCTCTATCCCAAAGCCCACAGCGACTCCTTCTACTTCCTGCCCTTTGAGGGTCTGAGCTCAGGGCTCTCTGGAACAATCACGGGTGGGCCAGCCTCAGGTGAGCCCAGGTTCTACCCCTCCCAACAGCATGTTCAGAGCCCTGTTCTGGGTCCTATAGCAAGTTAAATTGTTTTCCCCAAAAGACATGAGAAAGTCCTAATCCTTGGTTCCTGTGGCTGTGAATTTGTTTAGAATTAGGGTCTTTGCAGATGTAATTAGGTTAAGGAAATTGAGATGAGATAGTTTTGGATTTAGGGTGCCCCTGAATCTGATGACTAAGTCCTTATTAGAGATAGGAAAGGGAAGTTTGGCCCACTCAGAAGCAGAGATGTGAGGGTAGCTGCAAGCCAAGGCACACTAGGGTCTACCACTAGAAGCCAGGAGAGAAGCATGAAAAGGATTCTCGACAGAGTCTTAAAAGGAGCATGGCTCTGTGGACACCTTGATTTTGGACTTTTGGCCATCAGAACTATAAATGAATACATTCTGTTGTTTCGGGACCAGCAGTTAGCGTAATGGCTATGTCACTGGACTCCCATGTAGTCGACCATAGTTCGAGTCCCGGACCTGGTGGCTTAAACTCACGCTGGGCACATGTGCGTGCGCGCCCAAGATCCCGAGCGGAGAATGGAGGAGAAGGGATTGCGGTGTGGCTAGCCCCTCTGGGGGGTGATTTCTCGCTTTCTGTCTCTCTGTCTCTCTCTGTCTGTCTGGTGAGCGCATGCGCCCTATAGCAAAAAAACCTTTCCCCAAACAAACAAACAAACAAGAAAACATTTTGTTGTTTCAAGATACACAGTGTGTGGTGATTGGTTACAGAAGCCACACAGAAGCCTAACAGAGGTCCCATCTACTCCCACCACTGGGTACCTTAGAGGCACCAAACATGGCTGGGCAGGTGGAATACTGCCCCGGCACCACACCTCCTGTCCCCTGTCTGAGTCCTCGGGCCCAGGAGCCTCAGCCTGGGGTGAGCTTCAGCCAGGAAGCACCAGGGCAATGAGAGAACCTGTGATCACCTCCTACAATGATGCATGATTTTACAGCCCACTCTAGACTAAAAGAGTAAAGAGATCTTTGAGACCAGTTCCTGGGTCAGGCCAGGATGGCCCCAAGAATGGAAATGGGGCCAACTTTCATGGTTTGAGGAGCCTCAGTTGTCTACCCAGTTTCTATCTCCCCATCATCTCTGCTAACGACACCCCAGCTCTGCTGGGATGACAATGGCTCCTGTTCGGAGAAGAAGCCATGCTTATTCTGGATCACAGCAAGCTCTTTCACGGCCACTACCAGAGGGGGTTTAAAAGAAGGCATGACTCAGTTCTGGCCAATGAGATATAAGAGAGATTCTGGGCAAGATTTCCTTCCATAAAAAGAAAGAGGCACTGGAAGGGGAAGTTTAATAGTCCCTGCTCCATTTGCCTCAGCACCAGATACTACTGGCGAGATGTGAAAATTGGAGTTAAGGTAGCCATATTGTGTCACTAAAGCAAGACTGTCCATGTGCTGAAGATGGCAAAGAAGAGGGATGGAAAGAATGTGGGTCCTTGATGACATTGCTGAGTCACTGGCCAACCCGAGGACCACCACCTGTTGGAGTATCCTTCAGTCGAGGCATTTTTATTGATGATTCAGTTACTTTCACTCAGTCATCCTACTTGAGCCTGTAATGCATATTGGAAGCTATTCAGGAATTTTAGTGCTATCAGTAGGTTTTGCAGGACACACAACATGTCCACAGGCCTGTTTATTTTAATCCATGCAGTGCATGGAAACAGAATTCAGAGACCCGAGTTGACTATGATTTCTGCCTTCTCCCTGTGCAAATTTAGACGTGCCATGCACCACTTTAAGCCTCACTTTCACATCTGCAAAGTGGAATGGTAATCCCAACCTACAAACTATCACTGGGTTTGGTCTGAATTCAAATGAGATGGACCCCCCATACCCTGTGTCACTGTGTCAGTCTGTCTGTCTGACTTTCTGTCCTTCTAAAGGGGCACACATCCAGCACAGGGCCTGGTGCATGGCAGATGCTCTATAAATATTTGTTGAAAGGAACTAGTAGCCTGCGATTCAAATCTCAAGAGGATTATTTGGAAATAATTTTAACGCCTTCCAAAAATTGTCTTGGACTCACAAATCAGTCATGAAGGCGTCACTGCATATAGACACTTTATTGAAAGTAAGAGGATATTTTAGAGAATAAGGTGAGCAAGGTGGGCAGCCTTGGGTGAAGTTGGCAGGGATGGAGGTCCCAGGTGCTGATCACTTGCTATAGCTCTTGGAGCCAGGATCCTGGAGGCTGAGGAGGTCTTCTCTCAGCTCAGAGTCAGTGGCCAATTCCTCCTCTTCACTCCCTGCTGACTGGCCACTGGTGGCTCCATCTAAAACAGAAGGGCAGGCAGGTTGGTCCAGGCCAGATAAGAACTCTTTTTCTAGTTCCTTTCCCTTGGGCCACAGGAGATTCCAGCCTCCAGTGGGTATTCTCTAATGCCTTATAGAGGGGCACTTCCAGTGGTCAGGACACCAGTTCCTTGCCTGACTGTAGGGACATGCCAAGAGTGCAATGGTGCTTGGGTCTCTTGACAGAGCCATTAAGCCTTGGAAGGTCACATCTTTGGTTGGTAATTGACTTTCATCCTTCCCCTCCCTAAAGAAAACTCCCATCATTCTGAAAGCCTCGGCCCAAGCATTGCCTGACCTAGGAAGCTTTCCCAGACCCTCCTTGGAGAATCAAGTGCTCCCTCCTTTGGGCTCCCCCACCTTAGGCACAAGTTTCCATCATGGTGCCAGAAGAGCTGAAGGACATTTACTGCATTATGTCACATAGTGTCTCCCCACTCTTCTGGAAGCTTCTTAAGGATACCATGTTTATCTCTGTGTTCCCACTGCTCTCATTATGATTTGTTTTCTCTCCTTAGTGCCCCTTCAGCTGGAAGAGATGTATGTGCCCATCTCACCCTGGCTGGAGTCGCCTCTCCAGGATTTCCAATCAGGCCTTCACAGGCTGTGAGGGTCAAGATCCCACCTTCTCTTCCCATGGCAGTATCCTGAGCCGGAAGCCTTATGCTGAATTCCCATTCACCCTCTCATAGCCCTCTCCCTGCTCTCCGTAGATCCTATTCCAGTGCCTATCTCCGCAGTCCTGCTAAACCTTCACGGGAACAGGATGATTTTGCAAAGAGGATCTCTCCAGGGTGGAGGCTTCTCAGGGGACAGAGGTGTATCATTGGCATCCCCTGACCCTGTGGCCCAGTGACCCCAGTGCACAAACCAGCACTGGGCTGATGCACAGGAGCTGGACAGCTGGCCCCTCCACCCGACCCTGCCTGCCCGGCTGTGCATGCTACCTGGTGACGCCTTCAGAGACTGGATGTACTTGGACCAGAAGGAGCAGTCAGCCTTTTTCAGGCCCTGTCGGCTGGGGAGTAGTGCACTGAACTCCTTGTAGCTCTCCCCGCTGGCACGGGGGACAAAGTCAGGCCAGGGTGCTGCAAATGCAGGTGCTTTCCTTGAGAACTCATAAGGGTAGTTGGGGTTTCTGGGAAAATAAGAAGAAATATCCTCATATCACGTGGGAACACTTTCTGTGCGCACTTGGTCTTTGAGGAGCAATCACACATCTTTAAGTGTCAAAACTGGATTTGAACTCACCCAACCTGGCATCTGGGGTTGTGATCTTAACTGAGGCAGCATAACAGCATCAAGGGCATAGGGGCTCTCTGAGCTCACCACTCTTACCCACCAGGAAGGAAAGGCGTTGAGTGCATGGCCCAGAGCATGGTTTACTTTGGTAGTGTGAAGGACTGAGTGTGGCACTCTGTCTTTGTGAATGCTCAGGAGGTCACTGCATCCCTCTCCATCCTTCTGTCGTTTGATTTGGACACCATGGCCAGTCTCTAGAACTCCCAAGGCCTGGGCAGGAGGCTGGGTCTGGAGCTAGGGAATCTTCCTGTCACCTATGGGTTAACTCTCCCATGAAGGGACATCACAGCCTCTCAGACACAGGCTCCTTCCTAAACCTGAGGCCCAGGCTCATCACTGAGTACATCCCATCATGTAGCCCCTGGGCCAGCCCCACTGGCCATGTGATGTTCACCAACCAGAACATGCTTTCTTATCACCCCTGCCTTTGCTTGGACCATGCCTGTCCCCCCTTCTATGTGATGATCTAAATATGCTATTCATCCTTTGAGTCCCAGTTTAACATCACATTCTCACTAAAACATTTTAAACCCTAATTAGAAAGAATGTTCTCTCTCCATTTAACACTTGAGTCCTGGCCCTGCAGGCTCACATGCCAGGCATGTGTACACATGCCTAGGATCCTGACAGGATGGAGAACTGGAAGAAAAAGAATTGCAGCATGACCAAGCCTATGGTGTGTACATGTGTGTGTGTGGGGGGGGGAGGGTTGCTCTCTCTCCTGTGCATGGATGCATGTGCGTGCACTCTCTGACATTAAAGAGAGAGGGAGAGACATTTAATTGGAAATTTGTGAAGACTGAGCTAGTTAAAGGAGATTTTGGCAGAAGGGTGGGATTGAGACAAGAAAACCAGTGGCTGGCATTGCAACGTCTAGGGAGGAAAGAAGGAGTCCATCAGTGCAAATATGACCTGTGTGGGCTTATTGAAGAGACAGGGAAAAGAAACAGCAGAACTGAGGGTGGACGTCACTTACCCTGATCTGATGAAGTTGGAAAAGTACTGCATGATTTTCAGAGACAGGCTTTTCTCCTCCAGAGAAAACTGCCCCTGATAGGCAGGGTAGAAGGGCAGCCCAAAGGCGTATTGCACATCTGTCAGCAAGTTCAGGCTGCGGGAACAGACGGGAAGACGCGTAAGTGAAAGGGGTGGTAAACCGCTGGATAAACCAGGTGAGCCAAAAATCAGTATGTCTCCCCTAAAAAAGGCTTTTCTCTTTTTACATGTTATTTAGGAATCCTCCTTAAGGCTCAGTTTAGCTGAGATTTGGCTCCACCTTCAGTCCAGTAGTCCCTCTGGGACAGCTCCAATGTCTTGGTTGAAGTGTATCCAGGGTTGAGCACTGAACACTCAGGAAACAATGCTTGTGAGTGATTTTCCAAAATAATTTTCTTTGGACCCTACTGGGTCTGTGGAAAAGTCATGATGTATTTTTCTGGGTTTTTTTTAATGCAAAAAATGCACCATGACTTTTCCAACAACCCAATATTTTAAACATGATATCATTAAATATTTGTTATCATCCATTCTCTGAAAAAAGTAATAGAACAATCTAAATTTTGAGTCCCTTCTCTGTACTAGTCCTTGTTCACATGTGACTGACACCCTCAAAACTCTTCAGGATTGACCCTTTCCCATGTGGCCCACCCCAGTGCGCTTGGGACAAGGTGACTGTCTAGTAAATACATGTTTTGAGCTCTGACGGAACTGAACATGGAGCAAGGAGAGGCAGATGAGAATGAAGATTTGGAAGGTAGTCTAGTGATTTCAATGGGCAGAGCTGGAGCTGGCAGTGGGGTGTCTGCAGGACAGGGGCCATGGGAGACTCACAATGCAGAAAAGCTGGGAGGGATTTTACAGCTGCATAGTAAAGAATTTGGCTTTGGTCAAGGAGAGGTCTGGCTTTTGTCTTTGGCTTTTAGGAGGTAAGTCATAGCTGATAGGAGTGTCTTTATTATTATTATTTTATTTTATTTTGACCAGAGAGAAAAAGAATGTGAGAAAGCAAAGCGCCAGGTTCAGGACCCAAACTGTGGTTGGCCATGTGGGAGTCCAACACCTTAACCACCATGCCACCCACCAGCTCCAACAGGAGTGTCTGTTTAAGGCGGAGGTTGGCCACGTAGGATTTTAGGGTGATTGTCACCATAGTCAACAATCTTGGCATAGGGATTGGCAATGCCAGAAAGACTAAACATGTGATTTAGTATGGGAGCTTTGAGTCACATGATATCAATTGACCTATAAACTGAAATTGAATACACGAACACTCAATCAGTCAAATCAACTATGCTGACATAAGGGAGTCCCAACAAAAACTCTGAACATCAAAGGAGATGATCCTCTCTGGCTAGTAATACTCTACATGTACTGTGATGCATCAATGCAGAAAGTTACATGTCCTGACTCCAGAGAGACAATGGAGCTTCACATTTGGAACCCTCCCGGGGTCTGCACTGAGCCTCTCTTCCTTTGGCTGTTCTTAATCTGTGTCCTTTCCCTGTGATAAACTATTACTGCGAGTCTGGCAGCTTTTAGCAAATTCTGTGAGTCCCTCCAGTGAATTATCAGATTTGGGCATGGTTTGGGGAAGACCTAAATTTTCCTCTTTCTAGGGAGAGTCTTCGGTTTCCATCATAGGCTCAAAAATGTCTGTGCCAATGTTGTGTTGGTTTGTGTCTAACAGGCGCTCTCTGCAGGGAAGGAAGTCCTGCTTGTAGAATTTGCCAATTTCCATGGTGTAAATATCACTGCCATAGCAAATTTCACACTACCAAAGTGAAGTCATTGAACTCTGCTTTGGAAAAGATGTGCACAACTGTGTGAACTGGTACAGGCTGGCTCCAGCCTACCACTGTCTGTAACCTCAGAAAGATTAGAAAGATTAAAATGCTCTTAGAGAGCATGGCTTTGGAGGAAAAGCCTGGCATTTCAGCCTATCTGATCTGTTTAATTTGTGAGCCTGCTGTGTATGAGGACTTCTGCTTTGCAGGGATGATCTTTATCTGGATGCTGGAGCTATTTTGAATTGTTTAAGGCAGACATCTGGAGGAAGGACATACAGTGTGAGCCTCAGTAAAGAGAATTTGGGATCAAACAACCAAGCCCTCAGTGAATCTGGGCTCTGACTGAAAGTCCCAGGACTCTCTGGAGAAAGAAGAGGGGATATGGATTTAGAAGGAGACACAGAAGAACGTGCCAGGGCCTGACAAGGTAAAAGAAGCCCCTTAGCTGAGAGGCCACAGGGCTTGAAGACTGGGCAGCCAGGTGACACACGTGGATTTGGCTCTTGGGTCTGTGCTGTGTTTGGGCGCTGATCTGTCATACCCCCAGTCCTGTGTGCTGCATAGGTACAAGGTCAGACTGCTTGTATTTAGCGTTCAGTAGTCATTGGCTGTTTTTGGTAATATATTATAATTGAAGTTTAGCCTAATCTGACAGCTACTTGTCCTGTGCTCAGGCCAGATTGGGATCTTCTAATTGCTACATAGAGGCAGATGTGGAATCAGGAAAGCTCTTGCCCACATTGGGCATGCTTGGCTCAAATCACCCATCTACCACTGACTTTTGAAGCCTTTAAAAGGTTCTAATAGAAAAACCTTAATAAAATGGGTCTGACCATTCCTCTTTAGCCTTCTGCATGGTATCACTGGATGCTCGTTGGTAGAAGGTGGATGGAAATCCCCCTACAGATGATAAATCATCACCCACATTGCTGAATTGGTAAAGTTACATTTAGCCAGAGTGTGAGCAGAATTGACCAGTCATTTAGCTCTGGGTATTACTCTGTGTGTGTGTGTGTGTGTGTGTGTGTGTGTGTGTGTATGTGTGTGTGTGCAGGCACATGTGCATATGTGCATGTGCTTGTGTGTACATGCCTTTTGTGCTTGTGTGGACATGCCTTTTGTGCTTGTGTGGACATGCCTTTTGTTTCCATTTAATGCAATTCGGTGGGGGCTGTGGCAAGTGAGACATGGGATGTCAAAATGAAGAGCTTCCCCAACCCGCATCTGCCCAGTGTCTGCTGGATGTTATGCTAAGGGGGGAAGAGGACTCAGCATTCAGGTGAGGGGTTCAAGTATAACAGGAAATGGTGATGAGCCACCAGTTTTCAAAAATAAAGTGTTGCAAGTTGTATGATAGCTAGATCTGTGTCTGTCTGGTAACAGAATTATTTATAAAGCACCATAAAAAGAAGAGAGAGAAGGGACCAGCAGTTAGCATAATGGCTATGTCGCTGGACTCCCATGTAATCGACTGCAGTTGGCATCCCGGACCCGGTGGCTTAAACTCATGCCGGGCACGTGTGTGTGAATGCCCAAGATCCCAAGAGAAGAATGAATGAGAAGGGATTGCGGCATGGCCATCCCCCCTGGGGGGTGATTTATCACTTTCTGTCTCTCTGTCTCTCTCTGTCTGGTGAGCGCATGCGCCCTATAGCAAAAACCTGTCAAAAAAAAAAAAAGAAAGAAGGAAAGAAAGAAGGAAAGAAGGAAGGAAGGAAGGAAGGAAGGAAGGAAGGAAGGAAGGAAGGAAGGAAGGAAGGAAGGAAAGAAAGAAAGAAAGAAAGAAAGAAAGAAAGAAAGAAAGAAAGAAAGAAAGAAAGAAAGAAAGAGAGAAAGAAAGAAAGAAAGAAAGAAAAGAAAGAAAGAAAAGAAAGAAAGAAAAGAAGAGAGAGAAAAGAGAAACCTCTGATTTGGGGCAAGGGAATGGAGAGGAGTTTAGCAAAAGTCCAAGAGAGGAAGCCGTGGTGCGCCTAAGCCTCACAGATGAGCGGGGTTCCCTGGTGGAGGGAGTGGGAATGGCATCTGTGCTTTGGCTCAGCGCTTGTAAAGTCAGGAGTGGGCTCTGTGCTCTGCATGGAGCACAGAGTGGGAGCGTGGGAAGGGCCAGAGAGGACAGACGGGTGCTGGTGCCTGTGCCAGAGGACAGAGTCCCCAGCACCCAGGGCCTCCCAAGTCCTGCTGAGAAGTGCAGAACATGTGCATGCTGAGAAGTAAACTGGAATTCTTCCTAGCCCAGAAAAACCTAAAGTGTGGGAACCTCTCAATTCCATGCTTGCTAAGGTTTAGATTCCAGTTCTGTGCAAACCTGAGAGGCGAAACTAGAAGGGTTTAGGGTCACAGCCAAAAGGGGCTGGGGAAGTTTGCATTGCCTTTAGAACGATGTCTAGAGTGACGTGGGTGGGAAGCCTGGAACTTAGAAACTGTACAGTCATGCAGGAAAGGCAAAACTCCGGTACTTTTCACATAACACGCCCAGCCTACCCTGTAGCCACCTGGCTTGTGTTAAGTCCTGCTGATGCCGCTGTGGGTTTGCAGGAAGGTCAAGCCTGCATCCCAGCAAGCCAAATGCCAGCAGCTGCTTTTCAGAGACTATGCATCACTTCTGCACCCCAGGACAGGAGCCATAAAGGATGAATCTTTGGGGCTCACAGGGAAGCTGAATGACTGAGGCAGTATTGCCAGAGGAAGCCTTTGACCACAGCCTCAGCTAGGAGGTGGGCTAAGCCTGGGCGCCCCTCTAAGGGGAGAAGAGGGAGTGAGTAGATCTTCCTTGACCAAAACAAGACAGTTTTGCATGATAGCAGTCTTTATCTGCTGATTATGGAGTGAAAGGGTTTGTGCTGGAAGACTCACTGCATTCCAGGTCATGTGATGGGATTGATTTGAGAGCCAGTGGTTGCAGGCACTCCTAGCCTGCTGTCCTGTCTGGCAGGGGAAGTTTACTGACCTCATCCCTTTAAACTAGCCTGCCTTTTTACCTCTAGCCAGCATCCCTAGATAGCTGCCTCAGAGGAGATCAGGGAAAGGATGGGGTAAAAGTGCTTCGGCTTCCCAGGGTTTATTCATTTATTCATTTATTTTTTATAAAAAAAGCTGAAATTTTGTTAAATAATTTACAAAATTGGGTCGTCAGGAAATATGGTCATATTTTTCTTTGCAAAAATGAGTCATAACTTTTCTAACAACCCAATAGAAACTGCTAAGTGTGCTTTTCTTTGGGCAAATCTAACATATAAAAATTCAGATTCTGCCTAGGAATTAATCAAGAAGTAATTACTTGCTTTACAAACGGTTTGAATTTTATAAAAGGATTTGCTATGCAAGCCTTCGAAAAAATGAGCTCTCCAATTTACTTTAAATAATGCAGTCCCTCCCACGGTTGAAATACTTGTGATATTTCTCTAATTCCCTAGAGTCTGGCAGAGCTGTAAGACACATCATTTTGTAGTCCAGTTAAAGCTTTCAGCTAGCTTGTGGGCTAACCTGAACATATCATTCCATTCCCTCCATAAAGTATCACAACTGTTGCCTGGAAGAAGCCGAACTTTCGGCCCAGTGCATCTATTCTCACAGTTAGGTTGTGTGTTTACCGAGACCCAACTGTCCATGCTACCTGAGTTTGTTGCTGTGATTACGTAGTTTAATGGAGTTCATTGAATAGTGTGCATATGCCTCTTGTTCTTTCTTTTTTCTTTTGTTCAGTTTTGCTAGACAGTGCATGATCTCGCCAGAGAAAGAAAGAGAGAAAGAGAAAGCAGACTATACCCCCCCCAGGGGGGATGGCCATGCTGCAACCTCTTCTCCTCCATCTCTCCTTTCATGATTTTGGGCACACACTCATGCACCTGACATCTTTCTCAAGCTGCTGCATCTGGGACTCAAATGCACAGTCAGACACATGGGATCCAGACAGTTTAACCATGCCACCAGCTGGCCCGCATATGCCCCTCTTTCAAGTACCCCAAACTAGAAATCGTAGGCCATGCATTATGCTTGTAGTTATGCAAGAAATCCCAAAGGAGAATTCCACACATCTTCCCACTCAAGTGTTGTTCGGTCCTGCACCAAAAACAAAACAAAACAAAACAAACAAACAAAAAAAAAAAAACAGGAATGGAGGTTTATATGTTTTTTAGTTCTGCGGCTACTAACAGGAAATACCTGTCCGAGTAATTACAGAGGTTTACACAGCTCTCAGGAGGTGCAAGGCCCAGGTGCCACAGCTGGTGAGGGTCTTCTCACAATATGGCGCAAGGCAGGAGAGTGGGGATTTGTGTCCAGAAGCCAGTGTCTCTCTCATTCCTTTTCCTATAGACCCATCGGGACCTAGTCAGGGGCCCATCCTGATACTTCATTATGTCCCAAAGCCCTTACTTTTCAACATCATAATCCAAATAAGTCTCCTCTTACTACCTTTACAATAAATTCCAATACAGGAATTTTGCGGGGACATCTAAAGACATCCAAAGTCTTAGAGGTGTATGCCTTTCTTACTTATCTCCACGTTTTCATTTTAATTGACTTTTCTGACTGACCATCACATTGGACAGTAGGATCTTTATTTTACATTCTATTTTTTTAAAGCTATCTGGTGTTTTAGTGAACGTTATTTTGGTTGTAATTAAAAAGATAATTGTGCATTATATATAATGTGCTTTCTTAAAAATCTCTAGTGCCTTTCCTGCACACTTGACAAAATACTCTCTCTTTGCTTGTCATAGCTTACATACCCTTATATAAACTATATTACCCTGTCTTTTAGAATACTTTCCCCTTTCCTCCTCTTTAGTAGACACCATCTCCATCTCCCTCGCCACCATCTTTATGCCACGCTCTTCCCCACCTCAGGACCTTGCCATTTGGTGATCTCTCTTTTGAGATTGCTCACTGCTCACTTCTACAGAGGCTCACTCTTCTTATCCTCAGTTCTCAGTTCACATGTCACCTTTTCAGAAGAAGGCTCTTCCTCCCTAGTGCTGCAAGGTGAACTGATTCTTCCGATTTACCTGTGTACTGTGTGTGCTTTGCACCCTCTCCCTAAACACCGAACAGTTCCACCTCCCAGCTGCAGTCGCAGTCCCAGAGGCTAGCCTTTTTCTGCTTTGCAGCTGATCCAGCTCTGGGACCTGGAAGAGCACCTGTGGCATGGAAGGTACTATGTAAATATGTGTCAGATTCATGTGAGAGAGGCTCATGGAGTACAGAGGTCAGTCTCAGAAAATGCTTTGTTTCCATCCAGACTGGGAAGTGATCTTGTTAATCACACAGGATATCCCCAGGCCAGGACCCAGTTCAAGAATCTGGAGCCTTCACATTTTTCTTTGGTTGGTTAATTCCAACAAACTCATCAAAACAGTCAACTAAAAAGACAATATTTTGAATCTGGAATGCTAAAGGCCCCTGGAATGCACAACAATGTCTAGAGTGCAAATGTAGTGGTGTACAAACATCATGGGTCTAGAATTTACAGCTTTGTTTTCCAGGGTTGGGACAGTGTACAGGGGAACATTGCTATCTCCTTAGTCATTGATTTTTTTTTCTGTCAGAGCTTTATTTTTCCTAAAAGGAAAATAACCCTTGCTACCTAATATTAAACATCTACAATGTGCTAGGTATTTAGCATATATTATCTTGACTCTTCATATAATGAATTAGATGTAACTACCCATTTTGGAAGTGAGAGTGTTGAAGTTAAAAAAATGGCTTAAATACAAACAGCTAATAAATGGAAGAGGTGAGATTAAAGCTCCAGTTGATTTAACCTCAAAGGACAAAGGCTGTGTTCTTTCACTATGGTGGGCTGTTCTTCCCAAAACTGGAAGAACGCTCTAATATCCTATATGGAGTCTGAGTATGAGCATAATCCCGAGCCTACCACAGCCCATTCAAAACTGAGTCAAATGTGGTCTCTGAAACAGCTGCACCGTGGGGACATGGGGACGTGGGGACGACAGCCCAGGGCCTGGAGACCACGGCCTAAAGAACAAGGACCCAAACACAGCACACAATTAAAGTGTGATGCACACATGGCCCCATGATGAGTCTCCGTGGAAATTATGAGCTCTGCAGATATGGCCCCCAGGAATCTTAAGATGAGGGGCTGCCATGTCTCCTCTGAGGTCAGTGGGTACAGCTCCTTATTAAAAACATTTTTTTGGGGGTAGAGTTTTTTGCCTCAGGGCACATGCACTTGTTGGAGAGAGGGAGAAACAGAAAGAGAGGGAAAGTGAGAAGTGAGAAATCACTACCAGGGAGGGTGGCATTCCTCCTCTAGTCTCCTCTTGGGATTTTGGTCATGCACACACACCTGACATGAGTTTCAAGCCACTGGGTCTGGGACTTGAACCATGGTCAACCATGTGTGAGTCCAGTGATGTAACCGCTATGCCATCTGCTGGCCCATCGCAGCTCCTTACTTAATGTCTAGTACCCAGGAACCACATTGCTATGGTTGTTTCTTCCCAGGACCTGTTCATCTCTAGTTTGGGCTTTTCCAGAACAGTGCACTGAGCAGCGTTAGTAAGAGTCACCCCTAAGGACTCACTGTGCGTCAGGCAGCTAGGTGCGTTACAGCTGCCCTGCACTTAGCTCCGCATTAGCCCTGACACTCACCTACTGCAGTGTCAGCATGGCTGCTGGCGCCATCACACAGAGGAGGAAACCAGAGCCTAAGAGGTACTTGTGAGAGGCAGAGCCAGTTGGAGCTCTCTGAGGACAGACAACATCAGAGAACTCATCAGTGCCCCCTTCCACACTTGCTGGGACCTAGCACAGAGACCAGGGCTGGAGTGGGGGTCTCCCAGAGCTGGCAGGTCACGGGTCTGGGTTATGGAGGCTGCAGACGGGGCCCCTCCCGGGAAGACTCCTGGGCAGTGCGTCCTTTTAAGGGGCCATCAACTGTGAGTCAAGGAGGTGGAAATGAGGAGATGGCAGGGAGAAAGGGGCCCTGAGTGTGCAGGTGAGACCTCCAGAGTTACCCAGGCAACCAAGAGGGGGCATTTGAAAAGACGTTCAGCTCTCGGACTTGGGAGGGGACAGCAGACAGAGCCCCACCTGGTGCAAACACAAGAGCGAGGCTTCCCAGCTTTTCAGGCTGGCTTCCCCACAGAGAAACACTAGGCCACCCTCTCTGCCGCAGGGGACAGAGTGCTGCCTGGGAGGAGCTGCCAGGTCCCTTCAGTTGCTGTTAGTAACCACCCAGTTTTCATCAGATGTTAGCTATGGTTCTCAACTGGCGCAATTATGCCCCCCCCAGGGAACATTTGGCCATGTCGGGAGACATTTTTGGTTGTCACATCTTGGGGGACATGTGCCGCTGGCATCGAGCAGATAAAAGCCAGGGATGCTGCCAAACATCTCGCATTGCCCAGACGACAGCTACCCCACCCCCCGACAACGGGCTATCTGCCCCCGAAAGCAATGTGCTGAGCTGTGAAACCCTGGCTTACAGTCCTCATTGGAAATGCCACTTCCTGACACACAGGGCGATGGGAAGGACCTGTGGAAGGACCTGGCCCCAAATTCCCCTGTGGGCAGAGCTGGGCAGGAGAGAGGAAGGCGTCTTGTCCTTGTGTCAGTAGCTTTGGTAATCAAGCTGCTGGTATTTCCAGCACACACGCCAGATGCCAGCAGCCTCAGCTACACCCCATGAAGGCACTGTCCCCCAACTTTCCTGGCAGCTCTATGGGACCACCGCTCTTCCCAGGTGCAGGCGAGGGTACACAGAGGCTCAGAGAGGTGAAGTACTTGCCCGAGGTCACATAGCTACTAAGTGCCTCTAGCCGTGGCAGGTACTCATAAGGTTTGGGTTGAAGTGGGTGCAATTGAAAGAAAACTGGAGGCCAGAGTGCACAGTGGTTGAGGGGCTGGATTCCCACATGACCGACCATGGTTCAAGTCCTGGACCTGGTGGCTTGCTTTCTCACTTCCCCTCTCTCTATCTCTTTGTCTCTCTCTGATTAAACTTAAAAATTAAAAATAAATAAATATATAGAATAAATATATAAAGAGACTAATTTTGAAAAGAAAAAGAAAAAAAAGAAAGAAGACAAGACAGGGCAGTCAGAATGTGGGCCCATAGGACCAGCGGATGGCATAATGGCTATGTTGCTGGACTCCCATGTAGTTGACTGCAGTTCGAGTTCTGGACCTGGTGGCTTAAAATCACACTGGGGCATGTGCGTGCATGCGTGCCCAAGATCCCGAGAGGAGAATGGAGGAGTAGGGATTGAAGCGTGGCCATACCCCCTGGGGGTGACTTCTTGCTTTTTGTCTCTCTGTTTCTCTCTGTCTTTCTGGTAAGCGCACGCACCCTATAACAAAAATCCTCAAAAAAAAAAAAAAAAAAAAGAATGTGGGCCCAGACTACCACTTCCTGGCTCTGGGACTGGGGTGCAATCCCTTCATCCCCCTGGGCTTTGATTTCTCTATCTACGAGGTGAGATGAGATCATCTCTCACATTCTGAGATTCTTTGAATCTGAATCTTAAAGTGAAACTTTCTTGCACCACTGATTTTAGTGTGTGTCTCGTCTCTAGCCGTTAACACCTACTCTCTCCTCACAGAGGCTGGCCCTATAATCAGTGGCACTCAGAAAGCCACACTGCTAGTCTGCGGCCAGTTAACAGCAGTCTGCAGAAAGTAATACCTTATTGGATTTTGCTCACTAGGCCCTGCCAGGAAAGCTCCTCTCTGCTAACAGGAACGGAGGTTTGGGACAGATGGCTGGCTATGCAATGCACGCAGTATATTTTCAGGCTATGGATCTGAGACAGAAATAAGGCAGAGACTGTGACAGCTCCAGGGCAAAGAGAGAGGTCTTTGGGGGAAGAACGAGAAACTCGCCAACAATTAAATGATCTAGTTTCTGTGATTCATTCATTGATGAAGTAACTACCACATAGATGGCAGCATGCTGTGATCACGGTGGGGACAGGCTCTCCATGCAGGGAGTGACCAGTCACACCCAGTCACCTGCTGATGGCCAGTGGAAAGGGATGCTCGGCACTTCTTTGCCAGGCCCTGGCCCATGAGCAGAGGAATGATCACAGTAACCCTTGGAAGTGGGCCTATGGTGCCCATTTTTCAGATGAAGAAACTGAGTCACCAAAGGGAAGAGACACTTAGCAGATACAAGAATGTGAAGTTCTCTACTGAAAATGACGGACACGGTGTCCTTGGTCTGACTGTCTCATACTGCACGCACACTTCAAAACACCACGCCACGTGCTATAGAGACGTGCAGTGATTGAACGTGAAGAAGAAATCATACAAAAAAAAAAAAAATCTGAGTCACCAAAGAAGTCATGTGACTCCCTTAGTCACTGAGCAAAGGCGAGTCGAGGGCAAGTTTCTTACCCAAAGCAGTAGAAGAGGAGACTCTGCTTTACCTGGGACACAATTTTCCCTCTGCATGAGTAGTAACACTTCTACTATAAACTGTCTCGGTGGCTTGAGTGTCTCTTTCCTCCAAAAATGATAGAACCTGAGAGTAGGAGATGCCTTCGAGGTAGGTGAGCCCAGTGGTTTTACCTACCTGGCTAAACTGTATCAACTTGAATGTTCCTCAAAGCTCAGTCTTTGAGGAAGGAAGGGCTGGGACCCAGGTTCCCTGGAGCACCGGGAAGAGTCAATACACCAGGCTTCTCCCACCTCCCTACTCCTACTTCACAGATGGCAAAACTGAGTCCCAAGGAGCCTAAAAACCAGAGTGGCAAGGACTCATTCCACACTTGTCAGACAGGGTGGTTGGGTCAGCTGTGTCCTTCAGCATGGTTTCCTGAACACCTAAGTCCCTGTGCTAGGAGGGCCCATGGGCCTAGCCGTGCTGAGAACTGTGAAGACCCACTTTCTGAGGGTCTGATGCACGTGTGTGGCTTTATTGCATGAGTGGTGCCTGGGGTGGTGCAGGGGACCTTTGTCCACGGAACCCTAAAGGGAAAATGGGAATGCCTTTCTTCCCCAGAGAAACTTAAGCTGATCACAGGAGACCAAGGATGTGATCTGGTTCTGTCCAAGGACTGTTCCCTTGGGGACAACCCTCCTTGGCAGGGCTATGCTATTTCAGAAAGAACAGTGGTGCTATGGGTTAACTTATTTCCCCGTCAAAGAGAGCAACTGGTGGGCCAGTCAGTGGTGTGGTGGTTAAGACAGATGGATCTCACATGGCTGACTGTGGGTTCAAGGTTTGGACCTGGCAGCTGGAGAAACACTAAGAACGTGTTTGTGTGTGCCCAAATCCCGAAAGGAGAATTGGAGGAGAAGGGACTGTGGCATAACTGTCCCCCATAGGGGGTACTTTCTTACTTTCTCTCTCTCTCCCTCTCTCTCTCTCTTTCTGTCTCTCTCCAGGCAGTGCATGTGCTCTCTAGCAAATTACTAAAAAGAGAGAGAGAGAGAAGTTGGAGCCAAACCCACAGTACCTCAGAAATGAACTTTATTTGGAGCTAGGGTCTTTACAGAGGTAACCA
Organism: Tupaia tana; assembly: GCA_026018925.1. Classification (NCBI taxonomy): domain Eukaryota; kingdom Metazoa; phylum Chordata; class Mammalia; order Scandentia; family Tupaiidae; genus Tupaia; species Tupaia tana. The sequence goes on along the minus strand of JAKSZU010000008.1, from coordinate 85,011,167 downwards.
AATTAAAATGGGGTTATCAGGGTGAGCCCTGATCTAATATGACTGGTGTCCTTGTGAAGAGGAGACATTTGGACCCAGAGACAGACATGCACAGAAGAAGACAATATGAAACAGCACAGGAAGAAAATGGCCATCCATGGCCCAGGAAGGCCCGAGAGCCAGGATCTAGGACCTCGGTGGGACCATGGCCCTGCTGGCACCTTGATTCCAGACTCCTAGCCTCCAGACCTTGAGACAACATGTTTCTTGGGCCTTAAGTCATGGTGTGTGAGGCTTTGTAATGCAGCCTGTGAAACTAACCCAAGTCGGGCCCACGCACTGTTGGCTCTGGCTAGAACATGTGAATGCATTTATTGTTTTGCTTTCATTGCTTTCATCTTCATGTAGCAGATAGAGTTCTTAGTTTTTTGACACTCAGTTTTTAGGTCTAAAGGTGTATGCACATTTTCAGGCTTTTGGTGAACTGTACTTGCTGCAGCAGTGTTATCCTGCCATTCTTTATAACCTCTGCCTGAGAGGAAGACAGAAAACCAGATCAGAGAACTAGTGCTTGGGGAGTGAATTCTTGAGAACCCTGGCATCAGAAGATCCTGTCGAGGCTGATTCTAGGAATGGTTTCCCACGCTTGGCCTCCCTGGCCGTGGGTGGCCACAGACCACTGGATTATGGAGGTCTCCTTTCATCTTTGCCCAAACCATATGGCTCTCGTCATCATTCCTTCTCTCTAGCAAGCCTGCCAACCAGAACTTGGACCTGCCATTTACGTTTTTCCCCACAACCTACAGGCAGCTGCTTGAAACTAGGAGGTGGATCAGGTTGAAATTATAAATAGTTCTAAGCAAAGAGACCACATGTTTTTGTGCAGAGTTCTGAGGTTCCGAGAAGCCATGGATAGGTTGTGGTTCTATAACTACCAGCTGCTTGTCCTTGAGGGATCACTCCTTGACCCTCAGGCTCTTTGCTATGGTATGAACGTTTGTGTCCCTCCAAAGTTCATGTGTTGAACCCTAATCCCTGTGTGCTGTTATTAACATGTGGCATCTTTGGGAGGTGTCCACGTCACAAGGGTAGAGCTCTCACAAATGGGATTGTGTCCTCATAAAAGAGGCCCAAGGAAGCCCTCTTACGCCTTCTGCCATGTGAGGACACAGTAAGAAAGCTGCTCTCCTTGAAGGAGAGCAGGAACCTTCAATAGACACTGGATCTACTGCTACCTCGATCTTGGACTTGTGGTCTCCAGAACTATGAGTAATATATGTATGCTATTTGTAAATTACTCGGTTTAAAATATTTTGTTATAGAAGCCCAAATGGACTAAGGTTCTTCATCTGTAAAACACAAAGAACTATTCCAACCGGGCTGACCTCACAAGGATACTGCACATTTTTGTGGAATGCTATAAAAATGGGCAATCTATTTAAAGAAACCAGAAAACCAATGGCTGTATAGGGGAAACTAGAATGCCTTGAGGACTGTATTAGTTTTCTGTGGCTGCTATAACAAATACCACATGCTTAGTGGGCTAAACACTGGAAATTAAATCTCTTATAATTCTGGAGGCCAGATTTCCAAAAGTAGTTTTACTGAGCCCAAATCAAGGTGCCAGTAGAGCCACACTCCTTCTAGAGCAATCTATGCATTGCTATCTCCCCTCTAGTGGCTGCCAGTATCCCTTATGGCTCATCACTCTGATCTCGGCCTCCTGTCACACTGCCTTCTCTTCTCCTCTGCACAGCAAACCTCTCTTCCCCTCTCTTAGGAAGATACTTGTGGTTGCTTCTAGGGCTCACTCACTTATAATCCAGAATAACTTCCTGCATCAAGACCCTCAGCTTAGTCGCATCTGCCCAGACCCTTTTCCTTTATAAAGTAACATTTACAGCCTCCAGGAGTTGGGAACTGGTATTTTTAGTGGCCACTGTTCAGCCTACTATAGGGACATTGTTAGTTCTAATGATAATTTATGTGTATTTATAAGATTTCTTTGACTGTTGCAAAGTAAGGTAGGTTAAAGCCTCATTATGAGCTGGATAATTTATGTTCTAGTTATTGTTAATGCCAACCTCAAGAGGGGAAATTATTAACATCATTTCACAAACGAGGACTCTGAGGATCAGAGAGGAAAGGAGACTGCCCGGGATGACACAGGTGTGTGGTGGCACTGGTCTCTACAGTGAGTTTTCTTGCACCCATGCCCCTGTTGTCCACCAAATGGACCATGGGTGTGGGGGATGAATGCCCTTGCACCAGCTGGCAAGATTCATGTCTCCTCTTGCATCTTCTGGGGACATGTTCTCTGACAATCCAGTGCCTGTGAGTGCTGACTGGAGATCAAGCAGCAGGACACCACTCCCATCTGCTCACGGGGGTGTAAGGTCTTCCGAAAGATTCTTCTACATGAAGAAGCTAACTTGATGCTGTTCCCTAATGGGAAGTCAGGACCCCAGCAACAGGGGACCCCCATCTTCCTACATGGGTGAACAGCTCAGCTCACCGGAAGTAAACAGATGGCCACATAGACCACCCTCCAAAGCCCTAGGCACCTGTGCCCCCAGCAACCTTCTTGCATTATTCTCTAACTGCAGTCGAGGCCAACTTTTGTGACCTCCCGACAAAGCCACCTTGACCTCTTTTATTCAGCGAGTGGGGCTATGAAAACCTAATATCTCGTTTCTTCTTTTAAAGTGCTTTCCTTGGATTTAGGAGCCTGAACTGTGCACTTATTGGCTGTCTCTTTCCCATCATCGGTTTTCTTTCACTTGCCCCTGTTACTTCTCTTCCTCATTGTGATGACGTTTTTGCAACTGAGATTTCATTCCAAGGTACCTTGAGCCTACTCTGAAAGTAAGAACGATACACAAATTGGAGTTAAACAAACCACTCCTTTGGAAAGTTATTTTCCTAAGCCATGAGATCAGTTTCTAGAAGCACAGACATGTAGAATGAACAAAAGAGCTTTCTCCCCCAAGCCCAGTTATTCAATGAATAACTAATCTTCCAATTCCAAAGTGTGTCATCATGTATGAAGTTTTCTCTCTCTTCATTTTGCTTTCTCTGCCTATAACTCCATGAAATAAAGGGGTTGTTACTATCATTCCCTGTTTTTCAGATGATGAAACTAAGACTCAGAGAGACTAAGTGGCAGGTGCCATGTCATTGGGCCAGGCCCAGGCTTCAGTCCTCTCTCCTCCGCCTCCCCGTGGACCACGGTGACAAGGTTCTGCAGATTACTTCCTTTGCCGACAGCTGCATGGCCATACAGCTGACTTACCTGCCATGGCCGTAGTTTTTGGGAGCATGGTACATGAAGACGTTTCCTCGGGCCGTCTGTGCCCAGAGGCTGGCCATGTCAATCACAGGGCAGGTGATGAAGTAGTCCCTGGTTAAAGAGACAGAAGAGGGTGTTACAAGTCTTCTCTGGACAGCTGGGCCAGGCAAGGGAACTCTTGGCCCCAGTCCCTCCTGCCTAGGCCTGTGGGAAATGCCTTCCTTGGGCTCCCAGAACTCCTTCCTGAGCAGCTCCTCAGACACGTTGGTGGAGCCTGGGCAGGCACTTCTCTGGTTTGTGATGGGTCACAATCTGAGCAGGTGTCCATGGCCGTGTAGCTCAGGTGTCAAGAGAGCCAAGGAAGGAACATCTCCCCAGTGCATGAATTTTACTAGATTTGAGAGCAAAACATGTCACAGTAAAGTAAATGCAATTAAAAAGATGACAGAGACCCCCAAAGATATCTTATGCACATGGTACCCTTAGATAAGTGATTTCAAAGCTTCTCCCCCCAACTGACCCCGAGAACCTCTGGCCATGTCTGAAGACATTTTTGGTTGTCACAAACAGGGGGAAGAAAGGTCCCTACTGGCATCTCATGGGCAGGGGCCAGGGATGCTGCTAAATACCTTGCAGTGCACGGTGACCCCGTGACAAAGCCAGAAATGTCAGAGGGAGAGAAGCCCTGTTCTATATCCCAATGTTTTATCTTAGTCCCCCTTTAGAGTTCCATGAGGAATTTAAGAAGCACCAGCTTACACAGCACGGTCTCCACATGTAATGCACAGGCTATGTCCTTGGAGAGACTGACCAGGGATACTCAGGTTGACCTTGGGTCCAGGTTTAGAATCCCATTTGCATTGCCAAGTCCAGGTGACACTCAGAAGTCCCTTTAGTTCATGAAATCACTACCTCCTCAGCTGAGAAATGGGGGCTAATGGGCCCTTCCCCAGAGATCTAGTAGTGACTGAGTCTAATTATGAAAGCCTCATCGCAGAGTCCCTCAACAAGGAGGTGGCCTCCTGTCTTCTGGTCACTGAGCTGTGAGGGCCTTTGATGAGTCTGCGGGGAGCTTGGTGGGTGAAGGTGATGCTGTAAGATTGTGGGGGGTGCCGCTGTGGGGGTCTCGAAGGGCAGATGAAAGTGGCTATGCTTCACCCTGTGGTCCCCCGATGGGGGGCCTTGAGCTGGGCAGGGAGGGGTGGACTTATAGGAAGAGTCACATCAGCAGCCCTGGGGAGGGATACTGTCCAGGACCCTGGAGATAAGAGGCCCACGGGAGGCCAATGTCTGAGTCTGCTAGGAGGGCAAGAGGGCCTGACTGAAGGCAGTGCATGAGTCTGCCTCCTCAGGGTATGCTCCCTTGATTACACTGTCTCCCCTCAGATCTCAGCTCTCACCCCAGAGCATCAATTTCCCTTCCAGGCAGATACAGGCAAAGTTGAAGCAAGAACCTGGGTTTTCCAAAATTGCCCCAAGCTCCTCTCCTACACAGAGCTGGGCCAGTCCTGACCTGATTATGAGCCTCTCGGGGTCAGTGGCTGGACATCTGTGAGTTCCAATGGTCCAACCCAGGCCCAAGTCTACAGAAATAGCAGCTGGCAGTTTGGTTTAAAGTGGAGCTGGCCACCAGAGGGAAAATTAGTGCCTTTCTGGTCCCCAGGATCCAAGTGGGTGGTACAGAGTTTATTCTGAGCTAGCGACCCTCAGGCTGGAACCACAGACTCCTAGGTGGAGAGACCAGCCTGCAGCAGTTCGCTGACACTCTCCAAGCCTGTCCTGTCCCAACAGAAGCAAGTCCAGCAGAGACATCTGAGCCTGTCCCACGTCAAAGAGCAAAGGAGAGCATGGACCTTCGAGAGGGAGAGAGAAAGAAGTTATGGGTCCTGAAATTGCCTCCACCTGGCCATGAGCATGGTCACATTCTTCCTGCAAAGGAAACCGAGAATACACCAGGACCTGGGAGGGGACTCAGAGGTGACCTAAGAGTTATATCCCACTGTGGTCTCTTCCCTGAGCTTCTGAAGGACAGGAGAACTGGAACCCTGGTTATTTCCCCATTTCCACCAAGACTCATTGCTCGTATGTCTGTTACAGGCTCAACAAAACACAGGTCTTGGCTCCCGTGAGCTCAGCACATGCTGGGAGAGGGAGAGGCTGGATTGGCAGCCACAGCAGAGTGGGCGTCAGTGCTATAATGGAGAGATGCTGGGGGTGGTGGGAACAGCTGTTAGCCTTCTCTGAGTCGGGGTCAGGGCAGGCTTCCCCATGAGGGTGCAGCTTCAGTGATGAAGGGGTGAAGCACATGAGCAGTGGGCACAAGATACAGCAGCCCCCAGGAAAGGGCCCCCATGGCCGTGGGGAGCTCTGGGTGGTTGTAGCAAGGCTGTGACCTCAGGCACAAAGCCTCCCCACCTGACTTGTTTCCATGTGCAAGGTGAGCTCTGGCTAAGGGGCTGCAGAAGCTGGGGAGCTCAGGACAATGCTCAAGCCCCTGTAGCTGATACGTCAACAGCTCCTGAAATGCTCCCATGTGGGTTTGGGGGCTGCTGTTGCCAGCCTCCATGAGGCTGGGCAAGCAGTCGGCACTCTACTAGCATTGGCCACGTGGCTGCTGCTTTGCATGGGGCACTTTCTGCTCACCCCATGGCTTCCACATCAGCTGGGGGAGGTTTGGGGCCACCCCCTCCTATTTCCACTGGCCTAGGAAAACCTGGCAGCAGGGAACACCCCACAGGTCCCCCAGGGTGCCCCCAGTGGGAGTTACCACATGTCCCAGACAGAAAGACGCAGAGGAAACAACAAAGCAGAGCCCCGGGCTCTCACTTCTCACTCATGAGCTGCACAGCTCCCAAGTGCCCACGGGCAGCAGGGCTGGCCCTCGCTCACTCCGCTCACCGAGTGGCATTCTCCAGGGCCCGGGAGAAGGTGGCATAGTCGTCCGTGGAGTGCTCCAGAGAGTAATACCACACAGCGGCCGCCTGGATGCGTGCATCGGAGTCCTCGCCGCCCAAGGAGTTCTGCAGCGCCTGGTAAAAGGCTGTTTTGCTACTGGTCCGGCCTTGACTTTCCTCAAATTGCTAACCAAGCAAACAGACAAAAAGGCATGACGTTTCTTGGTCAGATTCTGCAAGGCCCAAACCAGTGTCCTATACATGCTCATTCTAGAATTTTTCTCTGGAAAGCAGCAGAACCTACTGGAAGCAGCCTGTCTGGGTTTGAATCTCGGCCCTGCCTCATCCCAGCTCTGTGACCTGGAACAATGGCTGCGCCCTCTGTGCCTTCCCTTCCCCACCCGAGAACAGGAGCACCTTCCACACAGGGCTGCAGTGAGGACCCAAGGGCTCATGCATGATGTACGTAACATGGCTCCTGGCACTAAGAGTGTGCTCAGAGCTCGCCATGCCCACGCTTCACCGGCTTTACCCGGCTGCTGGCTCGCGAGTACCTGGCCTGATGCTGCATTAGGGCACACTCACTGGCTCAGCCACTCAGCGCATGAATGCCGTGCCCGTGTTTTGTAGACAGACATTCATTCCCCACCCGGGGCCGGCTGCGGCCTGGCCTGGGAGCACAGTCATGAGCAGGCTTACTGAGCTCTGTCTTGTGGGGCTCCCGCTCTGGTGGGTGGAGACGGAAATAAGCAAATAGGGTCCCTCATCATGGAACAGGTGCTCTGAAGAAAAGCAAGGCCAGGCTGGAGGGACAGAGAAGGCTGGGCCAGAGCTAGCTTACATAGGACTGACAGGAAGGCACGTGCATTCGGGGGCTGCGGGATGCGTGTCCAGACGGGAGTCGCTCACTCTCGTCTCTTGCTTTCCTTCCTTCTTCTATCCCTTCTTTTTTTCTTTTTATATTGTCAGAGGCTGTGTGCTCTCACCAGAGAAAGACAGAGACAGAGAGAGGGAGAAAATACTTCCCTCCCCCCACAATGGGGCAAGTCACACCACAATCCCTTCTCCATCTCTCTATCCTGCTGGGATTTAGGGTGCACATGCACACTGCTGTTGGCCATGTGGGATCCAGCTCCCTTAGCCACTAGACGAGAGGGCTACCCCCTTCCCCCTTTCTTTTCTTCCTCCTCCTCTCTCTCTTTCCCTCACTCCTTTCCTCCCTTTCTCCCTTCCTTCATCTCTCTCTCTCTTCCCCCTCTCCCTCTGTCCTCCCTCCTTCCCTTCCCTGTGTTGGCTTTGGTGCTATCTGCATGGCGGGAGTCTGGGGCTGATCATCTCCTTCCTCTGACACTCAGTGGAATGACAGGGATGAGCTCCCGGGAGGCCCAGGTGGCCAGGCCCTTCCATAGCCAGTCCTATATCGTGTTTACATATCTGAGGCTCTTCTGTAGGCAGCGAGCCATCCTTATCAGCACTCCCTGCTGTGTTCACACTGCTTCTCCAAATGCTTCCAAGCACATGGGACCTGTGTTGAGAATTCAGAGTAAGCAATCCCTCCCTGGTGACGACATTCTCTCTTTGTGGGTGGACTGGCTCTGTCTGACTAAACAAGGAGAGAATGCATGGGGTGTGGGGGGGTAACCAATCAGGAGCTTGTCCACCGGCTCACGCCAGCTTCAGAGGAGACGGAGAAGCTGGGGCTTGGTGTGCTTTGTTTAATTCTACCTATAACTTTCTTTTTTCCTTGGAACAATGTCTGGAGCAAATCTGATAACATATTAGTATCTGTCAGATCTGAATAGTAAAATGAGAACATTCATGGTTATCAGCAACTTTCAAATATTTTTGACCATGGCCAAAGACCATGATCATCATGACTATATACATATATATATATTAGGTTTTTGCCATAGGGCACATGTGCTCACTGGAGACAGATGACACAGAGAGAGGGATGACCATGCCACAATCTCTTCTCTTTCATTCTACTCTCAGGATTTTGGGCACACACACAAAAGCAACCAGGTCTGGGCCTCAAACTATGGTTTGCTGTGGAACAATATGTTATACACCCAGGACACACACACATAGGCACACATGCATGCACACACACACACACACACACACACACACACACACACACTCATGGTCCTGGAATAAAGGTCACAAATAATGTTCCCTACTTTGACCACACACAATACATCTGACGGTGTCCCTGCTATTCTAGTCTAGTCTACGCAAGGCTGTTCAAGATGCTAACCTGCAGTCTTCCATGTTGACTTCACAACCTCGTAGTCGTTCAGGGGAGAAACCGCGTTATGTTATTCTCTGTCCCTTTCTGACTGGCATATCTCACAATGACAGTATCAGTGACCATTTACACATATATTGCTTCTGATCTTTGTGCTAAATATTTCATGTGCACATTTCACTGAAGCATCAGATTAACCACAGGAATTGGGTATTGTGTTACCCCATTTTCTAAACTGTAATTCTGATGCTAAGAGAATCTATACCTTGTTTGGATCACCCTGGTGGGAGGTGTGAACTGGGATTTTTCAGATGACAGGCCCTTTTCATCTTGCTGTAACTTGGCGGTGACCCGCCACGCTGGGCCCTGGTGCCTTAGTTCATCCCGTGAACCCTGGGGGGCTGGACAAGGAGAATGGCTCAGAGAGGGTAAGTGCTTTAGTCACAGTCACACAGCTAAGCAGGTTGTGACGAGAGGAGCAAACCCAGCTCTATCCTGCCACTGCCATCCCATCAAGCAGACATTGGGCCTTCACTTCCTGCAGTTTCTGAGAAGTAGGCTGCTGAAATGAGCCCCGATGCCCCAGGCACCGTGAGGAGCACTGAGTTTTCAAAATGCCAGCTGTGCTCTGGCTTCTGAGCCTTTCCAGTGCTGTTCCTTCTCCTAAATGCCTGTCCCTGGCTTGCCTAGATTATGGCTGCTGAATGAACAAGATCCATGCTTTTGAGATTTTAGCGTGCCTTCAAGTGGCCTAGAAACCTTGATGGTGTGAAGATTCTGACTCAGCAGGTCTTGGGTGGAGCCCAAGAAGGTGCTTTTAACAAGCTGCCAAGAGATGCTACTGCTATGCTAGGGCCTTCACCCCATTCCACAGTGCTCAAGGCCCCGGGCATTGCCTAGGAGTTACCTCTTCCAGGAAGCAAGATAATGGTTGAGAGGACAGACCCGGAGTCAAAGCATCCAGACCTGGTTCCGCCTTGGTGCTCTGGGACCCTGAATAAATCACTGATCTGCTCCGCACCTCAGTCTCCTTATTTATGCAACGTAGATAACAAATGCTGATTGAATAGATTTGCCATCAGATCACAGTGAAATATGCATGTGAAGAGTTTATTGGCACATGGCTTGGCTGATTATTATTAACCTGCCTCTGGCTAGGGCAGGGGTCTGTGAGTATCATCAGGGCCTTGCACTAATTTCCGGTGCTGTTATTATCAGGTTATTTGCCTGTTGCTCTAGAACATGCAGAGAAGGGGTGGAAATTGCACCAATGGCCCCAGCGTTCCTAATGGTAGGGGCACTTTGGACAAATTAATAGAGCAATATTGACCTTTGTAGAGATAACTAGATAGACTAAAGGCTGAAAGCAGGATTCTAAAGTCAAGCCTCCTGGGTTCAAATCCCAGAGTTGGAAAAATCTGGGTTTAGATGGTAGCTTGGCCTCCTGTAAACTGTGTGACCTTGGGCAAGTTGCTTCATCTCTCTGCTTCTTTGCTTCTTTGCAAAATGGGCATGACAGTATTCCCCCTTCATAACACTGTCACGAGGTTCAATGTGGTAATACCTGTTAGTGCTGATCACCTGTGGTTACTGCTGCTAGATATCCGTAGACTCAATCTTGAGCCCAACTGAGGCAGGCCAGGCAAATCCCTCATCTTAGAGAGAGGCGAGCAGAGCTTGTCCTTAGGCTAGGCCCAGACACCTGGAACCCTCCTCTAAGTCACTGCTAGAAAATGCCTGACTCCACCTCAGAGACAGAGCCTCCTTCACTGGTTCTGTAGAAACTCTTCCCACAATGACATAGCTTTCAGGAGAACCAGGCTGCCAAACCCTGGGCATTGCTGAAAGAGCTGCCTCTTACATAAAATGGTCTAAATAGCTTCACAGCTAGGAAGCTGGAGGGAGGCCCCAGGTCATGCTTTCATGAAACTGAGAGCAGAGCTCTGCATTTTATGAGGCTCTGAGCCGCTAGTTGAGAGTGGACTTGCCGACTGGTCAATAACCAGGACACCACAGAGTGTGGCCCCGAGCCCCGAGACACAAGGTCACATACAGGGGCCATTTCCAGCTCGCCATGGCACACACCTCTCCATCCTGTAAGCTGTTGCTAGTTTAATTAGCGTCAGCAGGAGGAAACGGGGCCACGACGTGACTGCACGCACTGACTTCCAGCCATGTAATTGCGGGCCAGCCCTGACTCAGACAGTGGATTCGTTACGGGCGGGCCTAACTAAAGTCTATGTTGCTGCCCACAAATAGCTCTTGAGATTTTCAGTTTTTGGTCTTTGAAAATGTTCAATTGGTAATTACGTGTTGAATTAATATCATGCTTTAAAATCATCTTTGAAACTTCCTTCTTTCTCATGAAAACCCTAGTTTCCACTGCCACCAAGCGTCTTCACTTCCTGTGTTTCATGCCTATGAATTTTCTGACGAACCCCTACTGTTCTTTCCTATCCAGCTCAAGCATCAGCTCTTCTGTAAAGCTATCCCTTGGCCTCAGGACTGGAAAAACTTTGGTTTACTACTCTGCATTGTACGGAGCAGAATAGTGGGTACTTACAAACATTTTGTAAGAAAACTTCCCTCTACTTTTTCTAAATTTGATGACTTCTTATTTACATTTAACTACTGTACATCTGTATAGCATACAATATGGGTTTTCAAAGTATGCATGCATGTGACAGTCAGACCAAGGGTATTACCAGGTACATCATTTTCAATGGAGAACTTTACCTTCTTATATCTGTGGCATCTTTCTTCCCTAAGCTCTTCCCATCTACCCTCATCCCTTACAGTCTCTGGTCTCCACACTTGTCCTCCCTCCCTTCTATTTATTTTTCTCTCTTTCAATGTCTGCCACAGTCTAGACATTTGGTCTATATTGAGCAGGGGTATACAGTGTTTGTCTTTCATCGCCTGCCTTACTTTGCTTAATATCAGATCTTCTAGATTCATCCACTGTGTGTGGGTGTGTGTTTAACGAATTGCCATTAATATGTCCAGAGGAAATGTGAGAGCCCATCTGAAACACTGAGTGATCCAGATGGGCTTCACTGTTATTCTGAATGCTGAAAAGGCTGAGAAAAACAAATGACTGGGTCTCACTCTGGCATTTGGAGACCCAGGTTCAACTCCAGCTCTGTGGTGACCTCAGATGGTTTATCTCCGATGAATAAATTTGTGCCTCTATTTCAGGCTAGTCAAGTGAAGTTGATGTTAGAATTAAATGAGTGAGTGATTACAATGTGGCTAATACATGAGAGACAAAAAATACTACTTCCCTCTTCCCCTTAGTTAGTAAACTATTAAAAATTAAGTCAGTATGGCAGGTAGCAGGTGAGAAATGCCCTTATGCTCACATGAAGGGTGTCTAAGAGGCATGATGAGAAACACTCTGTTATACTCTTTTATAGGTCCTTGATCTTTGAGTCACTATCCATTCAACAGCGACCTGTCAAGTGTCTACACACACCTGGAGCAGCCCTAGGCATTTGAGATAAACCAATGAACAAAATAGGCTGTGTTCTGCCCTCCTGGGGCTTCTAGTCTAGCGGGGAAGACTGAGGGCACTCGGCAGATTCCTGCAACAGAGACGGCTTGAGGTGACTTATGGATTCCATGGGAGGGGCAAGGCTGGTAGGCAAGGAAGGGGAATGAGGTGCTGCTCCAAGGGTCCCAGCTGTGTACCACCAGGTCATTGGGGTGGGCCATACGGAGGACAGTTAAACCAAGACTGGAAGGTTGAGGGTGAGACAGGCAGATGACTGGTTAGGAGGAGCAGGTGAGAGAGTGAGAGCTGGGAGCAGGAGGCACAGAAGAGGGAACTGAGGGTTGGGTGGTAGCAGTGGCCTTATCTTGCTTTGAACTTCCCTGGGGCCCAGGAGAAGAGCCCCTCCATCATGTTTTGCAAACCTGCCAGAGAATAAGGTAGGCAGAGAAGGCTAGGTGTCCTCAAATGGTCCCGACTCTCACAGGTCTCCAGTAAGGGCCACAGACCACTTCTGCATGCCAGCTCTGTCTCCTGCCATGCTGACCTCAGGGACCTGCTTCAAACTCTGACATCAAAATCAGTGCTCTCTGCATGCCCACACCATCCTGTCATTCTCAGGAAAATGGCCCATCAAGAAGCCCTGCTTCCTCCTGAATGAAGGCTCCTCCTTCCCCCTGAGGTTCAAGCCTCTATTTATATGCCCCTCTCATTCCTCACCCCACAATCATCTGCCCTCCATCCCCACCCAGACGGCCGTCACCAAGGTCACTGGTGGCCTCACAGTGGCCCAAAGTTGAACCTATCACTTTTCACTGCCCCCTTCAACCTCACCACCCTCACCCAGCTCTTCTCCCCTGAATGGTCCTGCCTCAGGCTCATTCCGGGAACTCCCTTCTGCTTTCTCTGCCCACTTGGGAAAGCCAAACCCCCAGCTGCCATCCCTGTCTCTTCTTGTCCCTCTGCCCACATGTGCTGTGGGCTATGCTGCTGCCTCGGCTTCAGTGGTGCTCTGTGGGTGAGTGACTCCCAGTGTGTCTCCAGCCTGAGCCTCAGAACCTTGTACCCAATGTCTCCCACCTCTGGTAGTCCCAGGATTCTCACACTCAGACTGTGCAGTTTAACTTCCTCATCTACACTCCTTCTTCTTCCTCTTGAATCTTCTTTCCCTCTAGTTCCTATCCTTAGTGGCCAGCACTTGTCATTTCCTAAGTCCTCCTCCTTTCTCATCTTCCTCAACATTCTACTGTCCCCCATGACCATGCTCCTAAATCCTGACCCACCCCTCCTGACCATCTACCGTGCTCTCCTAGTGTAGCCCCAACATGAACTATTATTAGTGCAGGGGTGCTGCTCTATGTAGGGTGGAGAATTGTGGGGGTGCATGCTGTCTTGGCAGAGGGCCCTTCGTTGATTTTTGTGCGTTGGGTGTTTTCTTTTTAATTGCTATGATATCACAGATTTGAGAAGACTCAGAGCAGAGGAAAAATAGAAAGCCTATCAGAGTCCACTTGAATGTTAACAAAACTAAGGGAGTTAGTGAATGGGTCATGAGTGAATGCACACAGAATTCTCAGAAGCCCTGAGGTAGATGGAGATAAAAACACCCACGTGGTCACTTTATGGACGTGAACTGAAGACCAACCCTTGCTCAGGAACTGAGGGTTCAAAATAAATGTGACTCAGTTCTGTCCATGGAACAGAAGCTGGGTGGGGAGAGGAGCCAATGTGTGAACGAGCAGAGCACTCTGGGAGCACTGGGTGATTGTTTGCGTCCGGCAGAGATCACCACTCGGTGGAAAGAGAGAGGACTTGGGCAACAGGGTGACCACTTACTTCTGCTGCCCCCTCAGCTGCTCTCCTCACCCTTCCTTCCCCTCACCCGTGGAAATGACCCTTACCAAAGTCTCTGTGATCTGTGTCTGGTTAGGCCCCAAGGCCACATCTCTGCCCTCATCTCACTCAACTTCCAGTGACATTTCACCCTTGACATTGGCTTCCTTTTAGAAACACTTTCTTGACTTTGGTGACATTTATAGCTTCATGATTTTCTTCCAAATCTATATCTACAGCCTTGACCTTTCTCCTGAACTCACAATTCAGAAACTCAACTGTCAATCCAAGATATATCCCAAATCTGACCATTCCTAACTGACCATGTCTACAACCCAAAGCTAAGTTACTAGCTTGCTCCTAGGATTTTGGCAACAAAGCACAATCTGTTCTTTTTTCCCTTTGTTCCCGTTCCATAGTCATATTCCACACAGTGGCCAGAGTAATCTTTAGAAAAGGCAAATAGGACCAGGAGGTGGCACAAGGCTTACATCCTGAGAACTCCCTGAGCAGGCCAGGTGCGCGCACGTGCCTTGATCACGGCTGTCTAAGGCTGAGGTGGGCTGTGGTGTGAAGGTCCTGTTGAGCGGACCAGCCCCATAGCCTAGTGGCTAAGGGAGCTGGGTCTCACATGGCCAATTGTGGTTGGAATCCCAACCCCAGCAGCTTGAAAAACACACGGGTATATGCACGTCTGTGCCCCCAATCCTGATGGGATGGGGAAATAAAGAAAAAAGGATGGCTGTGTGACTGCACCCTATTGGGGCTGCTTTCAATCTCTCTCCGGGAGGCACAGTACCCTTTGTAAATTAAAATAAAAGACTGTTGAAAGTGCCTCTACCTCACACTATTTCTCTCAGAAGAAATGAATACTTTCACATTTCTTTTTCTTGCCATAGAGTATGGGTGCTCACCAGAGAGAAACAGAGAGAGACAGTGAGAGAGAAAGTGAGAAATCACTCCACAGGGGAGGACCACACTGCGATCCCTTCTCTAGTTTCCTGGGATTTGGGGCACAGATGCACACACTCCTGGTATGATTTTCAAACTGACAGGTCTGGGATTTGAGCTACAGTCAGCCATGTGGGAGTCCAGTGCCTTCACCCTGCCACCTGCTGTCACCCCTGCTTTTAGTTTTTTTTTTTTTTTTTTTTTTTTTTTTTTTTTTTTTTTTGCCATAGAGTGCCTGCACTTGGCAGAGAGATGGAGAGAGAGAAAGTGAGAAATCACCCCTGAGAGCAGATGGCCATGTTGCAATTCCTTCTTCTCCATTCTCCTCCTAGGATTGTAGGCACATATGCACATGCACCTAGTGTGATTGTCAAGCTGCCGGGTCCAGGACTTGAACCAGAGTTGGCCTTGTGAGAGTTCAGTGCCTTAATCTCGATCCCACCTGCTGGTCCCAAATACATACATTTTTTAAAATAAAGATACAAAATATTACTCCATATAATCACCTCCTATCTTAGAAATATTCCGATAATTGTTCTGTAAGGTGGATAGGATCACTTCTCTGCCAGCCCACGAGGCCTCAGACAGCTGGTCTCCCCTGACCTCTGACCCTTCTCCTGGTCCCTCCATTGTCCACTGGATTTCTTGGCGCCTCAACCTTCCCACGTCCCCCAAAGGGCCAAGGCCACTGCT
The DNA here is from genome assembly GCA_026018925.1 of Tupaia tana. NCBI lineage: Eukaryota > Metazoa > Chordata > Mammalia > Scandentia > Tupaiidae > Tupaia > Tupaia tana. Next base: position 84,995,787 of record JAKSZU010000008.1, on the reverse strand, counting down.
GCCTCAGGGCTTTCCGCCAACTCTTCATCTGGACATCCCCATAGCTGGTTTCTTGTCTTCATTCAGGTCTCATTTCGAAAGTCATGTCCTCTGAAAGCCTTTTCTGACCTCTCCTAAGTTCTCGGCACTAATCTGTTACTCTCTTTGTGGTCATTTCATTTCTGTTCCCTACAGAACACTTTTCAGGATCCAAAATACAGGTCTGGATCCATTCAGGAGAACTTAAAGTACACGAGTCTGAGGCTTCACAATTGTTACAACTTTTCCCCTGAACCTAGAGAGACCAGCCCAGAGGAAGGTTCCCCGAGTGCTGGAAGCTGTCCTCTTCACTTGGAAGTCTCTAGGACGCTGCAGGAGAAAAGTAGGGTGGGTCTCACTGTGCCTGTCAAAGGCTAAAGAAATCACAGCTCAGACCTCCAGCGGCTTGCCTGTATTGCATGGCCAAAGCCAGGAGCTGAGACCTGCCTTTACTGATTCCAGGTCCCTGCTGCCCCCTGGGTCTAGACCCCACCGCTCACCCACCCGGAGGAGTGCTGGCACTCACCAAAGCTCCTCTTTATAGGAATATCGTGCGCTCGCTGGGACTGGTGTACACTCCTCTTAATATAATCTGTCACCAAAGGCTCGATTTTCCCAAGCTGGGGTGCATGCCAGTGCCTCGGGCTGCCAGGTGCTGCTTTCCAACTCTTTATCAGACTGCCCCGCCCCCACTCCCGCGGGCCCACTCCACCTGCTCCCAGTGGCCGAGGCCAGCTCCCTGCCCAGCTCAGGCACGGCAGCGCGCTCTGCATCTGATTTCTCTCGCCTTCCTTGGAGATGCGTGAGTGTGTGTGTGTGTGTGTGTGTAGAGGGGAACGCAGAACCTTGCCTCTTGGAACAAATCTGCTTTTGATCATGCAAATGAGTGCCGGGTTAATGTAGGCAGACTGTCAATTTCACCAGGAAGGACAAGAAAGAGAAAAGGGGAAAATTCCCCACCACAGCGACTGATGAAGAATTTCAATAGAAAGCTGCTACTTCAGAAAATAAGATCGCTCTCCGTGCACGCAACCTTTCCAGGCATCTCGGGCAGCCCTGATGCTCCGTGGGTACGTTGCCAACTTTGCTGGTGTGATTAGGACTCCCTGGGTGGGCCATGACTGGCCTGGGGTGGCGGGTGGGTGGGAATCTCACGTGGACTTACTGGAGTCCCCACCCACCCACCCCATTTGGTCTGAGGGAATTTGTGGGTCTCTGCTGAGTGATGGTGGGTCTGGGGCATGGACTTGGAGCAGGGACTCTCCCCCCGTGACCCCCCTGGGAAGTGTTACTGTGTGTGCTTGGGGACTGGGCTCCGGGCGGTGTTTACGCATGGGTGGCATGAGGACAAAGTGTGTGCATGAGTCTGCGACGATTTGGAACTCGTCTCGGGTCGGCCGAGGTGATCCGGTGACTGCACGCTCTTTGTGTAGCTGCTTTCTGTGAATAATTCTCTGCACTGGGGATGAGGGCTAAGAAGCTAATCCTAACATTAAAACTGAAGCTTTAAGTGAAAACGCTAACATCTATTGAGGCCAGTTTTCCAGACTTGGTGCATGTCTGAACACCTTCAGGAGGACATCTACTGATAAATCTCTTGATTGGACAGATAGGGAAGCTGAGGCCTGGGCCCTGGGGACTGTGCAGCCCCAGGACATTCAGGACACTCTTCCACTCTGTTGACAGGTGGCCGAGGGTGTGGGGTCCTGGTCAGTTCTTTGGCCATTGGTCACCCCAGAGGGTGGAACTGCTCAGGGCCGAGGGGTGGCCCTCCTTCACCTCCTGGGTCTGAAATGTGACGACCATCTCTGTGCATAGCATGTACAGGATCATAGCATGTGCAGGGCCATATTACAGTTCCAGCCTTGCTTGCGTCCTATGCAGTGTTTGACTGTGAACTCCTTGAAGGAAGCCATTCAATTTGCATTTATGCCCCAAACACCTGGCCTGGCATCTGGTGGGTACCAAGGGTACCTGTGAAAATTGACGATGTTATTGGAAAAACCTGCCTGCCCCAATAAGGTGGATGTGGTGATTGCCGGAAGTGAGGCAGTCTCCTTCCAGGACCGAGGTGGAGCAAGGGGCTGGTCCATGCCAGAGGACAGAGGCTTGTGGAGGAGAGGGGTTGTCTGGGAGCGATGCCCTCAGGAAGGTGCCATCCTCGGGTCCTCCTCAATTGGTAGTAGATGGACCAGGTGCCATGGAACCTTCTCATGGGGAAATAGAGAAATGCACAAACCCAACTCTAAGTGTGGGTCATGAGCAGGCCAAGGCAGCCTAGACAACACGAGTGCTCCCCTGAGCAGGACAGTCCAAATTTAAGGGGAGCTTCGACACTGTCCTAGAGGGCAGCTGGCGGCTTCCTTTCCACCTGGTGTCCTCTCCTTTCCTGCAGCTCTGCATTGGACAGGATCCAGAGGGCTCCTTGGGGCCCCGGAAGTGCTGGGGCACTCACTATCCCGCTGTAGAGGTAGCACAGTGGGCTGATGGGCAGAGTACCTTGTTTGCAGCCAGAGCCCTGTGCGGACACTTGGCTTTGCAAATGACTAGTCAGCTGACCTTGGCACCATTGTAAAAGCACTCCAAGCCTGTTTCTTCCTCAATGAAATGATGTTAGATACTGGTTCATAGAACCCTGCCTCACGGCCAGGCCACGTGGCTGAGATAAGTAAGAATGTGGGTGGAACTGAAAGCCCTTTGTAGAGAGTGGCTCCTATCCCAGCTCGTGTGGCCTGTATTTGAGTACCAAGCTCCCCGCTGGTGGAGGGAAAGCTCTCGGCGGGAAAGGCCAGCACTGGTTTCCCATCTGAAAAATACTGATGACGATTCCTGCCTCTGGGGGCCAAATGGTAGCACGGTGGCAAAATGCAATGCTCTGTTGAGGCTCACCCACATGGGAGAGTCCTGGGTTCATGTCCAGAGACCTCCCTGAGTACACTGGGGACATGCGTGCACCCCCGATCTGGGCCTAGAGTGGACTGTTGCATCATGACTGCTGGGGGTGCGTCTCTTCTCCCCTCTCTCTTTCTTGCTAATGGGAGAAATAAATAAATAAACTTAGAAATAATAATATTCCTGCCATGTAGGGTCATTGAGAGGGTGAATTATCTCACCAAAGAGTCCTGGTCAAGGCCCTGCACATAGCCAGTGCACTGTCATTCCATTCAACCCAGTAAGTGTTCACTGAGCACCCGCTGTGCACCCGCCACTTTTCCAGGCACCAGACAGGCAATGCTTTTTGTGCTCATGGGCTTACAGACTAGCTGGGGAAGAAAGACAAGAGACGAACACAAAATAAATGTGCGACTGGGGTTTAAGCGCTGGGGTGGGGGCAACACATCAGAGACAATGCCGCCGCTGTGGCTTCCTGCTTGCTCAGCGTGGTCAGCCAAAGACTCTGCTAAACAGGCCCTAAGGGAAGTGAGGCAGTGCATTACCTGGAGAAGACCACTCCAGAAGAGGCACAGCAAGTGCCCTGCCCGTGCGGCAGGAATGTGCCCCGTGCCTGTGAGAAACACCAGGGCCACCGAGCAGCAGGGCTGAAGCAGTGAGCGCCGCAGGTGTGGAGGGGCAAGGAGTGGGAGGTGAGGTCGGGGCGAACAGGGGCCACATCAGTAGGGCCTGGAAGGACTGTGGCTTTTACCCTGTGTGACAGGAGGCTGCTGGAGGCTTTGACTTAGATTGCAGAGATTGTTCTGGCTACTGCGGTTCTCACTGACTAGGAGGCGCAGAAATAGACTCAGGGGAGGTCACTGGAGGCTGCTGCAGAAGTCCTGGAGAAGGACGATGGCTGGACTGGGCACAGCGGAAGCCATAGTCAGGGGTCGGGCATATTCTGGACACATTTAGAAGAGCACACTGGCTTTGCTGATAGAATACTGGTAGGACAGGCGAGAGCACAGTTGAGAAGGCTGCTTGGAGGTGAGCCTGAGTGTGTACAAGGATGAACTGCTGTGTAGGGAGATGGGGAAGGCTCTGGGAGAACAGGCAGGTTTGGGAGGAGGGTGCAGCGGTAGAAGCTGGGGTCTCACGTGGGTGTGTTAAGGGTGAGACTCTATGAGGAATCTAAATGAGGGAGTAAAATGGCCCACTGCCTACACCAGTCTAGAGCCCATCGGAAGGGTCCAGGAAGGAGATAGACAGCTGGACTGGAGACGCACATGTGGACGTCAGCACACACTGGCCCCGAGAGCAGGGAGCTGGCTTCATGGCCGACTGCTCCTCTTCCCCCTCCCCTTCAGCCCGCTCACCAGCCAGCATCCAGGCGAGCTTCCAGCAGGAAACAGGATCACAAGCACTACTCAATGCTGCATGAACACATACTCCCAAGAGGATGAATGAAGCAGGGGAGTAAGAAAGGGACCATCTCGGGACCAGCAGATGGTGTAATGGTTACATTGCTGGACTCCCATGTAGTCGACCACAGTTCGAGACCTGGACCTGGCGGCTTAAACTCACATCTGGTGTGCGTGTGTGATCAAGATCTCAAGAGGAAAATGGAGGAGAAGGGATTGCGGCATGGCCATCCTCCCAGGGGTGTGTGTGTGGGGGGGTGGTTTCTCACTTTCTGTCTCTGTCTCTCTGGTGAGTGTAAGCACTCTATAGCAAAAATGTCTGTAAAAGAAAGAAAAAAAGAAAGAAAGAAAGAAAGAAAGAAAGAAAGAAAGAAAGAAAGAAAAACGGACAGTCCCCAGTCTCACTGGTGCATCATGCTATTGTAGGAATTGTGCACAACGTGGAGCAGGACTGGGGCTCTGGGCAGCAGCCGTGGAGCAGGCCTGCAGACGGCCCTGCCCTTGGACTTCTCCATTTTGGCACCCCTGACCGAGGGCATGCTTTCCTAGCCGAGCCTGGTTTGGACAGAAACGCTCCAGTTGGCAGGCACCATTTTTCTTTGTAAGTAGACAAAGGAAACTTTTCCTTGAAAGCCTCAGAAGGAAACTCAATGAGAGATGAAAACGCATTGTTGAGTAAGGATTCTCGGGCCCCGGCTGGGGTGGCTCGGAAATCCAGGACACAGTTAGGAAAGACGCTATTGGGACAGGACCCTCTTACATTTGGCTGGTGTAATAAGAAAATATCTAATATAAATATAAAATAGAAATATAATACCGGCGGCCCTCTGGACCACCGCAGCCCCAAATCTGCCAATCAGAGCCCATCTCTCCACATTCTCCAAGGATGACCTCTTCATTGCAGGCCAGGGAGGTGTGGGAACTAGATATCAGGGCCTCATTTCTCTCACCCCCACTCATGCTGTCTAGGACGATCTGAGACTCCTGGGAATCTAAAATTATTCTTCTATTTGAAAGTCAGAGAGGGCTGAGGAAAGGTGGTATGATGTAGTCTAAAGAACCAGAGCTGGGAGGCAGGTTCCACGTGAAGATTGCACATCCTCTCCTGCAGAACAGGGTTGAACAGAGGGTTCCCTAATGAGGCTCCCGGCCAATAGCCGCCCCTTCTCGTTGTGCCTGCACTCGGGTGCTCGGTGCAGGTCTCCAGAGCGGAGCTCATGCAGGAGCGGCGGGAGACGACAACGGTAGGATTTCTGCTTCTTCCTCATGCTTTTGGATGGATTTGTTTTAATAAGTATTTATTTAAATGAATAAATTTATAAAATTTATAAACATAAATTTATAAATATTATTGTTTATTTTAATAAGTATTTTATAATTCAGCTTATTAGTGCAGGATATAAGTTACACTTAAATGGTTATACTTGCTGGCTTTTTTTTTTTTTTTTTTTTTTTGCCATACAGCACGTGTGCTCACCAGAGAGAGAGAGAGAGAAAGAGAAAGTTAGAAAACATTCCCCAGGGGACATGGTCATGCTGCAAACCCTTCTCTTCTATTTCTCCTTTTGGAATTTTAGACACACACCCATACTCATGCCTGGCATGTTTCTCTAGCGGCTGGATTCATGACTTGAACCACTCATTTGCCCATGTAGCATCCAGCTGCCTTAACCGTCACTCCACCGACTAGCACGACACACTTGCTGTTTTGTTAACTAATGAGAGTCTCAATCTAAAGTCATTCAAAGGCCACCTTGCTTTAGAGAAGAAAAACCCTGAGCTGGTAGTGAAGGATGGCATCTTGTCAGTGCTTCCAGAATGGCTGGCGGCTCCAAGAATAAAGCAGCAGCCCCTGGAGGTAGGGGCTGTGTCGTTAGATCCAGGTGCTCAGCAGAACAGCACTGAGATGGAGCAGGTGCAAAAGGTTCTTCTCCCCTCACGGCCCTGAACCTACCAGATGTGAGCTTGCAGTGACAGAGTTCTCTATATGCCACTCCCGTCCCACCAACACACACATGCACACGCGCACACGCACACACACAGACAACCCTGGAGAGGACCCTCCATAGCTGCTCATGCTCGGCACCAGCCTTCCAAATCAGAAGCTCCAGAGGTAACTCTGCATTTGGCCTCACCTGGTCCTGCTTCTCTCTATGTGTTCAGTTGTCAGAAAAGGCGTGACATATTTTACTATGGAAAATGTGTCTTGACTTTTCTGATGACCCAATACACATGTATGTATTAGGACACACATAAGTATATATGCATATATTATACAGAGAAAGTTATAGATGCATATGTAGCAGCAGTGGTAATTAACTTAGAACATTCTTTCTCACACCTCCACACCTTCTGAAGTAGCCAGTGTTAATTGCTTGTGGCATTATACTTTCACATAGAAACACACAAAAATAAAGGTATTTACATATCTACGAATACAAACGTTTTTTTTTTCTTTTTAAAGCAATGAATCTATTGCAGACATTCCTCTACACCACTTTTTCTCACTTAACGGTAGGTCATAGGGGTCTCTCGAGCCAGTAGAGCTGCATCTACTCCATTCTCTTTAAGGTCTGCAGAATGTTTAATAGCGCGTGTGTATCGTAATTTAGTCAACCATTGCCCTGTTAATGGACGTTTGAGGTGATTCCAATTTTTGTCATAATAATTAATGTCATAAATACACACACACACACACACATACACATAATGTAAAACTGCTGCTTTTACTACTGTAAGATATCCCCAAAGTAAAACAGAGAACTTAGAGGAAATAGAATAACCCAAAAGAACATAGGACCCTATTTGATTGCATAAATAATTTTTTAAAATTCAGGCTATACTGTCATATATTCAACACAGCTGACAGAGATGTGTGTGTGTGTGTGTGTGTGTGTGTGCATGTGTGTGTGTGCGTACACGTGCATCCTTGCACATGCAGGGGGTAGTGCACTTTTACCCACAGCCGGAATGGTCCTTGCCCTGTGGTTCACACATGCTGGGATCCCCCATCCTGAATCTGACTTCTCAGAAGGTCTCGCTGGGCCTCGGTGGGCAGGGGCAAAAGGGAACACTTTCCCATGTGAAACAAACCCACTTGGAAGGCTGGGGTTAGAGTATTGCTCCCCAGATTAGGAAATAGTGAGGTTTCTCAAGAGCCCTTTGTCACTCCCCCGCTTCATTCTCAGGCCTCTGTAGGACAGCCATCCTTCACACACGGGGCTCGCTGGCCTGGGACCTGGGCATTCCAGCCTGGAACCCTGGAGCACAGAGCCCCATCAGCACCCCTGGCTGCATTCTGCAGGCTCCGAGCACAGCTCTGTCTGTGATGTGTCTGTGCTGCTTACTCCCTGCATGTGTTTTAGTTCTGATCCCACCCCTCTCTCCTTGCACCTCCTAAACTCAGTCTTTGCACACAGTAGGCTTTTAGCAATTGTTCTGTAAACAAGTAAGTAAGTCAATCGTTCTTGACCAAAGTCAGACTTCGAGGTCCAGATCCCAGGCATGGTTGGATGCAGACCTCCAAGGCCTCCCCCTCCTACCTTCACAGCCTTTGCCCTGTTGATGAGCCCATCGTCCTGAGAACTCCCGATGAGCAGATCCACCTTCCCCCGTGGAGACCTCTGCAGTGCTCTGGCTGGGGACTCTCGGAGGTACTGGCCATCGACCACTGGACCCCAGTAGTGGAAAGGGCCACTCACGGCTAGGAGCTGCATTGGATGCAAAGGGATGCCATTATTTATATGAGTCTTTGCCCCTCCCCCCTTTTCTAATGGTCCAGGAATAATCAGCTGCATTACTTTGCTTAAGGAGGGCTCAGCTGTGGTGAACACCTGTGCTGGTTATGTATCTGGACTCTACTGGGGAAAGAGTAAAATGATCAGGAACCATGGAGGCAGGACACTGGGGTAGCTCCAGGGGTTGGAAGGTGAATCTTGCTCTCAGCAGTGGATGGTCTCCCTGCTGAGGTAACAACAGGTCCACAGAAGGGATGGGTAAGCCTGCAGGTGGCTGAGTGATGCAGGAGGACAGTGCTTAGAGAGGCAGCAGTGGCTCTGACAGGTGGACTTAATCAGTTTCTTCATGATCCAATTAGCCTAGACTCAGGAATGCCAAGGATAAGACCCACCTAGGTCTGTGAGCCCAGGCTCATTGCTGAAGGGACTCAGTCATCAGCTGAGGTGACAAGCTATCCCATCAGCGTCCCTTCATTCATGTCAGGACCAGCCAGGGACTTGGACTGTGAGCAAGGTCTTTGGAGGCCAGAAAGGAAGCGTGCAAGCTGCCCTGCCCTCAGGGAGTAAGGTGGCCTAAACCCGTTGGCTGTCCACCAAGCTAGGCCTATAGCTTTTAGTCACTCATAGAACAAGTGTACCATGATGTCTAGTCTCAGATAACAAATAACTGTACAACAAATCTTGCTGTTATCTCATTTCTAAGTGCACTTTCTATGTAAACACTTACGCACTTACTTCTGGCCAAGTAGCCATGGGTATATGTCTACATGACAAACTTCCTTTAAGACACTCTGCATGCCACTGTGGCCTGGCCGAGTGCCCACCACAGTCCTTGTGTGGAGAAAGGCCACTCACATGGGTTACTCTATGCCAACACGCCACACTGCTCTGTCCTCCTGCTCTGTAGGAGCTGCCTCATTATTCTCATTTTACAGACATGAATGCTGGTTGTGGTGAGATTTGTCCACTTTCAGTACCCACGTTGGGTCCATGGCAGATTCAGGGGTCCTACGATGGCCCATGGTGGCACTGGGGCCAGGGAATATGCCTTCTAACCCCAGCAGGTTATCAGCCTAATTATGATTTGGGTGAGTTACATCCCCTTTCTGAGTCCCATTTTCCATTTGCAAAAGACCAGAGAATGTCCCTCCCAATATACACAAGAGTGCCTACCTTGGTCTGGGCATCATTGAGGATGCCAGCAGGCTTCTGGCGAAGGCAGGACACTGCTTCTTGGCTGGACGTAGTAGGGCAGCCGACCTCCTTTGCCAAAGCGACCACCTGCTGCCGAGCCCTCTCTGGGCTGATGACAGTGGCTGGGGAGAGTGCGGAGCCTCCCTGGAAGAGAAAGAGGCTCAGGGCTGGTGGTCCAGATCTTCTCCTGCCCTGCTCAGCACAGAGACCTCGGGGTCACCTGGGGGCACCCTTCCTTCACACTTGGGGGTCCCAGGACCTTTCCTGGGGATGCACACAAGTAGGTAGGTCAGGGCTGATCGGCAGCACAAAACCTGCTGCGTGACCTTGACCAGATGTCTCGCAAGTGAGGCACAAGCTGAGGCCGTGTGCGATGGCAAAATAATAATAATAATAATCTGCAAAAAAAAGATAAAACTGGACTTTACAATAGATGCCCACCTAGAAGATGATGGAAACATAGTCACTGTGAAAGCAAGTTATGCCACCACATCCATGTATGCCTCTGCAACATGCCAGGCTGCTAGAAGCTAGTTCCAGGGAGTTGACTGGCCTGGTGGCTTGGGGCATCTGCCAGGGTGTGACAGAGGAGTGAGCAGTCTTGATCAGTGTATGACCCCAGGGTGTCTCCCCCACCTTCTGCTCCGGCTCTGGCTGTGTGCGGAGGAGTCGGGGCAACACAGGTGGTGGTAGTAGTAATTCTAGTCCCATTGCGATTATTGGTGCCACTGTGATTACTAGTCCCTCTATGAACTGCTAGTGTGACCTCCACCGATGGTAATAATAGTAACTACCGTGGGTAGATCAAGGACTAAAGTAAACTAACTCACTGCCCCAATTTTTACGCCTGTGATCCTCACAGCAACTGTGGGAGTTAGTTACTGCTATTGTTCCATATTTTATAAACATGGAAATAAAGACGAAGGGGGTTTAAGTGACTTGATCATGGACAAAAGCCCTGTCAGGGGTGGAGCTGGCCTATGACTTGGACAGCGGGGCTGCAGGATGTCCTTGGCAGTGGAACGAGTGGGGGGTGGACAGTTCCAGTTGTATGACCAACAAGCTGTGTGATCTCGAATGAGCTGCTTCTTTAGGCCTTGGACTCCTCACCTACTGAGGGTCATTGGGCTGGAGAGTACTGTGTGCTGACCGACCACCTCTTCACACTTGCCAGGCCCTCACCTGACCAGGAACTTGGCCTGCTTCCTCTAACAAAATCTTTACAACCATGTGGGGGAAGTACAGTTATCACCCCATTTTGTAGATGAGCTAACTAGGGCTCAAAAAGAAAAGATAGAATTCTTATTTAGAATCTATAAATAATGTGTTATCAAGAACTAGGAGCTTAACAACAACAACAATAACAAAAATCATGATAGCTAACATTTAATGAGTATACACTGTTTCATACATACAGTCCTAAGGCCTTTACACCCATTAACTCATCCAACCTCCACAGACCCTAGGAGTAGATGTTGTTTACCTCTTTATCTTAGAGGGGAGGAAACCAGGGCACAGAAAGGTTTAGTACCTCTAAATCACACAGCTGGCAAGTGGCAGAGCCAGGAGTCCAGTCCAAGAAGCCCAATTCTGGGCCATCCTCTTGACCTCCATATTGTGTTTTTGTATCCAGAATAAGATGGTACGTCCTCAAACTGAGTAAGTCCTCTCACTCCAGTGTAGACAGCACTGGGTGACCCTATGGTGTTGGTGTCTCAATTCTAGGCCCTACCTGAGCTCAGTAAGTCAGAAACGAAAGACAACAGAAAGGAGAGCTCAGTGTCCTCACATACAATGTGGGTAGAGCAGAGCAGAGCCACTGTCACTGGGCCATTGAGAGGATCGCTGAGGTAATGCAGAGGAAAGCAGCCTTCCACGTGCCCGTTCCGCTCATGTAAAAGAGACCACAGATCGACATTCAGACAGGGGGAGACCCATTCCCTGATGGCTGGCGGGAAGGCTGAGAGGCACTGGACGTATTTCCAGGGACAAGGGTGATCTTCCCAGAGCTGCCCATGAAAGGTGCCAGTGGTCTTTGCACTTCTGAATCAGGACCGGAAGGTCTGGGCGATGCACAGCTGTTGCAGTGAGGACAGGCTGTGCTGTGGCAAGCCTGGGAGCTGAGGGCAGTACTGGGTGGGCAGAGACCCAAAGGCCAGGGGAGGACCTGGAGGGAGGAGCCCAGGGCGGGTTCTGCCACAAGGAGAGCCCAAATCCCAGGTCCTGAACTTGAAAAGCTCCATGTGATCAGAAGCAGCTACAGGCAGTGTCGGGAGAAGCTCCGTGCCCCTAGTCCTGGCTTGTAACTGTCCTTGGGAGACTTCACCTTTTCTCTCTGGTAACTCAGACAAAATGTCATCAGCAGTGGTTCCCAGGCGTGGGGGTGAGATGCCTGATAACCACGAGGGCCAGCCTTTTCTCTGTACCAGGCCGTGGTCTCCATACTCCAGGGAAATTAATTTAGGGAAGCCTCACAGTCATCCTGCAAGGCAGAGAATGTGACCATCCCATTTTGTAGATGAGGGGCTGAGGCACAGCAAGGTCAGTGACTTGCCCGAGACCACAGGGCTGATCAGAGGTAGGTAAGAGGTAGAGCCAGGACCTGAACACCCTAGCCAAGCATTTAGCCACTACGTGGTAGACCTTTCACACCCCCCAGTAGGTTCTTGGTGCAAGGTGGTGGCACTATTACTATTATTCACTGTGTTTAGTTGTTAGGTCTGAGGAGGGACCTGGCGGCCATGGCCAGAGGAAAGGACAAGCAGTCAGGAGCTTGGTGAGGAAGAGGAGGGCCTGCAGGGTGTGGAGCTGAGCAATCCAGACAGCCGCCCCAGGACTGGTGTCTTGGTAATCGGTCTGAGCTCCTCGGAGCAGACCTGGCAGCTTGGCCTCTAGACTCGGGAGAGACATGGGCCTATTACACGATCTTCTGCTCTGAACCCACTTAGAGAAGCTCAGGGTCTCCGGATACTGGCAGGACTGACTACAAGATGTACAATGTACAATGCAAGACTCCGAGACACGAGAGCCTCGACCTGTGGCTCACTTTGAGAGAACCCTAACTCCCGGCTCATGATGAGAATGCGCGATAGAAGTACACCACCCACAGCCAGGGCCCAGAGTTCAGCGGTGCAGGGAGTAAACCGGGGTCAGGGTGCTTTAGTGATTGTAGAATCTATGCCAACAATGAGGAGGCTGCTTTCCTGAGAACCACAGGGTGTGCACTTCTTTAACAGAAGACACGTGTGCACACATACGCACACACTCTGTATATTCGAGGCCGAAGCCCGTGCTCTGTCTGAATACAAAGTGTAGAGTGGCTGAGTGGGGATGCTCCACCCAGCCCTGCCCACAGCTGGCCTTGGGAGATGAGAATTTCAGGATGGGGCCCCCTGATGTTTTCAGCATGTACTTCAGCTATAAAAAGCCCAGGTTCCTGATATAGTGAGGAAGTGGTTAAAGGCGTGGGTTATGCTGATAGTGTGTGATGGCTTAGAGAACTTTCCTCTCTCTCATAGTATTTTGTTTTAATCAATGCCTCTGAAAGAAGCCTGTTTCTTCATGGAAAATCAGGGGTTAAGCAAAGCAAAGCAAAGGCCGGTAGCCCTCATCCTAAAGTTCTTGACTAGAGATAAAAAACAGGGTACCGTGCACAGTCCTGCGAAGAACATGGGGTTTGGAGGAGAGGGCCAGGTCCAGACCCCAACTGTGTCATGTGCTGATGACGTGACCTTGAGCGAGTGACCACGTCCATCTCACCTGAGAATGGGAGTGATAAGCCACGCAGCCCCGGCCATTATAAAGATACCTGCGGTAGATGGCACGAAGGTGGTGGGTGTCCTCTGCACGGCAGGTGCAGTGCTTCAGGCTGCCGTCAGCATGGAGGGTCTCACAGGACCCCTGCAGGGTGTGAAGGTGTCAGCTCTTCTCATCTGCCCGTCCTGCTAGCGTGTCTGCAGGCTGGGCTCTTGCTTTATCTAAATTTGACCTAGCTATTAAATGGCAATGACTTTCTGCTTACTGTTTTTTTTTTTTTTTCTTTCTTTTCTTTTTTTTTTTAAATTTTAAAAATAGTGCAGGTGAAAACCTCAATTGCTGACCACTGCTTTTCCTTTCCAGAGCCTCTGAACATTGAAGGTGCCCTGGCCTCTGTTACCCTCTGCAGTCCAAGCACACAGACACACAGAGCCACACACTCAGATACACACACACAGATACAGTCACAGACGCACTCAGACACATACGCACAAACATGCACACGCTCAAAAACATGCAAAGACACACATGAACAGACATACAAAGACATGCACACAAAACAACAACCCTTCTTAAAATGGACACTCAGCATCTCCCAAAGGAACCACCCACAGGCCCCCACCTAGATGATACCAACAAGACAGTCCCCAGGAGAGAGGCAGCTTCCTGACAAACAGAAGACCCCGGTGGCCCTGTCTCAGGGAGATCATGAATCGGGGTGACGCTGGCTGGAGTGACACTGGAGGTGTGGCTGCTCTGTCTCCTCCTAGCACTCTCATGTCCCTAGCCCTTCCTGGAACGAGGTCCTCATCCGTGGGGTGGGAACAGCGAGGGCACCTCCCTGGGAAGGAGGGGAAGCTCAGTGCCTGCCCTGAGGTTGGTGCCCAGTGAATTCCTCATCCCTCAGCACCGCACAGGGTCAAGAGTTACTTCCTGCAAAGCCCTAGCGGCTGGCCCAGCATGGGGACAGAAAAATAATGCAGGAATTAACACTTAGACAGCACTTGTTATGTGGCGTGCACCCTAGAAGTCGGTACACATAGTGAGTAACAGGCCCAGGATCTGAGCCCAGTATTACGTATTCTAACCACAGTGCGTCATCAGTGTCACCCTGTGGTCATTAGTTCCTTTCTGTCCTTGTGCGATTGTGAGGTCAGAGCAAAGTAAAAAGATCATGCTGCTGGGCCGAGCTAGACCAGGGTTTAATTCTAGCTCAGACAAGTCCCTTTGCCTTCCTGAACTTGCGGTTTCAAATCTGTTAAACAGGGATATTATGATGAGTATTCACAAGGCTGATGCACAGATTAAATGAGACAATATGTGTAAAACACATAACATGTAATTAGCACTCAATACAAGTTAGATTGGGGCCAAATGGTAAAACAGTGGTAAAACATGAGGCTCTTCAAGGCAATTTCACAAGGGAAGGCACCCAGTTCAAGCCCAGAGACCCCCTTGAGCATGCTGGCATGCACCTGCCCGACATCCGCAGCTAGCTGAGGCTGGGGAGGAGTCATGGCATCAAGATCCTGTTGGAGGCTATCTCTCTCTCTCTCTCTCTCCTAGTCTCTCTCTCTTTGTCTCTCCCTGTCTCTTGCTCATAGAAGAAATAAAAAAAAAAAAAAAAAAACCTTGGTTGTAGTGCCAGCAGGTAGCACAGTGGTTAAGGCGCTAGACTCCCATATGGTTGGCTGTGGTTCAAGTCCTGGACCCGATGGTTTGAAACATGCCAGGCATGTGTACGTGTGTGCCCAAAATCACAAGAGGAGAACAGAGGAGAAAGGATTGTGGTGTGACCATCCCCCCGGGGGGTGATTTCTCATTTTCTCTTTCTCCATCTCTCTGTCTCTCCAGTGAGCACAAGCACCGATAGCAAAATCTCTCCCTCACCCCCCAAAAATAGTTAGTTGTAATTAACATTACAGATATGGTTAACAGTAGGCTTAATTCTTAGATTTTAACTTATCATCCTAAGAAAGTCAATTATGCCGTTGTTACAGATGAGGGTGGCAGGCCATGTGTCCTGAGATATCCACCTTGCAGGCAGCTCGAGCCCTTGGTTGGGGACTCCCACTTGCAAAGCTGGTGTGTGGCTGCCCACCTCTTCCTCCATGGCACCACACACTGGCCACAGCTCCAGCTGTGACTCAGTTCTAGTCACACCACTAGAAAGTCAGGACTGGGTAGGAAGGATGTGTCTTCTCAGGGAGGAGCTCTCTGCCATGCTGAACTTGAACCCCAGTGCCCAACTCCAAACCTGAGGCTCCTCTCCACAATCTCCACAATACTGACTGGGAGAAACCAGCTGTGTGACTCCCAAGCCTAGGTCACTGATCTGCCTGATTAGTGGACCAGAGAGGGTGACCATGTATTACTGGGAGTTATCTGCCTGCCACACACACACACACACACACACACACACACACACACACATATATATATATATATATATATATATATATATATATGGCATATATATACATACACACACACACACACACATACACACACACATATATATATATATATATATATATATATTTCTCTTTTTTGGAGAGGTTTTTGCTATAGGGCACATGCGCTCGCCAGACAGAGAGAGAGACAGAGAGACAGAATGCGAGAAATCACCCCCCGGGGGGATGGCCACACCACAATCCCTTCTGCTCCATTCTCCTCTTGGGATCTTGAGCATGCACGCACACGCACCTGGTGTGAGTTTAAGCCACCGGTCCGGGACTCGAACTGCAACTGACTACGTGGGAGTCCATCAACATAGCCATTATGCTAACTGCTGGTCCCCCACAATGTATATTGACTCTATTTTATTCCAGGTAAAATGGGTCATCCAGAAGCACAGGCTCCATGCTCAGGGTAGGTGGATTTTGTTAGAAAATATGGACTATGAACTCAACCTCATGATGAGGTCTCTGTTAACAAGTTCACGAGAAAGCCAAAAACACTCAATCCTTGAGAATTCAGAGGGAAGGAGGGATTTCTGGACATTAAGGCAGTACAGAGGATGTTGCAGAGAAACAGTAAGACTCAAGTGGACTTTGCTGAAAGGAGATGTTTGGAAAAGGAAAGAGGGTAAGGGGCCACTCCTGGGTGAGTGGGTCAGGAGCCTGGTCTCCCAAAGGATCCAAGTTCTCAGTATCCCAGCATCCCCAGGGCAGAGCCTGAGACTCAACATATATGTATTTAACTAGAGCAAATGACTGTGAGGGAGGGCGTGAATGGTGAATGCACGGACAGACTAACGAATTCTCTTGGATGCGGGAGGAATTTGCCCAGAGGGGTAATGAGGAATAAAGTTCAGAGAACACTGAATCCGTCTAAGATCGTGATGTGATTTAAAGGGTGTTGACGCTGGGATACAGGACAGGTATCCTATAGGCAAAGAGGAGTCAGTGAAGCCTTTGGGACAGAGTACTGCAAAAAACTATCGCCACCCACCCATGGTGATTTCTCACTTTTTGTCTCTGTCTCTATATCTCTCCAGTGAGCATGTGAGCCTTATAGCAAAAATCTCTCTAAAAATCAAACAAATGGGACCAGCAGATGGCATAATGGTTGTCACTTAATTCCCACATAGTCGACAACAGTTCAAGTCCTAGACCCGGTGATTTAAAACTCATGCAGGGCACATGTGTACACATGCCAAAGATCCAAGAGGAGAATGGAGAAGGGATTATGATGTGGCCATCCTCCCTGGGTGATGATTTCTCGTTTTCTGTCTCTCTGTCTCTCTCTGTCTCTCCAGCAAGTGCATACATCCTATAGCAAAATTCTCTCTTAAAAACCAACCAAACAACCAAACAACAAGAAACTATTTAGGAACATCACTGAGTCATTTGTCTTGGCATCTTTAACATTGAGAATGGTTTTTGTACTCTGGCACTTCAGTAAGTGACTGAGGACTGACACCTTCTGAATATGAGCTTCTGATGGCAGGGATTGTGAGGTAGTTATCCCTGTATCCCAGAGCACAGCACGAAACTTGGCTCATGGTGGTCTTCACTATACGTGTGTTACATAGAACAGGACGGGAATGAAAGGCGGCCTGTCGGCTTGACCAGCTAAGTGTGGGCTCACCAGGAGAGGCAAGCGTCCCAGGTGGGAGGTCCAGCAGAGACTCACATGGTCTAAAGATAAAGGGATGAGGGCAAGGAACAGAGCCTGTGTCCACTGCCCATACCAACCCTCTCCTGGGAATGCACCCACACGTGGAGAGGAACCACCAACACACTGTGTGCTAGTTAAACTGGGCATACAGCAGAGCAGCCAGGATAGCTAAGAGAGAACTCAGGAAACAAAAGCAGAAATAAAGTTGGTTTTAACTGCTACACATTCAAGGTCATGTTGGAATTCTCTTGAATGTTTTCTAAACTGAAATCATTTCCCTTTTTTGATCCCTAAAATCATGAGTTTTACTCTCATTTATAGCACTTTACTTTTGGCCACACTTCAGTCAGGATGATGATTAATGCAACTTTCATCTTGAACCCCTAGCCTGAGAACATCAGATTACACTTCTCCTGCCTTCTTAGTAATCAGCAGCTCTTGGTTTCACTCAGTGGAAGCCCATAGACTGGGGATGAGAAAAGCTCAGCCCTTACTATATTCTTGGATGAGCAGGATGAGGTGTTGCTCCTGCCTTCTTAAAGGCATTAAAGCATACATGCTAGCAATAGGCCTGGCCCAGGGGACTTATGTTCGAAGAACCAGAGTACCCAGGCACATTTTCTCATATGACCCCCACAATAACCCTATAGGTATTGAGTCATCAGAAAAGTCAAGCTGCATATTTGCATAGAGAAACATAGAAAAAATATGCCATGACTTTTCCAACAACCCAATATGATTACCCACATTTTACAGATGGAGAGACTGAGGCCCAAAGTAGATAGGTAATGTGTTCAAGATATTGACACTGACAAGTAGCAGACCCAGGATGGTAAAGCGTGTCCTGTGTCTTTTGCACTGTATTATCTATCACTGAAAACATGGAAAACTGAATACACCTCGGACCCTCATTTTCCACTCCGCTCAGAAGTGGCTGGAACTCACAAGAAAAGATCTTTGCAAAGGTGGCCAGGACAGTGGAGGAGGTGGAGAGGAGTCTGGCTTTCCCACAGCAGGAGTGCCAAGTGGAGAGCAGTCTCACAAAAGAACTTGAAAAGGTGCATTGCTATGTCCATGGACAGTAAAGGCCACCCTGAGACAAAACAGAACCTACTCAACACTTTTTTGCTATGCATTTACAACCATCCTAGAAGCCTGAACCAATATTACTTTAAAATAAAAATATACTATTTATTTAATCAGGCTTCTGTACATTCCTCACTTTATTCCAGGAAGAGTTTGGGCAGGCTTTGTAAGGAGTATCAGAGAGGTCAGTAATACCAGGGGGAAAGGGGTAGGACCCAGATTTTCAGATTCCATGCTGCTTTTCCATGATGTCATGTTCCCTCAACCAATGGCAGAGAGCAAGTGAAATCCATGACATCCTGCCCCCACTCCATATCTCCCATCACCTGTCACTCTACCAGGCCTCTTTGGATAGTCAACTTTATCAATTCCCAGAGCCCTCTATCAATGCAAAGTGAAGAATTTGCTATGGTTTGAATGATGGTGTCTTCTCCAAAATTCATGTTGAAACTCAATCCCCAATACGACAGTATTAAGAGATGTGACCTTCGGGAGGTGATTAAATCATGAAGGCTCCACCCCTGTGAACGGGATTATCTCTTATAAAAGGGGATCGAAGTTAAAGAGAACAATCTCTTGCCCGCTTCTGTCCCTTCCACTCTGTGAAGACACAGGGTTCCTCCCCTCTGGAGGGTGCAGCAACAGCATGTCATTTTAGAAGCAGGGAGCCATCCCAGTGGTGCCTTGTTCTTGAATTCCCAGCCTCCAGAGCCGTGAGAAAGTTCATTTCTGTTCTTTATAAAGTACCTGGCCTTTGGAATTTTGTTAGTAGCACTAATGGACTAAGGCAGGGGTGATGGGTAAATTTTATTGTCTCTTTATACTTTTCAGAATATCCTAACTTTTCTCCAATTAACAGGTAATAAATTTGTAATGAGAAAAAGTTTAGATTAAAAGATTAAATCTATACTAAAACAGCTAATTCTTGTCAAGAGGAAAGCAGTCATTACCATTTTTTAGGTAAGCAGATCAGTGGATGAGCAGCAACGACCAGACCATCCTAGAAAATTGCACAGGGCAAAGGAGAGGCGAGAGGGAAGAAAGACCCCCCAGCAAGGAGGGTGGTGCTGGCTGAGAGCAGTGGTCCCTATGGAAAGTCTCAGTTTCCACAGACTGACCAAATTGACAAGTCTCTGCACCTAGAAAGAGACTGCTATGCAATGCTCTAAATGTATCTACTGGTGTTGCCTAAGTTATTTAAAGGAAACTAGAACATCTTTCACAATTTTTAAAGCAAAAATAGAGGTATGAAAATACACCATAGGATATACAAGTGAGCAGAACAAAAAAATAAAATTACACGTAATCCTTCTAATCAAAGAGAACAACTTAACTACCGTTAGCCTCTTGGCATGTCTATCCTGTGTGTGTGTGTGTGTGTGTGTGTGTGTGTGTGTATGTGCATGTGTGTGTGTATTTATAGTTAGACATTTATGCATAGGAAATAGTATTTTGAACCTGTCTTTTCATCTAGCAGTTCATCGTGAATATCATCTAGTACTGTTGCATATTTATGCACGAGATTATTTTTAATGTCAGTGTGCTAATTAAATTTAGAAATTTCGGCTGTCAGGGGGAGAGTCCTAAAGAGAAGAGGCATCTTCAGGTCACAGAGCATAACAGTCTCAGATGCAAATCCTAGCTCTGACTTCAGGATGCTTGATTGGAAGCTCTCTTCATCTATAAGGAGTATGGTATTGAGAGCTTTCCCATAGGATTGTTGTGGTGAGGAAATGAGAAGATGTTCATGTAAGTGTGTAGAGCATTACGAATTGTTAAGTGTTCAGTAAATGACGACTATGACGGTTTCTAGTTTTATGATTTTATAGACAATACTGCAATGTACAGCCATTTAACTAAATCTAATCACACATCCATGGTCATTTTCTTATGCAAAGGAATTACTGGGTCAAAAAGTACAGATTTTTTTCCCCTAAAAGATAAAAAAATATTGAATGGGTTGTTTGCATAATATTTTCATGGTTTCCCATTAAACAGCTGCCATGTGAAAATCCTTATTAAAGAAAAATACTTTGTACCGTACATGTATGATGTACATTTCTATACGTTGAGCTATGTTTCTTGGTATCCAAAGACAACTTTAAAGGACAGTTTTATTGAGATAGAATTCATATACCATGAAACTTATTCATTCAGAGTACACACTTCAATGGTTTTTAGTTATATTCACAGAATTGTGCAATCATCACCATAATCTAATTTTAGAACATTTTTATAATTCCACAAAAAAACCTTATACAATTAGTATTCATTCCTCATTCCCCACCCTCACTCCTAGCCCCAGGCAACCACTAATCTACTTTCTGTCTCTACAGATTTACCTCCTATTCTGGACATTTCATAGCCGTGGAATCATATAGTAATAATATGTGGTCCTTTAAGTCTGGCTTCTTTTCACCTCATCCATGTTATCATGTAAAATAGGACTTTGAAAATTTTGTGGAAAATGGAATTGAAGTACACATTTTTTTGGTAAAAACATAAATTGAAATCCATGTATAGTTTTTATAACATGTATTTCCATCGACTTTTAGAATGCATCTTATATTTAGTACTTCATCTGCTTTATTATTGAATAATATTCCATCATAGAAACGCCATATTTGCTTGTCTATTCATTAGCTGTTGGGCATTTGGGTTGCTTCTACTTTTTGGCAATTATAAAGGGAAGTGTCTTCAAAAAGTTCATGGAATTTTTTTTTATGCAAAAACAATTTTCTGCACTAAAATAAATTCATACTTTAATTCCATTTCTCATTAACTTTCTGAAATCCTCATATGTAAATGCTACAATGAACATTCATGCTCAATTTTTTGCATGGACATATGTTTTCATTTCTCTTGGGTGCATAACTAGGAATAGAATTTCTAGGTCATATGGAAACTCTATTTAAGCTTTTGAAAAGTTGCTAAAATATTTTTCCAAAGTTGCTGTCCCATTTTACATTCCCACCAGCAATGTATACATACTCTTATTTCTCCACATCCTGATCAGAATTTATTGTCTTGTTTTTTGTTTGGGGCTTTTCGTTTTGTTTTCATTATAGCCATTCTAATGAGTGTGATGGTATATCATAGTGGTTTTCTTCTGCATTTCCCAGTGACTAATAAGGAGAATCTTCTCATATGAGAAGATGTATGAGCCATTGGAACCTCTTTGGATAAGTGTCTATTCAGATCTTTAGATCATATTTAAATTCAGCTGTCTAATTGTTTTTGAGATATAAGTGTTCTTTGTATTTTGACACAAGTATCTTATCAGAGACTCTATGACCAAATATTTTCTCCCATTCTGTAAACTTCCACTTTCTTGATGGCATGGTTTGCAGCATGAAAGATTTTAATTTTGATGAAGCTCAATGAACTTACATTTTTATTGCTGTTTGTGCTTTTGGTGTTATATCTAAGAAACCCTTGGATACTCCAATGTCTAAGAGTCTCACCTTGCCTTCTATAGATACATATTTTGAGATTTCTTCTTTAACATAGATTTTTTTGAGAGGTTTGTGCTATAGGATGCTTGTGCTCACCAGAAAGACAGAGACAGAGAGAGAGAAAATGAGAAATCACCCCCTCCCCCAGGGAAGATGGCTACAACACAATCCCTTCTTCTCCATTCTACTCTTGGGATCTTAGGCATGCAAGGCATGAGTTTAAGCCACCAGGTCTGAGACTCGAACCATGGTCAACTACATGGAAGTCCAGTGACATAGCCATTATGCCAACTGCTGGTCCCAACATACATTTTTCTTAACATACCACTAACCTAGCCTACAGAAAGGTGTCACCTTGTCATATTTTTATTTGCAAACTTGCATGGAGGAAATAGAAGGAAGGTACTCAACAGTAGTGGTCTTCTGGTGTGTTCTAAGCATTTTACATTCCTTTCTCACTAAACCTCTGAATCAGGAAGTGATGACTATGCCCCTTTTATTAAAGAGTGACAGAAACACAGAGAAAATAAACAACTTGCTTCAAATCACCTACTGCTTGAAGTTGGTTAGGGTCTCTTTGTCTCCCAGGCCACAGCATGTCCCAGCTTCCAGTTGTCAGCAGAATCTGCACTCACCCCCCTTCTCTAGACATTTCTTGCAAAGATTGCTCTTCATGTGATTTAGCTATATATATGAAAAATTGCTCCTTTGCCTACGGAGGAACAGTATGGCCTTTGTCAGGTGCCTGGGGCAGGGTTGGGGTGCTGGTCATCTCAGGCACTTCTCAGCTTGGAAATGTAAAGGACCTAGCCATGGCTTTGCCCCTTTAGATTGGAGTGTGCACGTGTCATATTTTCCCTCCAGGTCTTACAGACTTGACAAAATGCTTTTTTCCATCTGTCACAAACATGACATCTAATTGCCTCTGTCACCTTCTGGCAGTCAGAAGCTATTTAAATATTTGGCACTTGAAAATTACTGATTTTCCAGGCAAAAGTGTCACAAAGTGACATGGTGAGTGATAGCCAAGGTACTGGCTGCCCTCTTCTTTCAAAGAGAATTTAAAATGCAGGCTCCTGAGCCTCCCCCTCTGTTTTCAAAGATCACTTCATACATACACATGGGCATATGTTTTCTTTTAAAAATAATTTCATAATTATAATGTATAAAAGAGGATTGCTGTCTCTTTCCAGTCATGTACTCCTAGAGTTTTGTTTCAGGAACCTACTGGCCCGGGAGAATACCCATCACAGCAGGGACTATACAGAGGAGAAGTCGAGTCTCAGCCTTCAAGGACAACAGCTTGGGATAGATTGTGGTTTTACCACTTTCCCCTTCTCTGGTATTGGACGAAATATTGTAGTTAGCCTCTATATTCATTTGCTAGGGTCACCGTAATAACATATCATAGAGTAGATGTCTTAAATGACAAAAATGTATTTTTTCTTAGGGCTAGAGGCTGGAAGTCAGAGATCAGGGTGTCTCCAAGGCCCCTCCTTGGCTTGCAGATGGCTGTCTTCTTTCTTGCCTCTTTATCTGGCCCTGGCCTGTCTTGGTGGCTGTGTCTTCCTCCTGGGCCTCACACCTAGCCCTCCCCTTGTGGCTGCATGTGCTCAGATGGACTTAGCACTTCCTCTGAAACCTCTCTGTGAACTAAATGCATACACATCAGAATTCTCATCTCTGTGTAGCTCCAGAATCCTTATTGCTTCATTGTCAACACATCCCTTCAAAATTGTCAGATAAAGACTAACGTAGATAATTATTATTTTAGAGATGTTGAAGAAAATAGAGCATGGATTTCTTTTTTCTTTTTTTTTTTTTTTTTTTTTTTAGAGGTTTTTGCTATAGGGCATGTGTACTCTCCAGAAAGACAGACAGAGACAGAAAGCAAGAAATGAGAAATAACCCTCCAGGGGGAATGACCACACTGCAGTCTCTTCTCCTCCATTCTCCTCTCAGGATCTTGGGCACGCACGCATGTACGCACACGCTCCCAGTGTGAGTTTAAGCCACTGAGTCTGGGACTCGAATTACAGTCAACTACATGGGAGTCCAGCTACATAGCCATTAGGCCATCTGCTGGTCCCAGGGCATGGACTTTTAAATTAGAGAAATCTTAATGAATCCTACACTGAGAACTTGGCAATTGACTTCATTCTCTGGGACTGTTTCCTCATCTGCAAAATGGGTAATGTCAGGTCATATGCTTTACCTGAGTCCAGGCTCAGGTAAAGCATATCTCTAACCAGCTGTGTGTCTTTAGGAAAGCTATTTAATGCCTCTGTGCCTCAGTTTCCTCAAGTATAGGATAAGAATAAGCATATTTACTCCATTCATTTGTTGGGATGACTCAATGAGAATCAGTAAAGCAGTTACATGTGTCGAGATTCCAGTAAATAGTAACAGTCATTAAAATCACAATTGCTATTTCAGAGTCCTTGTGAAAATTAAATGAAGTAACAGATTAGAAAAATACCTCATAACTTATAAAACACTATACAGATGTCAGTTATTATTATTTAGAGTATTATTGCTACTCAAACTAAAATTAAAAATAGTGAAATATTCTCCAGCCTAAAAAAGGCCTTGGGGGTAGACATTTTGCTTAGGCCAAGAATATTTCTAAAGCACGTGAGCCTGCCTCTCCTCCGCTGTCTCTCCACGGCAGCCCCGCACTGCTAGGCACGAACAGTTGTTGATAAGCGGGCACTGAGATTGTTGATCATTCACACCCATCCAGGCAGTTACAGCTGAGTGGCACCGTTTCAGATCACACCCAGGGGGTGTTGAGCTTACTCATCTTTTGATAACAGCAGAATCTTGTCATTAGAAAAAGCATATCTCACAGAAGCATTATTGCCTCATGGAATGAGAACACTAGAGGGATTTTAATAAAAGTCATCATACTTCTGTTACAGATCTTAACCTCACTTTGTGCTGTTCAAGCACATTTAGATGTGGCTGGGCACATTATTTTATTATTATTACTATTATTATTATTATTATTACTATTGTTTATGAATGAAAATACCAGGATAGTTAAGAGACCGGACTTGAGAGAAGTCCAGAAACAAATCGCACAGGCCTTGTCGCTGAAAGTCCAGCCAGCTGTCCCCACTCTCCCTGCTGCACCAAGCTGGTCTAGTATCAGGTTATTCCACAAGCATCTTTAAACTCCTCCTATGTGCCAGATGCCACGGGGAACCAGAACATGATTAGGCCCGAAGGAATTTTCCAACTGATGGGGATGGGAAGCTTCTGCTTTTCTTTTCTTTTCCTTTTCCTTTCCCTTTCCCTTTTCCTTTTCTTTTTCTTTTTCTTTTTTTTTTCTTTAACGTGCTCTCTCAGTCTCTCTCCTTTCTTCCCTGCTTTCCTCCTGGCGGGTGTTTGCTGGTTGCTCTGGCCATTGCATGTGCTAGTACCGGGTGCCAGTCATTGACAAAATAGGAACACTCCCTGCCTTGTTGAAACTGACAGTTTTTGCAAGTCAGACCAACAGAGGATTGGGGAAGGCTGGTGCTGAAAAAGTTTCAGCCTGATACCCCCCAACACTGTACACTGACTTCTCTAATGAGAAGATTTAGATGCTTTGTTCTTAGACAGAGTTCACAAGAATCTCTGAGCCCTTCCCAGAAGATAAACTGTACATTTATCTTTCAAATTCCTTGTTAAGTTACCCCTTTGTTTAGAAATGATGCCTGTTTCCTCCTTTATGTTTCCATTGGAGTCAGGGTCTCCCATATTAGAGCCATGGTCTCCCAAATGGGATGCATAAGGCAACCCATTAGAGCACAGGAAAAAAAAATTTGAATATTTATTCATAAATATAATTTAGGAAATTTTACTGTTTGAAAATAATTTTGTATTTATAATGTATAGCTTAGTAGATTCATCTATGTATATAATTAATGATTAAGTATAAGTGTACTGGGATGTGTTCTTATTGTCCAGTGAATGCTCAAGAGATTGGCGGCAACCATGCCAGATGAGCCCCATTCCAGTGAGCTGAAGAAGAACGTCATGCTAAGATGTCCCCAGAGGCCCATGGTTTTGAAGAGGTCAGCAAAGTTCTTCCCTTAGTACAGTTGTAGGTCATTCTGGCAAAGGCCCAGCTGTAGACAGATGGCACCATCTCTGCCATCCTTCATTTCCCCTAATGCCACATGGCATGAGCCTGTTCTGGGGCAAGGACCATTTGAATAACTGAAGAACCCACATTTAGGCAAAGGACAGGGGCAGGGTTGGGAGCATGGCTTGGCCTACCCTTTGCAGGGGGTAATAGGAGCATGCAGCCCATCCATCAGACTCTGACTCAGTGAAACAAAAGGATGGAAACCCAACTGGCTGGCCCTTAACCAGGGAAAACCACTCCACATCAATGGAGGAGCAGAAAGAGGTTACAGGCAAACCCAGCAGTGCCTATCTAGGCAACAACAACGTGAGAATAAATGGGAAGGCAGGTAGGGGCAAAGGACCGAGCAAGGAATCCATAGGAAGGTCAGGAAGAGTGCAGGGGATGGGAGGCCAGAGCAGAACAGAGGTGGCTCAGAAATGACGGAAGGAAGGCTGGTTGTCAACCACCTCCAGTAGGTTTGAGAAGTGCAAAGATGCAGGTTACTGATGACTGGCAGATGTTGAAGTCACTTCCAAATCCAGACGCAACACAACTAAAGTCATTCCAGAGTGAGAAGGCACAAAGAGAATACCCTGGGAAGCACTTTGAACGTCCAGCCTTGGTGAGTTCACATCGCTCAGCTTGTTTCAAAAGGCACCCTTCTGAATCAAGAGCTCCTCAAACTGACCCCGTATGTCAGGTTCCTGAGCTCCCGGCAGCACTGTCAGCAGTTTCTTTTGGTTTCCCTTAATACCGGAACCCCCACCACATGCCTTATCATCAAGGTTCATTGTGTTCTTGTTTGACTTCTGAACTCCCTAGGGCAGGGCATTTGTCACTCCACCTTTGTCTCCACCCAAAACTTGGCCCCATGGCTCCTTTGAATGAATATCCATTTCAATAAACGAAGCACCTGCATCAGAATCTAGGAAATAAAAAGGTTTGCATATTAGTGCATCTAGAGGCAGTTAGTAAGGAAAGTACAGTTGCAAAAAACTAAAACTGCACTTTGCTTGGAAAACTTCCTGACCTCTGGGAAACCTGCTGACCTCTGTATGAGCCCTTGCAAAACTGCAAGGTAGTGGGTTTAGGTTGAGCAATGACAGAGGAAATAGACCTAATGAATCAATTGATTTGTGCAACGCTTCATAGAAGAGAGGTACAGAGTGAAAATTAAGTTTCTACTTGTGTTGTTGTTGTTTTCCTGAGAACGTTCTTCCCAAAGAAACACAAAGACTCTGATGATACAAACATTTAGGTTCCACTTCAGATGGACAGTTCAGCTCTTCTGTATGGGCCACCTATCCAACTTTGGAGATGGTTCCAGAAATACAAACTCTTGTCCTCAGAGAAACAGTAGGGACAGGTCTCCCCCAGATAGTTTTCACAGTTAGCTTGTTGTCTTTCTCAGAGGTGAAAAGTCAATATTTACTATTTATGTACTTTTGTTCAAAGGTATGACCTTCATCTGTTCATTTTCTTCAATGGAGCATCTCTTTTGGGCTCGGCTGTGTGTTTGGCTTAGTGGTCATGTGTTGGACGTGCCTTTGTCTTCCCATGTGTGTGCTCCTATCTGAAAGGGAAGCAGAAATTCCCATCCAGTGGACTCCCCTGTGCTCCTTGCATTACAATGTGTGGTTTATACACACTATTGTGTGGGACCTTGAGACCAAGTACTTTTAGTAACATTTTTCAAACTCAGACTCAGAAATCTGTGCCAACTCCCAGTTCCTAAGGATCTTGAACCTTCTCGTTCATGACTCAATATCTAACATGCCCTGTTACTGAGGTACAGGCACAACTCTGAGAAGTGTTCTAAGATAAATTAATCTCTTTAGTTGAGGGGAGGTCAGGGAATACATATGCAGAAGCTCTGGGCTGTGCCTAAGGGCACCTGGTCCCTGTGCCCTCATAGGAGGAAGGACATTTATACAGGGATGGGAAGGGCAAGGCAAAGTCCACAGTGAAGAGATGGAGCCGGTCTGAAGTGCAGTGGCCAAGAGCACCAATGATGAAAGGGGTATGGAGGCACTGGGTGACCATGCTATCATGGGAGTTGGCAGGGAGGAAGGAGAACAGACTGACGAGCACTGAGTGCTAGGT
Source organism: Tupaia tana (assembly GCA_026018925.1). Classification (NCBI taxonomy): domain Eukaryota; kingdom Metazoa; phylum Chordata; class Mammalia; order Scandentia; family Tupaiidae; genus Tupaia; species Tupaia tana. The sequence continues at coordinate 84,967,904 of JAKSZU010000008.1, read as the reverse complement.
TAAGGGATGAAGTTGGTCCTGTGTCATGAACAGTTGCTTGAGGAGGACAGCAACAGGACTGAGTCTTGTTTGGGGACACAGGGCTGGAAGCATCAAGGGGAAGAGGTAGGAAGTCCTGATAGGATGTAATAGCGAAATAGTGTAATAATGATTAGTAGTGATAGTGAGCTCACAGCTTCTAGTGCCAGGAAGCATAGACCCTGTGTGGTCTCTCTTATTGGCTGATGATCAAGGGCAAGTAAATTAAAGCTTATGAGCCTCATTTGCTTCAGGTGAAGTCTAGACACAGAGTAATGGGAAGAATGAACAGGTTACAGGCAAAAGCCAAGTTTCCTTCCTGGCATTCCCCAAATATTAGTTCCCTTCCCTTCATTCTGCTACTTGAACACGACAAGCATTTCTAGCCCCAGACCTTGGCGCTTGCCATTTCCTTTATCTGATGGTTCTTCCTGTTGGTCTCTACTCTGGCATCACTCAGCTTGTCTCAGAAGGCACTCTTCCAAGGCAAGAGTTCCTCGCACTGTCCCCCTCCCCTCAGCCACCTTCTTTGACATTACTCCTTCATTTCTCTAACTCGTACCTGGACTGGACCCTGACACGTATTAATGGAAGTTGCTTGACAAACACTTATCACATAAATAAGTGATGAATGAATGAATGGGTCAGTGCACATTCAGCCATAGAAGAGGCATAAACTTCTCTATCAGAGAACTTCCTGTTGGAATGGGGTCCAGAAGTTTTAACCCCTTTAGATAAGAGAATCTCACCAACAGTTTCATAGCATTCAGCACAACCCCTTACATTCAACAAATGCTTATTGGACTCCCCTACCAAGTGTATTTTCTCCATTAAGGAGCTTCCTAATCCCGAAGCTGCCTATCTCATCTTCTAACTTTCTCAACATTTACGTTGAAAGAAGAAGAAAAAAAGGAACAATTAAGAATCTGCAAAGACTGAATGAAGCTGTGAACCCTGGCCCAGCATGGGACTTGGGCAAGGAGTCCTACTGACCTCCAACTGGGGAAATACAACCGGCTCCCAAGAGCATTAAGTGTGTTCAGCTTACTCCTGACCTAAGAGAACACTGCTTCAATAAAGGTGATGACCACATCATCGTACTTAGTCAAGCAACCCTCAACCTATGCGTGGCTGGAATCTTGATAACCTGCCTATGGACATTCGTCTGAACCCTACCAGTTAATTAATTTGCAAAGCCCTCTGGAAATCAGTCACTGTCTACACAGATGGCTCTGTGTGTCTGTGAATGCCACAGCATGACCTCCTGGTATGTTGTCACTGGCCAGTGCAGCAAAGTCTGAGCTGACCCCATGCTTAGACTCTAGGCCCTTAATGGCGACATCACCTGCTAATAAGTGTTTTTGTCTTTGCTTCTTGTGCCCAGTAAGTCAACGACCTTAAATGACAAGCACACAACTGAAGCACAACTGAAATAAACAATCTGGTCATATTGTGCCTCTGTGTTTCTGGTTCCCATGTGGAACTGGGAGCTCAAGTCTGCTCTGGCTCCTCTCCTGGCTTCTTCCCTATCAGTGCTTTCTGTTACACCCTGGGGTTTTGATATGGGTGTCTATTTCCTCTACTAGATTTTAAACTCCTTGAGGGCAGGGAGGGATAGAGCTGCATTCACACTATAGCTGTGGATTCCCTCCTTGTTTGTCACCCTAGTGCAGGTTAGACATGCAAAAAGTTTGCAGTAGATATTTGGTAAATTCAGTAATTTGGCAAGCATACAATGGGAAGAATTTTCTGCTGGACTGGAGAGCAAGGACATAATGTTAGATTCAAGCTGCTTGGAAATAGAGCCTAGTCCTGCCTGGCAAAGTATGCAATACACGTACACTGTCTGTCACATAGTGAGTGTGAACAAGGTTTGTTGAATGAATGGATGAAGAAATATATGCCTGAATAAATGGCGGTGTTCTTGTACTCAAGGTCTCTTTTGTGGATGAGAGACAGCTGTGTGAACTATGAAGAACTGTATGGAAAGTGGGTGATGGAGGAATGATGAGGGTTCTACAGAAGTTGGAGACGCTGCTTAATGATACACCCTCCCTGCTGGCCTGGGCCTCTGTTGAGAGGAGGCCATCTCTTGTCTTCCTGGAGGCCCTGCCTCTCCTGTGCCTGAGAGGCTCATGTACTCTTTCTCCCCAGATCCTTCCACCAAATGACTCCCTTCCTAAAGAGGCAACTCCTATCTATCTACCACCTTAGCTTCCTGGCCCTGATTCCAGGGAGTCCTGAACAGGACACGCACCTGTCCCCTTCTTGGGTCACCTGCGTGGTGGTGGAGAGGGAGAACAGTGAAGCCATCCTACACACAGCCTCATCCGAGTCCAGCACTGAGCTGTGTGCCCTGCATGACAGGGTGACTGTGTAGACCCAGGTCTATGTGAAAGCAAGACTTAGCGACCCTAACCAGCATGTCACAGCCAGGGGAGAGCAACTTCACTGGCTCTCAGTTGTCTAAAGTTGGCACCTCTGTGGGATGTTTGTAATCAGCGGGTCCCAATCAGGGCAACTTTTCTCATGTGGACACTTCTGACAATTTCCAGGACATTCTGGGCTGTCATAACCTGGGAGGAGGGGGCTCCTGATAACTAGGGGCTGGGGCCCAGGGAAGCTGTTGACCAGCGTGCAGTGCCCGCCACCTCCCCACAGATGGACTACAGAGATGGCTGGGTCCAAACTGCCAGTAATGCGGAGGGGGAGTATATTCTGAGGCCATCAAATTGAGGGCTAAAGTCTTACCCACAGGGACCCACCAGAAAGACTCTAAATCCTGTGCTCTCCCCCTTTAATCGCACGCCCCCGGTGGAGGGACTGTGTGCTCTAACAGGACCCCCTCTCAGGTCTTGCCTCTCACTGTGAGCCTCTGCTATCGGCTTGGAATGTCTTTGGGACCCAGGACTATGCATAGATTTTAAATATTTTTTGTACCAAAATAAACTCCTACATTAATTTCATTTCCACAAACTTTCTGAACTCCTCTCAATATACAGGTAAATGCATACATCCACCCCCCCCACACACAAAACATATTATTCTATATGAATATATAAGAATATGATAACATATTCTCATATGAATATATAAGAATTTGTGTCTGGGCGTCTTTACCTTCAACTTCACAGCTTGTGTACAGTCACTATGGTTCCTTCGTGTGCCCCTTGCACCCTGGTTTGTCCAGAGGCTGCTTCTTTTCCTCCTACAGGTCTCAGCTCAGCAATGTCTCCCAGGAAAGTCGGTCCTCCCAACCACAGACCACCTGTGCACAGGGGCCCCTCCGAGACCTTCAGGCATTACAGCAGCCCCTGGCTTCCCCTGCCCAGCCGTCCCCCGGCTGACGGTTGCCACATTTAGGTCTGTCTCATGTGACTCCTCCAGAGAAGGGAGGCCCATGGTGCAGGAGCCGTCCCAGTTTGTTCATGGCTTGAATCCCAATGCCCGGGATAGGGTCTTGATCAACAAAGTTTTGTGGAAACAGCACTGGCACAAGGGAATGGATTCTTAGTCTAACCTGAAGTGGATTTCCTGTAACTGAGAGGTCATCGCAAAGCTCAGACCTTCTGGGTCTGAGTCCAAGCGCTTCTGCTCTGTGGGAACTGAGAGACACTCCACGTCTGCCTGCATCTCCTGCCGCCTCTTGCTCAGGAGAGCTGCCTGCTCCGTCTTTTGCAATATTTCCTGCGTACCTTCCCAGCATGCTCGTCACAGAGTGGGTATTTTCACAAAACATCTACCCAGTACAGAGTACCTTCTAAATTTAGAAGCGGCCCTGATGTTTTTATTTCATCTCCGCAAACTGCACCGAGTGAGGTTTCCAGATGACTGTTCCAGCCTCACTGGGTGGGCGGAAGCCACAGGGCACCAGCCCTAGACTCAGACCCTGGCTCAGCTTTGGGACTCACTGTGTGACAGTGGGCAAGTCACCTCCTGAGGTATGAGGATTGGCGAGGGACCCCTAGAGAAGTGAATGCCTGGACACCACAGGGCATTCCCAATGCAAGAGGGTAGTTTTCAAAGTCCTGGAGTCAGTGTTCCAGAGCATCTCCCATGTACCAACCAGCCCGAGGCCCGTGTGCCTGGGTCTCTGCTCGAAGCTCCCTCACTTAGGAGGGACCAGAATGTTTTTTTTTCAGATTTTACAAATTTGCTTGTACTTAACGAGATATCTTGGGGATAGGACCCAAGTTCCAAGTCTAGACATAAAATTTATTCATGTTCCATATACCCCTTATACACATCGCCTGAAGGTAATTTTTTATAATATTTTCGTATTGCAGCATTTTCTCCACAATCCATCACATGACGTCAGGTGTGGAACTTTCCATTTGTGGTGTCATGTTGACACTTAAAGAGTTTTGAATTTTTGAGCATTTTGGATTTCAGGTGTTCAGATCAGAGATGCTCAACGTGTGTGTGTGTGTGTGCGCGCGCGCATGCGTGTGAAGAACATCTTTAAAAAAGTTCATGAATATGCATACTCTAAAAAAAAACTATGCATGGGTTTCAAACAATTTTTGTAGCAAAATAAACTCCTATGTTAATTCCATTTCCACAAGCTTTCTGAACTCCTCTTGATATACAGGTACATACATGTACACACGTGCATATCACATATATAACCTGTCCTCATATGAATATATGTTTTTATACAGTTAGACTCCAGAAAGTTGAAAGAGTAGAATGCATCCTTCACTGGAATTCACCAAGTTTTTTTTTTATTATTTATATATATATATTTTATTATTCATACATTAAATCACTATACGTCAACCCTCGGCCACATTTGCTTTCTGCCTCTCCATTCTCCATGTCTTGATAGACATTTTCCCTTTCAGTGAGTCATTCAGAAATTGTAGCCACCATGACACTTGACCTCCAAGTGCATCAGCATGTGTCGCTGAACAACTAGAGCATTCCCCGCCACAATCACGTGTCATTATCACACCCAGTAGAGTGGTCACTGACGCAGTGCCATCTCACACGCATGTTCCAACACACGTGCACGCACATATACACACACACACACACATATATACATATATTCAAATGCCACCCCAACCCCCATGAAGTTCTTCCTAGCTCTTTTCCCTGGTTCCGGGATCCAGCAAGGATCACCCATGGCATCCCGTTGCCACGTCTCTCTGGTCTCTTCTCACCTAGGTGTGGGCAAGCTAGCTCCTTTTTCTTAAACCTCACAGTTTCTCCTGGTTGTGGCACAACAGAAGAAGGGGAGTTTGCTGCCCAGGAAGGCTGTCAGCAGCCCTGTTCTCTGGAGGGGCTTGCTGCTAGCTGCTTCTGGTCTCTGACAATGAGAACTAGTTTACAGCACATCCAGGGCTAAAAGTGGGGCCAGAGAGCTGTCGTATAGGGAAGCTGTAAAAACTGGGAGCAGGAAAGAGAAGCTGCTGCTCACTTTTCTGAGAAGGAACAGCCTTCTCAGGCCCAGCTGGCTCTGGGGATACGTGAGCCCAACTTGCAGCCGCACTTTCCTTTGAAAGCCAGACATGGACAGGCCATTTAGAATCAAGCTGCCCATATTCTCAAGTGCTCTGTGCACAAATTCACATTGCCTCTATTTTTCCTGTCCTTGCAGAGAGAAGCCTGCTCAGAGTGGTTACTGAAAACAGGAACCTGCCTCCCGCAAGCTCCGCGCCTTCCTCGTTTCTAGCAGAGGAAGTGTGTGGCGGCTGGTTTAGCAACTGCTGCTCTTGATAGCTGGGGCTGCTTCTCCACACCCACGGGAGGCCTGGACGCCTGCTTACTGTGGAGCAGCGGCTGATGGAGCGGCGGTGACTGTGCCCAGTGGCCCTTCTGCAGCTGATGCCTAAGGGAGACCATGCCCAGAGCTTGAAGGTATATTGGGGCATGTGGCAGGGACAGGGCAGGGATATGTCAGGACCCCTCTGATACACGGCTGGCAGGGGGTGACTTTCTGGTGCAGGGTGAGATCCTGGGTGAAGCCCAGGGCCCAGCACAGCAGCCCAGGCATCACCACCACTCAGCGGGTATGTGACGGGTGATCCTATGGCAGGTCGTCTGGGAGCTTGGGCAGGCTGCCTTCCTGCTGGAAAGAGAATCTAGTGGAGGAAAAGCTTGGTGCCTGGTGGAGTAATTAGAAAGGACAACTGGGACTTGCCACCAGACTTCCCAGTCACATGACCTTGGGTAAATCATCCAAACCTCTTCGTTTTCTCCTCTGTAAAATGTGACAATGGGACCTAAATCACAAAGGTATTGGTCAGACTGAGTGAACTTGCACATGCAATGTGACCAGGTCAGGTTCAGAGCACACGGCAGATGCTCAGTGGATGTTCTCAGCCTGGAGTCATGCTGTCTCAGGTGCAGGAGCCGAGGTAGGAGGCGTGACCACATAGTGACTCCCCTTGGAATCTGGTTGTGCAGATCTACTTTGAGGAGATGCTAAAGACAAGTGATAATCATCCAAGTAGTGGTGTGAGTATGGGAGGACTGAAGGAAAGGCATATGTGTAAGGTATTCTGAAACATAAAATGCTAGAATTGGGACAGATTCCAGAAAGCTAGCATGTTCTAAGGAATGTGTGGCATGTCCCACGTATCGAGAGTGTGGTGTCAAGGAAATGATCTGAGCATGGCCTTGGAATGGCCTAGTTGGGGTGGTGCAGGTGGATGTGAGCACTTGGCGTCCACTGTCCTGAGCAGCTGGAAAGGGGTGTTGCATGAGAAGTTATTTTCCTTCAGTCCTCAGGACAGTCCTGAGAGACTGCCACCGTTACCTGCTTTTGACAAATGAGAAAGCGAGATTCAGAGAGGTTAAGTGGCTCACCCAAGACCCACGGGGGTGACAGGTAGAGCCAGCAAGAGTCTCTAAGCAGGAGTCGCTGTGAGAACTGGGGGGAGGAGGACAAAGCCTGTGTTTAAAGCCAAGCTCCCCACTGCAGGAGCAACACAGCCCTGAGTGTGCAAACTGCCACTGTGTGGTTTCTGGGAGATGCTGAGCCACGGATTTGTAAACTGGACTGGACCCTCTGAAAGCTGGGGAGGAATAGCGTGTGGAAGTGATAACGATAATGATAATCTCGTTAGATGAACGCCGCTCAGAGCACTTGAGATGATGAACGTGTAATAATAACAGCAGAGCACGTGGGATGGACACGTGGAATCTACTTAAACATCTTCGGATTAAACCGATCTAGAATCGAGGCTGCAAAACAGCATCTGGGAAAGCCGATGGGGCAGCCAGTGACACCTTGGCCATTCTGGGTCAACCACTGGCAAGGTGTGAGACTCTGGGCAAGTTACTTTTCCTCTCCAAGGGGCAGGTTCTTCCTGGTTAAAAGACAAACAGATTCCTTGTGTGTCTGTAAGGGTAACTTACATGTAAGATGTGGGCGATGCTAAGATGAAATAGTAGCTATTATGTCAGTCCTCCATCAAACAGTTCAAGCACATCAGTCCTCTGGTATTCCTTGCCAGAGAGCTGTTAACAGGCAGTGTGAGGATCAGATCGCAAAGCAAACGTGCTGGACACGTCCTCTGCATTTCTCTGAGCACACACTTCTGCTCATTTCTCTATCTGATGTAAATGAAACAGACAAGGGTAGGTTTGCATTGCACAAAACTGAAATCGTTTTCCTAATATAGAAGAAGAAAACTTCCCATCTCTGAGTCGCGAGAGCTGGCAATGTGCTTCCAAAGGGAGGGTGCGTTTCTTAAAGACTTAGAAATTATTCATTCCTGCCTCCCTCCTATCAGCTTCCTGCATTAATAGATGCTGCTAGGTTTTAATTTTTTATTTGACATCCTGCAAGAAATTATCTCCCCTGGCTGGCTCTGAAAGAAGACGGAACTGAAAATTTTCATTACAGTTCTTGTTAGCAACTGGAGGGCCCTATCCGTACTTCATCCAGCTGTCTGTCTATCCATCCACATGCACCCAGCCCTCCCCTTGAGAGATGCACATTGTGGCCACCATGTGACTTCTTCCCTCTCCCCACATCCCGAGAGCTCCAAAGGAGACGAGTACACCATGTCCAAACCACTTCCTGCCCTCTGAGAACTGCTTGGGGAGGGGGCATATTAGTGATGGTAACCAGCTATAGAGAGAAACCTGGGGCCCCAGGGGCACAGAGGCTCGGCTGTGTTGGCACACAACTTTGCAAAGTCACGCTTCCCTTCTTGGAACCAGGCAGCCTGGACCCGTGGCTGGAGGGCTTAGGATGTGGAGTGGTGTGTGGAGCTGGGGAGACTCAAGAGCTTCAGGAGGAAGTGGGACTTGTCCTCCCGCTTGACTTTAGGGGCAGAATGACCAGCTCAAATGGGTCAGGCTGCCTTGAAAACAGACCACCTCCTTCACACTCCATGCCAGGCACTGTACATGCAATTCATATAATTACTCTACCTACCTAAGGAGCATAGGACATGTGCCAGGCACCTGATAGGTCCTAGTTTTCACTGAGGGATCCCATGGATGGGATCCGGTCCCCCAAAAACTTCCCTGGGGTGGGGGTAGTCAAGGAACACAAAATAAAATAAATGCATAAAGACAACAGTGACTGCCTTGGAGAGAATAAGGAGAGCCCTGGAGAGGGGGTGGGGCAGCCAGTTTAATCCTCACGTGAACCCTGGGAGGGTTCCATCTGGTCTGCCCAGTGGTTACAGAGCAGCAACTGACACCCAAAGAAGTGGCATCCATCCCAACCTACTGATGTGCCATCGGCCTGTCCTTCCCCACCCCCACACCTTCCAAGTCACACAGATAACTTGTATCCTCTGAACACCAATCCCCAGCACCCAAGTGTCAGGGCCAGTGCTCAGTCTGCTGTCCCACCAATGCACCATCAGTCTGTCTGCCGAATACTTCTATGGGACCCTCAAGCATGCAAAAGGTGGCACCTAACTCTGTCATAAAAAGGATCAATTCAGCTCTACACAGCCTTCCAGTCACTGCTTTGTGCCTAAAGATACAAGAGGTATCCTGCCATCAAATCCTGCCATCACCACCTACCAGCTGGGGGACCTTTGACAGGTTTTACCTGGCCTCAGTTTCCCCAGTTACACAAAGAGCTGAAGTGTAAGGACGCATACTGCTTAGAGTTGTGGAGGTCAAATGGAGAGGACATAGCAAACACTTCAGACTTACAGTCCCCTGGTGGACAGCAACTCCTGTCTTTCCCCTGCTGTGCACCAGGCCTCACCAAGAGCCACCACCCGTCCATGATGGACACTGGGAGCCCTCCATCTGGTCTGCCCAGTGGTTACAGAGCAGCAAATGACATCCAAAGAAGTGGCTTGCCCAATATCCAGGAGAAGTGAATGGGCCCATGGTGGGTTCTAAAGATGTAATATATAGAAGAAAATAATTTGGAAAAACTGGGTAACTCTTTCTCTTCACAGTACTGGAGTCACCCTTTCAAATGACTTTGTGATACAACAGTGACAACTACAGGGCTCTGAGCACAAGGTGATGGCCCTGACAGCTAGATCTGTGGCTGGACACTGGGGAGAAGGGGTGACTCACCCCTTCTGTGAACTTCACAGTAGCCAGGAGAAGGGTGCCTACAGACAGAGGGCAGTAGGCTGCCAGTGGGTCTGTGCCAGTCTCTGGTCCCAGTGGTCACAGCCCCAAGAGTATCTGTCATCACAATGAAAATGATGTAAACCTAGGATGAAAGCAAGTGAAGGAATTGGAGTTGAGAGCAAAAGAATCAGGATTTGAAAGCCATCTCTGCACCAACCAGGAAATTCTGAACAAGTTAGCCTGAGTCTCCATTTTTTCATTTATAAAATGATGGGCTCTTTGAGACATGGAATGAGTTCATGTGCTTTAGACATCTCATTTAGGCCCTCCGCAGAGTATTGGGTCATCAGCAAAGTCATGACACATTTTTGCATAGAATAACATAGAAAAATGTGCCATGACTCTCCCGGTGACCTAATACATACGTGTGCCTTCATGGCACTGACCGTCAAGCAGGGGAAGCAGTCAAGAATCAAATACTCCCACAGCTAACTTAACAAGCTATCTGCTCCAAGAGCCAGGCAGGCAGCAGAGGAGGTGGGTTGAGAAAGACTAGCACCAGTCCCCACTTGGCGGCCGTTGTTTGTTTTTTGGAGATGTTTTTGCTATAGGGCATGTACGCTCACCAGAAAGACAGAGAGAAACAGAAAGCAAGAAATCACCCCCCAGGGGGGATGGCCACGCCGCAATCCCTTTTCCTCCATTCTCCTCTCGGGATCATGGGCATGCACGTACACACACCCAGCGTGAATTTAAGCCACCGGGTCCAGGACTCGAACTTCAGTCAACTACATGGGAGTCCAACAACATAGCCATTATGCCAAATGCTGGTCCCTGTTTGTTTGTTTTTAAGAGAGATTTTTGCCATAAGGCTCATTGAGCTCACTAAAGAGACAGAGACAGAGACAGAAAGTGAGAAATCAGCCCCCCATAGGGGATGGCCATATTGCAATCCCTTCTCCTTTATTTTCTTGGGATCTTGGGCACACAAGCACATGCACCTGGCATGAGTTTTAAGTTGCAGGGCCTGGGACTCAAACTGTGGTCGACTACGTGTGAGCCCAGCAATGTAGCCATTACACCATCTGCTGGTTCCCCTGGCAACCTGTTAACAGCCCAGTGCCCAAGCCCTGTGAGAGGAATGCCGAGGAGCCCAGGTGTGGGGCTCAGGCTTCCAGGTGCCTGAAGAGTGAATCACAGGGGTAGAACCCGGGAGTGGAGGGTCAGTCATCAGCAAATGCTGTTAGATAAGAGGCCGATTTCGATCTTCCTCCGTAAGTCTATGAGCAATGCGGGTGATTCACACGTCTGAATCCAAAGCAAAACGAAGTCATGCTGGGAAAGATGATGTAATAAAGCAATCCCAAACTAGCGTCCCACGGCCTGGCTGCCCGGCAGCCGCCAGCATCTTCATGGACGTCTCCACTCCCCTCCTTCTCCATGGGAACGCGCAAGTTTCAACGAGCCGTATTGGAAATGAAGCCATCTAGCCTGTATTTCCTGTTTGCCCATCCTGTGTCATTGCTGGTATCAAAATAAACGTCTTAAAGACTGCTTTTTTCATCGCTGACACGTGTTTTATGAGCCGACTTTTAGGTCCTGTGGGATCCAGGACCTGACCTGGGGCCTGAACTCACATGGTTTTTGTCAGAGGATGTGTTCAGAGTCCATCGGATTCTCAGACTGAGTGGCATCCGGCCCACCGCCCCGTGTGTTGGGGGTGCTCTGTGGATGAAAAGCTGATCGAGAAAGAAATGGAGGGGGGCTCTTTCCACCGCAGCGGAGTAGTAAAGTGAGCTCGGGACGCTCCTCACTGCTCGCCCTGCGTGCCAGGTGCCCCTCACAGACGCCCCGCTGCTGCTGCACGCCTGGTGACGAGGCTCCGGTGTCAAGTGCAGGCACTCCACGGCGCGCCGGGCCTCCCACACGACTCTCACTAACCCTTCCTCGTGAAAACCCAGCAAGGCAGATGTGTCCGCCTTTTAAAAATAACTTAAAAACCTAGAAAAAGAGGTTCAATGGCAAGGAGTGAAGCTGACTTCACCTCAGCATAGACTGGCCCCCAAACTGGCTTCTTTCCATGGTCTCTCTTTTTTTAAAAAGAATAATTTTATTTAACTTTATTTAATTATTTTAATTTGACCAGAGAGGGACGGAGCGAGAGGGAGGGAAAAAGAAGGAAAGTGAGAAAGCAAACTGCCAGGTCCGGGAACTGAATCACGGTCGGCCATGTGGGAGTACGGTGCTTTTAACCACCACGCCGCCTGCCGGCCCCTCCACCCCTTGAAGTTCCCCAGTATGCGTCACAGGACGCGGCTACCTTACTCTGGCTGCAGGCTACACTCGGCCTCCCTGTTAGCCTCAGAGAGTATGAGATCCCCGTCTGGAGAGAAGAGGTCAGACACAGGCTTCTGCACACGGGTCAGGCCTGGTGGCCAGGCCGACAAGTGGGCAGTGGCTCTCAAAGAGTGTTCAGGGTGCTGGACAGGGAGCCATGGCGGTCGTCCGAATCACTGTGGGGCCTTGAGTGGGTTGCTTGCCCTCTCTGAGCCTCGTCTTTGTAATATGAGGGAGCCGAGTCGTTATTTTCCACTCTGTAATGTTATGGTATCCCAGGATTGACGTGTCCTTTCAGAGGCTAGTGCTGCACTCTCGGCCCCGGTCAACAACTTGCTTTCATTTATTTTACGTATCGAGCTTCTGATGAAGCTTTCTTTAAAGTGCACTTTGAGACAACAGGCTTGAGGATTTCGAAGGAGAGGATGCCAACTTCTCCTCCCAGGGGCTTTTCTGAGGTTCTGATTCTGGTCAGGCACGAGGAGCTGGAGCAAGGTGAGCAGCCTCTGGGCGGCAGCCTGCTCGTGCAGGTGCCCCAGGAGCACAGGCAGGACCACGGTCCTTCTCCCAGTGCAGGAAAGGACAAGAAGAGGTGATGGGCGTGGGAGCAGGCAGACAGGCTGCGATGGCACCTGCCCTGCACGAGAGCAGGTAGAAATCTGGGTCACAGGGCCAGGGCCGGGGGTCCTGGCATCCCCAGCCTCACGCTCAGGGACTCACAGCTGCTGAGCGAAGTCAGGATGTGGTGGGGTGCCCCGGAAATCCTGCCACTTCTTTGCAGGGGGGACCAACTGATGCTGTGCCTCCATGCCAGCTCTTATTTTTCCTAAAGCAAAGGTCAGGGCATAGGCAGCTCTGAGTGAGTCCTGAGTAATTGTATCTGTTGTGGTCGGGTGAGGGGGAGAAGTTGCGGCAAGAGAACCAGGAGGGTCCACTGGACCCATTTTCTGATCCCATAGTATTAGAGAACCTGAGGCCAGGAGTGGGGAGGGATTTGACTCAAGCTTGCGAGTGAGCTAGCTGGCCACCCAGTCCCCACAAGGGATCTAGTTCGGTAAGTGTTCAGTGACCATTTGTTAAATGTATCTCTGCTTTAGATGTGATCTGTAGCTCAACGCCCCTAAACAACCCTGTAGGGCATGTGTCTGTTTCCCAAATGGATGGCTTTGCAAATCTAGGCTGAGAGAAGTGAAGCAACTTGCCCAAGGACACACAGCCAGCAGACCCGGAGCTGGACTCTGAACTCGGCCGGTCTGCTTTGCAGACCTCTTCCGGGCTCTCTCTTCCCACGTATTTTAAAATAAAAGCAACTCATTCATATGGGAGAAAATGCGGAGCTTTAGAAATGTGTGAGGAAAGAAGACGTCAACAAATGTGCCTGTCAGGTCACTGTCCAGGGAGCGCCCTTACACACATTTTGGAAAATTTCCCTTAATATTATTATATATATATATATATATATATATATATACACCCACAAATCACATCTTTATGAAATTAGGATACCAAAAATGTAGCTAGTATTTCCTGGGGGTCATTCACTTCGTCCCATCAAGTAATAGTTCTTTAGAACAGTGCTATAAAAACCTGTAAAACCTTCTAAATGAGTCTCTCCTGCCTCTGTGACCATAGTAGGGCTCTCTCCTTCCTGTTCCTTCTGCTCTCCCAGACCTGGGGCTCCATCCATTGCCAGGGGACACCCAACAGACCCTCTGGACTTCCGTTTTCCTGTCTTAGAAGGAAGTTGATGGGTCTTGAAGTATGCGTTGATGCCTTTGAGAAATCACTTTTCTGTTGCCTTCTCAGATGGGGCCAGAGGGCAGGAAGGCAGGGCTGCACTTCCTGGTGGTTAAGAGCACAGGCTTGGAGCTGGGTAGACCAGACAGGAGCCCAGCTTCACTCCTACAGGTCATAAAACCTTGGACAAAATTACTGAACTCATTTCAGCTCTGAGTGGGGTGTTGGGAGCAGTCTGGACATGGTGGTTGGACGGTGCTGAGTGTCGTGCATGGCAGAGAGGAAAAATTGAACCACGGTGGCAGTGGTTGCCCTCGTGTCTCCATTACAGTTGGAGTTAACATCCACAGTGGGCACTGAGGTTTCTCTCCCTGTGGCATCCTGTCCTTCTGCCTGTGAAGGTCCTATGAATGTGCTTACCTCTGCCATTGTTTTTTTTTTTTTCTTTCTCTAATTGCCACAGAGAATGTACCCCTGCCAGAGAGAGATAGAGAGGCAGAGAAAGAGAGAGGGAGAGCTAGAAAAAGGAGGAGACAGCATCTCCCATGGGGAGTGGTCCATGCCTCAATCCCTTCTCCATCTCCATCCTGCTGGGATCTGGAGCAGTCATGCATTTCTCAAGTCTCTGGGTCCAGGACTCAAAGCATGGTTGGCCATGTGGGATCCAGTTCCCTTAACTACCAGGCTATGGGGTAAGCCCTAGTTGTCATAGTTTGTGAAAGAAATTTCTAAAGCCTGAGTGGGTTTCACATCAATTTCAACTGCCAGCAAGGGTTCCGCCCTGTTTTCCTTGAGGGTCAAGACCTGCCTTCCCCAGACTAGAGTTCCATGAGTTCTCTCCCCTTTGGCATTCAATGACTGGGCTACCTTCCCAATGGCGAGGCTCAAATTAAACAAGGTGCACAGAACTACCCTGGGATGCTGCTCCCAGAAAGGAAGGTCCTGAGAAGTCTGCCCCTGCATTTCTGAGATAATGCAGAGCATGCAATGAAAGGATCCCAGATCTGGTCAAAAGAAGCCTAGTTGGAGAAGGGCTACTGTCAGGCACATTCCTTGTTGCTGACAGCAACTCTGCAGGCAGTGACCCCCCCCCCCCCCGCCCCCAGGCCATATGGCACCTCCATGCTGACCAGAGTTCATCCCAGTGAACAGACAGCAGCAGGATCCCGGGAAAAGGGTATGGGTTCCGAAATCAGGAGATGTGAGGTTCTGTGAACAGCTGGGAGTGTATGGACAGGTGCGCTCACCTCTGACATCTCTTAGAAGGTGCAAGAGGAATATCTGCCCCAAAGGTTGCTGGGAAGATTAAACAGAACCATGTCAACAAACTGTCCACCAGAAGATGGGCATGGTACACATTATTGCCTTCCCTTGCTCCCGAAGAGCATAAAGACAAGCTTGGGCTCTGTCCAATAGGACTTGGTAAAAACGTGACGATGGCCCTTCCCTTCTAATACCTTTCAAAAAGCCACTGAGTCTTGACTGGTGGAATTCAATGGGCTCATAAGGCTTTCTCTTTGGAGATTAGCTTTTCCACACATCTCCTTTATCAGAAGACGAAATCGAGGCCCCAGGTCACACAACAAGACTACACGGGTCCAGAGGCTGGCGGGAGAATGAAGTGAACACCAGCTATTACCCGTTGGCCTGGAAACCTAGGAGTTAATGCCATAATGAACGGGGAGAGAGACCTCAGGAATTTCCAGGGCCAGTGTTAATTAACTCGCTTCTCTTTTGCCCTTTTCCTTTTGTTCCTAGAAGCAATTATGTCTCTGTCCCCTCTCCCACTTCTAGCCACTGCATAAAACTGTCACAGATTAAATCAAATTGTTCAGCCTTTTCATTAAGGAGATTCCAGCTCTCATTCTCTGGAGGGCATTTCCACTCTTCTCAAGTAATAGCCTCTTTTAGATAAATTAACTCCTTCTTGGAGACTCCGGAAGCCAGCAAGCACCTCAGAAGGGACTGTGGAGACCTGATGGGGCTTTCCATGGTGGGCTGCAGGCCAGGTCCAGACCATGCTCTCACCGAGAGGGAGCTCTGCATGACCGTAAGCCAGGAGAGACCCCAGAGAGAGGGGGAGAGTGAAAGAACCCAGACTCCTAGGGTTGCCTCGATCTTTCTCATCCCGTGCCCTCTATTATGTTTCTTTCTTTGGAATGTACTTTAGTTTTCCCATCCTGAACATGCTAGTTTCAAATTTTTTCTCCTGTACTGGATTCCAGGAACCCCCCCAAACAGCTCCCCAGTGTCTGAGAAGAAGAATAAATGTGCTAGGAAGGAGGTGATGTCAGAACCCACTTTTGAGGGTCAGCAACGTCGTTGCCTGACTAGTTCGCAGGAACAGTCGTGATGTAGAGATGGGAGAGGTCAGACAGCTGGAGCCTGCTGCATGGAGATGGCTCAAGGGACAGGAGGCAGAGGGAGGTGAAGGCTAGTGGGGCCAGAGGGGAAGGGGCACCCAGGGCGCTTGGGGCAGATTCATGGTACAACTACTAGGTGTTTGGTGACACCAAGCACAAAGTGTGAGGCTACAAGAACAGAAGGCCTTGTGGAGGGAGCTGAATGAGGCTGTGCCCTGTGATGTGGGCACACTGGAGTGTGGGAGGTGACAGGCGGGACACATAGTTTCAGTTATCTCTGCATGCACAGGGATTTCTCCACAAGTCCAAGGTCTACTTGGGGGCAGACAGGAAGCTGAGAAATAAGGGCTCCAGATGATGGCTTCCAGAAAATACTAAGAGGAAGATGAAGTAGTAGGACTATGGAGGGGTCTGTCCATGTTACATGGGTGCTTTGTGTAGAGTTGCGTGGGGGAGCTGTGCATGCACATGCATCTTTGTGTAGGGGTGCGTGGGCATGCTTCATGAAGAGCCTGTGTGTGTCATGTCATACGCATGCTCTGTGAAGGGCTACGAGCTCATGGGAGCTGAGAAGTACCTGGTTTGCTCCCTTCCTGGAGATGCTTCCTCAGAGGCAGCACTTGTGGGTTCCAGTCCTTCCACCTGTCCTGTTTCTCAGCATGTTTTAGGGGCACATTTTCTTGTGTATTCATGAGGCTGGGGACTGGAGACAAGACCACTGGTCCTGCCCTCCTGGAGTCAAGGCAGGTCCACTAAAACCTGCCCACTCAGGCAGGAAAGGTCCTGCCAGGCTCAAAGACATCTGCTTGACTGGGTTTTTTTGTTTGTTTGTTTGTTTGTCTGTTTTTTTGTTTTTTGGTTTTTTTTTTTGAGAGTTTTTTTGCTATAAGGTGCGTGCATTCGCCAGAAAGACAAAGAGAGACAGAAAGCCAGAAATCACCTCCCAGGGGGGGATGGCCATGCCACAATCCCTTGTCCTCTATTCTCCTCTCAGGATCTTGGGCACACACGCACACACGCCCGGAGTGATTTTAAGGCACCAGGTCTGGGACTTGAACCACAGTCGACTACATGGGAATCCAGCGACATAGCCATTATACCAACTGCTGGTCCCCCCCAGCTATATTTGTGAGGAGCATAGGGGCAAGAGTGAAGAAAGAAGGTCATACCTCGAATTTTCCAGGGTTCATTCACCTTTCCTGTCACCAAGGCAGAGAGGACCTGAGGCAGATGGGACTCACGCCTCGCTTTACACACATGGCCCATCCTGGACTCCCCCTCTGCAGCGTAGTAGGAGTTTATAGCTCTTGCAGGCTTTGACATATCTTAGTAACGTTAAGATGTACTAGTTTTGAGCTGTGGGTGGTAAGTTGTTAATGTAAATGTTTGGAATATATACACTTCTTAAAAATGCCATGTTGGATTTCTGTATTTCTTAGTATATTGGGAATGTCACCTCATACCACCTCTCTCCCCCAAATTAGGACAAAATACAGACCTCCCTCAACCCCAGAAAGGTCTTGTTCTTGGACCATCCTTCTTTCTAGAATGTGTACGAGTTGGGCCTAGGAACAGAATGTGAGGCCAATCCGAGGGTTGGACTGGCTGGCCTTTGGACCCTTCTAAACTCATGAGGCTTTGACCCTAAGCTTCAGACACAGGATGGTGGGGGAGAGGTGTTCAGCAGGGCCAGACGGCAGCTGAGGGCCCTGCCCCAGCTCTTCTTTGTCCCATCTGCTCTGCTACAGATGTGGCCTTCTTTGTGTTCCAACCGAACTGGGAGGGTACAGCTTCCCAAGGCACCTGTGTGAGGACCCAGAACCTGAATGTCTGTCAGTAAGGACAGTCAGGACGTGGACCATGACTGGCACTACACGAGTGCGATGCCGGGCTGCTCCGGGTGCCCACACATCTCATCTCAGCTGGTTTTATAGTCACCCCCCAATGCTGCTCTGTTGTTACCCCCAAACCAGGCAGGAAAAGGTTAACAACTTGCCTGAGGTCATGCAGTTCTAGTGCACTGGCCACAACTCAAACCCCAGGGTCTCCCTCCATGGCCCACCATGGAAACCACCTTGGAGTAAGCCCTTGAGGTTTAGCATCAGAGGGTCAAATCCCAGCTTTACCACCAACTGCCATGTGACCTGGGGCAAGTCACTTAAACTCTCTGAAACTCAATTTCCTTCACTGCAAAGTGGGCTTGGGGTGCAGGGACATCACGGGGGTGGAAAGGAGCAGTCGATGTAAATACACTTTAGCGGTAAATAAAGAATGCAGTAAGTGTTCAGAACTGCTAGGAGGTTTTCCTTTTAATGCCTGTTAAAGCACGTTGAAACGTAAACAAGTGAGACAATGTAGGAGCAGAAACCTGTCTTCATCCCTTTGGTTGTAAAGCCACACAACTCCTGTGCTTCCACACTGAATTCCTGGTATGTGGGAGTTGATGGCACGGGCTCTGGGCCACCTGAGACACTCTCGACTCCTCGCACACACACTGCCGGGGCTGCTCACCATCCTCAGTGGGGGTGTGGGGAATGGAAACTTTCGCCACCAACAGCATTTGCTAGCAACTTCCCTCTCTGTGGTTTTTCTTTGTCATTCCCTTGATAAAAGAACTCGAGCGGTACAAATGTAACCAACATTCACCAGTCTCATGTTCACATAAAAACAGCCGCCTTTCAAGAAGCAGGCGGCCTGAAAAAATGATGCACGATGCACTCTAAACTAGGTCACTCTCCACTCAGCGGGCTCGGGGCGCGGTTGACTCTCCGTGTGTGTCTCCTGTACCATAGGCTTCGAGTGTCGCCATCAGCCCAGGGAGAGACAGAAATGGGAAACAGCATGAAATCCCCCCCTGCACCCCCTGAGAGGCCTCTGCCCAGCCCAGACGGTAAGTCTCACTTTTTTGGTTAGATGCTTAACTCTGTCCTAGTGGAGCCTGTGGCGAAGATCGGGTGATGGCGTGTACTGATAATTGCTGAAACAGGGAAACGGATACCAGAGGCTTCACTGCGCTAATTTCTGAAGCTTGTTTGTGGTTGAAATATTTCATAATTAAAGGTTTAAGAGGACTGGGCAATTGATAACCCCAAAGGATGCTAAGTCGTTGACCTTTTGAGATGGATCTCCAGACCAGCTTATTCTATCCCTTTTTTAGAGGGAAGGCAACTGAGGGCCACAGAGGAAGTCACTTGTGTCATTAGCTATCTGCAGAGACAGACTTCCAGTCAAGGTCTGTGTGATTCTGACTCCGAGACTCTGGCTGCCCGCTGTCAGCCGTGATGCCAGTTACCCTCCGCAGTTGGCTCTGTGAGTCTTCACCTGTGGTGCCCCACCACGCTGGGTGCTCTTCCCGGACATCCCCCTGAAAATGGAGGTGTCTCTGTGTCCCATTAGTAGGACTGTAAGGTGCCAGGCACCCTAGGGGGACCGGCCAATGCTGCAGGCAAGTCAGTGACGACAGAAGTCAGCTTTCTGGAGATGCCAGATTGGGTCAGACTCCCAAAGCTGCCACGTGCCCGTCGTCAACTGGCTGGAGAACTGGGGGGAGCCCCAGAGAGCAGGGCACTGAAAGCCAAGCCCGCTGTCCCTGGGCCGGCCGTGCTGGCTGCCTCCAACTCCCAGGTTGCTAGTCCCGGCATGAAGGGTGGGCTGGCCGGGTTCTCTGAGAGGCTAGCAAGGGGACGGTCCTGGAGGCCAGGTGTCTACAGGGTCCACAGGTGAGTCACAGGGGAGGCTTTGGGACCCTTCTCCCTCCCACCTCACATGGTAGCACTGGGGCCTCATGGTCCCTGCCTTAGCAGAGCTGGGTGTGCTTGTTCCCCTAGAAGTCCTCTTCCTGCTGCAGCCCTGCACTGGTCAGAAGCCACTGACACAGATGACCATGCTATCTGCCAAGCAGGTGCTGACGTGAGGGTGGGCCCAGCCTGTGTCTGCCCAGCCCTAGCTACAGTTCATCCGGGGTTCTGTAGCCCCTTCACGAGGGAGCCTTCTCACCTCCCTCAAAACGGAGGTGCCCAGTTTACGCACAACAGCCCTTTGGATGTCCCCAGATAAGCACACAGAGAGAGAGCACCACCCCTCACTCAAGCCAGAGCCCGACAACCCTAATGCCTCTCCTTTCTCTAGCCCAGTAACTCCCTTCCCCAAACCAACAGGTTAAACAAAGAAGGTTCCCCAGGACCGAGGAGGGAAGGCAGAACTATGTGACAAGGGGTGTGTGTCCTGGGCCCTGAGAAGGGAGACCCTCCACCTCCCACACAGAGCTCAGAGCAGGGAGCCCTCGGGGCTGTGGCTGTGCCCACTACCACCCCCACCACAGGGAAGCTGGGCCCCTTCCCCTACCATCTCCGGACTGCTTACACATCATCTCCTGCTGTGGGCATAGCCAGAGCTAGGAGACTGGTGCTGCCATGCCAGGTCCAGCCCGGCTGGCTCAGGAAGCACCAGCCACTGAACCACCTTGGGTTGCCCCTCTGCCCAGGGTGAGGGCGCATGCTTGAGCAGGCCCCATGAAAACAGCAGCTCTCCGGGCCTGCTCATTTGCCTTTATTTTTAAAATGCAAATCGGCATGAAATAAGTTTCTCTTTTTCCACTGTGTGGGTGGGAGGTCACCTCTAAAGAGGAGGTCGAGGGGTCTCCCCTCCCTCCTGCGCCTGGTTTGGAGAATTCCCCAGGTCGTACCCAGTCTGTGACCCAGGCAGCCACATCAAGCGGTGAGGGTGCTTTTCCACCCCCGCCCTGAGCAGTTTCCCTTGTCACCCGTCCTCACTGGGTTTCCTCTTTCCTCTCACACCTCCTGGAAGAAGGGAAGAGGCGGTGGGACAGCGAGGCCACAGGGGAGGGTCCTGTCTCCACTGTCCCTGTGATGCGAGAGAGGGCTTCCTGGACAGATGAGCTCTGCGGTGGCCGCCTGCGACCGCCTCTGGTGGGCCTCAGCCCCAGGAGTCGGGCCATCAGGGACCGCTGTAGCCAATGTGCAGCGAGAGCTTTCTCTGCACCAGCCCCAGGGGCAGGGTTAGAGGCACCAGAGCCCTCCAGCCTGTGCAGGGGACCAGCCGGAGACCAACCCGTAGACTCTCAGAAAAATAAGTCTTTGGAGCTTGGGGAGATCATTCTCCCATAACACCAGGGCTGTAAATGCCTCAGAGTATGGCTTGGTTCATCTTTTTTCTCTTAAACTGAGCTTTCCAGAATATTCCTGATTAGTCCGGCTCCCAGGGACTACTGTTACAAAACCTGCAGAGGCAGCAGGACTTGGTGAAATAGGCCAGGGTTCAGAGGCAAAGGACCTGACTGAAGTCCTGCTGGTGTCCTTGGGCACTGTGTGATCCGAGAGGAGTCACTCCGTCTCCCGAGGACCTCAGCTGTGAGAAGGAGATGGACAATCCCTCCCTCACAGTAAATGGCATGACGGAGCCACCCAGCACACAAGGGGCAAAAACCAGGCAAGGCTGCTCCTCGGGGTTATCTGACAGCACTGGCTGTAACCAAATGGCCATGCCCAACAAGCTCAAAGGTGGTGGGGGTGGCAGTCTCACGACTTGGTTCCAAATGGTCCCAACAGGGAATTTTATCTACTGCCTCTACATGCTTCATCCCGAGTGCTAGGCACGGGCGGCACAGAGGTGAGGGCACCAGGGAGCTCCAACCTGGCCGTGCAGTGGCTTCCCGCCTCCCACCAAAACTTGGTCAGCTGCTGTGATCTTTTCCCTCTGCCTCTTCCCTTCGTAGGACCCTGGCCTGAAGTGAGATCTCACCAACAGAGGCAGTGTGCAAATCCATCCCTTTCCGCACGTGCAAGAGTGGAAATAACCAAGCAGACAGCACATTTACATGCTGCACAGTGGGGCAAAAGGGGCGAGAGGCACAGGGAAGTCTCTAGACCCAGCTCCTGGTGCTTCTCAGAGCCGTCCTTGCACCGTCTGCGTCAGATTCCCCTGGGAGGCAGTTAAAGTGCAGATTGCCGGGCCCCACCCCAGCTTGCTCAGAACTTGGAGATGGTGGGCAGTAGGTGCCGGCGGTGCCTCCTGCAATCCCCGGGTGAGCCTTAAGCTCTCTGAGGCTTGCGGACCACAGACAGCTGTTGGCCCTTCCAGCACAAACCCACTGCGAGCCAGAGGAGCAGTGAGCAGATTCCTCACGTTTCTCTGTAAACAGGAACATTCGCAGAGCTACTTGGTGCCTGGAGTGTGCCGGGCCCAGCTGTGAGTGTGTTACACACCTGAGCGCTCAGGTTACACACTTGAACTCTCATATCAGCCCCACCAGATACTCATCTCCATGTTGCAGTTGGGGAAACTGAGGCTCGAACAAATTAAATTACTTGTTCCAGTCATACAGTTTGGAAAGAGACAGCTTGGATTTAAGGCTTGGATCTAGAGTCCCTCTCCTCACTGTCACATTATATGCCTGGCAGGCTGGCCTCATAGCCTGGAGGTTCAGCGAGTTGGATCCCACATGGCCTACCACAGTTTGAATCTCAGCACTAGCAGCTTGACAAACTGCTAAACACATGTGCACACATGCACTAAATCCCAACAGGATGGAGAAATGGAGAAGGAATCGCAGCATGCCCATACCCTGTTGAGGGGTGATTTCTCTCTCTCCCCTCTCTCTCTGTCTCTCTCTCTCATGAGTACACGTACCTTCTGGCAATTAAAAAACAGCAATAATAAAACATACATGCCTGGAGAGGACAGGCCTGCAGGGAGCCTGTACGTGAGGGGAGCAGGTCTGGCCCTCAGATTCAATAACACAGACTCGAGAGCTCTTGTGAGGGGTCTCACCAATGAGGAACCTGCGTAAGCTCTTGGACTAGATCCTGCTTCACATTAGGTCTTACTCACCCCGGCCACTGCTGGTACAGGAGGTGGTTTCAAGTGTAAAATGACTAGTCTGTCTATAGACCATTGTATGCTGAGTCCATGTCACAAAAATAGAACTAGTCCATCAAATCCACGGTTTCACGTTGCTTAGAATAGGGTTAGATATTTTTTAAGTGAATTAATATTTTTAACATATTTTTTAATTTCAAGAAAAGCAGTTTTAGCTTTAATAAATCATAGAAATGCTAGGGAACTTTGCTTAAAACTTAAAGCCAGGAAACAGGTTAGGATTCAGTTTAAATAGTAGGTAATGAACCTATCAAAAGCTCAAGACAGGACAAAAATCCTTAAAATTGGAAAACAAAGCCGAGAATAAAATCAGCAATGTTTTAGTCAAAAGTCATAAAATGCTATTTCACCAGTTCAGTCTCGTGTGCTTAATCTATCTTCTAAAGTGAATTAATATTTATTTTATTTTATTTATTTATTTATTTTAATTTGACCAGAGAGGGATAGAGTGAGAGAGAGAAAGAGAGTGAAAGTGAGAAACCAAGCTGCCGGGTCCAGGACTCAAACCATGGTTGACCATGTGGGAGTCCAGCACTCTTAACCACCATGCCACCTGCTAATCCCTAAAGTGAATTAATATTAAGAAGAACGTTATAAAGTCACTAGTGGCGGAGGTGGTAGGTGACTGTGAAGGAGGAAAACAGAGTAGCCTAGTGCACAGTCACTGCTCGGCCAAGAGGCCGAGTTTGAAACCTGCCCCTCCTCTTCCAAGCTCCATGTTACTGGGCTGGCCTCTGGGCCTCACAGCATCTCCATTTCTTCATGGCCCAAATGAGAGGCGTCACGGGCAGGTGTGAGGACTGAACAGGTAGCACGTACAGCACACCAGCCAGCGCCTGGCCCTCCAGGAGTGAAGCTCTGTGCCTGCTGGTGCTGCCACTGTTGGGGTGGCGTGAGAAGGCAGAGGAGGAGGAAGAGAGGAAGGTACAATGAAAACCATGCACATGGGGAAGCTCTGGGTGCCCATGCAAAACAAATTCTGAGTCTAGGCAGCTCAAGACATCTGTTTCCACTCTGTGACTCGGCCCGAGTCCTCGCAGCATCTGAGAGTGTTGAGATCGACCCTGAAGAGCCTTAGTGTCCACTCGGTTCTGCTCCATCCCACTAACAAAAGGAGAAACCAAAGCTTTGGCTAGAAAGGAGCTTTCTGGGCTACAGGGTCACCAAGTCCACAGTACAGCTCTTCATGAATGAAGAAGATCCCCTGACACGTGCTCATGGTGACAGCAAACTCGATTATCTTCTACGGGGTCAGCCCATCCTACTCGATCTGATTAGTTATGGGTGTGCACGTTTCCTGAAAAATACTCTAGGAGCCAGACCAGGAGGCCGTGTGTTTGGCCATAACTCAAGGGAATGAAAACTCGGAAGTTGAAATCACTGGGATGAGTCGCCCCTCACCTACCAGCTGCTCTGAGCTGCTTGCACCAGCTCTGAAATCACGTGAGGTCGGCCACTGACTCAGCCTGCTGTGTTAAGTGAGGAGAGCTGGCCAGTGAGTGCTGAGAAGAGCTGTGTGGCGGGTGAGTGACCACGGGCTTGGGAATCCTCTGGTCTCCCCACACACGCCCCAACGCTCCTGGCTTGCCCTTTTAGTCCTTTGTCCTGTAGGGCTGGGCGGAGCTTTGGGGTAATGAACAAGTTTTGCTAGACAGACGTGTAGGTACTACTGAGAACGTTCTCAGCATTAAAAAGAGATGGTGCAAGAATGCAAAGGAGGATCCTATCCTCTTCCGACTAAGTAACATCAGGCCAGAAACTTCTGCCTGGGTCTCCTTCCTTTTTTGGACTCACTTCCTATTTTACACTTTTGTACATTCTGTTCAACCTGATGCATTCTTGCATTAAGTTACCAGCAAATATCTGAACTTCTGAATTTCGTCTCTTGTTCTCACCAGTTTGTTTTCAAACAGTAAGATGACACAATCTTTTGAAATGTATACTATTGCTATGTGATGTTTTAAATGGAGAGCCCTACTGGCTAAAGTGAGTCTGCGATCACAGAACGGCAACTTCCCCAGCCCTGTGAAGAGGCCACTCAGGGGCAGATGCTTTATCACGAGGCTCATGAATCCTTGACCCAATCAAATGAGGCAGAGATTGATAGTTCCCATTCTATATGGGAAGAAATCAAGCTCAGATTAGTTAAAAATAAATCTCTCCCCAAATCTCAGAGCTATTAAGTGGTGGAGGTGGAATTTTAGCCAGGTCTGATTGATTTCAGAGTCCACTCCCTTTTGATAAAGCTCTTCCGAAAATTCTCTCTGGACTTCTCCTTTCCTGCCCAGCACATAATTCTTCACCTAATTTCTTTCCTTATCTGAAGTCTGCGTAATCCCAACTATGTCCTCAGCCCTCTCTTTTCCAAGCTACTCATTTATCTGATAGAATTCAAATGATCTTCGTAAAGCCACAGGGCTCCAGGAGTACACGGTGATTCGTTTGAACTTTACGATCAAACTGAAATGCCCCGTCTCACATTTATTTCACCGTAGGGTCCGACGCTGGGGGAAGGCGAGGCAGGAAGCCTGGTCCCAGAGCTTGTTTAGCATGGCTGCCCTTCCCCACAGAGCTACCAACCGAACTGAAATACCCACCGGAGACTTTGTCGTCTGCCTTTCTAACGTGGTGATAAAGGAGCTAGGGATGCAGGTTGAGGCCGCTGCCAAGGGACAACATAGGTCACCACGCCCTTAAGTAAAAGTCCAAATGCAAGATTTCCTCAGTGATGCTCAAGTATTACAGCTTTAAAAAAAAATCACTAATGTGAAAATTTCACAGAAAATTTGACTCTGTTATTTTGAAACTGAAACTCTAACCCCTTAATCCCTCTTACCACCACCAGAACAATTGTTTTTATAATGACATTCAGCTTCTGTTTTGTTTCTGTAAGTTTTTGTTTGTAACGTTATGAAAGGCAGTGGCTCTGGTCCACCGTCTTAATCTCGAATCAGACATCAAACCCTAAGCCCCTCCGTAGACACACCATCTAGCCAGGGCTGTTATCGTCACAGATAACACACGCTGTGTCTCCCACCCAGCACTTGTTTTTCACAAAGGTCTGGTGTCTGATGGATGGCCACCCATCCTGCTACCTCCCACAGGGAGGCTAGCAGCCCAGCAGCCATATTTAGGGCACAGTAGCAAAGGGGCCACGCCATGCTCGCATCCTTCGTGGGCAGGCACAGTTGGGCACAGGGCTGCAGGACCAGAAGGCATGTGCTCTGGCCTCCTGCGCTCACAGCTGGTGAGGGACACAGCGTTCCCCTAATGGTCACACAAAGGGGGGGGTGCAGGCCCAGGCTGGTGGCCGGGGTGGCAGGGGCGCTGCTGTGTGATGTTGGAGGCTGTATGGGAAGGTTCTGGACTCACATCCCAGGCATACTGGAACATGCAGAACACCCCCAAGAGCCTGGCTGGCTCTTCCAGGGAGGAAGATTGCAGTGTGAGGCCCTGCTGAGGGTGTCTGTCTCCCCCTTTCTCTCCCTCAGGAAAGAAATAAATGAACTTGAAAAAATGAAAACATTGGGTCATCAGAAAAGTCATGATGTATTTTTACATAGAAAAATAAGCCACGACTTTTCCAACGACGCAGTACAATCTGGAGTAACTGCTTCAAAGGAGACTCTGAGGGCCCGAGAAGGGATATCAGTACAGAGGAGGGCTAAGCCTCACAGAGCTCAGGTGGGAGGTGGGGGGTGACTCCAGAGTCCATGGAGGTAGAAAGGATGAGGGAGGGGAAGGAAGGGGGGTCCAGGCAGAGGCCGCAGCCCATCCGGGGGTTCCGAGGCAGGGAGCCTGGCAAGTATGAGGAAGGCTCAACACACTGAGCTGAGGCAGCAGAGTTCCATGTTTTGTTTTGTTTTTTAATTTAGAGTTTTTTTTGCCTTAGGGCAAGTGCACTAGCTGGAGAGAGAGAGAGAGTGACAGAGACAGTGACAGAGAAAGTGAGAAATCGCCCCCCAAGGGAATGACCAAACCACAATCCCTTATTCTCTATTCTCCTCCAGGGATCTTGGGCATGCACGCACACAAGCCCAATGTGATTTTCAAGCCACTGGGTCTGGAACTCCAACTGGCTGGCCATGTGGGAGTGCAGCAATAACCACTACGCTATCTGCTGACCCAGCAGGGTTCCGTGTCAATCACTGACCTTTTCATACTTAGGGGCTGTTAGTACAGGAGGAACAGATTTTCATGTTTAAGACATTTTCCAGTCCCTCATTTTCCAGAGTAGGAAACCCAAGAGGGTGAGTGGTTACAACAGCCTCAGCTTGGGGCCAGTTTACCAGGAAATAAAAAGATCGCACTCCTCAGGCCTCACACCAGTCAGTGCAACTCTAGGGCTTGTACCTCTTTTTGTACTTGCAATTTCAGATTTTTTTTTTTTTTTCTTAAAAAGGACCTCCAAATTTGCATACACTTTATGCTGCACCAAGTCTGGATCCACCCCTTATTAGAGCTCGGGACTTCTGGCTTCAAACCCAACACAATTTCAGTGCTGCCTCTATTTAGTGGAATGGGGTCTGGGCTACACTGGGAGAAATCTCTCGCTTTGAATTCAGCAAAACAGAGTGTGAGAGAAACTCCCCTCCAGGCTCAGGGCGGGCTGGCAGCAGGACAGGTCAGAGGCCTCACTGGGTCAGCCCTTTCATGGCCTGACACTATTTCTGAAGAGTCCTGACCTTTTTTTAAAGACATCTAAGGCCACCAAATGTCACTTTGGGTTTCCATCTCACATCCAGGAACTCTGGCTCTTACATGATTTACTGTCTGTGACTCAGCTTCCCCACGTGAACGACACATCCGAGTGCCTGGTTCCGGGAGATAGTTTGCTCCCGATTCATTTCTCAGCCGACAGCCACACCCTTTACAAACCCTCTGTCGTCGCTGTTGCCATTCCAGTCTTACTCTCTCCCTGGACTTAGCCTGTCCATGTGCCTGTGAGTAAGACTATGGACATACGAACTGTAACAGGCAGGGCCTGGGGTGCCTGGCAGCGGGTCTGGAGCCTGGACAGTGGCCTGTTTAGGCCACCAAACTCGCCAGGGTGCTGGGATTGCTCCAGGTTCCTCTAGGTCCCTCTTTCTTGGCTATTCAGTGATGACTATGGCTTCTCTAGAACTTGAACTCCACCAGAACAGGGAGAAGGGGCTTGTTTATTCCCAATATTTGGCTCATAGTAGGTGCTCAAGAAATAAACAAACGAATTAACAGTTGACCCTGAATTCTGAGTTCAGATACCCAGCCAGCAGGTGGATAAATACCATGACAAATAAGTATGTATTTGCTGATTTCTAAAGGCATGTCATTTCCCTCAAAAGTATTCAAATATTACCCTGCCTTCAATGCATCTGAATTACGGCAAATCACTGGGATGTGAAACCGAGACATTGCTTAGTGTCAAAAACAGAAAATCTCACGTCTTGTTATTCCCTCCTCCTCTTCACACACAAGAACCAAATAGCATTCTTCCCTAAAACTTCGCAGAATTACTTTCAATGTACGTCCAATGAGGAATACTTAATTTTTCATCTGCTGTCCTTATTTCCAACCAAGCCCCATTAAACAGATCTCCAAGTGGTCCCTTCTACTGCACCAGGAAGAAGTGCTTCATCTAAGCTCAGAGCTAGTGCCTCTTGGTCTTGACAGGGCCTCGGGACTCATTTAACCTCCCCCAACCGCCCCCATCCCAAGTGTCACAGATACGCCTCATGGGCTCGCAGAAGGGATTTTTAAATTCACGATAGTGTGTTTCTGTAAGAACGATACAGAGAGAGAGAGAGAAAGGAGCACCCTCCACAGGACTCGGCCATGCCATAGTCCTCTCCTCCAGTCCTCTAGCTGCCAGGATCCTGGGCACACGTGAACACATCAGGCCGACCTGGCCAGAGACTCGAACCACAATTGGCATATGGCTTCCAGCACTGCAGTACGCTACCACCTGCACCACAGAGGCTGGGCCAAGAAGGGATATTTTTGTAGCACTTTTATCATTCATGAGGTGGTGCCACCTACTTTGCTTTCACCACTAAGGACCCTGGAATGAGGAGTTACTGGTCCCATTTTAAAGATAGAGTGCTGTGGTCTGTAGATACAGGGGTAGACGCTGCAGCCAGATCCTGCCCTCGGCTCACAGCCCTCTGGGTCCCCGTGCTCGGAAGAGAACATCAGGGCCAAGGCAGGCTTGAGAGCAGGAGGCGTCACTGACCTGAGTCCCTTCGAGCATCCTGTTCTGCTATCTCAGAGAGGAGGCCTTCTCTAAACTGGGTTTTGAAACAAGGAAGGTGACGCCAGCTGAAAATTCCTGAGGAGTGACTTATCCTCATACCCTCCCTGCTCCGAGAGCCTTTTAGTACACTGTGAATGAAACCCCTTTGCTTCTGCATCCCCAGGTCTGGACAGTGACTTTCTCGCTGTGCTGAGTGACTACCCGTCTCCCGACATCAGCCCCCCGATATTCCGCCGAGGGGAGAAATTGCGTGTGATTTCTGAGTGAGTTAGTTTTCCAAATGTTTCTAATCCCTACAAAATAGGAACTAGATTTAGGTGGGAGCTGTTATATTTTTAGCTATAATTGTCCAGCTCCACTTGGGCCCTGGTCTTTTTGTGGGGTGAGAGATTCGATCTATACCGTAACCCTCCTCAATGCCAGTGCTCTGAAACCTTCCGTGGCTGCCCACAGCCTACTGAATAAAATGTAATTCCTCAGCTTAGCTCTTTGAGACCCTTTATGAGTAAACTTTGCTGCTCTATTGGTCTCATCTCCCACCGTGTGTACAGATGGCATTACATCCCAGTGCAGACTGAGAGGGAGACCCGGGGGGGGGGGGGGGGGGGCTAAAAACACTTCCATGATAAACAGAAAGAAGAACCTGCCCATTCTGTTGTCTCTCCAGTTCAGAATAGGCTACAGGGGAGAAAAAAAAAAAAAAAAAAAAAAGGAGCTCTAAGTTCCTTTATTCTGATTCTCACTGCTGTAGACACAGGGCGCTCTGCTTGGTAGCACTCCAGGGTATACATCAATAGAGTAAACGCTTACTTTAGAGAAGCTTCCACCCGTGAAGCCTCAGTTGGGAATATCAGCCTCTAATCCCCTTCCACAGCAGGTGGAAGGCTTCCCAGTGAGTTTGGAGGAGGGATGCCTAGCGCATACGTATACTTTAAAACTGAACTCCGATGGAGAGACTCAGGTCCACAGGGCAGCAGTAGACCTTGAGAGAGGAATCCCCCAAGCTGCCCAGGGTTATCGCGGATTACTCTGCTCACCCATTCCCTTGCTGCCCCTTTTCTTATCCACGCCACCCTGTCTGTTCTTGCTCTGGCAGTGAAGGGGGCTGGTGGAAGGCCATCTCCCTGAGCACCGGTCGAGAGAGTTATATCCCTGGAATATGTGTGGCCAGAGTCTACCACGGGTAAGTACGCTTCTCCTTTAGCACCGGTCAGGCGTGACGCTTACACTGGTCACACAGAAGATGGTATGGAGGGTCCAGCACAGTAGACGAGAAGGGGCTAGGAGTGTGAGGGGGTGCTCCTATTCCTGGCTCAGACCGGAAGTAAATGTGTGACCTTGGGCTAATTCATTTCTCTTATACTGGAGTTCAATATTCCCATCAGTAAAGTGAAGGGAGTGTGACCTTTCAGCTCTAACACAGTGTTCCCAGCACAGAGCAGGAAAAGCTGGCCAGCCCTTGTCATAGGATGCAGCATAGTCCATGGCTGAAGGCTGGTCTGTCTGGGTTTGAATCCTGCCCCGAGCACTGACCTGCTGCATGACACACAGTGAACAAGGCGCTCGTCTTCCTGTGCTTTTCCAGCTTTCCTCTCCTTGGAGGAGATCAGGGCACAAAGTGACTGGGAAGTGCAGGACACTACAACCACAGCTGTTAGAAGCACGAGATGGGGTCGTACTGAGTAGATCGTGGCGCGATGCCAAGTGGCACAGCCAGCACAAGAAAAGTACCAGGGGTACTCTTAGCAAATACACACCCAGCACACAGAGAGCACTGCCAAAAATGTTTATGGGACTAATTTGGCAAATGCATAAGCAAAGAAGAGAAAGAGAAACCTTAAAAAAGTAGGTTTTGGGGGGCTAGAAGGTAGTGTTGTGGTTAAGGCACTGGACTCCCACGTGGTTGACCATGGTTTGAGTCCCAGACCCGACAGATTAAAAATCAGGCCAAGTGCATGTGTGTGTGTGCACCCAAAATCCCAAGAGGCAAGTGGAAGAGAAGGGATTGTAGCATAGCCATGCCCCCTGGAGGATAATTTCTCACTTTTCCTCTCTCTGTCACTTTCTCTGTCTCTCTCCAGTGAGCGCACATGCCCTGTGGAAAAGGAAAAAAAAATGGTTTGGGCTGACCCTGTAGCCTAGTGGTTAAGGGTTCTGGATCCCACATGGCCAATTGCAGCTCAAGTCCCCATCCTGGAGGCTTGAAAAGCATGTTGGGCACTGCGTGTGTGTGTGTGTGTGTGTGTGTGTGTGTGTGCCCCAAATCCCGGTAGGGTGGAGAAATGAAGAAGGGGTTGCATCTCAATGGGGAGTGCCTTCCTCTCTGTCTCTTTCTCTTTCTGTCTCTGACAATCACACACATCCTCTGGCATTTTCAAAAACAAACAGCCTTGGTAGATGAAAAAACAAGCACACTGCCTTCGTCTGTAATCATGCAAGTGCGACCACTGTGGCTTTCTGGGTGGCGGCACACCTGGGCTTAAACTTGGGCTTCCCCGTTCCGTGTAAGGGCCTTGGAAAATCTCCTTCCGTATCAGTCAAGCCACCGATGCCAGACCCTGGCAACAAAGTTCAGTGCATACAAGAAACAGGAAGGAGGGTGGAAGCAGTGTTCTTGTACATCTTAAATAATTCCATCACATCTAGAGGAGAGTTGGCCTAACACCTGCTTCTGTAACACAGCACAGGGACCTCCCAGCTGGCATGTGACCAACAGGATGAAACGGTGCAATACCTGGCACCTCTTAGGTACTCGGGAAATTTTATTTTGGAAGATGAAAAGTATGAGTGGAGGTATAAAGAGTCTATCACCCTCCTCTTGTCCGATCAAGTTCGAATCCTGCCTTTGTACCAGCAGCGGCCTAGTGTGCAGGCACTCTTAACTGGTGTGTTTCGAGCACCCCTCTGTCGGCAGCGTGTGCTCAGGAGGCTCACGGTGTCTCTCCTCTTCCCAGCTGGCTGTTTGAAGGGCTGGGCAGAGACAAGGCTGAAGAGCTGCTGCAGCTGCCAGACACCAAGGTCGGCTCCTTCATGATCAGAGAGAGTGAGACGAAGAAAGGTGAGGGGCCCCCATCGTGCTTGGCCTCGCTCGCTCAGGCTGGCAGGCATGACTCCTGAGTGGCTCGGTACACGGATGCCTTCCCCCCTCCTGTGTGCTCACAAATCAGCGCCACGTGGCTTAGCTCCCGGGAGCCCATGCAGTGGCCCTGAGCCCCGTGGGAAGGCCAGAGGGCTTGAAGGGGGCAGCGGGTCCTGGCTGGGCACTGCCATGGGCCCTGCTGGGAAAATCCCCATCAACCAGGTGGTGGCATGCAGGGTACGGCATGGGGTAGAGCGTGGGCTTTGGCAGAGGCCCAGCCTGGGCTCTCGAGCTCTAGGACTAGGGCGAGCTATTTCCTTCTCAGAGCTCAGTTTTGCCATCTGTGAAATGGAAAGGAAACCCCTCCCTTGTAAGGCTGAGGTGAGACTCGAGTGCAATAATATCCGTAGAGCTCTGGGCGGCACAGGAGTCCCTCTGCACCAGTTCCTGTGTGCCCAGCAATTACAGCAGACAGTGTAGAGTCAGGGCAGCGTGATCTTCGCCATTACAACTTCCTCAAAGAGAACTCTTCACCAAAACGAGTACCAGCCTCACTGGGACGATACACATGGGGTTGGAAAAATCCCGGAACCCCGTCCCCCCCACCGCCAGCGTGTGCTGTGGCGAGCATGAGCAAAGGCAGCCGGTCTAGTGCACGTCCCAGGCACCCACACTCAGAGGGAGCTGTCTAGTCTGCCATGGCCAAGTGGGAGGAGGAAGCCAGGGTGGGAGCCACAGCTCATCTAAAAATAAAGATGTCCTCAGGCAGAGGTGATGGGGGGGGGGGGCAGGCCCGCCCCTCGGGTATGCAAAGCTCCATGGCTGCCCTGCAGCAGCTTCCCAAACTGCCTGTTCCCGCTGACAGGACAGGAAGGCACAGAGCACAGGCCTGGGCGCAGCCCGGTGTGTCCCACAGAACATTCCAGAAGGCCTGCTGAGGACAAGGTTCCCACCCAGGGCCACTCTTCCCAAGCCATGTGTCTGCGGCCACAGCACTCAGGGGTTCTGAGCCTCCATGTCTTCATCTATGAAAGGTTTGAGGACAAAATCTCCCAGGGTTTTTCTGAGAATGAACAGAGATGTTCCCTGGAACTGTCTCGGTACCCTGTCCAACAGACAGCAGCAGGCCTCCCCTCTTCCCACCTCCGGAGCACTTTGCACCCCTGAGACACTGAAAGGCAGAACAAGGGGGACCCTCGAGCATGACTGAGTCCAGTCGTCTCCCCTTCCACCTGGGGAGGCCGAGGCTAAGGGAGGGAGGCACGTGGCGAGGTCTGCTCTCACCACCCCCACCCCCTGACACTTGGGGAGAAACGGCACACCCCTCACACACGTTCCTTAGGGAAACCCACAACAACGTTGTCATTGCCACTTGCTCCAAATTTCTGAGAAAGCCAAGCATAGGTCAGAGTGAGTAGAGACAAGGAAAGACGGGAGAACTCTAAGCCCCCCAAAAGAGTGGTGGGCAGCGTGGGTGACAGGGGCTGAGTGAGGAAAACCACAGCAAAAGAAAACCTTAGAGTGAACCAGGAAGGATTTAAGTCTCAGGTGACAGGTCACAACCAAACATTCGATGGGACCTAAGAAGTCACAGAGGACATGAAAGCACCCCACATGTTGGCCTCAAAATGCCCAGAGGGCCAGGCCTGCAGACCCTCTGCGTGAGATGGGTCATGATGACATGGCTGGGGTGGCATCAGCGCACCACTGAGGGTGCCCTGGGCTCTGAGCAGTGAGCTACCTCAGGTGCACTGGGTCCTGGTGGCTGGAGGGGCTGCTCAGGACCAAGGGGCTATGTCCTGGTGTCAGTGCTGTCTCCCTCTGCCTCGTGGTCATGGCCGTGAGCTGCTCGCCCTCGGGTGGGGTGCCCGGGACGCCCCTGACTCACCCTCCGGCCCGCAGGTTTCTACTCACTGTCGGTGAGGCACAGGCAGGTGAAGCATTACCGCATCTTCCGCCTGCCCAACAACTGGTACTACATCTCCCCGAGGCTCACCTTCCAGTGCCTGGAGGACCTGGTGAACCACTATTCTGGTAAGGAGCCCCTCTTCGCTAACTGCCTGCGGTGCCATCTGCTGGGGGGAGCCCAGGTCACCCACAAATGCCAGTGACATACTCTTGCGTTCTGCCCTCCCACCTCCTCGTGGATACAGACTGTCCAGTTCAGCCTGCTGCGGGCCGCTGTGGTCGCTGAGGAAGCCTCTGCCCGTAGTCTCACATCACACCTTCTCCATGTGAAAGCAGAACAATTAGGAGGTCCCTCATTGCACAACCGGACCACGTGCACTTCCTTAAGTGGCATACAGCCTTGGGTCCCCAGGGCTTTAGCTAAAATGCCACTTATTTCCCCTTTCCTATGTGTCAAAATTGTGCTTGGGCTTCAAGGCTCCCATCGACCCACCTCTGTGACAAAGCCTTGGGCACTGGAATCACTCGCTTGTCTCTGCAGTTCTTAGAGCAGGGCGGGTGTTTCTCTCTGGCCCTTCCTCAACACGGCCCAGTTCACTGTGTACTGCTCTGGGTCTCCTAGCCAGTTCCTAAAGACGAGAGGTTGTGTGCTATTCATCTGTGGGTCCTTCTGGACCCAGGCGAGAGGTCCGACCTTCCCCGGGCTGACCAAACAGGGAGAATGTGCCTAGACGGCGGAACCCCCATGTGGTTTTGGAGGCCGCGATGGTAGAACGCAGGGGCGTAGGAGAGAAAGCATAGTTAAGACTCGAAAGGCCCGAATGCGGGGTCAGGAGCTGAAACTTTATCCTATGGATAGAGGAGAAGTTGTAAACCGGTGAATCAATTTCCAAAAATTGGCTCTGGAACCTCATGGTGACACCCCAGACGTGTTCACTGTCAGTTGGCACCCTAAAGCTGGCCAGCTGTCCCCACGCGCCCCCTCTCCTCATCTGAGTAATGCAGCTGCTGACTGCGCTCATCCTCCCACTCCCACCTACCAGGACAGAGGTGGCACATGGCCGCTGCCGAGAAGGGTGCCAGCACAGGACCGAGTTCCTGTAACTGGGGCACCTTCAGTAGGCCAGGCTCCTTCCTCTTCCCTCCCTCTGCCTACCGGAAAGAGGAAAGGAAGTCACTTTGGCTCTGTCAGCATCTCCTCTTTCCAGTTCAGATGTTTGACCTCGGCCCTGAGCAACTGTGCCAGCATTCTTTAGTACGGAGGTCATGAACCAAAGAAGCAAAGGGCATTTCAAAGAGAAAGGAATCCCTGCAGCTCTGGGTTGTCACACTTGGTCTATGAGAGATGGCAGGTCATAAAGGAGAAGTGGCTGCGTGGGAGAGGGCCAGGAGACCCCAGCCAAGCCCCCCACCTCTGGGCGCTTTACCTGCCATTCAGGGCAGGTAGTGAGAACAGGCCCCCAGAGATAGTGAAGGATTACTAAGCACGATTGCTCTGTGACACGTCCAGCAGCCTGGACATTCAGACGCAAACTAAATGATAACAAATATTACTGTGATACCCCCAAACCTAGCAGCTAGCTAAGAATGAAAGAGGAAGGCAGTCCTGGAGACACCAGCATTAACTGGTTACGAGTAAAGGTTGTTTGTGGTATTTGGCTTTAATCACGATCATCGGAGGGGTGTGACGACCAGAAGTTTTGCATAGACAAAAGCAAACACGAAAAGGATGCAGCCTCAGCAGTCTATGGGCCAGAGGCCGCAGGCTACGAGACAGGAGCCCCACCTCCGCCTGGTGCCGCCAGGCCCCAGGAGGGTCCCACACCAGTGCAGGGCTAGCCAGGGCCTTCCCGAGACCAGTGTCGGGCCCTTGCACCCGTCGGGGATCACAGCCACCGGTCTGTCTCCGCGTGGCTGAAAACAGTCTGAAAACCCGAGGTGCTTCCTGTGCCCCGTGGGGGTCCCAAGGTGCAAAGAACACGGCCTATATCACCTCCCACGAGGTTCTTCCCAAGGCCACAGAAGCAGGAGCTGTGCCCCAGGGAGTCCAAACAGACATTTTGGGTTTGCAGGTTGCGTATTTATCCTGGTGCTCTTGGCAAATGACTTAACATCTCTAAGCCTTGGTTTCTTCATCTAGAAAATACGGATTAAAATGCTTTGTGCAAGATTGTTTTTAGGACTCCCCCCCAAAAAATAATAAAAGCGCTTGTGGAAGGTTAGCACCTGAAGTACTTCCTGCAGTTATGGAGCAAACAGGGCAGATGGGCACAAAGGAGTGCCAGGATGTGAGAAAGGAAAGGGACGGCGACAGGGGACCTTCAGATGCAGGCATCGGAGCCTGAGGCTGTGAGGGGAATGGTCGTTCTGGCAAGCTGTGTAGACAGGGATCAGTTAGACCCTACAGACAGTGCAGGATTTTACCTCCTCCGTTTAAGGGGCAATAAGTTGGTACCAGCATTTGGCGTAATGACTATGTCACTGGACTCCCATGTAGTCAACTGGGCTTTGAGTCCCAGACCCAGTGACTTAAACTTACGTCAGGTGCATGTGTGTGCGTGCCCAGGACCCTGAGAGGAGAATGGAGAAGGGATTGCACTGTGGCCATCATCCCTGGGGGGTGATTTCCCTCTTTCTGTCTCTCTGTCTCCTTCTGTCTTTCTGGTGAGCACACCAAAAACCTCTCCAAAAAAATTTTTTTTTTTTTTTTTTTTTTAAAAGAGGCAGTAAGTTGCCTTTGGAACAAGTGTCTGGTTCCTAGCCAATGACATGGTTATGTGTCACGTTTCTGTGACCCTGGGCAAGTGGACCCTCAGTTCCTCACCCACAAATGCTTATAACAACACCGATGGCATGAAATGAATGTGGGGCCTCAGAGAGAAAAGTGGGCAAGGCTAGCCCAGCACTTAGCTCCCATCACGTGGCTGAATGAGTTCTCTTGTTCTTCATCAAAATTCATTTTTCACTCCAAGTATTAACCTCTCAAAGGAAGGGTGCCCACAAATTTCCCCTCCTGAGCTGGGGATGGCAGGTCCTTCCCCTAGTCTTTGTTTCCGACTGTGTCTCCCTCACCTCCTAACCTGGGAGGTCATTTCAATTTCCAGCTGTGACAGGTAATTGTTTTAGAATCACATCCATTTAGACCTCTTCCCAGTCTCACAGTCCCACCTTTGTCTCTGCGCTCGCCCAAGCAAGGAGACCCTGAGAGTCAGACTAAACACCACCCCTATAGCCTGGGCAGGCTACGATTTCAGCTAGCTTCTTCCGGTTCCTTGGCAAAGATGCCCAAGAATGTCCTAGCTCTGAAGGGAGGTGGAGACTGTTAGAGCGTGAAGGGCTTTCTAGAGCCTGAGGACAGATTGGCTGTGAGCCAGAGTTTTCAGTCCAGCGACATCTCGTGTCCTCGCCCTTTCACTTCCCTGAGGACAGGAGAAGCGCTAAGTCTTCAGCCAAATAAGACCACAGTGAATGTCCTCCATCTCAGATGTCCGAAGACAGCAGAATCATGTCCTTCTCATGATGACATGGGCTGGGGAAGGCTCCCAGGAGACAGGGCTACAGCCTTACATTGCTGGAAAGATGGGGGTCTCTGGGAGCTCGGGCATTTCATACTAGCCAAGGGGGAAAGAAAAGAGTGTGTTACCACTCCCAGTGCAAAAGTCTCTACGGCAAAACGGACTTTGCTTCATTCTTTCTCTGTCCACTGTCTCCTTTGCCTCTCTCTGTCCCTCTCTGCCCTCCATTCTTGGGTCTTTCATTCTTTTTGTACTTCCCTTACTTTCCCCCTCTCTGCCTCCTGCCCTCCCTCCCCTCCTTCCTTCCTTCCTCATTGTTTCTTTTATCTTCTTCTCTTCCTGCAAATGAGTCCAGCCACCTATGGGGTGCTGAGGGACACACCTCTGGGAACTGGTGTGGCCCACGGGCACTCTGCCAGCTGCCCTCACTCAGTCCTCTCATTCCGCAGTGGAGGGAAGCCAGGCTCACAGAGGTTCAAGGTAATTTACTGTCAGGCCAGGCTGAAATGTAACAAGTTTGGTGGCTTCTGGCTCCTAAGCTCCTTTCTCTAGCCCTCTCATCTGAATGCAGAGCACGGTTAAGACACGTTCATGTTTCTCAAATAACCAGATGAGAGACTCAGCCTCACTGCTGCTTACCATGCCTGTCACAAACCTGGGCTCAGTTTTCCCACGTCAGCACCCACGCAGCAGCTCGTGTGGAGTCTCAGGCCTCACAGTCTCTGCTTCTCTCCCCAGAGGTGGCTGATGGCTTATGCTGTGTGCTCACCACACCCTGCCTGACACAGAGCACGGCCCCCTCAGCAGTGAGAACCTCTGACCCACCTGTCACCTTGCGCCAGAAGACCTTTGACTGGAAGAGGGTGTCCAGGTAGGGTGCGTGTGTGAGGGGGTATGTGTGCGCTCATTTCGTGAGCACAAAACAATGTGTGAGCCTAGCATGTGAACACCATGATGAGCATCAGCTGGCCCTGCTAAACACAGGGGTGGGCATACCTCGTCAGTATAGACCCATGGAATCCCACTACCCCTGACCCCTCAGACTCAGACCCGCGTGGCATGTGGCAACTGCCCAGCAAGGCCCTCGGTCCCCGATCTGCAAACATTTGCTGAGGCCCCACTCAGTGCTAGGGTACATTTTCAATACCACCCTGTTATCGCGAATTGTTAGGACCACACAGAGTCTCACATAAGTCTTGTGTAAACAAAGTATTATTTATAACCCACTCACAAAATTTAAATATGCCTGCAAATCCTAAAATGACTTTGTTTTTTCCTAAGAGAAAAAAATCTTCCACTGATTTCTGTTTGTTTACGCTACTGTCAGCTATTGGGTTTAAACGGATACCTGCAGTTTGGGACTGGCAGGTCGTCTTAGCTGAACATTCATCGAGACACCTCAAGGAAAATCAAAGGAAATAAGAGACCAGGACGGCCTGGGAGATGGCTAGTGCTGCTCCTTGTAAATATCATGAAGAAATATTCACTACCATTTATGGTTGGAGGTTCTAGTCATCCAAGAAAACAGTGGTTCAGAGAGGTTAAGTGATGTGTCTGAAGTTACACGGCCCACAAAATGAGAACCAGAATTAGAACAATAGAGTAGGGAGATGCTAACCAGAATTTGGGGTTTGTTTTCTTTTTCCTTTTCTCATTCTCTTGCCCCCCCATTCCCATCTCTCTGTGTCCTCTTCCTCTGCCCCCCTTATCCCGACTCACAGACTGCAAGAGGACCCTGAGGGAGCAGGGAACCCACTCGGGGTGGACGAGTCCCTTTTCAGCTACGGCCTCCGGGAAAGTATTGCCTCCTACCTGTCCCTGACTGGGGATGACAACACCTCCTTCGACCGGAAGAAGAAGAGCGTCTCACTGGTGTACAGTGGGAGCAAGAGGAAGAGCTCATTCTTCTCGTCACCACCATACTTTGAAGACTAGCTAGGCAGCAGCAGCGTGTTGACACCCAACAAGCAGGAGTTCCACCACCACCTGGAACCTTGGGAAAGAAAGGGGTCCCTGGTCCCTGGGGAACCTCCAGTCTTCCAGAAATCAGGAGAAGTGTACAGAGACTAGGACTCCCATCTTCTTTCTCCACGTCATGACCAAAGGAACCCCTCCCTGGTGCCTGATCAGTGCTGTGACATCATAAGATGTCACATCGTGATGTGATGGGCCACTCTCCAGAGGGCCCAGCATGCACATGTGTGCACAGCGCATGTGTAGGAAGGAAACAGACCGTCTCCCCAGACAGTGCACCGGGATCAGCTGCAACAATGGCTCCACTCCACAGTTGCTGGAGGGAGATAATGTTTGAGAAACTCTGAGAGGCAGACTGACCAAAAGTGGGCCTTGGCAGAGAATCTGGGTTCGGAGACTGAGCCCTGAATGGAACTTGTTTTTCCAAGCCATAGAAACGTCTGCCTTGCATCTCCTCTTTCCAGGGGAACTCTGTGACACTAAATGTTAGCCCGAAGGACCTAGCTCCAGATCGAGAGATGCCGTTGACATCCTTGGGCATCAAAGCCACACATTCAGAAGTAAGATGGCTTTCTTGATTCTGACCGGGGCAAGGCACCCAGAAGAGGGAGAATGCTGGTGGGGAGCAAGAGGGGGCTGGAACTGCACGCACTCTCGTCATGTCCCCAGCCACGGCTTTGTAGTACAGAGAAAGCTTCTCTGGCTAGCTGGGCTCTTGCCTGTACGAACGCATCAATTATTCATTCATAATTGCCTGAAGGGGCACTGTGTGAAGTCCTGGGTACTGTCTCAGATCAAAAGAAAAAAAAAAAAAAAAAAGACCCCAGCAGAAGGGCTCACAGTGTAGACAGAGAGAAAAGTGTGTAAATGAATAACATGAGAGTGAAGTGCACGAGGAGAAACCAAACCCTGCTGTAGGATGGGGTTGGGAGCAGACGAGGGTGATCCAGAGCTTGAGTTCAGCTGATCTCAGGAGAGTGTAAGGGCTGGCGGGATTGAACAGAGGAGCATGGTGGGATTTCTTTAAAAAAAGAAATTGGTAAGTTCTAAAGAATTCACTCATCCCATGCTTATTCTAAGAAAGGTCTGGCATCCACATGAATAAAAATGCTGAGCTCCAGGAAAGATGGGAGACCAGTCGGTGTATTGCTGTCAGACACAATTTTAAGAGATGAGAGAGAAAACACAGTGTATAGCCAGAGAAGGAAGTGTTTACCCCCTGGCGCCTGTCTGGATCCTGCTAGGAAGTGAGGGGGCTGCAGATGAATCCATGACTCATCTTTCCCTGTTTCCAAGGCATTCTGGGGAGGACAGGACACGCAAGGGTGCCTCACACTGCCAGGGAGGCCTGTATGCTCACCACAAGAGTCCTGGGGACCTGAGCCTGTCGGGCTAGCTCATCTGTGCCCATGTGTCTA
The DNA here is from genome assembly GCA_026018925.1 of Tupaia tana. Classification (NCBI taxonomy): domain Eukaryota; kingdom Metazoa; phylum Chordata; class Mammalia; order Scandentia; family Tupaiidae; genus Tupaia; species Tupaia tana. Next base: position 84,926,919 of record JAKSZU010000008.1, on the reverse strand, counting down.
TGTATCTCGTGATGTTCTGTATTGTCAGAGCCAGCATATTTACATAAGGATACCCTCATGGTCGCCTCAAAAATCCCGAAAGGCTGTTCAGAGGGGGCCAGCCAAAGTAGGAGCAATGAATGTAACACTGTGGACATGGACTTCCACTTTAAGGCAGGGGCCCTCATCTGCAAACATCTGTACAGTGTCTTCTGTCTGGTTTTCCGTTGTGATAAATGTGATTGGAACGTTTAGGGGCACTCAAAGGGAATTCTTAGTGGGAAGCATTACACTTTGCTAAATCATGTATTTATTCCTGATTAAAAATAAACTTAATAAATATTTAACTATTGAAATGCGGGGAGAGCTTCCAGGTTTATGAGGGTGGGCAGTTCATTCAAAAGGGTTTGAGTTTTCAAATAAACGTGCACCAGGAGAGAGAGTGGCAAAGAACACCAATGGGGGCCCAGCGCTGGTTAGCAGCCTGGCTCCTTGTTAATGTGCAGAAAACCAGCTGGTGTGGGTTTTGAGGGTGTCTTATGAAACTTGAAGGTGGATGCAAGGGATTGAGAGAGAGAGAACAAGTTCTTAGTAGTCACTAGGACAATTCTCCTTCATTTCCCCTACGATCCCTGAGTGATTTGTTCAAGAATTTCATTCTACGAATGCTTTTTGGACAACTATTAAACAGAGATTGCCCTAGGTGAAGAACAGATCAGAGACTTCAAGGAGCTTGATGTGTAAATAAACAAGACACTTTCCAACGATGATGAGGGCTATGCAGAAAAATGGCAGGCTCCAGAGCAGCAGCCTGTCGGGTGGGAGTCCCGTAGCTGGATGTTCAGGAAAGACTATCGAGTGGAGGGCAACATATTGAGGCCTGAAAGATGAGCAGCAAACAGCCAAACAATGATCTCAGAAGAATATTGGAGGTAGGAGAAAAAACAAGAGCAGCTGCACGTGGAAGGAATGACAAAAAGGCCAGGGTGGCTGGGCAGAGAGAGCTTGGCCCTCTAAAGGAAAGCAATCAAGTTCTGCTAGGCCCATGGAGGAGAAGGGGATGGGAGGTTCCCACTGGGAGGACCACCTAGGGGAGTTATATCCTCTCCTTTATATGTTTAGAAGGTACCTCTGGCTGGCCTATGTGGGGAAGATGAACTTTTAACATGCCAGCATTGTATTGTCCACACATCACATCACATACGTAAAATGAAATGGCGCTGAGTTTGCAAATAAAGGGATAAAAAAATATGCAAAAATGAACAAAAGGAAAACTGTATATTTCATTTTGAGAAATAATGGAATTTTTCTTTTATTTTTGGAGAAAATTTTTGCTATAGGGCATGTGCACTTGCCAGAAAGACAGAGAAAGACAAAGAGACAGAAAGCAAGAAGTCCCCCCCACGGGGGATGGCCACACCACAATTCCTTCTCCTCCATTCTCCTCTCAGAATCTTGGGCACTCACGCACATGCACCTGGTGTGAGTTTAAGCCACGGGGCCCGGGACTCAAACTGCAATCTACTTCATGGGAGTCCAGTGACATAGCCATTACACCAACTGCTGATCCCAAGAAATAATGGAATTTAAGATGAAAATAAATACAGAAGGGCAAAGAGAGACAATACATTAAAAACATGTCATGATTACAACCAGTGTTAATTGAATGGTAGAGCTTCAACATATTTTATAGAAACAGATAAGTCAATCATTTTATTTGGAGATTTTGATATACAACTCTCAGAAACTGATAGACTAACCAAAGAATAGTAGATTAATAAATAGGTAGATAAGTAGATTTTGGTAAAACTATGTAACTTGTCTTGTCTTTAAAAAAAAAAAAATGGAGATTCCACGTAGTCACAGAGGATTTCCAGTAAATTTCCAAGAGTCAGCTCTTTCAATTAATGCTCTGTGGTACACGTGCAATAAAACTGAAAATCAATGCAAAAGGATGAATAAAAATCCCATGGATCTAAGATCTAAAAAGAAAAACAAACCCATGAGTTAAAAGAAAATAATGCAAGAAATTATAAAGTATTTAGAAATGAATGACACATTACTGCTTTAAAAAGGGTCTGGCTGGCTCCATAGCATAGTGGTTAAACACTATGCATTGGGAGTCATTTCCCACATGGCAGACCATGGTCTGATCTCAAACCCAGTGGCTTGAAAAACATGCTAGGCACACATAAATTAATGCTCCAAATCAGAAAGAGATGGAGAAATAGAAGAAAAGGACTGCAGTACATCCCATTGGGGAGTGCTTTCTCTCGCTCCCTCTCCCTACCCCCTCCCTGTCACTCTCTGGCAAGTGCATGTGTCCTCTGGCAATTACAATTTTTTTTTTTTCTGGGGCAAACTTCTAAGGAAGTTTCCAGGAGGGTAATTTATTGTTTTAAATACATTAATTAGGAAACAGAGTGAAAAGTATGAGTCAGCTTTCAACCAAGGAACTAAAGAAATAATTGATATTCAAGAAAACAAAAAGGGAGACCAGCAGATGACATAATGGTTATGTCGCTGGACTCCCACGACCATAATCATTATGTCGAGTTGACCATAGTCGAGTCCTGGACCTGGAGACTTAAACTCATGCTAGGTGTATGTACATGCGTGCCCAAAATCCCGAGAGGAGGATGAGAATGGAGGAGAAGGGATTGTGGTGTGGCCATCTCTTGGGGGGGGGGGGTATTTGTCTTTTTTTTTGTCTCTCTTTCTGCAAGCACACATGCCCTATGGCAAAAATCTCTCTAAAAAAAAAAAAAAAGAAAAAGAAAGAAAAAAAAAAATAGGAAGAGGGCTCGTGCCATAGCTCAGTGGTTAAGCGCCATGCTTGGGAGCTAGAACCCACATGATTGACTGTGGCTTGAGAAACATGCCAGCCATGTGGACATGTGCCCAAAATCCTGATGGGAGAAAGAAGGTAGGGAAAGGGGTTGTGGTATGACCATACCCCATTGGGAGTTTTTTGGTTATCTTTGTTTTTTGTTTTTACTCTCTCTCTCTGGTGAGTGAATACACTCTCTGGCAATAAAAAGAACATAAAATAAGAGAGCAAAAGATGTAAAGGAAGACATCAATGAAACAGTTTTTAAAACATAGCCATAGAGAAGATTTTGAAGAGCAAAATACTGTATAAACAATAAGATTAATACAATACATAAAAACATGAACAAGCATGATTGAGAAAGACCAAAATAAAAGAACAAAAGCAAATCAAATGCAGCTCTGTTGGTAACTACACTTACAAGGATTGTTTCCATTCCAGCAAAAGCCCTGAGACAATAAGATGGTCTTCTCTCCTTCTATCCCCTCCCTGCTGTCTGGAATTCCTGGCAGCCAGACCCCACCCTTTAGATGAGGATAAGTCCCTATGGGAAGACAGAGAAACACCTAGGAAAAAGGTTCCTGAGTGATCAGGACACACCTGGACTGCTCACCAGGTGAAATATTATGAGAATGAGAAACAAAAATAGGAAGCTTGCTGCTATAGTGTTGGTTTCGTTGTTACAAACTCTGAGCATTTTACTCCAACTGGTACAAAAATAAACCTGTTACTGTTTGCAGATAATAATTTCATAGAAAATCTAAGAGAATCAACAAGCACAGCATTAGAAGAGGTGAGAGAGGTCAGCAAACTGCTTATTCAATCTACGCTCCCGTGCCAGTATTTACGAACTGGAAAATACAACAGGAAATAAGACAGCACTCACAATGTCCACCAAACTACGGCGTGTGTAGGAAGCTGCTTCACAATGGCCTTCCAAAACTTTTATGTACAAATGCTCACTCTACAAAAAGACCAAAGGAGGTGGAAATACTATGTTCATGGTTCTGGCATTAACCAGATTCATGGCTGCCAAGCTGAACATCATTACAAAAATAAATAAATAAATAAATAAATAAAATAAAATAAAATAAAATAAAATAAAATAAAAAGTAGATTTTTTTCCCTGAAATGAATTAATAAATTCTATGAAAACTGAACACAAATTCCCAGCAGTAATATCAGGAAAAAAAACTCAATTTATTCCAAAACGCATAGTAAGAATCAAAGACTATGAGCAGCTAGACTGATCTTGACTAAGACACGCATGGGGAGGATACCCACTCTGAGATACTCTGCAAAATAAGAGGAAACAGTGATGCGGGCTCAAAGCATCAGTTTAAAGGAACCCAACTTTGTCTCAGGTGCCCTTTCTGAACCAGGTGCTGTTCTCAGTGTTGAGAAAGTACTAAAAATATCAAACTCATGTAAGTTTTCAAGTATCCAGTTGTAGTAGAATTGGAATAAGAGAAGTTAGTGAAGTAGCAAGCATATAAAATAAGGCAGAAGTCCCTCAAATTGCTAAACAGAGATTGTTTCTATTTTGAGAGATGGGAAAAGGCTTGGAGGCCACTTTTCAGCTGAGCTCTGAAGGATGGGAGGACCCTTCCTGGTAGATGCCAAACATGCTGATCACAGAGCCAAGATGAAAAGGCCAGAGGAGGGATCAGCAGATGGCATAACAGTTATATCACTGGACTCCCATATAGTCAACCACAGTTTGAGCCCCAGACCCGAAGGCTTAAAACTCATGCCGGGCACATGTGTGTGCCCAAAATCCTGAGAGGAGAATGGAGATGAAGGGATTGCAGCGTAGCCATCCCTCTAGAGGGTGATTTCTCGCTTTCTGTCTATTTCTCTCTGTCTCTCTGGTGAGCGTGCTCCCTATAAAAGAAAAAGAAAAAAAAAAAAAAAAAAAAAAAAAAAAAAAAAAAAAAAAAAACCTCTCTAACAAACAAAAAGGCCAGAGGAAGGGATGGCATTTCCTAGGAATAACGGGAGCCAGCGAGCCCTGAGTGCAGGATTCAAGTAGCAACAGAGCAAGAAATGGAACAGGATACCCCATATTTGTGTTGGAAAAAGCAATGTTGTACACTGTAAAAGTATAGAATACTTTATCAGAAAAGTGCTTGCACATCGATGTTTATTGCGGCACTTTTCACGATTGCTAAGTCATCGAAGCAACCCAAATGCCCACGAACTGATGAATGGTTAGAAAAACTGTGGCACATATATTCAATGGAATACTATTCATCCATAAAAAAACAACAGAACCCTGGCTTTTGACAGGAAGTGGATGAATATGGAAGACTTACTGCTGAGTGAAGCAAGCCATGCTATGAAGGAGAGGCATTGTATGTCCCCACTTAATATATACCGAGTATCTGCACTCTATGAATGAAACTAATTGTCTAAAGGATATAGAAACCCAGTATATAGATGTAAATACCAGATATAGTGTGTGTGAAAGAGGAGGGTCTGAGGAAGGACATTTGGGGGAGGGACAGGGAGGAAAAGCATTAATGGCACAAAGAGGTATGGTATTATCTGTTGAAGATGTTTCGTGGTTTTTTATTTTTTTTTTTTTGAGAGGTTTTTGCTATAGGGCGTGTGCGCTCGCCAGACAGACAGAGAGAGACAGAGAGACAGAAAGCAGGAAATCACCCCCCCGGGGGGATGGCCACGCCGCTATCCCTTCTCCTCCATTCTCCTCTCAGGATCTTGGGCACGCACGCACACGCGCCCGGCATGAGTTTAAGCCACTGGGTCCGGGACTCGAACCGCAGTCAACTACGTGGGAGTCCAGTGATATAGCCATTATGCCAACTGCTGGTCCCAAAGATGTTTCATGGTTTTATCGACGGTGCTGGGGAGAAGTGTTCACCTGTTGAAATATCCATTTTGTAAGACAAATATGATTGAATGTATGGAAGAAAATGAAATGAAAAAATAAATGAAAAAATAAATAAACAAAAAGAAGGATATAGTGATTAAATGTAAATTTTAAACATTAATACATTAAATAAAAAGAAAAAGGACAGGAGTTTGTAACTTGGGGCCAGTTCATGAGGCCAGCTTGCACCAAGAAATGTAGAATAGCAACAATGTCACAGGGCAGGGTAGGGAAGTCTTTTCTGGGTCCTGTGAATCAAGCACAGAGGATGTTGGGCAGAGGCAGAGGCAGAGGAGCTGGAGTCCTTGGGCAGAGGAGGCAAGGGCAGAGGAGCTGGAGTTCTTGGATTCCTAAGGTGAGCAGGACACTTTGCAAGTCGAGTGTCTTCACAGCTTTTTTTTAAACCTTGGGAGATAGAATGAATCATAAGGATTTGATTTTTATTTTACTTATTCATTCATTTATTTTAATTTGACAGAGAGAGACACAGAGAGAAATAGAAGGAAAGTGAGAAAGCAAGCCACCAGGCCTGGGACTCGAACTGTGGTTGACCATGTAGGAGTGTCCAGCACCGTAACCACCTGCTGGTCCCAGATTTGATTTTATAGACAAAGAATGCAAGGTGAAGGATTTTGTCCACATCTAGGACTGTAATACAGGCTGCTATAGTTTGAATATGTTTCCTCAAAATTCACGTGTTGAATCACTGGAACAGGATGAAGAGGGTGAAAACATGATCCAGTTATGGTGTTGAAAAGTGGGACTTTTGAAAGGCTATCAGGATTAAGGTTATCAGGGCAGGGCCCTTGTGATGGACTCGGGTGGGTTTACAAGGAGAGTGACACATAGACCTCACCTGGGATGTATCCCTCCTGCCCTCCGCCTTACCACATGCAGCCAGAAGACCGCCTAGAGGTGGCCCCTAGACCTTCAACCTCCAGACCGTGAGCTGAGTAAACTTCTACTCTCTTAAATTACCCAGACTTGGGTCATTTCTGTTATTAGCAATAGAATAAACTGGAACACAGCTGTATCCAAGCCTAGGCTCAGGTTCTTTCTATTATACCTTGAGACCCCAAGAAAGTCCTAAAATTCCTGGAGAAGAGCTTCCTAGAATGATAAAACACAGGATTCAACTTCAGGTCCCTGGCCCTAATGCAGCTCCTTTGCTGTGTTTTCCTGGGCAGCTCTTTGAATCTCTCAGAGCTTCTAGATTGAAATAAAACATGGCAATCAATCATGAGGAACCTATGTGATAAGACATTGAAAGTGCTTTTTAGCTCCAAATGTGCTAAACAAAATTAATTATCATTAAGTCATATTAAATACCAAAGGAATTTCTCTCTACCAATCTCTCATCAGTTCTGCCCCCAAGATTTGGAAAGAAACTTGAGATTTTATCCAAGAATAAAGTGCCAACTCACATTCATTCCCCAAACATCTGTTGGTAAAGAACACATTTCAGAAGTGCTAATATGTTGAAGTATTGTAGTCCTCTCAATTCCAAATAATTTCACATGCATCCCACAGACTGCTGGGAGCAGTTGTAGAAGCTGCTTCCAAATGACTAAAACAGACGGAGGGTTTATTTTTAAATGCACTGCCATTTGTTAAAACAGATTAGTTTTTGAAATTCCCTAAACACCTAAACCCTCAAAAAGAAAAACTGCCTTCTGGGCTTATTGGAAGTTATTTTTGGTGTCTTCTGGGTCCTAGCAAATGTCTGATTTATGAAAGGGCCCTGGAGATATCCCTCCAGGATCAGTCGAAATCTGGAAAATCTATTTTCAATACCAGGAATTAAAAGGTATTTGTGCTCAAACTTCCTGCCACTAAGATGGCCCTACTCCAGAAGACAGATTGAAGAAAACTGGAATCAAAGGATAGAAGAAAGGATAAAGAAAGCGGTGGGAGAGAGGGAGCTTAACTAGCCTGTGGGTCTTTGCACTCCCAGAATAACACCTGGACCCATCCTAAATCTTCAGTTTCAGCCCAGTGTCAATTACTGAGTGCCTACTTACTATAGACAGCGTTGTGCGGGCTGCTCAGGACCCCAGGGAGAGTAAGGCATGCACATCCAATGATCCACTGTGTTTACAGTCTTACGAGGGAGGCAGACTAGGCACTGAGGGAAATCTCCATACCAGAGAAGGAGAGCAGAACAAGCCATGTTAAGGGGCTCCAGATCTAGGTCGCAATGTTTGGAAGGCTTAGGGAAGGCAAAGAGGAGGATGGGATAAAATTGTTCCATGCAAAGGAAGCAGCCTATACAAAGCAGAACAGAACATGGACTCAGGAACATTCATTAGAAAGCTCCTGTGGCTGAAGAGAGAGATGGAGTGGCAGGTGGCAGCATTTCTGTTCGGAATAGTGGCGATGCTGTTCTAGCATCAATTATTTCCAAACAGTGACACTTCTACTCTTCATATAATCAAAGACTTGGATCTCAGGGAGACTTAGTAAGGCTAGGGTGCTGTTATATGGTCTTAGAATTGCTAACAGGTGAAGGAGGGATTAGGACCATGGTTTTGATCTCCATGGTTCTCTATCTTCCCTTAACTTGGGTTACTCTGTAGTCTCCTAATCTCTTTCTTTGCCTTCAGTGGTTGCCTTAAGTCCATCATATACCCAGCTTTAAGAGAAATATTTCTATAAGTCAGCTCTGTGCAAGTTTTCCACCTGCTTAAAAAAAAAATCCATGGTACATCAATGTTCACAGCGCCATTTACAAGAGTCCAAGAGTAGCAAGAACCCGAATGTCCATCAATAGGCAAGTGGAGGGGCTGGCTCCGTGGTGTAGCAGTAATGTGCTGCTCAAGAGAAGGTCCCAGAGATCAGCAGTTAGCGTAATGGCTATGTTGCTGGACTCCCATGTAGTCGACCGTGGTTTACGTCCCGGACCCGGTGACTTAAAACTCATGCTGGATGCGCGCGTGTGTGTGTGTGTGTGTGCCCAAGATCCCGAGAGGAGAATGGAGGAGAAGGGATTGCGGCGTGGCGATCGCCCCTGGGGGGTGATTTCTCGCTTTCTGTCTCTCTGTCTCTCTCTGTCTGTCTGGCAAGCACACGTGCCCTAGAGCAAAAACCTCTAAAAAAAATATAAAAAGAGAAGGTCCCACATGGCAAAGAAATATGAATCCCCAGCCCAGTCAGCCTGAAACACGCCAGGCATGTGAATAAGTGCCCATGATCTGATGGGCTGGAGGGATGCAGGAAGGCTGGAGGGATGAAGGAAGGGAACTAAAATATGAGCAGACCCTATGGAGGGTGCTCATCCCACCCCTCTTCCTCCCTCTGTCACATATGCATGCACACACTCTATCATGAGTAAAGAAAAAAAATGAAATAGATGAGTAATGTCCTAGTCTATGTTTGCATCGCTAGCAGAGACACCTGAGACTGGGTGATTTATAGAGAAATGAGCTTATCAATTCACAGTTCTGGCAGCTGGAAAGTCCAAAGGTATAAATCTGGCATCAGATAAGTCTACAGCCTGGCTTAATGGAGAAGAGAGGATGGCAGGTGCATGCAAAGAGAGAGAGACACATGGCTGTAGGCTGCTCTGTCTCTTATTTTTTTTTTTTTATAGCAATCAGCTCTTGAGAACTAGAACTTATTAGGACCTTCAGGGCATTAATCTATTCATGAGACTGTCACCTCCATGATGCAATCACCATGATCCAATCACCACTCACCAGGTATTACCACCTCTCAACATCAAATTCCAAACCATCATCCAAACCATAACAAGTAGATAAGCTAATGTGGAATACAATTCAGTCTTAAAAATGAGTGGAATCATACAAGTGTATGACAGAGATGAACCTTGAAGTCCTTATGTTAGTGAAATAAGTCAGTTACATGATTCCATGAGGTATGTAGAACAGGCAAACTCACAGAGATAGAGACAGTGGCATAGAGGTTACTGGGGACCGAGGGGAGCCATGGGAGCCATGGGAGCCATGGGAGCCATGGGAGCCATGGGAAGTTATTGTTTCTTGAGTGTAGAGTTTCTGTTTAGAACAACGAAAAATGTCATGGTGATGGCTAGTGACAATAATTGCACAACACTGGCAATGTACTTAATAGTACTGGATTGGACGCTTAAGATCATTAAATGAAATGAACCAGCAAACAAGTAAGAAAACAAATAAATGAACAGAATCTTTCAATAATTCTTCCTGTACTAAGGGTAAAACCCAAGCCATGGAGGGAAGTCAAGCTTCCCTGGGTCTATACCCCACTACTCACAGGACTCTGTTCTCCTAACTGTCCTGGCTGCCAGGACTCTGACTTTAAATGCCTACACAGCCATCAGCATTTAGCTCAGATAGTCCCTCTCTAGGGAGGAAATTCTCCACACTCCCTCCTTCCCCTGTGCTTGGCTGAGGACCTCTCTTTGAGAAGCCTTAAGATACTCTTTTAACATCTTTAAGTGTTTGTACCCACAGCCCAGTAACTACAAGATTCCTGAGAACTGGGACATATGTTACTCATGATAGCATTTTCAGCATTTAGTCCAGCACACTTAAGACAAATTGGGTGCTCAGCAAAATTAGCCGCTAATCAACGACAAAACAATGGCCGTCAGGGCTTATGCTTGTGACCAACCAGGTTCTTTTTTCCGATATAATTATCGTCATCAGAAACATTATTGCACCATCATCACTGTCATCATCATCACCATCATTGTCACTGTCATTACCCAGGCACTTTAGACCATCCAGTAGAGGCATGAGTAATGAATTCGAATAACTAAACCCTAATGAGGTACTTCCAGAAAGCAGACACTTCACCATTTAGAATTTTTAACGCTTTATAAACGAGTGGAAAGTAGTCAAGGAGCCCTGGAATCAAATGTACATGGAAAGACGATCACATCCAAGATCCATGCTGAGGACAAAGGCTAAGAGAAACCCAAACAATTGAAGCCAACTGGCCCTAAGAGGCTGCTCCTCTGCCAGCATCTGCAGCGAGGCAAAATGCAGACGCGCATCTACTCACCATCAGCACAGCCCTCTGGAAGAGTCTGGAGTCAGTGGCCTTGGTCACGAGAAGGTGGATGCTGGCCACATCGGCCCCACCACGGTGTGCTGCCAGAGACACGCGCCGAGGGTCCCCGCCAAATGCTCCAATGTGAGTCTGCACCCAGGTCAGAGCTACCACCTGGTCCAGCAGCCCCCAGTTGCCACTGACCTCGCTGGACCCTTTGGAAGGAAAGAAAGCCTTTTATCCTCTGTGATTTTTCAACCTTAGATTTAACAGTCACGGTGCTGTCTGTGCCAGGCATGTGGCTCCTCCAGGGGACCCGGACTCTTGTTCCCATAGGTTTGGACTATGGGTTTCAAACACAGTGAGGGTTGGGGCAGGCAGGTGACATGGAAGTTAAGGGTGCTGGACTCCCACATGGCTGACTGCAGTTTGAGTCCTGGACCTGGCAGCTTGCTTTCTCTCTCTCTCTCTCTCATCTCTCTCTCTCTCTCCCTCTCAATCAAATGAACATAAGTGAATGAATAAATAAATAAAGCTAAATTAAAAAAAAAAAACACACAGTGAGGGTCAATGAGAACACAAGCTTTGGAATCAGACACACCAGACCTGAACTCTGGTTTCATCTTGGCTAACTAGGGGACCCTGGTCATGTCTGCTCTGAATCCCAGTTTTCCCGTCTTAGGGAGGAGGGCAATTGCTAGGGCAGCCACTCAGACTAAAGACAATGCATGTCCAATTCTACCACCTACCACACCATCTAGTGGGCAGGAGATGGACTTCCTGCCCACATCTGTGACCCTACTGCAGGTGGCTCTTCTGACGACAGCCAGGCCAGGAGGGGGCTCTGGATCTCACCCCTTCCCATCATGTTATCATCTATGGACTTTAATAACATGTGAATGACTTTATTTCTCTTTCCTTTTTATAGAATTTAATAAATATTTGTTAAAAGGCCAGCTCTTTTTTTTTTTTTAATGAAATGATTCAAACACACATGAAAGCACAGCAAAATCATGGTTTCCATTGCTTTTTGGGGGCTACATGTCTACACCTTCCTGGTTGTCCTGTGAATTCCATGAATCTCCTCATCATTCTGCTCCATTAGCCTGTTCTCCTTCATGGGACCTCAAAACCCCAGACCTCATGTGGTCTCACCTGAGGTTCGCACGCTCCTTTTCTGACTTTGTTCTAGGAAATCTCACCAGTTCTAGTTCCCCACCACCTGCACACTGATGACTCCTGGAGCATGTCAGCAGCCAGACCATTCCCCGGCTCCAAACCCCTCACATCTCTCCATGAGGTATCACTTCATGATTAACGGGATTATTACTTCAGTATCAAGTAAGAAACTATGGGCAAGATTCAACATTCCCAAATAGAAGAAGCCAGGAAAAGTCTTACACCCTGATTTCCCAACCTGGTCTTTATAAGTTGAAGAGAACACCAGCTCAGAGCATATCATTCAGAACTCAGAATGATTGCTCCAGCTCCAGAGACCCAGAACTTCTTTAAATGCCTTTCATGTTTTGTCTGGTAAAGCCGTGGGAATGACACATTCCCCACTGCAGACTTCTCTGGGTGGCGTGTAGCTTCCATTTGTTAGGATGAGTGTGTTCATTTGCTTCTAGGTCTCAGCAAGCCCAGGAAAGCTAGGGCACCAACTGAGTAGGACCAAGTCCTGCAAACCTGGAAAGTGACATCCATGGCCTGCATTGCCAGGGACTAGGGGACAGGGATTGTCCCTGACTCTCACTTCCCAAGGGCCAATACTGACATTCTTGGGTCTACAGACTTCTAGGAGGTCAGAGGTAAGGGGCACTTAGGAACCCACTCCTCAAACAAGTGCAGATTAGGCTTCTCTTGGTGCCCAGCCCTATGTTAGGTCACGTAAGGGCAACAGGGCAGACACCAGCCTGAGCTAGCAGCCTGAGGACCACACAGAAGGCAGCTAACAGACAATCATCGTTTGAGGTCTTCGGGTCCCACCCTTCTTTTCCTGGTGAAGAAAGTGACTCTTTTTTTTTTTTTAATTTTTTTTCGAGAGTTTTTGCTTTTGTTTTTGTTTTTGCTATAGGGCACGTGTGCTTGCCAGAAAGAGAGAGACAGAGACAGAAAATGAGAAATTATGCCCCCAGGGGGGATGGCCATGCCGCAACCCCTTCTCCTCTATTCACCTCTTGGTATCTTGGGCATGCACACACATGCGCCCAGCATGAGTTCAAGCCACCGGGTCTGGGACTCAAACCACGGTCAACTACGTGGAAGTCCAGTGACATAGCTATTACACCAACTGCTGGTCCCCAAAAAGTGACTCTTAAGAGCAAAGCTTGTTTTGATCTAAGAAGCGAATCTGAGATCAAGTTGGGACTCAAGTTCCAGTTCACAACCAGAACTCTTTGTCTTAGCATTCAACCCAATTCGACAAGCCTCTGTTGAAATTTCAATGATGTGGAGCTTGCCCCATGGCCTACTGGTAAAGGGAGCTGGATCCCACATGGCTGATCACACTTCAAATCCCAGCCCCCCAGTGACTTGAAGAACACATCGTGTGTGTGTGTGTGTGTCTGTGTGTCTGTGTGTGTGTGTGTGTGTGTGCGCGCTGAAGATCTCAACAGAATGAAGAAATGGAAAAGAGATTAATTAATTAATGGAGAAGAGATTATTAATGGCCATGCTCATTAAATAGGTGTTTCTCCTCACTGTTGTTTTCTTTGCCAAGTGCATGTGTCCTCCGGCAATTAACAAAACAAGAAAATTCTGGGACCAGCAGATAGCATAATGGCTATATCACTGGACTCCCATGTAGTCGACCATGGTTCAAGTCCCAGACCCAGTGGTTTAAACTCATGCCAGGTGCATGTGCATGCATGCCCAAGATCTCTAGAGGAGAATGGAGGAGAAGGGATTGTGGAGTAGCCATCCCCCCTGGGGGGTGATTTCTCACTTTCTGTCTCTCTGTCTCTCTCTGTCTTTTTGGAGAACACACACACCCTATAGCAAAACCCTCTCAAAAAAATTCTATGATGTGATGTGCATTAATAAATTCAAGGGTCCTACTTATGTAAATTTCTCTGTTTGAAAAGCCTTCTCAATTCACTCACTCCTGTGCATCGAGTCTGACCCTCTTCCCAGCCTTCCAGATTCTCTGAGATATATTCTCAGCATGTCTAACCAGACTGGGTGCTCGCTTTGCCCAGAGACTGTACATCCTGCCCTCATTAAACCCCCTACAGTCTGTATGAGGCAGAATCCCAGTTCTCTTCACCCTCAGGGCCCTTCCAAGTCCCCCATGATACCTCAGGCCACACATAAGCTGTGCCCCTGTTGATGTGCAGGGCTGCTGGGGCAGGATATTGGAGAATATTCTCTCAGTTTGCCAGGTGACCGCAGCCCAGCAGGGAGACCAACGTGATGAAGATAGCACTGCTCCCCAGCCCCTGTGCCTGCCCTGACCTGTCCCCAGAGTCCCTCCCCGCCTTCTGATCCAGATCACCCTGCAGACACTCAGTTGTTTCCTGCATCATCTGATGGGCTCTCTTACTCATTTGACTTTTGGTGACTTGAAAAGAGCCTCTTAGCAGGTCCTGGGCTCACAGTGGGTTCTCAACAGACACCCGTATGAAGCAGCATGACAGGTGTTGGCTGCAGTCCAGCTCTACCACTGCCTGGACGTGTGGGACTCTGGACAAGTTACTTAACCTTTGGGTGCTTTGATTTCTCCATTGGTAAGATGGGGATAAAAACACCACCTGCTGCATTTAGTGGCTCTGATGATGGAATTGATGTTTGTAAAGGAAACAGAACTGTGCCTGGCATAAGGAACATGGACTTTTCCCTCTTATATAAGACAGGCTTCGGTTCCAACATCATTTCATCAACGTCCTTAGCAGGGCCTCCTTGTCTGCAGTAGCAGACACAGTGCCTGCGGCCGGTGCTCGCTTGGGCTAGAAACTGCCTGTTCTGGTTAGAGGGGACAGAAGACCTTCCCTAAAGGCCTCCAAGTGCCTCAGGGATGATGAGGTCATGGCAACGTGTGGTTGCTGTTGGCAGCCTAGCCTTCTGTCTAACTCCCAGGCCAAAGCACACTTCCTCTGCCCCCACGTCCTGCAAGGGCCCACGGGTCCGTCATCCACCCTCTCATTCTCTGTTCCTGTATGCTGCTGCCCCAGTTCCCCTCACTGCATTGCTTTGCCAGACAGAAGAAGCTTGTCAGGCACTGGGTGCCCCTGGGGGCTGTCCCACCTGTAGGATCCAGGCTCGGGGGACGGGCCTCCTGTGCCCACCAACTGCCCATTTCAACAGGAACCAAGGCCCCCTTTTACTGTGGCGCTTGGCTCGTCCTTTCCCAGCCAAGAGCATGGTTTGTCTAGTTGGCAAAGTGGCACGAGCTTCTGTTTTCACCTTTCTCTTTTGAAAAGTACCTCTGGAGTCTGGGGCTCCCAGGGACCGTGGCTGTCCTGGGGCACAGAGCTGCAGTCACTTACCACCTGAGGCGATGTGCCCAGTGCGAATGCTCGGCCCGCCTCTGAGTGTCAGGGGCTGCAATTTGCAGGCCACTTTGCAGCAGCTGGGCAGATGACGGGCTGGGAAATGACACAGCTCAGCCCTGAAAGAGCCCCTGTCAGGGCCAACAGGTGGTGTGGCAGTTCAGGCACTGGACTGTCATGGTTGACTGTGTTTTGAGTTCCTCAGCCTGTCTAATCAGACTGGCCACCCAGCCCTGTCTGCACAGGGACTGTGCATGACCATCCACTCTGGGAGGTAATTTCTCTTCCCCTCTCTCTGTCTCTCTCCACTGAGCATACCTGCCCTATGGCAAAAACCTAAAAAAAAAAAAAAAATAAAAAATAAAAATAAAGTGCCCCTGGGTAGGGAAGAAAGGAGGACTAGCACATGTGAGCACTGCTGGGGCCAGCAAGGCCCTGCTGCCTGTCTTTCACACCCTTCATCCGGTAAGCTACCTGCGAGTTTATATCCTTCCGTGGGCAGGTGGGAGCCTGAGATGAGGCCTGGGGAAGGAACCGCACAGCCTCTTGCCCCACAGAGCCACAGAGCAGCTCTCAGGCCCCGTCCTGCTCCATTGCAGGGCCTGTGCTTCTGCAGGAGCCCTGGGCTCCAAACAACCCAGTTTTCCCCACACCTGCGCTCCGACCTGCAGTTTCAACTCTTTAAAAAGGGTGGAATGAATAGTGGGGCACGGGGGAGCCCTAGGGCAGCAGGACTGTTCTGTAGGCTGCCGTGATGCTGGCTGCTGACACCAAGCGTCTGGCAAAACCAGTAGAGCACACGACATGAAGGTGAGCCCTAATGTAAGCTACGGATGTTAGTGAATGATGATGTATCGCTGTTGGTTCAGTCGTCAGGTGTGTCACACTGAGCATGGTGTTATTAATGGGACAGACAGAGGACAGGGAACAGGAGCTGTATGTGAACTCTATATTTCCTGCTAAATTTTTGTGTCAACTTAAAACTGCTCTAAATAAAATATTTTTAATTTTTTTAAATTTTTTACTTTTTTTTTTTTTTTTAATGGAAGAAGATATCGTGGCTGTGTCGCAGGTGCAGGGGTCATTCCCTGAGGCCGGCATCTCTTCCTTTCCTCTTCTACATATGTCCCTTCAGGTGGGGAGCACCTGTTCCCTGCCGTGCCACCCCTCTGTGCTTCTCTGCCCACCATCACTGTCTCTGTGCCTCAGTTTCCTGATTGGGGTGATGAGGGTCTTTGAGCCCCTCTCTGGTCTGAACTGCAGGGAGTCACAATGTACAAGACCCCAAAGTTCAGGAAGGCGAGACGTGCTCGGAGGTGCAGTGAAGAAAGCAGGGAGAAGTGCCTGTGGCTGAATGAGCAACAGCCCGAGCCTGCCCGGGACCGGGGAGGAGGAGAGCCAGGCATCTGCAGCGCTCAGAGGGAGCAGGTAGAATACAGGGCGCCTCCTTGGGGGCAACGAGACTGATGGAGTTTACGGCCCAGTACGCCACGTGGCACTGTGGGGAATGGGGTTCCTCGGCCTCTCCGAGCCCATCGCTCTCTGAACCGACCTCAGGACGCAGCAGCACGGAGCTGCAGAGAGAACCAAATGTGGAAATCCACGCCAAGGGCGGGGAAGGGCGACTTTTCTGCTCTCTTCCTTCTCTCTTGATGATAGGTTTTCCTTTGAGCAAAATGAACAGGCAGTGTAGGTGTCAGTCTGGAATGGGAGGGGATGGGTGTTCTGAAAGCTTCCATTGCCTCCCCACAAGCCACCCCCGCCAGCTGCCAAAATGAGTTTGCCTCTCCAGAATGAATTCTCAACAAGATCAGGCTCTGTGAAATCAGTCCCCCGCCCCCTCGGGGATAGGCGACATATGGAAACTCGCTCCTTCTGTCTGTAAGTGCTCTGAGCCAAAATGTCTGCCGTGTCTGAGAAGATCCGCACGAGAGCATGGCTCGACGGGATGAGGCCTGGCTTTCACCTCCTTTTCGCAGAAAGGAGCTACTGACTCAAGAAACGTCAGGCTCATGTTTGAAGGCAGGAAAGAAAACCCAGGAGAGAGTTCTCCTTCCTTAAAGAAGACAGTAAAGTTGCATGTGAATAATTCTTTGCACACTCTAAAGGCGTCCATAAACCTCAGTTATCACGTTTAGTTCTCAGCACAGGAATAAGAATGGAGATGACTTTCCTCTTAATGCTGAGAACGCTGGGATCTGAAAAGGTCAAAGGAAGGCCCAGGGTCTCTGACAGAGCAGGTCAGAGAAGCTGCACATGGCGTGGGTTCCCAGTGACGCTGCTCCCCTAAAGGAGATCCGACATCTGCTTCTCTCCCATCGCCCACACTCACTGCCTCTTCTGTGGGCCCAGAATCTCCTTGTTTGTCGTCCAGGCTGGACTCTTCCATGGCACTTAAGGCCTCACGTTTGCAGTGCATCCAGCCCTCATTGCTCAGCACCCTGGGACTCTGCTCACAGTGGGTGCCCGCCCCACTCACACATTCCAGCCCAGTCCAGTGTTCCGGACCCTTTGCCCTCCAGGTGTGTACCTATTGCTCCCTAGAACACATTCCAGGTCTTAAAGAAGATACGTGGAAGACAGAAAGGAAGCTCGGTCCCCATCCGCGAGGACTCGCAAAGCCGTTACAGTCTCTAAGGCCCTTTTATATGTATTATTTCTCGAGCCGCACAGTAATTTTCAAAGTGTCTTAGTTCGTTATTGTGCTTGAAACAGTTTCACATGCACACAGATTGAGAATCCCTCATCTGAAACGTCTAGGAGCAAAAGTACTTTGGATTTTAGGCTGGTTTGAATTTGGAATATACGCATATATATAACAAGATCTCTTAGGGAGGGGACCCAAGTCTAAACAGGAAATCCATTTGTTTTAGGTACACCACATACACACAGCCTGAAGGGGATGTTATAGGGGTTCTCATATTACAGCATGCTGACTCTGAGCCCACCACACCAGGCCAGGTATGAAATTTCCACGTAGGTCATGTGGCATTCAAAAAGTTTTGGATTTTGAAACATTTCAGATTTAGATTTTCAAATTAGGGATGCTTGACCTGTAGTAAGTGCTTAGTAAATGGCAACTATTATTCTCATGGATGGGTGTCAACATCTCTGGAGGGCCCCGTGGACATGTAAAATGTTCTGTGGGCCTAACCAGGCTGGAGGGCAGGTGGGGATAGTAAGGTAATGGGGCTTTGAGACAAAAGGGCTGAACACACACAAATGGCAAGCTTCAGCTTGGGGGTCAGCAGTACACCAATACCCACAACTCACCGGAACTCAGGAAACCGAAGACGCCCACGCGGTAGCTGGCAGTGACCACGATGAGGTTGCCAATAGCTGCCAGGAAGGAGCCGTCGATGGCTAGCTGTGCTTCACGTCCCCCAGCCTCCATGGAGTTGTGGAAGAACACCAGTACTGATGCATTGGGGGCCTGTGGGGATTGGAGAAGTGGGGGGCCCATTTTCACCCAGGAGAGTCTACTGAGGGCACCTTCCCATGCAAGGAACAGGATTCTGAGCCCACACAGGGCCCCTCCCACCAACTCTGCCCCGCAGACTTCATGCCCCATTTGTACCCCACACAGTGGGCTAAAGCGTGACCCCAATTCCCACACTGAAGTCCTAACCCCAGTACCTCCAGTTGTGACTATATGCAGAGGTAGGCACCACAGAGGGAATTGCAGTGAAACGGGGATATGTGAATGGGCCCCAATTCAGCATGACCTAAGTCCTTATAAAAAGAGGACGCCTGGACCCAGTGTGTATAAAAGAGAAGCCTGGGAAGACACAGAGGAGAGACCGTCACAAGTCAAGGCGGAAGCCCCAGCAGCACCATCTGCTCACGCCTCAGGCTTGGACTTCTGCCCCTGGAACTGTGAGAATATAAGCTTCTGCTGTCCAAGCCACTGGGTCTGTGGAACTTTATCACAGCCGTCTGAGCAAGCTGCTGAACCCCATTTACAGATACAGATCTTGAGGGTCACGAAAAGTGACGGCCCTTTGCCCACACTACAGAGGGAGCAGGAATGACCCACTGCAGACTGGAGCCACCCCTGGCACCATGCGGTCTTCCGGCACCCCAGCTCTGGCACGTGGTTCATTCCAGAAGAGTGTTGTGTTCCTGGTGATGCCTTTCCATTGGCTGATCTGTGACTGAGACCCCGTCTCAGCAGCACCCAGCTAGAGCTCTCACGAAGGGCCAGGCACTGTCTTGCGTATCTACATTCAGTCCCCACCAGCTCTAGCAAGCTGGAAAACTATTATTATTCATGCTGGGAGACATGAAAGTGCTTGTCTGAGATCACACAACCACAGGGCAGCAGAGCCGGGGTTTGAACCCAGGCTGATCCTCCTGTATTTATATTAGAATACTATGCCCAAGCCGGGAGCGGTGCCCGCTCTGGGCCATGGTGTATGTGAGGGGCTGGGTGACTCACACCCCATCAGGGTCTCGACTCTGACTTCTCACTCCATGTATGACAGGCCCTGGCACATAGGTGGTTCTACACGAAGGCCCTCGCCAACAGCGAACTTTGACCAAGGACCTACTGAACAGTGCTAACCCAGGCACTCAAACCCAGATTGCCTCAGGAGGTCTTTGCCCCACGAAGGAGGTGCCATAAGGACCATCAGCATATCCATTCTACAGGTGTGGAAACAGAGGCTTGGCGTTGGGGATTCACCTGCTACAACTCTCACTGAGTGCATGGGGCCAACCGGAAGCCTGGCCCTGGCTGCCCTCCCAGCACACTGTCCTGGGCTCGTATCTCTATGACACTCCTTCTCATGCTACCACTCAGTGTAACATGGCTTCTTCAAATATGAGGCCATTTAATGCCACAGGAAAAAGCTGCCTCAGGTCGTGGTGTCATCGTTCTGGGGAACGCAGCATGTGGGCCCCAGGCACTCCATCCCCAGGCCGAGGCCAGTGATCTTTTCCCTCAGGAAAGATGGGGCGACGGGACAGCCATGGCAGGTGGCAGCACTGTCTGTCGAGGGCCTTCCCCAGGGGAGGGAGCACTGTATTCAGCGTCGCAGGGCAGCGATCGAGCCCGTCCACTGGCCAATGTGTCCTTATTAAGTGATTTGACCTCTCTTGACCTCAGTTTCTGCACCTTTGAAAAGAGGGGAACGTATCTGTCTACAGTTCAACCACCATCCGTCAATCTCTCTGTCAGTCTATCTGTTTGTCTGTCTGTCTATCTTTCTTCTAGAATTCACGTGAAGACCAATGAAACCATGATTGACACACTCTATAGACTATAAACAGTCATCACCAGTTTCTCACTGTTGCTAAGACAAAAATACACACCAACTAGTCATAGCTAAGCACTCTGGGGCCCGACTGGCCACTGTGCAGTCGTGACTTGCTAGCTGAGTGACCTGATCTGGCTTCCCTACTATGTGATGGGAACATGCTTCTCAGGGCCTCTGAGCATCAGAAGGAGGTGCCGAGGTGTCAGCAGAATGCTGGTGCAGACTGCCAGAGGCAACCACTGCCTTCCCTTCCCCTTCCTCTTTCCGGCCCCTTCAGGGTGCTCCTACACCACCCACGTTCTCCCCCAGGCTGAACCACAATGCCTGTCCATCCTCCGGCACACTCTCTATCAGTCTCACTAGCCCACTCACTCAACTCCCAGTGCCTCTCACTAGCCACCTGTGGTCACTTAGGAGTGGCCACCCAGGAGCGATCACCCACAGGTGTATTGTAGTACTTAGCTCCCATGAGAACATTTTTTTCTCTTTTTAGATTTTTACCATAGGACATGCGCATTCACTGGAAAGAGACAGAGAGGGAGAGGGAGCAAACAAGAGGGAAAGTTAGAAATTGCCCACAGGGGTGATGGCCACACCCACAGTCCCTTTTCTATTTTCCCCTAGGGATTTGGGGCACATACACATATGTGTCCAGTATGTTTTTTAAACCAGTGAGGTCCAGGACTCAAACCATGGAGTCAGACATGTGAGATACAGTGCCTTAACCTCCAGCCTCCTGCTGACCCAGTTCTCAAAAGAACGTAGAGGCCGGGCACTGTTTTCCTCCCCACCTTCACAGAAGATGACGAGTGCACAGGACCTGACTTTGCTCCTCCAGGTCTGTAAGAAGGCAGTGAGAGTGGGGTTGGCCTGGAGCCAGGACAGCAGCTCTGCGGGTACAGCCAGCAGCAAGCAATGTAAAGCTCTGTCACCTCCCTCAGTCAAGGTCCACACTTTGGGATGCAGCCAACAAGAGCTTGCATACTTTTGGAGGCCTAGTTGCAAAACTCATTCAGGTCAACTTGCGTGGCAAACCTCCAAAGCACAGTTGGCCCTCAGGCTAGTAAGCAAGGGGACAAGTAAGTGGTGGCATGGCCATCAACACTAGCTCATGTTTCCGAAAGACCAACATTTCCTTTTTCTCTCATGTACTCTGACCCTTCCCCCCAAAACAGGAAACTCAATGGTCAATGCCAGGACTGTAGCAGGTCCTCAGACATAAGCTTCAAAACAGAGCACAGCTAGATTCAAGGTCAAGTACCAAACCCCACCCTCCTCCTGCCTCTACTGAGAGTCTGGACAAGAACTCCACAAATGCTCAAGGGCCTTCCAAGGAGAGCATTCCACTGTCACAAGTGCAGTCTCCTTTGGATCCACGTCCCTCTCCCCGAGCCTGCAGCCTTTTCTGAGATTCCAGTCTTTATCGCTGGCCCTCATTCACCTGCAAAGCTCAGCACCCTCCCTCCTCCATGGCCCTGCCCAAGCCTCACCTCCTGGCCATCCCACTGGACACCTCCTTCCCTTGTCTAGCTCACTGCCCTGCTTACTTGTCTTCAGAGTCTTATTAATGCCATAACTTTTCAATATTTATTTGCTTATTCATGTATTTTTGCCCCTCCAATGATACCAACTGTATTTTCTTCATGGCTGGGCTCCCCCTACCCTGGTGCCAGGCCATCAGAGGCCCTTCATGAATATTTCCTAGAGGGCCGAGTGGGGGATAAGGATGTGTGGTTCACCCCAGATGGTATGGTAAGGAGGATGTAGGGAAGATCAGATGAGGCCATGGGGGAATCAAGAGGCCCTATGCCCACCCTCAGCCATTCAGGCCTTCACAGGCTCAGGGCAGCCCAGAGGTACAGGAGGGCACGTGGCCAGCAGACCTCTGAGGAGGAAAGAGGTCAGTGCAAGCAGCTGTGAGGACAGTGGATTACTAATGGGGGGACGTTCAGGGCAGGTAGAGCTAGCGCTTCCCAACTCACCACATTCTCAGGGACAAACACATCGAGGTACAAACAATCTTCACTGACTCTGGGAGACATGAGTACTTGGGAGCCAGGCTGCCAGCAGCTGATCCTGCAGAGACAGACCTCGTGACTGCCAGGAGAAACAGCCAAGGGGACATCCCCATCCTCCCTCCCTGTCTGCTGCCCATAGCCAAGCTCACTGCCCTATTCCAGAAGCCTGGCATCCCAGCAGCTCTGCGGCAGTTAGGCAGCTTTGGGAAATGAGAGTGACCAGTGAGTGGACAGAATAACAGGGTGCCCATCTCTCTCGCTGGCCACTAGAGAGAAGGGTGCTGACCCAACAACCCAAGGTAAAGGAGGAGGCTGTGAATGTGGCTGGGAACCTTGGCCCTTCCTTGTTCTAAGTGAACAGACCTTTGACGGGATGAGTGTTTGACCTGCTTTCTGTACCAGTGCAGAGTGCCACAGGGCCAGTTTGGGCATTCCTTGGTATAAGACCTAATGCCACATCTGGGACCATGTGAATGGCAGCATAATGGTAATCGGCCCACAAAACTAACGGACTCACCACCTAAGCCTTACCAAGTCTGAGCCACAATGACCCAACTTCTCCAATGTAATCCCCTCTCCACATGCTAATGTGACTGGATCACCTCGACTGTCGCATGGGTATATCCCAACATGCTGAGATGCTCTAATTAGTGTGTGCTTGTTCTTCTCATTTCCCAGCGGTGGAGTGGACTTAAACCCACACCTCTCTGCATTCACTTCCACACCACTGCTCTAGTGGAAGCCTTCCTCATCCTTTTCCTGGAAAACTTCAAGAGTCTCACATTGTACCTGGCCATGGGCCTGAGACCTGCTTAGCAGTCAGCCATGGTGGTGACAGACGTGGAGGATGCAGCTGCCTGAGGACAGAGCCACAGGATGCCCATCAGAAGGGAAGTGCAGGTGGCCAGGGCAAGGACACTCTTTGCATAGTATTTTGGAAAAATTTACAAACTTGCCCAATATATCTATCCGTCTAAAGTGGTGCATGCATGGAAGGGAGTGGGCAACACTGAAAATTTTTATGAGAAGAAAATAGGATATTGTCCCTATTAGGAAAAAAAAAAAAGAGTCCTTAACTTTTTTCATTACTCATTTACTTTTCATTCGATGCTACACTTCTCAGCTCTATTAAAGTCAGATGTGGCCAGGAGACTTAGTTCAGCTACTGCTATATTGTGAAAGTGCTTTATGTACCCCACTTCCAGGCCTGAACCATAGGAGGCTCCCTGTAGATTCTTCCACAGTCTCCTCAATGCAGTGTCCAGTGGGACCTTGGAAGATTCATGCTGAAGAACGTAGAGCCCCCATCAGCCTGGGTCCCTCAATCACTGCATGGAGTAAAAGCACGTGGCCCCTCTATCACAGGCAGTCTTCACCTGAGCTAAACAGTGATAAGTCACACGTACTGGAGGGTTTATCTGCTATAGCAATTAACACTACCCTAACTAATACATCCCTCACCTCCATAGAGTGCTCAAGTCAGAACGCACTGCTCTGCTACAGAATCTCACTGTAATGGATTAAATTGGCAGAGGGCTTTTCTGGGCATTCACCAAAATGTCTTCCACTCAACCCATACCTTGGCTTGGTGGCATCCCAGGACCCTGTCCAGTTCGAGGGCTCTGGCGCCCGGAAGCGGTTCTCTGCCAGGGGCGGAGCTGCATATGGAACTCCAAGGAACTGGTCCACTTGCTTCCAGAAAGTGCCCACCTGGATGGCCTGGGACCTGCCCAGCAGCTGGCCATGGGTAGCAATGGGCACAACAGGTGTGGATCCCTCCAAGCTGGGCAGGGACATGCCTGTTGGGGAGGGAAGGGGGGCAGTGAGTGCTCTGTTAACTGGTATTTTGAATTCACCTTAAACAAAAGAAAAAAAAAAAAAAAAACACTGCTGTTCACACCTAAAAATTGCCAGCAATTCATTCAGACCCCCATTGCTCATGTCTACCAATTTATTTTTCAATGTGAATTAGGTAATAGTAATAGGGGCCTGATGGTGAAGCAGTGGTAAAATTTGATGTTCTGTGAGGCCAATCCACATGGGAAGGTTTCGAATTCACATCTGAGGACCTCCCCAAGTGGGCCAGGCGTGCACGTGCCCAGGAGCCAGGGCTGGCTGAGCCTGGGGGTGGAGAGCAGTGTGAAGACTCTCAGGGAGGTGCAGTCTCTGTATCTTGTCTTTGTCTCTATCTCTGTTTCTCTTACTCATGGATAAAAACAAGTACGTAAATTTAAAAAATAACAATAGTAATCATAGCACAGACTGCCGATTTGAAGAGGCACCAGCTACATGCCCAGTGCACTGCCGATCCTCCTGCCCACCTACTAGAGGATGGATTCTTCCCAGTCGGCCCCACGGCAGGTGCTGACCCAAGCCCCCAGCCCCTTACAGTGCACCCTGGGGGCTTTCAAAATCACCCTATGAACACAACTCAACCCTCTAAAGAGGTCAGTGGTAGAGTCCAAGATAAACACATCATTTATTACTCTGGTTCCATGTGTGGGTTTTCATACTAAGAGGGATGAATAAAGAACATAATTTCTTCAATCACTTCAAGTCATATTTTGCCACCTAATGAGTTTGCCACGATCTTATCAGCAAAACAAAACGAAACAAAAGAAAAATCTTTTTAGAACTTGTGGATTTCAGAATTGCTGGGGAGGGATTGTAGGCCCGGTATTAGTGAGGAAATCTGTCTGGGGACGGAGGCTGGGTAGCCCGTCAGGACCACAAAGTGATGTGGAGTTCAAAGCTGCACCTATCTTAACCCCAGCACTGATGGCATCCTGTTCACCAGGGCCTGGGCGTCTCAGCTTTACCCTCTCTGTGCCTCTGCTGCCACGGGGCTGAGCTGCTCCTGTGTTCACATCCTCACCCCACCTGGTCCATGAGGCTGAGGCTGGTGCTAATGGGTACCTCTCTCTGCTCCTGCTCCACCACCCTCCCTGCCCCTCCTGGATGCTAATCACCAGCGACGTTTATCAGCCTCTCTGTAGCCCTGTCTCATTTCTTCTGCTATACTTTCCTTCATCCATTCATTGATTCTATAAACTTTTGCTGGGCCAGTGCTCAGAGCCAAGTACCATTGTCAGGGACTTGATACAGGCCCATGTCTGGTTCCTTACAAGACCTGGGCCCTTGCAGAGGAAGCAAGAAACACGGAGAGATGCCGTGTGTGTGTGTGTGTGTGTGTGTGTGTGTATGCGCGTGTGCGCGCGCGCTCGTATGTGTGTGTGTGGCGCCAGTTACTGTTTCTAACAGGTGAGTTTGGTCTGCTCCACTCTACTCTCACTAATTGAAAGACAAAACTTCCTGTATTCTCTGCAACACCTTCTTTAAAAATATACAGATGGTCCCAGCAGGTGGAGGGGTGGTTAAGGAGGCTAGATTCCCACATGGCTGACTACGGTTTGAGTCCTGGACCCAGTTCCTTGAAAATCACACCAGGTAAATGTGTGTGCATGCGCATGCCAAGAGAATGGAGGAGAAGTGATTGCAGCATGGCCATCCCCCCAGGGGGATACTTCTCACTTTCCCTCTCTGTCCCTCTCCTCTCTGGCAAGTGCAAGCACTTATAACAGAAACCTAAAAGAAAACAAAAAAATATAGATGATCCTTGAACAACATGGGGTTAGGGACATAGATCCCCTGGACAGTCAAAATCTGCACATACTTTTGACACCCCCCCCCCCCCCAATAAACGTAACTACTGTGAGGACCACACAGTGATGCAAGATTCAAAGCTAAACCTTTCTGAATTCTATGGTTGACTAGAAGCCTTATAAATAACATAAACAATCCACTTACACATATTTTATAAGTAACATGTGTTACATGCTGTATTTTTACAATAAAGTACACCAAAGAAAATGTTATTAAAAAAATCATAAGGAAGAAAAAATGCACTTTACAGTACTTACTATATCCAATATATTTACTGAAAACAATCCATATGTAAGTGAACTCACATAGTTCAAACCCATGTTGTTCAAGGGTCAACCAGATATACTACGTATTATAGTGATGACTTAACAGAAGTGTGGGAGAGGAGCAGACAGAGGCGTGTTCACTCCTGAAGAGCTTGGTATAATGCAGTTTCTCAGCCGGAAGGGATTTTGTCCCCAAGAGGCATTTTTGGTGGTCACAGGAGTGAAGAGAACAATGTAACCGGCATCTAGTGGGAGTTACCCGAAGTGTTGTCAGACATCCTAGAGGGGACAGCCCTCCTCCACCCAAAAGAACTCTCTGGCACTAAATCAGCAGGTGCCGAGGCTGAGCAAGCCTCACTCGCTGTTCATGACTTTCAGGGTCCTGGGGCCAGCATGGTGAGGGGAAACAAGAGATGGTCTGAGAAGTCAAACCAACCTGTGTTTTATCAGGTCATCAGGGAAGTCATGATGGATTTTTGTATAGAAAAATATGTCATGACTTCCCTGATGACCCAATGCATGATAGAATAGCCAAAACTGAGGACAATTTCATAATTTTTCTGACCTTCAATTCTCCTGCTTGTGAAATAGGAATGACAGTAGCACCTGCAATACAATACCTTCAGGAATAAATAACAATCCTGGAATGTCACTAGTCCAAGCCTGGGAAATGACAGGAGTTCAACATATGGATGGATGGATGAGTGGAAGAAATGGAAAGATGGAGGGGAGGAGAAAGAAGGGAGAGAAATAAAGAAGAAAGAGTGGACGAAGCTTTTTCTGCTATGTAAACATTGGAGTACGAATTAGAACTGAAGATGGAAACTCGAGGTGGAAAGAAACGGTTGCTGTTTTTTATCTAGCCTCAATCACGAATCATGACTGATGCCTCCACCCCCCACCCCCCAGTTTCTTCTCACAAGATTTCCCGTTACAGTCGTAAATCAAAGGGTCTTGGGCAAGCACTCAGCACTGCAGCTGCTCAAGTGGCAGAGCCTTCTCTTGCTACGCAGGAAACAGCCACGTTTCACCATGACGTCATCCGAAGGTGGGAGCAAAGCCAGGGAGGTACAGAACTGAAGGATTTCGAGGGAATGCAAGCCTTTTCCCATAGACATGGCACTCGGGCCTCTGTTCAGAGACTGTCCAGTGGATCCCAGACTAAAGGAGTTCAAACATGGGAAACCGGAGGAAGGACAGTTCTCCCGTTAGAATAATTGTGCAGAAACAGTGCATTCTTTCCAAAGTACCCCCGTCGTTAGACCACGTGACTGGCTGGGTTAAGGAGAGGGATCTGTGCTGTGTGCAGAGCTGTAAATCATGTCTCTGCTAGGTGCAAGTGCACACGCCTCTTCTTTAGGGAGTGAGCAATTCACATTGAATTTTAGTCACACTAAATTAATAGGAAGTGGCTTTATTGTTTTACAGAATTGAAACCTCAATGTTACAGCATTTCTTGGCAGAACTACCAACACGGATTAGCTATGCTATTGGTGAAATGTACTATTAAAATCTATCTACTGGGTCAATGGAAAAGTCATGATGCATTTTTCCTTAGAACAAAATACGTCATGACTTTTCCGACGACTGAATAGCTTGGCTAAACAGCATAAATGTCACTAGACAACAGACAGACAAAACTTAAGATTAAGGGCCCAAGACTTCAGAATCTAGGAATAGAACATTCCCAGGCCTGGGATTAGGGGCACAAAACCCCATATAGTAAAAAATTCTCACGGTCTGAGGCTGAGGTAGAGGAGGGGGGCAGAAGAGGATGGTATCGTTGGTATGGAGATACTGAAGAACTGTCAATGATTTAGAAGGGAGTGGGGCCAAATCCAGCTGCTATGTGGTTTTATAAATGAAATTTTGCTGGAACATTTCCACACCCATTGGCTTACACATTGTTATCACTGCTTTCATGCTGCAGTGACAATTGAGTGCTTGTAACAGATATGTACAGTTGTACAGCCGAAAACATTTATCATACAGGCCCCATACCTTTATTTTTTTTTTGAGAGGTTTTTGCTATAGGGCACGAGCGCTCACCAGAAAAAGAGAGAGAGAGACAGAGAGACAGAAAGCGAGAAATCACCCCCCAGGGGGATGGCCACGCAATCCCTTCTCCTCCATTCTCCTCTCAGGATCTTGGGCACTCACGCACACGTTTAAGCCACCGGATCTGGGACTCGAACTACGGTCAACTACATGGGAGTCCAGCGACATAGCTATTATGCTAACTGCTGGTCCTGACAGGCCCCATACCGCACAGAGAAATTTCATGACTTCTACTCTAGGAGACAAGATGGTAGATGTACCCAACACCGTAACAGTCATTACTTTCATCTAGTCAACATGTCTGATGGGAGAGGGGCATCCCCCAGTTCCGCAGCTCCTGGTTCTGTTCAATAGCTCTTACCGATTGTATTTAGTGATGGATTTATATGCTCCTCTCCCCTTATCTGCCTCATCCTTGCATCCTCGGCACCCAACCCAATGTCTGACGTATGTTTTTATACTAAACTCAGCCCGAGAACAGCTTCCTTCTCCCAAGCCTGTGTTGTCGTAGTTAGGCAGCGTGGGTATGTGGGAGATGATCGTATCTTAAGATAAGAGATGTGAGGGACCAGCAGATGACATAATGGTTACGTCACTGGACTCCTACGGTAGTCGACCGTGGTTCAAGCACCAGACCTTGTAGCTTCTAGCAAAACTATCTTTAAAAAAAAAAAAAAAGATAAGTGACATGACTTCATGTTCCCACTCTGTCATGGCTAGCTTTGTGAAATCAGACACAAGTTGGGCTATAATCTCTTGATCTCTAATATAAGGGTAAAGACCCTATCCTGCCACATCACGGGGTTAGTGCGAGGACCAAATGAGATAAAACATGTGAAAGAACTTCCTATTATGCAATATAAGAATAAAAAGTGACCTATTTAATTATTTCACTAATAAAACAAAGACCAAAATGGCTTCTGTAACTCATGAATAAATTAATAAAAATGATAGTGAAGTAGGAGTTTTTCCTACCTTCTTTCAGTTTACCTCAGCTGAGCATTCAGGCCAGGCCTTAAGTATTTCAAAGCCACTGTCCACCCATTCACTATGTGCTTGGACAGTTTCTACCAACCATACCCAGTTTCCCAGGAATGGCCACAAAAGCATAAGCCTGGGCTTACCTGGCTTCCGGTAGATGTGAGTGGCCTCTTCACGGAGCAGAAGTTGGCAGTTCTGGCCCTGCAGGTTATGTGTGCAGCTTTGGGTATCAGCATAGAACATACACCTCACAGCACCAGGTCGGGTCTGAAGAGTGGTGACACGGCAGGCCTGGTGACGGGAACATTCTGTAGAGGACAGGGAAACAAAAAATGAAGCATAAACCTGAGATAATATCTCACTCAAGCAATTGTGTGTTCGTCCACTCATCATCCATCCACTCGTCTACCCTCCATCCATCTACTCATCTGCACTTCCACCCACCCATCCATAAATCCATGCATCCATGCATTTATTCTTCCATTATCTACCTGTCCATGTGTTTGTCAATCCACCCATCGTATGATGTCTCATTCATTTGAGCACCTACTTGAAATCCTAAGCACTGTGCCAGGGAATGAGAATAAAAAGGTGGCAGTGGGAAACCCAACCTTCCCATCAATCTATTTTCCATACAATATTCAGGGGTTTTTTTTGCTTATTTTCTTTCAGAAATATATCCTTTACCTACTTTAAAATACCAACATGGCAACGCGGTTCCCACGGGTTTTAGGATTAAGTCATAAGTCATTAAGACCCTCCATCTCTAGCCCTTCCTTCCTCGTTAGCCTTGTCTTTCTCTGTCCCACTCCACTGCCTCCTCAGCCAGCATTATAGCCCAAGGTGAGAGGTCCACCAGGGATCATGTGCTTTCCCATGCACGCATTAGACAATTTACAGTATTTCATGACATCTGGCACTAAGAGCAGCTCTGAAAACAGTGCTGCTTCATTTGGTTGGGCAACCTAAAGGCCTTATTCGTATCCCAGTCTCTGTGAATGGCACAATCCAGAGTAGCACAGTGAACAGCCTATACATCTGTACATACTGACTCTGGGATAAGCATGGCTTTGCACATACTCTCATCCAACCTTTCAGAAGAGAAGATTCAGGAGATTTATGAAATCTTAAGAGGGGTGCAGAATCTTGGAATGGTATGACTATTATCTGACTTCAGCTCCTCAGAAGTTAAAAGTCTTTGTAGAACATTCCTATCAGTGATGACCTAGTTCTTGTTTGAAAACCACCCAAACCTGAAAACTAAAGAAGTGTACACCTGTGAACAGCTTTACAAATTATTAGAAAGTTCTTCATATTGTATTTTAAAATTTCTCTTGAAGTTTGAATTGTACCAGTAAGTCTTTAACTTTGCCCCATGAACCTGGTCAGAACAACTGTACCTCCTCCTCACCTGATGGTCCACCTGTTATCTGAGGACAGCCATCAGTGCTTCCACAAATCTCAGACTAACCTTCTAGATCCTTCCTAGCTTAGTATTTCCCATTTGCAGGTTGGTGCATTCCTTTGGAGACACTTACAATGGGCTGCTGTGTGGGAGGTGAGAAGACTCTACCATCTCTTCTCACCTAGGATAATTCCTTTCTGTCAAGCACTCAAAATTATCATGGACTCTCATATGTGTTTATGAGGTCAGAATCTTTCATGGGGACCTGTCCTACCCTATCTGGGAGGTGAAAATTCCCCTTACCCAACAGGCAGAGGTCTTGAGCAGCAGAGAAATTGCTGACAGCATCTGTGCTGATGTGAGCAACATCGAAGTTTCTGATGGTTGGGTCAACAGCCACTGAAGAGAGGGCCAGAGACTGCCACGAGTCCAGAGAAACTAGAAGAAAAATCAGGGACACTTAGGTGCAGTTATCGCCTGGTGCATAATGAAAACAGCTAAGTGCTACCCCAAGTCTCCAAAGGTAGCTCAGGGGTGTTCTCCTCGGGTGACTCTATGCTTTTATCTCTCCATTGAATGACTATGTAGTAAATTTTCTGTGAGCCAAGCTCTGTGCTCAAGCCTAGAGATGCAAAGGTTAAAAAAAAAATGAAAATGACTATTTCTATTAAATAGTTCATAGTAGAATAGAAGTTGGGCAGAAAAGAAAAGCAGTTACAATGCAATAGTTAGCATAACACCAGGTAATAATGATGATAATAGACAGCTCAGGTATACTATGTGGTACTATGCTTCGATCTTCAGAGACACTATATCACTGAATCCTCCCAAGCGTATTGCTGTCTATAGTAGACACTGTGGTATGCTGCCCAGGTCCCCCTCCAAGACTGAGGTTTTCATTTCCCAAACTGTTGGGAGGTTGATGGCTAATGGCTCCAGACTAAGTTCCTCTCCAAGAATTGCTCTTGGTCTAACAGAACTACCTTCTATCCCCAGGAACTGACTGTATCCACAAACAAGCCCACATTGGTAGATAATGGCTCTGCCCCTTGTCCTCAAATAGGCAACTCTAACAGGCCAGCACAGCCTCTGAGCTCACAGGACAATCAGTGGACAGCTGTTTGATTTACATTGAAGTTCTCATTCCTCTGCCCCTTCCTGCTCCATAATTCCTTACCAGTGTTGGTCCCAAGAGCACTCTCCACCAAACTTTCTGCATACAAATTGCCATCTCAGAACATGTTTCCCATAAAGCCCCAGATAATACAACCTCATCTTCATTTAAAGATGAAGAAAATGAGACACAGAGAGGTGAAAATGACTTGCCCAATAGTGTACTACTCTCAAGCAGTGGAATGGAGTGGGAACTGTCTCTGCAACTACAGAGCCAGAACCATTCGATTGCTCCCTGGTGCTGCCTCCCAAGTCCTGTACATGGGACTTGGCTGGCTCAGCACATGCCATGATCCTGCTTGGGCTGCTATAACAGGGTAGACTGTGTAACTTAAACAACAACTATTTATTTCTCACAGTCTGAAAGTTGGATGTTCAAACTTAGGGTGTCAGCATGACTGGGTTTTTGCCAAGGGCCATCTTCATGGTCTACAATTGGCAACTTTGGCAGAGCCAGAGAGAGAGAGAGCAGAAAGCTCTCATGCCTCTTTTTAGAAAGGTACTGAGGCCAACATGTGGGCTCCACTCTCAGGATTTAATTGCCTCCCAAAAGCCCCACCTCCTAATGCTACTCCATCAGGTATAGAAATTTAGAGGGGGATATAAGCTGCAGTCCACACTATGTCACTATATTTTTTTTTAATTAAAATAAAGAGAAGAAAAAAAGAAAAGATTCGTCCAGAGAAGTCACTAAATAATGTAACTGGATTTCACATGGGTTCGGCTTCCTCTTGGAAGATGAGTATTAATTGCAAGAGTACTGCAGGCTCCTGGCAAACAGCAACTCTCATGGTTGTTACCAAGATTTCCCCAACTTTCATGTGTCATCATGTTTTTGCATCCATGGTCCTGGAGCTGTGGGTACCATCCTTGGAATCAGCGACTGTGTCTTTCTGAACTGGAGACCTGGCTTGCCTGCCAGAGACTCTGGGCTTTCATTTTCTTAAGCATCATCCACAAGTTGCTATTTTCGTGGTCAATACAAGTGGCATTTTTGCAACACGACCAAATGAGGCTGCATATTTTTAGATATTGAGTACACTGCAATTTCTGGGAAAAGTTATGATAGGGTTTCAGGACCAAACTTGCCAATTACGGTCTTAAAATGGAAGCTTTGGCCACACTGTGTTTAGGTTGATGTCTGGGGAAAGCACTATAATTAAAGAGCAAACATAAGCTCCAATGTGAACACTGGCTCATCTGTCACCACTTCAGGGCCTGGGGCCAAGTCCTTGTCATGCTTCCCTCCTGCCCTCACGTCTTCAAGCCTGTAAGGACCCCAGGATGAGCCACAGATGTTCAAAAGCCATCTGAAGGCCTACATACATCTCATGAAAATATGAGAACTCTGTGGATGCAAAAACATGGTGAAGCATGGAAGTTGAGGGATCTTGGTACCAATTGTGAGAGCTTACTATGTTCCAGGAGCTCAAAATACCATTGCATTTAATATTCATGATAACATACAAGGTAGGCACTATTACTATCATGTTTTACAAAATAGGAAACAGGCAATCCAGTCCATGCTCTTTGGCCTAGCCGATTGGCTTAGCCAGCATTCTCTCCA
The DNA here is from genome assembly GCA_026018925.1 of Tupaia tana. Classification (NCBI taxonomy): domain Eukaryota; kingdom Metazoa; phylum Chordata; class Mammalia; order Scandentia; family Tupaiidae; genus Tupaia; species Tupaia tana. Next base: position 84,893,349 of record JAKSZU010000008.1, on the reverse strand, counting down.
CCAATTAAGTGGCAGTGCTAACTAGGGCTTCAGCTGCAGCTCCCTTAAGTACAAACCCCAGAGTCTCCAGCACTGCCCTTCTCTCCAGGTGAATGAGATGGCAGAGGTTTCCAACTCACCCAAAAAATGAACCCTTTACAAACTGCAGTCAATGGTTCATTTTCATTTTGTTATTATTCTTTAGATTGCAATGCCAGTGTGATTCATTAAAAAATTCAATCTCTTGGGGCCAGCAGATGGCATGGTGGTTAAGGCGCTGGACTCCCACTTGGCTAAAGAGAAGGGATTGTGCATGGCCATCCTTCCCAGGGGAATGATTTCTCACTTTCTCTCTCTCTGTCTCTGGTGAGCACACGTGCCCTGTGGCAAAAGCCTAAAAAAAAAAAAAAAAAAAAAAAAATCTCCCCACGAATTTGAAATACATGCTTATCATACATTGATTTTTATCACCTGATAGTCAGAGTGTTTCTACAATATTTCACTTGGTAAAGTATCTTCTTGGTTATTTATCTTTTGGGATAAAGATTAAAACCATTTCATCAAGTTTCAAAAAAGTGCCTTTGGGTTATTACTTGTAAAGATCTTGAAGTTAAATATTTGAAAGTTTTTTCATTTAAATTTTATTCTGTTTGATACTTGATGTCATTAAGAACGCAATGAGATGTTTTTCCATTGTGTTTGCTGAATGGTTGGTGGCATAAAGAAAAGCTCACCATCTATGTGGTCTTTTCTTTTTTACTTTTTTTAAAATTTTTCATTTAGTTTATACATTCAGTCACTGTACATCACTTAGCTTGTAAAGTGAATTTATCCTCCATGCATATACTTCACACCAGTCCAGTTGAGGATTCTATACACGTTATCATCAACAGGTAATAATCCATTTCTGTGTCTCATAAATGTCTTGCCTCTCTAGTTTTCTCCTTGATTTCTTTCCTCACACTCTCCTCTGTGTTCTTCTTTTCTAACAGACACCTTGCTGAGCTCGCCAGTGATGCCTTTCAGGCACAGGTGAGCCTTGGCTCTTCCCTGTGTGGCTACTTTGAGATGGGAGAAAACTGCAGTGGCGTGCCTCGGTGGGGCTCCAGTCGGCCATCCCCAGTATGAGCTAATTCTGTAGCTCTTTACTGGCCTCCTCCTTACTGGTTGTCAGAGGAACCACCGAGAGCAAAAAGATGGCAGCATGGGAAAACCGGCTAGTTAGCCAAGAACTTCAGGATCATTGTTCCTGTCTGTCGGTCGTTCTCAAACTTTGGTAAGTATCAGACATACTTGAAGTACATGATAAATATTCCAAAGCCCATTTCAAAGATCTAGGCCTCTGTATTCTTTACCAACTTTCCCAGTAATCCAGACACATATCCATGTTTGCAAACAACTGTCTACACAGTCATGAAATACTACCTTAGGAGTTTGTTTTGTTTGGACCATAAACTGCTAGAGAAAGAGACTTAGGCTTGAGAACAGAGACCATTCTGAGTTCAGAACCTCATTTAGCCTTCATCTCTCTGTTTAAAATTTACTTGTTATTGGTTGGCAAATTATAAATGTATGTATATTTTTGGAGTACAGTATAATGTCATCATTTAGGCATATGATGTAGAGGAATCACTTCTCTGAGCTCTATTACTCTGCATGGTGACTATAGTTCATACTAATGTAGTCTATATTTCAAAATTGCTTAAAAAGTAAATTTCAAATATTCTCAACACAAAAATGTGCTAAGTATTTAAGGTGACTGATAGGTAATCATTCCATATTCTCTTATTACATGTAAATTAAGTTAAAATCTGGACTAGAAAATACTTGAAATTTTCCATTTACATACAGAGGACTTCTTTTTTTTAATTCATAGATTTCTTCCATGAGAGAAAGAGAGAGAGAGAGAGGCACCCCCAACAGAGTGCTCATGCTGCAACTCATCCCAGTCCCAGCCAGCCTGGACCATGAGTGTGAGAGCACTCAAACGAGGACCTTCCCAAGTGGGCCTCAGTTACCACCACACACCTGCTGGCCCTGAGGAGCTTTTCCAATTGACCTTTCTTTCTTCCTTTCTTCCTTTTCCTGACCTCAGGGAAAAAAGAAGTGCTTGATCTCAAAGTTTAGAGTATTTTCAACTACTAAAAAGTGTCCCCAAAAGGACACATCACTGCTAATACAGCAGGACCAGGTCTGCTGCCCTCTGGCTGGGGGCTAAAGGTCAGCTCCTGCTCTGGCCTTGCCTTCCTCATTTGGGGAAGGGGAGAAATACCTTTTGGCGTGCCCCTATCAAACCAGTAGCAAATGTCTAACCCTCTTGCTGACATTCAAATAATCACAGACTCAACTTTTAATAGGAGGGTAGGAAATGGCAGAGGGTGAGAGGGAGGAAATCGAGGAGATAAAAGAAAGAAGTAAAACGGTTAAGAAACACACAGTGGAAAATTATCTGTTGAGGATAATAGGTGTGGTAATATCTTTGATTGGGCCAACATTCAGTGTGTTCTGGGTGGGAACATTCGTTTTGTATGCTACACAGTGAATAGATGTAAAATAAAGAAATCATTTTTTTTTAAAGTTCATAGGATTTCCTTAAGAATCACCAAGAACAAAAACAACTATGAGTGTAAACTTCTAGGCATAAAGAGCATACAAGATCCTTACTAGCTTTTCATACCCAGGTCTGAAAACAGTCCCTTTAGTACTTGGTGTAATGACTGGTTTTAAACATGGAGAAAGTGAAGAAATACTAGAGGTGGTTTCTGTGCCTACCCAGGCTGGCTGTAGTAAATAGCAACATTTTTTTAAGAGATTTTTTTTGGGGAGAGGTTTCACTATGGGGCACCTGCGCTTGCCAGACAGACAGAGAGAGACATAGAGACAGAAAGCGAGAAACCATCCCCCAGGGGGGATGGTCACGCCGCAATCCCTTCTCCTCCATTCTCCTCTCGGGATCTCGGGCACGCACGCACGCACACGCGCCCAGCGTGAGTTTTAAGCCACCGGGTCCAGGACGTGAACCGCGGTCGACTACGTGGGAGTCCAGCGACATAGCCATTACGCTAACTGATGGTTCCCAAGAGATTTTTGCTATAGGGTGCTTGCACACTCCAGAGAGACAGAGACAGAAAGCAAGAAATCACTCCCCAGGGGTGATGGCCACACTTCAATCCATTCTCCTCTCAGGATTTGGAGCATGCATATACACACACCCAGCATGAGTTTCAAGCCACCGGGTCCTAAACTGGAACTGTGGTTGACCACGTGTGAGTCCAGCACCTTAACAACTACACCACCTACTGCCCCAAACAGCAAATTTTTAAGGGTCTCATTAGAAAAAACCTTTCAGTCCTCAGCAAACCTCCAGGCCCCCAGAGATAAGAGAACAAAACAGATTCAACTCTGCTTTCACAGACTTTTGTGCACGCTCAGTATGAGTGTTTACAGGATGACCTGGGATCTGATCCCTGACCCACCACGTGGCTCCAGCATTCCAGCAGCACACCAGCACCTATGCCATTGCAGCTGGGCCAAAGGATTACTGGATGAAGCAATCTGCTGACTAATTAGTCACACAGGAAGTGAATCATGGACAGCCGATTTCGTAACATCTCACTTTTATTTGGTGCATCCCAGTATTTGAAGCACTTTCATTTACTCTGAGAAATCAAATAACTTGGGAACCAGCAGTTAGCGTAATGGCTATGTCGCTGGACTCCCACGTAGTCGACCGCGGTTCACATCCCGGACCTGGTGGCTTAAAACCCACGCCAGGCACGTGTGCGTGCGTGCCCAAGATCCCGAGAGGAGAATGGAGGAGAAGGGATTGCGGCGTGGCCATCCCCCCTGGGGGGTGATTTCTCGCTTTCTGTCTCTCTCTCTCTCTCTCTGTCTGGCGAGTGCATGCGCCCTATAGTAAAAAAAAAAAAAAAAAAAAAAAAAAAAAAAAAAAAAAAAAAAAACCTCAAAAAAAAAGAAATCAAATAACTCTATCAGCCCATGAATTACTAGTTTGCAGGGAGTGAACCGAGGTGCACAGGTGGCATAAAGCATGGCCAAGGCCTTATGACTGGCAGACCAGGGACTTGGTCCAGAATGCCCCTTCAACCTCCATCACACCACAGCTGCCTCCTCTTTCTCCTCGTGACCCAACTTCAGCCTCATAAAGCAATTCCCTTTAGTGACATGCCCATTGCAGGCTGAAGATTCCAAAGACATCCAGCCCAACATCTGCTGGGGTGATAAGCTTGCAAGTTGGTGACTAATCAACTTTTCTACTGCTGAGTTCAAAGACTCTCTGAGGGAAATTTCTACCCAAGGAAAATAAAAAGACATATACTTGAAACCAGACATGGGTTCATCCTCCCTGCTGTCCTTGTAGCAGATTTACAAAGATCCCCACAAGCAAGATTCCTAGTGGAACTTCAAAGGCTCAGACTGAATCCGATTTCTCTCTCAGGAGTTCGATTCCTATCAAGCGGATCCCCTCCCACCTTTCCCACAGACACTCTGTCAGTGTGATAACCTTCTCCATTCAGACAGAATCCCAGCCTCTCTAAAAAAGTGAGTTGGGGCCAGGCAGTGATGTAGCACCAATGCACCTGTTCACCCAGGGGAAGGCTCCTTGGAGGTGGCGTGGGAACTGGGACTCCCCAGAGAGGCCAACCTCCTCTTTCTAGGAGCCATTGTGCAAATTCCTGGGCATCTGGGCAAAACTGCAGAATCCCTGAGGGTCTGCAGAACCAAGGTGGACCAAGCTAAGGAACTGCAGTGCTCAGAGGCTCCCACAGGGATGTCGAACAAGAGCACCCAGGACTTGAACAGGAAACTTGGCCAGCCTCCCTGAAGTTGGTTTGAGCCCAGACAGTCAGACACCCGAGATTGCAACTTTCCTGCTCAGTTTTAGGACCTTTCTGAGCCCCGGGGCTGCTATCGCCACCTGTCAACTACTGCCAGTGTACGTTAGGGGCCACGCTGAGCATTTTACATACGTGACTTCACCCAAACCTCATAGCATCACAGCCATAGCTAACATATGAATTCCACTTTAATGTCACGCACACAGCAGGAGCAGAAATGGAATTGAAACCCAGACCTGCCCATGGTCAGCGTCTCTATGCTTCACTGCTTCTGTTTCTACAAACATCTACCAAGCCCCTCCTGCGTGCTGGGGAGGTGATCACAAAAACAAGAAAAAAACCACACCCTTAAGCATAACTGAGTCAGTCATTAGAATGACAGAAATAGAAAATCTAAAGGGAAACAGAGGTCAGCCCCCCATGAGGGGAGGGAAGCATTAACAGTTAAATACAAGGCAGGGAGCTCATTGGCTCAGCCTCCCTCCATCACAGCAGGAGGGCCTGTGCCTTCCAGCCATCTCATCCCCACTCCTCACCCCTGCTCAGCCCTTTTCACCTCACCCCCCCCCACACACACACCATCTCTCCCACGGTGCTGGACACTCCACACACAGAAGCCCTCACTCAGTCCTCTAGAGCTGGGCCCTCTCACCTCCTGGACTCTGCACACTGGGGTGAAGAGCTGACTGCCTCCTTGATAAGTCAAATTCAGCTCCTCCAAGGAAGTCTGGGAATGTCGCAGAGACTCAACAGTGGGGGAGAATTAATGAATAGAGGAATGAAGAGGGTTGAAAACAAACAAACAGGGCCAGCCAAGTGGTATGGAGATTAAGGACCTGGATCCCACAGGGCTGACTGCGTGGTTTGAGTCTTGGGCTCGGCAGCTTGAAACACATGCTGGCTATGTGTGCATGCATGTCCAGAATCCCGAGAGGAGGGTGGAGAAGGGACTGCAGCATGGTCATCCCCTGGTGGTGTTTTCTCACTTTCCCTTTCTCTGTCTCTCCAGCGAGTGCACATACTCTATAACAAATTAAACAAACACACTTTGTGTAGCATTACCCACTTGTAACATACTATTACTATTTTTAATGAACAGTTAAATTTTATTATAATGCATAGAGCTAATCTCTCTAAAGGAAATTTGTTAATAGATGCATTCATGGATGATTTAACTCACAGTCAAGAGACGATTTAAGGAGCTCTAGGAAGGGCAGGCTGTCCAAAATAGTTTCCCCAAATGCTTGTGCAATGATCTGAATATCTATTCTTGGAAACAATATCTTTCAGGTTTCTCCACTTGAAATGTGATCGTTTCTATAGGAAAATATCCCCTTAAGTATCAGTGTTTCCACCCTAGTGTGAATTACTTGGTTAATTCCATTTGATTTGATAAGTGGCTCTAGCATGGCACTAGAAAATGAAATAAGCAAACCAAGTCCTTCCACTCCACAGCAGTTAGCTCAGATCACACTGATTCAGAGGCGGCGAGGAAAGAGAAACCACATTTTCATCATAGAGCCTGCCTTCGCCTCTGTTCCACGGAAGGCCTCGCACTGGGAGCTTGGAGTCATGGCTTGAAGAAGACAGAGGCTGATGACAGGAAGGGAGGAAGTTAGGGTGCTACCCAAGGGCTTCTCCCTTACCTCACACTTTTGATTGAAGTCATTTGTGATTGTGTGGTTTCCGATTGATTCTAGTCTGAGAAAATATCTTCTGTAGATAAGCAAGAGTTTTTTTTAAAAAAAAGTACTGGAAGCTGAAGCTTAAATAAACCCAAAGGGAGACCATAAGTTGGCATATTTTATTCTTGGCTCTAACTCTTTTAAGTTCAGCTGATCAAATCCTTAATGGACCCCTTATAAAACTGGTGCCATCTGGAGAAGAGATTATGATGGGAAATCCTGTGTTTTCTCCATCCTCTAATACTCTGAGACTCTAATCTTTCAGCAAACATGTCTCTAGCGCCTCCCAGGTTCACCATACATAGCTTCACAAGTTGCACACAGGACAACTGCATGGACAGCATTCACAAAACTGATCTAAAAAGACACCCTTAGCACTGGCCGCGCACGACCTAACCCAACAATCCCACCACTACTGGTCTTCACCAGGCGCTGGGTACTGCAATTTGACATCCTTTAAAGCTTACTAACAACTTCTTTGAAGTAGATGTCACCATTTTACAGGTGCAGCAACTGGGACTCAGGGAGATCCTTTCAGCTGGTCTGGTTACATACCTGACGAGTGACAAAGGCTCCCAAACCAGGCCGCCTGACCCCGTTTCCCACTGGCTTTCACTGCTCTACTGCCACCACCACCATTCATTCATTCATGTATTCCTTTGTCAATTCTTTCAACGGCATCGACTAAATCGCTATGACCTTTAAATGACTACCTAGATCAAAGTGGAGATCTGCAGCTGTATGTTTAAAACCAAATAACTAACAATAAAATCATCTGAGTCGCTATGGTATAGCAGACATTTTCCTAAGTGTGAAGAATCCAACCATGAATTACAAAATACCAGGCCTCTGGGAGCACAAAATCTAACAGGCAAGCAAGAAAACCCCAGTCATTTATTCAGTAAATATTTGCTAAAGACTGATTCTTTGAGATGCTGAGAACAGCAGTGAACGAGAAGGAGGAGGTCCTTTGTGCAACTTCCCTTCTAGAGAAAACAGAAAAAAACCACTCAACAAGGAAATAAATGAAAAAATTTCACAACAATGAGTTGTCTGAAGGGGCAGAATGTCAAGGGAGCTACTTTAGATGGGCTGGCAAGAGGTCTTTTAGAAGGCCCCGGGGCTCAGAGCGATGAGGAGCAAGCCCCCCTTTGCTCCGCTGTAGCCCCAGCACTCAGTGCCTGGCACAGAGTAGGTGCTTGCTGAATGCTTGTTGAACGAGTAAGGAATGAATGAGGAGGAAAGGCAGCTGAGGCTGAGGAACTCACAACAGTGTCCCACTCCCAGCACCTCCCAGCTTGCTGGAGGCTCCTTCCTGCACCCACAGAGAGAAACAGAGCCTCCCAGGCTGGGGCCAGCATTCTCACACTCCCCATTTTCCTCAGACTCGCCACTGCTGCAACCTCACTTTGCCAGCTGTTCCTTTCTCTTTCTCAGCCTCTGGGCCTCTGAGAGACAGGGAACAGGTCTGGGGGCTGCCAGATGTGAAACCATGCCCTAAGCACACTCAGACCTGCCAAGTGATCATTTATGTCACCCAGGCAGCAACTCCAAGGTGAATATAGATCTGGAGGCAGGCACTAACTCGGGACGGGGTTAACCATGTACTGAGCATTGAGGCTGCCAACTAACCAGACAGTCTGCCCAGTGGTCTCAACTGAAGGGAGAGATCAGGGTGTGCAGCCAGCCTTGCCCTGCTGGCCCCAAATATGGACCTATCCCCAGATAACAAAAGTCATGGAGAGCAACGGAGCACGCACCACAAACCCCCTCAATGGTGTGTGTGTGTGTGTGTGTGTGTGTGTGTGTGTGTGTGTGTACGCACACATACATAAACTCTATGTGTACTTAAGTTTTATAGAAACATTAAACAATTTGGACATCAATATCTGCTCACCTAGGCCTTCTTGCCTGAGAACCAGAAGGAGTAGGAATTAGTCTGTGAGGCTGAGCATGCCATCAGCCCAGGGGCACTATAGAATGCTGTCTGAGCACCCAGGTTGGTGCAGGAGGGCCAGCTCAGGGCCATCAGCCCAGGAACACGATAGAATGCTGTCTGAGCACCCGGGGTGGTGCAGAAGGGCCAGCTCAGGGCCATCAGCCCAGGGGCACTATAGAATGCTGTCTGAGCACCCAGGTTGGTGCAGGAGGGCCAGCTCAGTGCCATCAGCCCAGGAACACGATAGAATGCTGTCTGAGCACCCGGGGTGGTGCAGAAGGGCCAGCTCAGGGCCATCAGCCCAGGGGCACTATAGAATGCTGTCTGAGCACCCAGGTTGGTGCAGGAGGGCCAGCTCAGGGCCATCAGCCCAGGAACACGATAGAATGCTGTCTGAGCACCCGGGGTGGTGCAGAAGGGCCAGCTCAGGGCCATCAGCCCAGGGGCACTATAGAATGCTGTCTGAGCACCCAGGTTGGTGCAGAAGGGCCAGCTCAGGGCCATCAGCCCAGGGGCACTATAGAATGCTGTCTGAGCACCCGGGGTGGTGCAGGAGGGCCTGTTGAGTGTTGAATAGCACTCCTTCCCCGCCTCACATGTGTCCCAGACTGGACAGCAAAGAACAAAGTCACTGTGGAGGATGCTGTGGGTACCTCCAGACCCCCTGCAGGACCGAAGGGCTCTACCGCTGCAGCTGTGAGTGCCGCTGGCGGATACACCACTGCCGGCCACCTTCAGAGGCTGCCGGGCAGACCATTTCAATGAGTGGCCAACATGAGGACAGAACAATTATTATTATTATTATTATTATTATTATTATTATTATTTGGAGAGGTTTTTGCTATAGGGCACATGTGCTCGCCAGAAAGACAGAGAGAGAAAGAGAGACAGAAAGCGAGAAATCAACCCTTGGGGTGATGGCCACGCTGCAATCCCTTCTCCTCCATTCTCCTCTCGGGATCTTGGCACGCACGCACATGCGCCTGATGTGACTTTAAGCCACCAGGTCTGGGACTCAAACCGCGGTCGACTACATGGGAGTTCAGCGACATAGCCATTACGCCAACTGCTGGTCCCAAGGACAGAATTATTTTGAAGGTCACTGCAGCTTTGCCATCTCTAAAGGGCTGGCAGAGGCCTCTACTGAGACATACCGCAGCTCAGTGTCTCACTTTACCCCATCCTAGAAGTTCTTTTGTCCCCTCTGACCCCTGTTGATAGAATTCCCTAAAACTCATCCGGCATACTAAGCTTCATCTCAGGGTCTGACTTCCAGGAGCCCCAGTGGCAACAGTCACCACTCTCAGTGGGAAGACTGCATTTGGACTCCAATAGGGTTTGAATCACAGCTTTGCCATTGACTAGGTATGTGACTAGAGCAGTTGTGGCGATTAAAATACGGAAAGCATACAGCTTGGTGACTGGCATAATCAGTCACCCAATAAATGGGAATTTTGAAGACATATAATTTGATAGCTCTGCTTCAACTGACTGCCATTTGAGAGTCGCATTTTCATTCTGTTCCTCAGTTTCCTCCTCATTGAAAAATAGGTTTGGGCTACAGAATGACTGCTGGCATTTCTTAATCACCACTCTTCAAATTCTGTGCTGAGCACTGCATGTCGTTTGTTCTTAAACTCAAGCCCACTACAATGATATTTCTTACCTTTTGTGACCGTTTGCATTCACAGAGGCAAACAATCATCAGAGGCTGAGAAAGGAGCTGGGCAGTGGTGCAGTGGTGACACGCGATGCTCTGTGCCCACGTGGGAAGGGTCCAGGTCCATATCTGCAGACCCCCAAGTACAGACACATGTGCCCACGAACTTACTCTAGCTGCAGCCGGGGGTGGATGTCAGCATCAAGAGCCTATTGGGGGTGCTGTCTCTGTCTCTGTCTCTCTCTCTCTCTCTCACAGAAGAAATAAATAAAGTGTTATTAATAAAACAAGAGAGTCCAAGGAAGCTGGCCCAGGGCGCTCAGAGAAGCTGGGCAGACAGGCTTCAAGGCCCACGTGCTGCTCAAGGTGTCACACTGCTTCCCTCCATCAGACGAGACGCACGTGCCCTGCTCCTGACAGTGCTGAGATTTTGAAGGATCACATAACTCTACCTCAGCTTAACAAAAACCACTTGCAGAAAAGATCAAATGAATTCCATCAACCCATGAACACAACGAAAGGACAGGCCGGAGGCAGAGCCAGAGAAGACACTTGACTTCCTTTCATCTTGTGGCCCAAAGGCTGTCCCTGCAGCCACTGGCATTTCCACCCCTCCTGAGTTCAGCCTTGACCCCTTCCTAGAGCTGCAGGGAAGGTCAGGACCCGGGCACTGCGAAGCTGAGCCCACGGCCATGAGTAAGGCTTGTCACCTGCTCACCTGGCCCCCCTCTGCCTCAGCCCCACTCATGGCTCTCTCTGCTGCCAACAACGTGCTGCACCTGCTGCCACGAGCGAGGCTCAAAGTCAGGGCATTTTCCAGAAGACGCACTGAGTCCCTCAAGTGAAAAGCATATAGAAAGTAAAATACGAATTCCTAAAGACTCACAGCTTCTGTTTTCCTCTGGCTCCCAATCCCAATACTAAATTTACTTCAGAGACGCCTCTGAGAAAAGTGTTTCTGAAATAGCAATCGGGAATCAAAATGGCAGTTGTCCTGGGAATACGCCTTTGGAAGATCCAACATCAGTCTGCAGGGGAGGCCTGGAGGAGCTAGCAGTTATCACCCAGCCAGGTCTGGGGCATGAGAGGTCGATTCCTGCTTGCCCTGAGCACCCTCTCCTGATTAGCAGAGGCAGATCTTTTAAGATGCAATGGGTATTTCTCTTGTGAAGAAAATGACATTTTTTACTGTTTTGCTTATTTTTTAAAAATCCTACAATTTTTACCCAAAGAGAGTGAAATAGTATGTTCTACACAGAGGACTCCACTGCCTTCATGTCCTCCAACCTAGCTTGTCCATCCACCAGTGCACACTCCTCAGAATGCAAAGGGAAAGCTTTCAAGCAGTTCGGCACTCATTGTTGACTGATTACACCCCTTTAAGGATTGGGGTACCCAAGGTGCTTTATATTTTGGTCTCTGTCCCCATCCAGCCCCCCTCACACTCCTGCTGGCCTGGCAATACTCAACTACTTGTGTGTCCCTGCACAGGCCAGTAAAGTGCAGAAAGAGAATAATACTTCACAGTTGTAGAGTACGTACATGCAAGTCTGCGTACAAGCACATGCACACACATAACCCATGTCAGAATTACGCACTGACATCAGCACCCTGAAGGTAGGATGATCTCCTCCCTCTGATTCACACTGAAGAAACATGCCCAGACTCTAATTCAATCCAGGAACTCTAGGCACAGATGGGATGCTGGCTCTGACATCTCTTCTGCTTTTAAATCACACTTATTAAAGACACGTTTAAAAATGTGATGACATCTAATTCTGCGGTGGAAACATTTACTCAGGCCCACGGACTTCAAGGGTATGTGAAGAGAGATGGTCAGTACTCTATCTTCGTTTTCCTTTGTTGGTAATTCACATCTTAGTAATCCAAATATTTAGAAGACACAGAGTAGAAGCACTGTAAAATCCCCCAAAGTTGTTTATGCTCTGGTTTCAACATTTCTGAAAGTATTTGACATTTAGCTATCAAAGCACTCTTTATAAATTCAATAAATAACAGGTTCCAGTGATGAAATTTCAGGGTGGAAAAACAAAAACACTTTAATTCATAGCTGGTAAGTACGCAACTGGGGACAACCGCTGTGACCAGCTAAACACTGTCACTCTAGAGCCCTAACACAGAAATTTCTAAAACCCAGTAAGTCCACTCTGTAGAAATTATTGGGAAATACTCTGGAATTTGGAAAGAGTTTTAGGTTCTAATGTATTCGTTGTGGCATGCTTAGAGTCATAAATAATGAAATGTCCCAAAGCAGAGGAATGGGTTAGTGAACTGGTGGCATAATGTGACACTGTCGCTGTTAGCACTGCACTGACCCTGCTTGCCTGTTCATCGCTAGATAGTGAGCACTGCAAAATAGGGAGGAAGAAGAATGAATGAGTGACTGCATGGATATACACATGCACCCCTGATTTAGAGAGATATGTAATGATTTGGGAATATACACACAATGCATTATTAGGTAAAAACAACAAAAAACTGCCACAGTATACATGAAGAGATTAGAACTCTATCAGACCATTCAGAAAAGCCTGGATGACTGGAGGGAAACAAGGCAATGTATTAACTGACCGAGTAGCTTCTAAGTAACTGGGTGGGTTTTCCTTCTATATTTCTGTACTGTTGGCATTTTCTATGCAAATATTATAAAGGACTAGTCTCTTGAGGTTTGTGCGAAGAGTAAATGCCTAGCACAGGTCTGAAGACACAAGGAGTCCTCACTGAACACACAAACGTTTCGAAAACTACTATATTATTGCCTTTAATGAAATACGACATGTTTACGTTCTCTCCCTCCACGGACCCCTACAAAATGAACTAAAGGAACGAAAAATCTAAGCCCATAAAGATAACAAAAAGAAAAAGAGAAAACACGAGAATGAGTGAACAGCAGTTAGGGATTTCGACACACTTTTAGAAAAAGAAGCAGAGGTGACATCATGCTGACTGACTCAGCCGAGAAGACGAAGAGAAACTCCAGCGGCCTGCAGGAAGGAGAGCAGACAGAGCCTGCTGCTTTTCAGATCCCTCGCTGGTTTCTTTCTCTTCTTCTCCTCAGCTCTGAAAGCCCACACAACCCAGATGGGATGAGGCCAACGGCAGGAGTGACCTGAAAATCCCCGGGTGCAGGGTAGACTCCCTGAGCTCTGCGGTGAACCATGTCTATGTGGCCATGATAATGAGACTTTCACTCCTGTCCCACCCCAATCTTCAGGCTGCCCCTGGTCTTTGAATATGAAGGAGGAAAATTCAAAAAATTGTAATAAAAGAGAGTTAAGCTTGCTTCATCTATCCAGGCACAGACTCAGTGGTCATTTCTAACATTAGAAAATCAAGGAATAGCAGGATTGACGTATGATTTAGAAACATTGAGGCCAGGATGAAAATGTGCAACTAAAAATGTTGAAAGAGGTGGCCTCCGTGTGGTAGGTGGATGAAAGGGACACGTGGAATTAGCATTTTGTTTTGGTTTTCACCGTAATTCTTCGGGGACTTTTTAATTACTTCAATTGTGCTTGCATGGTATCTGATAAAATTCTCAAGCAACCTTCACCAAGTCTGGCCCAGACTTATATTCCTGTGTGTCTGGGGTGCCGTGATCTCTCTATGCCAACCACAGTGTGGTTACCCCAACACCTGCCTTGAGTATTTCAGGAAGTCGGCGCCTGATGGCATCTGTCAAGTGCTTAGCAAGGACATCCTGTATAGAACGCTCAAAAAAGATCAGACATATCCACGACCTCCAACGCTGACTATTTTAACTGAGTAAAGAAAATTGATAACTTGGATTAAGGACATTTTTATACTTTTAACCACAGCCTTGGCTTTAAATAATTCCCTCCTACACGAGCCATGTTCTACCTTTGCAGCCAGGGCCGTAATGACAGATGTCTAGGCCCTGTAGACATTATGTCACAGGGCAGGCCTCTGCTGAGAGGCGTCTGGAGCCCAGGCTGAGCTCCTCACTTCCTGATGAAGGAGAGAAAGAAGAGCCAGGGCAGCGAGGCCCACCCTGGCTGGCACCCTGCACCCCATCCAGGGCGTTGGGATGTCTCACTGAGCCCACTCTCACTGCTCCTCCTGCTGCCCTGGGCCGGACAGAGCATGCTGTGTGAGATGTGTACAGTGAACAGGAGGACAGCAGCCTCAGTCCAGACTCCTGGCTCTCATCCCTAGGTGTTGCCACATCATCCAGTATCCTGATGGCTATTATCCCTAGATATTGCCATGCCACCCAGTGTCATGGGTGTGAGCTCTGATGCCTTCGCACTAGCAGGGAGCTGGTTCCTCTCACTTCTTGGCCACAGGTACCACTCTTCTGGACAGTGCCCAGGGACTGTGACTGCAGCCAACCTTAGAATGAAGCTCAGGAGAACTGGGCTTCAGTCCCATTCTATTTCTAGTTAGATGCGTCATTAGACCAGGTCGCTTCATTTCGCTGCTTGAGTTTCCTCATCTGTAACACCATGTGGCTTGTATCTGCCCTGCCTGCATCTGTGTATAATTGGTTGGAGCTTGAATGAATGTGCGTGAGAGAGTCCTGCAAGCTCTGGACAAAAGCCAGGGATGCCGAGACAAGAAGCAGAAGATGATGAAGGACTCTCAAAGAGAAATGAAGTGATGCACTTACCTTTCTCTGTGAGCAAAGGCAGAACATCTGAAGGGCAGAAACTGGGACCTTTATTTGGAGCAACTGAAAAGAAGAAAAAGGCAACCTTTTAGCTCGTTTTTACCCCTCAACATCATTGAATTCTGACGGCACTGACAAAGAGACAAGATGGCAGCAGGAAGCTGCACTTGGGTGGCAGACAGACTGCACCAGTTGGGAGGGGCCTGGTTATGCCAAGGGGACAGCAATCTCAATCTCTGTTTGGCTCATGGTGGGAAAGGCTCACACCACAGGCCTGCTGCAGGTGGGCAGGGGTTTGCTCTATGTCATTCTCCACCAAGGCCCAGGCCGAGGAAGGTTCCAGCTGTCCCTGGTCTTCGGCAGTTGCCATGGCAGGGCAAAGAGAATGCAGCATATTTGAATCTTGCTCTCCCAGCCTCTGCCTAGAAGTGATAGGCTTGCTTCTGGTCACATGCCATGGGCCACAGCTAGGAGTGAGGCCAGGGAGGAGGATGTGCAACCCTGTTGTGACTTAGAGAGAAGAAGGCCAGACCTGAACACACAGCCAACAACTCGAACGCCTGCGCTGTCACTTACTGACTGAATTTGGGTGAAGCATTCCACGTCTCCGGGCCTCGGTTTCCACAACTGCACACGAGGATGGTACTACACGCCTCAGGCTAAAAATCGCTGTGCGACTCAGGAGGTCAGCTAGTGTATCATGCTTGGCACTGTGCCAGGCACAAGCCGAGAGCCCCGCAGGGAGCAGCTGCCAAAGGCAGGCGGCATGGCATGGGCACAGCCTGGACTTGGACAGGGCAAACTGGATTTGAACCTCAGCGTGCAGAGACAAGTTACCTAACTTTTTCTACACCGAGTTTCAGCATTGATAAAATGAGAATGATGGGAGAATCAAAGGAGACATCATCACAGTGATCATCAGCAGGTGATTCCCAGGAGCTAATTATCTTCCTCTCTTTTCTATTCCTTTTCTGATCAAATCTGTTTTCAACTTCTCATCAATCTTTGCTCTTCAAATGGCCTGAACTAGGACTGTTCATGGGGTCTCCTAGCTCTCTTGGAGCTGCAGTGTAGTACGGTCAAGTCACCAAGGGCAAGGACTTTGGTGTGAGCCGCTCAGGGCAAGATACACTGGGTCACGTTCCTGTTACGTGATCTTGAGCGAATCACTCACCCTCTCTGTCCTCAGTGTCCTTGTCTATAAAGTGGAATAATTACAGTGCCTGCCTCAGGGATGCGAGGTCTAGATAATTTGACCATGTACAGTTTCTGACATACAGTAGTACACAACGAATGCTTCATTATCCACTCTTGGCATTTCCCTTTGACAACAACACACTGTTGTGATGGTCTCTTGTCCCCATCTGTCTCCATAAAAAGCCTCAGTCACAGTCATGCTCTATTCTGGTTCCCACAGTCCTTGCTTAGTCCTCCACACAGCCTCCTCCTCCCCTGCCTCTTCACTTGGTCTGCAGGTCAAGACCCATCTGCTCAAGTTCTAGAGCCTTGGATTGCTTTTCCTGTTGGTTCCACCTATCTGGAAGCACCTGCTATCATCATTTCAAGGCACTGGTTCTCTGACTTTAGCAGACATTGGGTTCCCCTGGAGGGCTTGGTAACACACACCTTTCTGGGTCCACCTCAGAGCGTCTGGCCCAATAGGTCTCAGGGGGCCTGAGATTTGCATGTCTAACAAGTTCCCGGTAGTGATGCTGCTTCTTCTCCAGGGACACACTTTGAGGAACACTGTACTGTGGCTTCTGTCATTCCACGTCCTGTGAGCCCTCGCGTAGAGCTCACAGTCACCAACACAGTCACGTGTGGCATAACAGCAGGTGTGCATTGTGAAAAAGGTGTCACTAGGTAATTTTGTCATTAGGCAAACATCAGAGAGTACACTTACTCAGACCTAGATGCTATAGTTACTACATGTTGTAAAGTTTGTTAAAATCAAAATGGAGTCATTTCTGTCTACCTGTGTTAGACACTGACTAAGCCATGCAAGAGAAGGCTGTGGAGAGAGGGTTTGCCCACACTGGTACGCCTGATCGCAAGCACTGCTATTCACAACCACAACCTCACAGCCAACTGCAAGCTTTTACCAGGACCTGCCCCCACAAAAACTCCCTAACCTGAACTAACGTCATCCTTGTTATTGATCCTGGCAGCCAGGGATAATTATCCACAAAGAGCTGGAATTATCACCTCTCCCTTTCCCTTCCTTGTGGTTTTTATCTTTAAAATACTGCCTGAGGACTGAAAGATCTTGATGCGTATTTTCAGGGCAACCTGAGTATGTCTATTTGGGATGCCCGCCAGAACATCAGTCTTGAACTTGGCCAGAATGATTTTCCTACCCTTTACCTCAGTTCACATTTTCAGGTGGACAACATCTAGGCTATGTGGAGTACTCTTATGGATCACTGCCAAATGCACGGTCCGCACTGATGAAATGTCACTCTGCGCATGACTGTAACTATACCCCAAGCTCCACTACACCCAGCCAGCCAGCTTGGCACTTGTCACCCTGCTTTGTTGTCACTTACTTGTTCTTCCTGAAAGAGATTCTTTGAACAAGGATCCTGAGAGTGTCAGAGGACAATCTGACTGTCTAAATCAAGGACATTCAAATGTCTCTGCCCTTGGACTGAGCAATTCAGGTTCTAGAAGACTAGTTGGAAATTTCAAGCAAGGGCTGTTTGTGAAGGAAACATTCATGCATAACTAATGGAAAGCTGGGAGCTGTATACATATCTAACACCATGAGGACAGGAGCAGGAGCTGCAGTGCATGCACAGTGGGATTACAGTATTACGCGGCTCCCGTCAGCCGCACATTCCACATAGCTCTGCTGTCTTTCACATACTGCCTCTCACTCACTAGTAGTGAGAACAGACAGTACGTTAAGAGGTGTGCTATTAGCCTCGAGTGGGACCTTCTTCTGTATACATGACTGCAATGGGCCCTGAGGGTTTTCCCCTTCTCTGCCCCCTAGGCACTAAAACCTTAACATCCTCAGGGAGGATAAAACTCCCCTGGGGGGACCAGCAGTTAGCGTAATGGCTATGTCGCTGGACTCCCACGTAGTCGACCGCGGTTCTAGTCCCGGACCTGGCGGCTTAAACTCACGCCGGGCGCGTGTGCGTGCATGCCCAAGATCCCGAGAGGAGAATGGAGGAGAAGGGATTGCGGCGTGGCCATCCCACCCTGGGGAGTGATTTCTCGCTTTCTATCTCTCTGTCTCTGTCTGTCTGGCGAGCGCACGCACCCTATAGCAAAAACCTCTCCAAAAGAAAAAGAAAAAAAAAAAAAAAAAACCTCCCCTGGGGACCCTCCAACTGAGAACCTTACCTTGTATCCTTGAGGAAGAGACTTAGCTAAGTACACTTGAACAGATGAAGGACAACCTTTCTAGGGTCCACACAGAGTATGCTGAGCCAGCTCGCATAGGCTCCCAACAGCAGACTGTGCTGCTTTGGTAGCTTGAAATGAGCCAAGGTGCGAGTTTTTACACCAGGGAGAGTGGCAAATGCTTGAGATATCAGTCTTCACCCCAATTGCTGGCACCAAGCGCTAAAACCCTTGTGATTTCTTGAATGATGGGGGTGATAGGAGCATCTTTCACTATAAAATATGGTCTGGTCTCTGGCTTTTTTTTTTTTTTGAGAGATTTTCGCTATAGGGCGTGTGCACTCGCCAGACAGACAGAGAGAGACAGAGAGACAGAAAGTGAGAAATCACCCCCCAGGGGGAATGGTCACGCCGCAATCCCTTCTCCTCCATTCTCCTCTCGGGATCTTGGGCACACACGCACATGCGCCCGGCGTGAGTTCTAAGCCACCGGGTCCGGGACGTGAACCGTGGTCGACTACGTGGGAGTCCAGCGAAATAGCCATTACACTAACTGCTGGTTTCCAGGTCTCTGGCTTCTGATAGAAGATCTTCTGAGACTCTCAGGAACTGCAGTGATCAAAGTATCTTTTTGTAAGCTAATAAGACGCCTGGAGGTACAGGGTCCTTAAATGGTTTCAGGATGAGAACCAGTTGCTGGAAAGTAAGATATGATTAGAGGGTTAGAATTTTGGGTCCCACGCCCAACCTCAAGGGAGATGTAAAGGAATGGGGAGTGAATTAATTCACCAAAGATCTAATTAACTATGCCTAAGTAATGGATCCTTTATTAACATACTAAGCAGAGTTTTTGAATTGGTGAACACACTGATGTGGACCCAGAAAAGGCATGGGCCACACCCACCCCTATCTTTCCCTAGGCATCTCTTCCATTTGGCTGTTTCTGAGTTGTATCCTTTAAAATTAACTGGTAATGGTAAATAACTGCTTCCTAACTGCTGTGAGCCATTTTGGCAAGTTATCAAACCCAAGAAGGGGGTCATAGCAACCCCGTATTTATAGCCAATTGTCAGAAGCACAGGAGGTCCAGGAATTGAAATTGGCATCTGAAGTGGCAGTAGTCGTGTGGGATCAAGCTCTTACTCTGTGAAGTCTGACTATAACCACAGATAATTAGTGTCAGAATTGAATTGGATCATTAGACAGCCAGTTATATTCAGAGAGCTGGGGGACTGGTTGGTGTGGGGAAAACCCACACATTTGGTGCCAGAAGCATTGTGAGTTAAAAAATAGCCCCAGTTTCACCAGCTGGAACATATTAGCCATCACAGCATGGAAGGTGGGTATCAATAGGTCCTGCCTCATTAGACTGTGAGATAATTAAATGAGATACTGCATGCAAAGAAGAGCCTAGGACCTGGAGCAGACTTAGTAAATGCAGAAGCTGGTGATATGATCTGAATGATGGAGAATGGGTTATCCAGTAAAATGCTACCTACATGGGGAAACTTGCATATGGACTGCAGGGAGGCAATATTAGAAGGGCTTGCCATTTTCTTCCCAGATTCCGTTTCTGTATCTAGAATTACAAGAGGATCCAAATGCATTTACTTTGCGAAGAAGAGAGGAACTGGGAGTCTCCAGTTTCATTTTTAGAAGTCCATTTGACTTTGAAAACACTCAAAAGACCCTGCCCACTTGCAGAAATGCACAGCTGCAGATAGGAGGGAAGCCCTGGTTCTCTTCAAAAAACAGAGGGTCCCAATGCCCCAGAGACTTGCCCCTTCCAGGAAACCCTGGGCTCTGCGGCACTCTTTATCTGACCCCAGAGCAGGCCCCCAACCTCCCCTGCACCACCCCAGTCCTCAGAGCTGACCCATTTCCTCCCAGGGTCTTACTGCCGGGAAGGGGCACAGACAGCCTCGTTTGCATTCTTAGTGGCTCAGCCTGCACCTCTGCAGTACTGTGCAAAAGCACCTGGAACTTTCTGTTCTCTGTGGACAGCCAAGGTGCAGGCCTGCGGTCATTGCTACAAGTTCATGGGAGTCCCTGCTTGGCCCTCCCTGCTGCGGTGTGTGCTTGTCTCTTCCTGGACCCTAGGAGACTCAGTTCCTGTGCCGTGAATACAGCCGCACACAGGTTATGCTGTGAAGGCTGTGTGTGGACTCTCCTCGGGCCTGCGAGGGCTGCCAGGGCAGGAGCACACGGCCCTCGGCTCTGTAACCGGCAGTGGCCGCTGTTCTTTCCTCCCATTCTCTTTCATCTACCTCCAGCTTTTTCCTGGAGTCACCTTTGATAACTGCTCATCCATGGAAGTCTTGTTTTCCTTTCATGGTTTAAAGAGTTCCCCTGTACCCCGCCCCAGGGCTGGATAGTAAACTGTGACACTGCAAAGCTGACCCATGTGGGAAAGTCCAGGGTCATGTCTGGAGACCTCCCAGAGGACACAGGGCACATGTGTACCCATGATCCAGAGCTGGCCAAGGCTGGAGTGGATGTTCGCATTGAGACTGCAAGGGTGGTCTTTCTCTCTCTCTTGCTCATGGAAGAAATAAATAAATAAACTTAAAAAAAAAAAAAGAAGCATCCCTTCCCACTCACCCTGTGGGTCCCACCAGAGCCACATGAGCACCATTTCTGTGACTCTCCGATCACAGAGAGATCCTGTCTCCTCAGGAACAGCACCCACCTCTCCAGGGGTATGAGTAGGCAGATCTGGGAAGTGCTTCAGTTGGGTCTGACATAGAGTAAGTGCTTAAGAAATGTGTAATTTCTTTCAGGTCTGCCTCCCTAGCCAGACGGTCCACCCCGTGTGGGCAGGGACTTCCTCCTCCTACTTCCGTGGTGTTGTTGTACAGTAGAAGCTCAATAAATATCAGCCCTGACCACTCTTGGTGGTAGTTCCTGAGAGACAGGAACCTAGAGTCAGTGATCTCACAGTAATCACCTGACAGATGCATTGCTACTAACTTCAAACCAGGCACTGAAAGCAAGGCCCAGGATTACTACTAGAATTTTCAGTACGAATTCGTCTGTGAGGCCCAGCTGTGGTGGTGCAGCTGGGGGCGCCACTGTGTGATGCAGGAGCTGTGTGGGAGGCCCAGGTTTGGATCCCAGATCAACCTGTACATACCACGTACACCCACATGCTCCTGTGATCCTGGATGCTGGGAGGCTGGGGAGGGTACTGGGGTGTGATGAGACCTGATGGAGTGTCTGTTTCTCTCTCTCTCTTTAGCCCAATAAATAAATAAATAAGCAAACAAACTTTAAGAAGCCAAACTCATTGTGCATCTCCATCTCCTGGGCCAGTGTGGACTGTGAGGTGAAGGCTGGACCCTGCCCTCCCTCAGGACGCAGCCCACTGCTCCTCTGCTGTGCAGCCTGTCCTGGCCCCACAGAGGCGACTCCCTGCTGGTATATATACTATGGCTATCACAAAGGTAAGGATGGGAAAGTAAATAGTAGTTTCGTTAGCTTATGTGCTAGAATGTTCCCAAAGGATGCTGGTGTGGTTTTGTCTAAAGAAAATATGAAAATCCAAGACCACATGATACATTCAGAATCCAGCTAGCAAGTGTTTTGGCTTGAACTTGATCAAAGGATGACTTTGTCCGGTTGACATGATCCAAGTGGGACAGCAGTCTAATGTATTAAGCCAGTTTTCTTAGGAAAGATCTCTTCTTGCTGAGGTCTACTGAGGAGATAATCCATACATCCTAAGGCTTCTCCCTGCTGCCCAGCACTTCTGATGAAGATAAGTGAGAAGAACCCTGTTCCACCCCAGTGGAGAGGCAAGTACACCTGTCATGGCCTCCCTCCTTCTTCCACGTGGCAATGACAAACTTGGAGCCACTCAGTCCAGAATGGCTATAGCCACATGCAGTCCAAAGTGTTTTCTACCCAGCATCACTGATAGAAGGAAAAGAGACAGATACATTTAGCACTCTTTTCTTTCTCTCCCCTCCCTGCCTAAATTCAAGACAGGCAACATGTGGTGAGGGATGTTGCCTACCTGGTGGCTTCATGCCAATGGGCTAGGAGAATTAAGTGGAAGGAGTCCTCGCAGTCAGGAGTGCTCATTGGAGCCCCTTGTAACAGGCACCGTGACACAGTAGAGTTTATTTCTTGTTCCCATGTTCCCACAGCACTGTATGCAGAGATTCGTTCCAGCCCTTAGCCTGGTATGCTATGGTGAATCTCATGTACCATGTCCTCCTGTCTGTTGTGTCTAAGAAAAACAGCTTTATCTTTTTAATCTTGAGTTTCTCATGCCTAGCATAGTGTGTGACTCAGGGTAGATACCCAATAAAGTTTCAAAGCGTCTAGCATTAAGATGTGAGAGTCCCAGCACCAGAATGGTTAACTTATTCAGAGTCAGTTAACTCCTCAGACTGTGAGTGCCTAGAGGACAGAAAATCATGCCTTAGTTCCACTCAGCCATGAGGCATAGTGATTCAGAGTCACAAATACCTGTGCCCAAATTTTAACTGTGTCATGTACTTGCTCTGTGACCTGGGGTAAATGACACAACCTCCCTGAGCCTCTATTTCCTCATCTGAGAATGGTGTGAGGATTAAATGAGGTACTACTTGAAAGTGGTTGGCATCCAGTAAGAGTTTCTTGAACAGAGATGAAGTTTTTAAAGCCAGAGGTTGCCTGGCAAGGATGATGCCTGATACAGGCTGAATGAGAGCCCCTCCGTGAATTTTTAATTCCCCGCCCTGTAGCTTCTGGTCAGAACTCCTGAGTCTCAGACTAACCCCACAGAGCATGAACTGGGAAAAGTTGGTGATCTGTGCAGATGCACAGAAGAAACAGCAAAAGAAACGAGTTGGAACAATGAGCACTGCGGTTCTTTTTGCCAGTTCCCATCAAGATGTTGTGACATGCTGGTCTGACTCCCATTACATTTCTAAAGGAATGAATTACTCTTTAAACTTCTTTTTATCCAACTCTTCCATGAGTAATACGAAGATGGAAAATGCCATTTTTCAGACTTTGTAGGGGTGAGGAGGTAAGAGGACACGTGGGGCCAGGAGGCACTGAGAGTTGAGTTTGGAAGCCATCTAACACCAACAGCTGGCATCAGGTCGCCTGGGGCCCAAAGTCCTAGCAGCATTCCTCCTCCTTGCCTCTCCAAGTTAAAGCAGGAAGACCACCATATACGGAACATTCCTCCCAAAGTAGAAACCCACTGAGGCGCTTCTATCATATAAGCCTGTTTTTATTTGTTGTTGTCAGTTTGTTTGTTTGTTTGTTTGTTTGTTTTTTAAGAGGTTTTTGCCCTAGGCAGCATGTACTCACTAGAGAGAGAGAAAGAGAAAGAGAGAGAGAGAGAGAGAGAGATAAAGCCAATGATAGGGAAAGTGAGAAATCACCACCCAGGGGGGAATGACTACACCACAATCCCTTCTCCTTCATCTCCTCCTGGGATCTTGAGCAAGTACGCACACACGCCAAGCATGAGTTTCAAGCCACCGTGTCCAGGACTCAAACCATGGTTGGCCATGTGGGAATCCAGCAGCATAACCATTATGCTGTCTGCTGGCCCCAAGTCTGATGGTTTTTATTTTTATTTTATTTATTTTTATTTTGGTGGATTTTTACTATAGTGTGCATGTGCTTGCCAGAGAGATGGAAAATGACAAATCATCTCCTAGAGGGGATGACAACACTGCAATCTCTTCTTCTCCAGTCACCTCTCTGGATTTTGGACATACACACACACACACACACGTCTGCTGTGAGTTTTAAGCCACCAGGTCTGGAACTCAAACCACCATTGACTATGTGGGGAGTCCAGTGACGTAACCATGATACCATCTGCTGGTTCCACCTGATGGCTTTTATAAAATATTACAAGATGTTAAAATAAACAGCCTATAGAATGAATTAAGATCGAGTCACAGGATTTGAAGGTGGACCTCAGCAGGAAGATTCCATTTGGGCCGGAAACAATTAACTCCAAGAAAATCTATCATGAAGCTGAGAAATTCACAGGGGATGGGGAGGCTCATGTATGAGGGGGAGGGCCAGGATCTGACTGGGACCCCATCCGCACCTTTCTGGTTGGATATGGCTCTGAAACAAGGCCAAACCACCAACTCATTAGGTTTATTTTGTTAGTCTTTTTTTCCCCCCTCTTCCAATTTACTAGTCAATTGTTAGCAATTGAGTTGGGGAAAACCAGTCAGACAAAAAAATCTAAAAACTTTAATATCCAGTTCCGGGGCAGCAGGTGGCATAGTGGTTAAGATACTGGACCCCCACATGGCCAACCGTGGTTCAAGTTCTGAACCAGTTCAAGTTCAAATTAATACCAGGTTTGTGTGCATCCATGCTCAAAATTCCAGGAGGAGAATGAAGGAGAATGGAATGTGGAGTGTTGCCATCTCCCCTGACGGATGATTTCTTACATTCTTTCTCACTGTCTCTCCAGTGAGTGCACATGGCCTATGGCATAAATCTTTAGCGAAATTTTTTTTTTAAAAAATCAGCTTCTGGGCTATCAAAAGAACTGCCAGAAGCAACACCATAAAGGGGAAGAGTATAGGCTTGAGGTCCTTCGATCTGGGCTTGCAACCCAACTCACTGCCTGTGTGATCTGGGCCAACTTCTATGCTGCATACTTTGTTGTTATTGTTAGAACTCCTAGATTTATTTATGTACTTTATATTATCATCAGCAGATAACATACTTCTTACCCTAACATGAAGGCAATGATGCTTACTCCTTAAGGGTGTTATCAGTCTATCTACCTACCTACCTATCTATCTATCATCTATTTATTAATTTGAGAGAGATTTTTGCTATAGGGCATATGCACTCACAGGAAGACAAGAGAAAGACAGAAAGAGGCAGAAAGCAAGAAATCACTTCCTAGGGGGATGGCTACACAGCAATACCTTCTCCTCTCTTCTCTTGGGATTTGGGCCACACACAGTCACGTGTCTAGGACTCGAACTGCAGTCAGCAATGTGGGAGTCCATTGTCTTAACCACTAAGCCATCTGCTGGCCCCAAAGAGTGTTATGAATCTAAAGTGATATAACCCAGGTAGATCCAGCATGTCTCTGACATACAGCAGGCATGTGAAGAGTGCGTTCTTTTCTCCTTGCCTACTTTGGGCAAAGTGTTGTGTTGGGTGACGTGAAGAATATGGAGATCCAAGTTACAGATCTCTAAGAGTCACTCTGGATTAGATATTCTAGGACTGTGCTTCCAAGGATCAGTGTCAAACAAGGGCCAATTCCCATTCTATATTTACTCAGAAACTAAGGAGGAAACCAACAGTGAGGGAGGGTGGCCATACTGAACCTCAGCTCAGCCTCTCCATCCAAGATCTCCTATCACATGCTTTTCAGTATTTTTAGATCTGGGTCATCTTTGCAAATTTGCTTATGTGACACAGAAGATGCATAGTTTCCATGAAGTCACCCACTGCTCCCTGAGTCTACCCACACCATAAACACCCAAAATATAAGAAGTGATGGGACCACAGTCTGTCTCATTTTCTTATTTTACCAATGAAGAAACTGAAGAAGTGGTGTGACTTTACTAAAGACTAAGTCACATAAGAGAGAAGAGTTGAAAAGAAACCAGTATCTCTTCATTTGAGTCCACAGCATCTCCACTGCTCTGTGAAGGCCAATCATTCATTTTTTTCATCGATTTCAAATTGAGCTCCTAAAACGTGCTGGGATACATTTCTTACATGCCCTAAGGACACACATTGTGCCAACTGGCCTTGGCAAACTCTCCTTGCCTACTGGAAACCTACCTGCATTGTCAAATACGCACAGTTATTCCCCTTTCCTTCCCTGATGCCACCATGCGTTACCACTGCCCTAATTAGTTGGCAAGGTAAGGAAACCAATGGATCCTGGCAGAGTGGCCATTTGCTGATTTTGCCTATCCAGCAACAGTACTTTATTCTTTGAGCAGCCTCCCCACCACAGTCTGGTTGGGACTGTCACTCAAGCTGCCCCATCTACCCTCTGGCAATGGGTGGACTTATAGCCTAAGCTGGACCAAACTTTCTCCCTTGAATTTAAAGTTTAAATACAACAACCAAGCCCTATAGAGCAGATCAATGACAGCCTTGGCACAATGAAGAAGTTGACCACTTGCTAAAAACATCTATAGAGCTGGTCCATTTTTCATTTTTCCTGAAACTAGCTGATCATCTTTCCTCCGAATCAATGAGCAAGCCTCGAAAAAAAAGTTTCTTGGGACCAGCAGTTAGCGTAATGGCTATGTCACTGGACTCCCACATAGTCGATCGCGGTTCGAGTCCCAGACCCGGTGGCTTAAACTCACACCAGGCGCGTGTGCGTGCGTGCCCAAGATCCCGAGAAGAGAATGGAGGAGAAGGGATTGCGGCGTGGCTATCCCCCCTGGGGGGTGATTTCTTGCTTTCTGTCTCTCTGTCTCTGTCTGTCTGGCGAGCGCACGTGCCCTATAGCAAAAACCTCTCAAAAAAAAAAAGTTTATTTTCTTTTTCTCTTAAATTAAATAGACTCAGTTTCATTGCTTGCACCCAGAAAAACCTGACAAACAGACTGCCCAGTGTAATGACATCATCCTAATGCATGGTTGAGAAACAGTGAACTGAAAATGCCTTGGTAGCCATTAGGAGCAGATTGCTTACCAGGCTTCTGGTACCATCCAAAGGGATAGGTGCGAACTTCGGTGTCGGGAGAGCCACAGTCCAGAAGACGCCAGGAGCCTCCATTTTCTTCACTGCATGTCTGAAGTCCCAAGCTGTTCAGAGTTAGGCATGTCACCTTTCCTCCTGAAACAGAAAATAGCCAGGACCAGGAAAGTGAGCATAATGAAAGATGGTAATTGAATGAAAGAAAATCCGCAAACTCAGGGGTTAGCAGACATGGGGGTATACCACTATATTCCAAGTATGATCTCAGCCGCTGATGAAAAGCCTGGTATTTTAAGGAGCCCTTGGCTTAAGGACACAGGGAGGAAGGTAGCTAACACTTATTGAGCATCTATCATGTGCCCAGGGCTGTGCTAGGCCTCTGTTTGCACAGTTTCACTTGGTCTTCACACGACCCTATGAGGAAAGTAGCATTTGTATCCCTATTTACAGATGAGAAAACTGAGACTCAGAGACCTTCACTGGCTTGTCCAGGTCATACAACTAACAAGTAATTAAACCACATTTTAAATACAGATCATGTAGATGAATCCAAAGTTTACTCTACTAAGCTGCCTGAACTGTCTTGCAAGATGAACAGAAGACAGCTAATCAAAGCATGCAAGGACTACTGACCAGGTAGACCTGCATGTGCAAGGGTGACCTTACACTGGATCAGGAGCTACGTCCCAGCTACCACATTTATCGGCCACCTCCGCTCTCCACGCCTCTACTTCCATACTTATAAAAGAGGCTCGCTCCTCCCACCCTCCTTGAAGCAATGCTAAGGATTAGGTAAGATTATATAAGCAAATGCTTTTTCAAGACAGTAGGGTACAATACAGAGGGGAGAGGGACGTGGCATCATTACCTTTTAACTGGGAAACATTTAGAAATCCAAAGCCGACACAGCAAGGGTCCACATCACACAGTCGTTCACATTCAAAGAACCTGGCAGGAGAGAAAGGCCCGAAGGCTTCCACTGGTGTCCCAGGACCTGCTGGGTGGTCTCGGCATAGTTGGTCTTATTTTGGGGGGCCAGCTTTCTATATGACTGCTTAAACTGGGGGTGTTTCGGCAATCTGCATGAGTAGGTGCCTAGCTTTGAGGTTCTTTCTGAAAACAAAATTTTACTCTTTTCTCAGGAATGTGGTCTTGCCATCCTCATTCATCCACTCATTTATTCCTCAAATATATGTTCTACCTACCATTTGCCAGGCTCTAGGCCATGCTAATCCAGGAGCCTGAATGTGCTCCTGCAAACCTTTCAGGTAAGGAGAAAAATCTCAGCATTTGACTCTGGGAAAAGGAAGCAATGGCAGAGTAAAGCATCTTTGCAAAGGGGAGCTTTGCTGGACCTGCAGTCAGGTGGCCCAATGAGCTGTCTTATTTAAACAGAGAAGAGTTGAGTTTGTATGCCCCTTGGCTTCCCCTCCTACTCACTCTGAAACGTGGACTGAGCACATTCTCAGAATACATTTCTGTTTTCTGGGGAAGGCCATCCAGGCTCTCTCTCAGGACTTACCTTGCTTCTTTATCCATTGAGGTCATTAGAGCCCACCCTCAGCTTCTAGGACCCATTGTGGCAGAGGGAACTTAGCAATTTCAGCCAGTGTTTCTGGGCTCAGTTCTACGTGACCACATATGCCAGTCTGATCATTCTGGACTCCTGAGAACTTGCTCAAGCCTTTTTTGGTGTGAGGACCCTGCCTTTTCTTTCTATCCTCCTTCCTTGAATACAAGTCACATCCCAGTAACTGAAGTTCCTATCTGCTTGTCAGCTTTCCAATGCTGGTGACAGCTCCACCCTGAGGCTGGTGCGCCACCTCCTACATTCCTCTCTCCCAGAGGCCTGCCTGCCTGACCGTGGTTCACTTCCTTTTCCTTTCTTGGAGGCTCAGGGCTCAGCCCAGCCTGGACCATGTGCTTGCCCAGTTAACTATGCTTCCCTGAGTCTAGACATACAAGTTCTCCCCAGTGACTGTCTCCGCATCAAGATCAAGCTGGTTCTGGGTTCCAACCCTCCTCTTCTGCCCTCTCATCAGCATGGTAGTGTTCTGTTGGATCACAAGACAGACTAGTCTGCACCATCTTTGTACCTCCGGTTTCAAAAATAGATCTTATTATATGCCAGCAACAAGAAGCATAATTCAACACACTATCATAGATTAAATAATCAGTGATCAATGACTCTCACCTTTTAAAATACATTTAAAAATCACCAGGGGGCGTTTCATGAAATTTAGATACTTTAGCCTTATCCCCTAAAATGCTGGTTTAGTAGGTCCAGAAATGTGGTTAGAATAAAGCCCTCCTGTGATTCTGATGGGTGAGATTCATACATTATGCTGAGAGAAATGTCACCTTCAATTAAAACAACTAAATAACAACTAAACGAATTAAAAAGATAAATATTTTAAATAATAAAATAAATGAAAAGCCCTTGTAAGCCAAGGGTTATGTTAAAAGTTCTGCCTGCTTTCTAGATTCTGAATAGAGCACCATGAAACTTTGAGGACCAAGCTGTCACCTCGCTAAATAATTTTCATTAATTGACAAGATGCAGCTCATTGTGTCTCTTTTCTATCAGCCAACTGAGGTTTGGGACTAAATGTTGTGTTTAATGTCTGTAACTTAACCCTGCAAAGGTTCTTGGATAGAGTCACCCTCTACTTGCCTCTTCAATCTCTTCACTCTGAGTTTGATAGTGTTTCATGCTTCTGCCTCTTTCTGTGCTCACCTTCTTTATGGAAGTAGACAAGACTTACTAATAAATACTGGGGGTGGGCATAGCTTACCCATTGGAAGTAGCTTACCCATTGGAAATGGATTTTTCGGACATGGGCACTTTGTTTCTGATGGAAATCCCTGTCAGTTTTCGGAACGGCAGGCGTGTGTAGAAGTTCTTCACTTTATCTTTCAGTACAACTACACAGAGGACAAGAATTGTATTATTTAGAACAAGATTAGCTATACCCATGGAAATAGGAGACAAGAGAGTTAAAACCAGATTGAGGGCTTCCAATTAAAGATGGCATTTAGCCTCATGTCTTTAGTCCTTGCTCCCATCCCAAATCTCACCAAAATGATAGTACAGAGACTCTTACAAAGGCATAGACCCATAGGACAAAGAGAATAGGAGAGAGGCCGTAGTGACAAACTTCTAGAAGCTAAAAGACACACGGAGGAGTAAAAGTGGACTAAATAGACCTAAGAAGGATTGGCTGGAGGTCTCCAGATATCCTCATCTGATTCCACAGCTGACACCTGCTCCTTTCCCGCCATGAAAGAAGACGGAAGGTTTGTCCTCTGAGGACAGAGAGAAGGTATCTTGGATACACCAGGTAGACTTAATGGTAGGAGCAGCACATTGAAAGCCAAGGATTCTTTCAAGTCAGTCTCATGGTAAATAGGGGGATCCTTCACCTTCCACCCTTACTTTAGTACAACTAGAAGCCAGGCCTATGCCTCCAGGCCAGATATTAAGACTGTCCTCTAGACGAAGGACCTACAAATACCAACATGAGGGATATCCCAAAGGGTGACCTAACCAGATTCCACTACAGAAAAGCCTAAAGTCAGCCACACACTCTAAGTTTCCCAATCATCTATGGCTTCTCTTATTTTTGGGTGGGAAACCAAGTCACCAAACATCTGAGAAAGGCCTCCAGTAAAGGAAGATGGGACAGTAAGTGTGACAACTTCCAAAGGAAATAGAGACTGTACAGGGTGGGAAAACCCCGACAATAATAACAACATCTTAATGTCCTTGGTGAGAAACCAGCTTTTATCTTGTTGAAGTCACTATTGCTGACACCCTCTGAGTGACACAGTCAAATGGAACTCTAAATGATGCATGCAAGTGTATTAACTCTCCCTGAGGTTCTCCCAGAGGACTGAGATTCCAGAGCCAGGTTATTCTCCATAGTCAATTTGGCACATTTCTGAATGTCTTCACATCTTATAAGAAGCATGGAGAATCTTATTTAAAAAATAAGAAGAAACTAACCAGGCTATTTCTAAGACCACAGAGTCAGCAGCCCATTGGAAATACAATTTATGCAAAGCCCACTAAGCACTCACCTTTCTTCCTGAACAAGGCCTTTGGTCTGCGGGGCATAATAAGTCTGCAGCCCTCAGCACTGGACTCCATGACATCATCACACACCTGGGCCTCTGGGTAGAGGGTGCAGGTGAAGTACAAGGCTGCATTCTCTGTTATCTCTGCAAGCTGACAGAAGGTGGACTCCTGGGCACAACCTATAGGCAAGAGAACAGTTGGTTGTTAGTTTCTGGGGAGCCTAGTGGGGAGAATTTCCTCTACAGAATCTTCTGGGTGAAAATCCTGCTAGAAAGTCTTCCTAGTTAGGAAAGAAAGCCAAGACAGTCACGACTATGCAGTCTGGGAGGCTGAGCAAAAACACTAGGGTTCTGCCAGCTGGGGAGGGAGCTGCATGACCCTGGAAAAAGGCGGAGTCTAAGTGAGGTGAGAGGGAAGCCTCAGAATCCGTAACACAGAAGGTGAAAGGCTGAAATTCCACTGGGTCTCCCTATGACATCTCAGAGGCAGCCAAGATCTGCAGGCCAGAGGCCACGGGGCTATGAAAGCAATTTCTCCTGCCTCCACATCCAGATCTGTCTTTACCAC
The DNA here is from genome assembly GCA_026018925.1 of Tupaia tana. NCBI lineage: Eukaryota > Metazoa > Chordata > Mammalia > Scandentia > Tupaiidae > Tupaia > Tupaia tana. The sequence goes on along the minus strand of JAKSZU010000008.1, from coordinate 84,861,922 downwards.
TGGTAACCAAGAACTCCCTGGGAGCAGGAACATGGCTGACTTCCTTCTTGTTTTTACAAGCTACAAAATCAAATATAAGGCCTAAAACAATGCAGACTCGATAACTGCTAGATAGAAGGAAGGATGGACAGATGAACGGATGTAAGGATTGGCAGATGTATGGATGATAGGTTCTGGGAGTATACTACAGGCTAATGACACCGTAGGCCTCCTGGAAAAAGGTGTTTTGTGTTCTTCTTTGTTACCCACAGTACAAAGGGTATAGTGATCCATGAGTCACACCAAGTTTGTCCTTATCTGTTTTCTGAGAGTTGGTAGAGTAGAATTGTGATGCCTGACCACAGGATCTCGAAGGAGGATGAGGGCTCAGGCTACTTACGAGAAAGGCACCACAGGTTTGCCTGCTGGGCTGAAAACAAGTGTTTGAAAAGCCAGTGCTGTTGGCTGGGCAGAGATCGGTTTTCATTGACAATGACCTGGCTTAGGTCCACAGGTGAGAATAATTCTGTTGTCAAATCTGAAAAAGAAGAAGAAAGTCAACTTCCTCACCCTTTTCTCTGTGGTCTGAGAGACACAAGAAAGAAAAACAGACAGAAAATCAAAGTCAGGTAATAAACCTTATCTGTGTCCCACGATAGTACTCTCAACTAGGCTGGACCGAGGTGTATATTATGCTGGGTAAACTCTCTTTGCAATGTAAATGATGTATAGTGATTGAATGTATAAATAATAATAAAAGAAAAAATATTAAAAAAATAAATCAAAGTCAGAGATAGACAGGCATGTTTAGACTGAAACAAGAGCAAATCTGGAGTCGACAGGGCTGGGACTCTGATCTGGCAGGGAGGGTTAAGGAGATCCCAGAAAAGTTAAAAAATTATGGAATTGCAAAATCTTAGTGTCTTGGTTTGGAAGAAACTTTGGGAGCTATTTGGCCTATCTTTTGACCCAATACAGAACTTTTCCAGATGATACAGCTATGCCACGTCTCTGCACCAACCACAGCAGTCCACCCACATTAGGGAGTCATGGAGTCAAATTTGTCTCTGTGACTTTGACCACTTAAGCTCCTTCTGCCTCCTGAAGCCATCTGGAAGTGTGACCTCCCTCCCAAATGGCAGCCTTCATCTATGAAGCTCTGCTCACCCCAAACCTGAACGTTCCAGCTCAACCCTCCAGCCAAGTCATTCTGTGTCTGTATAGACCGTGATCCCTGCTGAAAGCTCTTCCTGGGCTCCCCACTGCCCACGGGACAGAAGTCCAAGCTCACTCTCAGTCCAGGCTCTGCACACATGTTGAGGCTTATCTTCAATTGCCTCAAGTTAGACTTCAACATGCAAATGCTGTGGACACCAGCATATTGCTGCTCCGTGTACCACCACAGGGCTTTCTCTGCCCCTTCCTTCTGTCAGCACATACTCCACTAATCCCTCTCCCCACCTCACTAGGGCTACTTGTACAAGTCAGCGTTATTCCCTCCTGCCTCTGTGGCTCTATAAAGGGTTTTTCTGGGGCTGAAGACTCCAACATCCAGGCCCAGGGTGGGATATATCTGTTCCTTGTGAGGGCACTGTCCTTCCTGAAGGGCTTACACTGGGGACATAAAGAAAACCAGAGGCATGAGCGAGGGGCAGTTTGCAATGTCTGTTGGTTGGTTCTGGGCTCTGGTATGAGGGGCGTGACATCATGCACACTCCACTACACCGTGGATTTGCTGATCCCCTCAGCAGCCCACTTTCCAAACTCCAGAAAGCAGGCTCATGGAGCCTGACTTCCGCACTGGTGATAACCACCAAACAGAACAAAGGCTTGTTAAATATCCAGCAAAGCCAGAAGTCTGATGCTAGCAGGGACCCTGGAGACCATGCTGCCACCCAGCCCTTTGGTTACTGCATCTCACCTTACGCATAATGGTCAGTTGTCCTGTGCATCTCCCCATTAACTCATGCCCAGCACAAGGCAGGAGATCAAGGAGAGCACAGACTGCCTGTCAAGATGGCAGAGCAAAGAGGAAAAACATGGCGGCAGGCCTAAATGCACACGTGAAGTTCCCTCAACGGCACTCACACGCCCAGTCTTTGACAGGTGTTCCCTTCACCTGGAACTCCTTCCACCAGGTGTCCTCAGGAAGTATATGGAAGATTCATTCAGACTCCCCTGAGAAGCCTCCCTGGCTCCTGCAGGCTACTAGCACCCTGTGGCCCCTGCAGTCTCACTGCACCTGACACCTGTCCTGGCCCAGTGCACCTGGCCCATGGCCATGTAGTGGCTGATGTGGGGGAATTCTCACTAGCCTATGGATGCCCAAGGGCACAGCAGATGTGCTCAGAACAGGTCTTTCAAATGAAAGAATGACTACTGTAGCCACTTCATTCTCTACCTGGCTTATTCTGTACCTTATGTCCTATTAGGAAAAATCCATCTCCTACTCATTCTCTTAAAACTACACTGCCCTTGAGGGCAAGGAGATCGACCGTTGGCTCGCCACATGGGAGAACACTCTGTTGCCCTCCCTGCACTTGTCTCCAGCATTCAGACTGATCGCAGTAACCTGATACGGAAAGGGGATGATTCCTCACTACGCTTTGAATCACAGAGGCCGCCAGGAAGGGTAACCGAGTAAACAAGCTCCTGGGGAAGCCCTGGCTCCACGTGATTACTTTTGCAAGCACTTTATCTTCTGAAGCCAGGAATGTAATCAACGGAGACAGGGAGAACTGAGCTGAGCTTTGTCCATTCACCCTGAATCCCTCCATGGTCAGTCAGGGGCAGAGCACCCTTCTTCTGGGGAAACAAGAACTTGTGATAGATTCATAGATGCAGCCCGAGCAGTGTGTGAAAATGGGCTTCACAGATTCTCAAGGGCTACTGACTCCTTCACACGTGCATTGCCATTAGATGTCTGAAATCCCTAGAAGTCACCAGGCTGGGGATCAAGAACACAGATGCCCCGGTGAGGAAGAGGAGGGCAGGAGAAGGGTGCAAGTCCCTGATGGAAGGGCAGCTCAACTCAGCTCAGGGGATGGTCACCAGGCAGAAATTTGGAGCCAGTGTCACCTGAATTTTTCTTCTTTTGATTTCTGGAGCATCTGGAAATCTGAATTTTCATATTGTGTCATCAGAAAAGTCATGACGCATTTTTACATAGAAAAATATGCATGCCTTTTTCCATGGCCCAATATAAAATTCTCAATTTCAGAAGATTGGCTCAGTTAACAAAAAGTCTACTCTGCAAATCAACAAAACCCATCTGCTCATCAGCCCACGTCCACCAGCACTCAGCTCTCCCGGCTGTACGGTCTGCACAGAGTAGGTGGCCAGTGTTAGAGAACAACCCAGGCTTCAGAGTCCCTTGGCCGTGGTGTTGCTGCCTACTTAGTGCTGAGCTGTATTAAACGAGGGACATCGATGCACATGAAGCCCCACATTCCTCATCGGCAAAACTGAGTAACAGCAGAGACCAACGGAGTTGTCATAACACTTATGAGATGATGTCAACTAAGCAGCGACTGCAGGGCCTGGCACCCAGGAGACTAGGGTGCAGGGTGCTCGCTCTCTTCTACCTCATCTCCCTGGACAGGCTGCAGCTCATCCTGCTGCAGCAGGAAAGTAATGGCTGTCACAGGCAAACCTAAACAGCAAGCTGCAGCACGAATGGGAGGTTAGTTTGCCAAAGTGCTGGCACTGGGCAAAGAGCAGAGAGGCCAGGGGCCAGATCATGGTGAAAAAGGGCCCAGCCAAATGCTTACCAATGAGAACAAGGGGCCAGCCCTGAGCAGGTGCCCCGAACCCACAACCCTGCTGGCAAGTTCGAGGCTTCCACTAGAAACAAGTGAATTAAATGAGGGATGCCGAGGCACCTAGACCCTGCTAAAGGGCATTGAGACAGGGATATGTACTATGGCCCTAGTCCTAATCTCAGACTGGGGTCTGCTACATAACAGCAGTGCAGAAAGGGAGTCAGTAAGGGACACTTGCCTGAATGCGCACCGGGGGTCAGCCTCTGTGCTCGTATCAGAACCACCACCGCAGAACGGCAGCTATTGATGTGAGAGCACTGGCCCTGTGCCATGGCAATTCATAGAATTATCTAATTCCCAAATCCGACTTCATGAGTACTAAGAATCTATTCACAGACAAAGAAACTGAGGATTAAAGGTGACTCATACAGGGTTGCACTGGAAGGTAGGGGCAGAGCTGGGAGTCAAACCCTGATCTCCTGACCTGAGAACCCACGCTCCAACCCAGGATCTCATTCTCAAATCCTATCACGGCTCTATGAGTGTGGAAGGAACTCATAAATACAAAACAACTACTGTCTTCAGTGTTTCATCCATATCTTCTCATCTGATCTGTACGAGGAAGGCAAAGGAACTACTATTTTGAGGAATCTGTTAAGAAACAGGCAATGTGCCAGGTGTTTTCCCAGCTAATGGGATGAGAGGTAGGCAGGATTCTTCTACCTACACATGAGCAGCTCAGGCTCTCAGAGGTAAGCAGTTCACTCACAGTCACACAGAGGCAGAAAGGGCTCAAACCCCAGTTCACGTGGTTATGTATCTCCCATCAGACCATGCTACCACCCTGCTGCCTGCTCGGGCAGACCGAGCTGTCCTCTTCCTTCCCTCCACTCCTCTCTCAATATGCTATGTATCTAGTCTGTATATATATACATATATATATAGATGTATATATGTATACGCTATACATATATATATATTTATACACACACACTATATACACAGTACATGTATACTATATATATATACACTATAGTATATATGGAATATATACACACACATACTATAGTATATAAAGTGTATATTATATACTATAATATATAAAATATACACTACAGTGTGTGTGTACGTGTGTGTGTGTGTGTGTGTGTGTGTGTGTGTGTATGAGTTTTATTCCACCTTGGTAATTACAATCGCAGACTCTGGGAGTAGAGATATCTCAGGATCACATATGTGCTGTTCCTATTAGGGTAGGACTCGCATCTTCCACTGCATGTCATAATTGTCTTACTAACAATTCTCATTGACATTTCACTCATAAAAAAATTCAGAATAGGGACCAGCAGTTAGCGTAATGGCTATGTTGCTGGACTCCCATGTAGCTGACTGTGGTTTGAGTCGCGGACCTGGAGGCTTAAACTCACGCCGGGCGCATGTGCGTGCGTGCCCGCCCAAGATCCCAAGAGGAGAATGGAGGAGAAGGGATTGTGGCGTGGCCATCCTCCCTGAGGGGAGGTGATTTCTTGCTTTCTGTCTCTCTGTCTCTCTCTGTCTGGTGAGCGCACACGCCCTATAGCAAAAACCTCTCCAAAAAAAAAAAGAATTCAGAATATTCATATTTTGTTTCCACGATGTGGGTTTACAGTAGTGAAGCCGCTGATGGCAGCCGGGTGAACCTGCTCTTGGCAGTTCTTTTCTGCTTGTGTAATTACGGTTGCTTTCGTTTCCAGCAATGGGGAGAAACTGGGACCTACTAACTGCGCCAGTGCCCCATCTGAGGAGCTGACTGTATCCATAAAGTAGACTGGGTAAAGGCTCAGAGGGTGTCTGTGGCTGCAGAATGGAGTGATGCTGGTGGCTGTTATTTTAATTCATGGATCACGCCCTCGCCACCACCATCTTGTCTCCACAGCCAGACAGCCAGGGATATGAAAAGGTTTTGGGCTTTGGTACCTGCTTCTGTTGGAGATGCTGGCCTCGGTACTGTGTCCCTTCTACATCCCGTAGACTCAGGCCGAGAGCCCATGTCAGAATCTAGGAGAAAAAGAGGAGAGCTGTACCAGTATTGGGTAGAAGGGGGGACTCCGCAGCCAGCAGGGTGGGTAGCAGTGCAGGCACCTCCCAGTGCCTGACCAGGTGCTGTGACCACGTCCGGACAGACCCCACCGCAGATCTTCACTCCTTGCCTGCCGTCAGCCTCTCAATATCAGAACTATTAGTATTCATGACAATAAAGTTGTTAACATTCGTAAATCCCTTTAGAGTTAACAAAACAGGTTCCTCAGTGCTGGGTTTATGACACGCGTGAAGGTGGGGAGAAAGATTTCCGGTTCCCTCTTGAAAGAACTGAGAAAAAGGGTTGAAATCATGTAGCCCAGACCACTCAGGTGATCAGGGGACAAATAGGAATCTGAACAATTAAAACATGGCAAAGCAGTTACATCGCTGGACTCGCACATGGCCCACCACAGTTCTAGCCTTGGACCTGGTGGCTTGAAACTCATGCCAGGCGCATGTGTGTGTGTGCCCGGGATCCCAGGAGGAGAATGGAGGAGGAGGGATTGTGGAGTGGCCATCTTTCCTGGGGGGTGATTTCTCACTTTCCCGTCACTGTGTCTGTCTGTCTGTCTGTCTCTCTCTCTCTCTTTCTCTCTCTCTCCAGTGAGCACACGCACCCTAAGACAAAAACCTACCAAAAAGGTCCACATCTGAGACAGGTCTGCTTTGACTGAGTCTGTGGGGCTGGCAGAGCACTAGCCAGTCTCTGGGCAAATGTCCCAGGAAGAAGTCACTCCTTCACCCACACCACTGACACCGTTCCCAGGCATCTCTGACACCTGGGAAGCACAGGACTTGGGGCAAAGCGCCAGCATCTGGGTCCCACCCAGGACTTCCTGACGGGCATCTGGGGGTGGGGGAGCTAGCCCTTGGCCTCTCCATGGTTCATGGGAACAAAATGTCCCCTCCCCCAGTCCCACACTGCACTGTGACTAAATGAGAAAGAAATGTGTCATCTTATTACAGCACTCTAAAGTCAAAATGATGGCGAGCACCTTTCTTTTCTTTTTCTCCCCACTTTTCCTCTTCTTCCTCCTTCCTTCTTCTCCTCTCTTCATTGTCAGCACCAGCACCAGCACCAGCACCAACGCCAGCACCACTGAACAGCACCAGTACTAGCACCAGGACCAGCACCAGTGCCAGCACCAGGACCAGCACCAGCGCCAGAACCAGCACCCTGAACAGCACCAGCGCCAGCACCAGCACCAGCACCACTGAACAGCACCAGTGCCAGCACCAGCACCACTGAACAGCACCAGTGCCAGCACCAGCACCAGCACCAGCACCACTGAACAGCACCAGCACCAGCAGCAGCACCACTGAACAGCACCAGCACCAGCAGCAGCACCACTGAACAGCACCAGCACCAGCACCAGCACCACTGAACAGCACCAGCGCCAGCACTAGCACCACTGAACAGCACCAGCGCCAGCACCACTGAACGGCACCTGCGGCCAGCACTGCTGCCTGCCTGCTATGCAGTACTGTGCCTGTGCCGAGCCTCTGACAGTTCCATGGGTCCGAGCTGCTCTGATCACCATGAGCCAGTGGGGAATCTGGGTTTCAAGGCCCCCCTGGCTGTGCTCAAAGTCACCCAGGTGATAAGTGACAGTCACTCCAAGTCTACTTGGAACCCACTCATACGCTCCTCCCTTCCCGAGTGAACCAGTTCTGTCTCTCAGTAAGGAGGAACTATGGGGAGAGGAGGAAGTGACTGAGGTAGGGGACCTTTCTTCAGGCCGCTCCCTTTGCACTCGTGGCTGTGAAGCATGACGGAACGCCACCGTCCCTGCTCCTGCCTGAGGCTGCGGCCCCTCACTCCCACCACTCCCACCAAGGCCAGTCACCCTGGATGCAGTAGGCACCGTCAGTGCTCGGTGGGACCAGAGGAGGACAGCCAAGCAGAAAGGCAATGCCGCGTGTCCCTTTGCCCAAGCCTCCCCTCTTCACCCTGGTATACAGCACGGCCGCAGGTGGGTCCACGGCACCACCAGCCTGGGTCCTGTCCCCTCGTCCTGTGCCCCCCGGGGAGAGAGACATATGAGGCTACGTCCCCTTGAACAAATGCCTCCTGTAGTTTTCAGTGGCCCCAGCGTCCCCCTCCCAGTAACAAGGGCGGTTTGTGGGCAGTAAATGTGATCTCACGGGAACCCAGTGCTCCCTCGCCGTCCTTTCTGGGGTTCCCACACTTTCCAGTTTTAGACTTTGGCATCTTATGTGATGAGGAGTTGAGGCCCTTCTATCCCACAGAGGCACTCACCTGGAAGGAAAATCTCTGCCCATTTCTCTAGGGGGATCAGAGTGTCCCAAGACGGAGACACAGGGGCAGATCCCAGCATACTACTAATCCCTCCCTGCCACCATGAAGCTCACCTTTCCAGAGGTAAACCTGCTGGAAACTGGGAAAGGGGTCTTGCGTTCCTTCCGTGGCTGTCAGACCTGCAGAAGAAGGTTTGATTTGTATGAATTTGGGCACCCACCGTTACCTCGAGCACACCATCTTTCCCCTGCTGACCCCTCCTGGGTCTGAGAAGTTCACTGCTCACTTGAGGCGCACCCCCAAAGCCTCCTGGAGTCTATTCCAGCTCCCTGGCATGGAACCTGAGCAGGGCAGATGTTGTGCTCAGGATACCAAAGGGGCTGTTTTGGTGAGGGGCTGTGAACCATGAGCAGGCAAAATGACTTGAGGGCCTGGGGATCCCCTTAAAGAAACCAAACCTTCTAGGAGGCACAAGGGCTGTGTTAGATTTCCACATCCCTCAACGCTCCCTAAGCCACCTGCCTCCTGAATAAAGGGGGTGGCAATGATGAGGAGGGGACTGATGCAGACAGACCATCTTCTGGAGTCCTCCACATCTGGCACACACCCAGTTATTGGCAGCTGCCATTCTCTAATTTGTTACTGATAAATTCAATGTTCTCGTCTGGCAAGCTCTGCTCCCCCAGCTGCTGTCCTGGGTGACAGAGGACTTGCCACACCATTTCTTGATAGCTGATGTTGCCTCTTTTGCCCCCGGGTCAACCCGCAGTTCCTGTCAATTCCTCCTGAGAAACAGAGGGTTGAGAAAAGAGCACAGAAGAGCAGGTGTGGTGCTTCAGCTATCCAGAAGGCCGAGGCAGGACAATCTCGAGTTCGAGGTCAGCCTGGACAACACAGCAGGAGCCTGTCTCTTCAAAATCTTATTTAAAAGAGGAGAAAAAATCAGCTCCAGACTGTTGCCATAGTAATACACCTGGACCCACATGGGAGGTCTCTGCACAGACCAGGCCCATACATGCCCATGATCCTGGTTGGGCAGAGGCTGGGGGTAGATGGCAGCATGGAGACCCCTTATTGGGGTGCTTGCCCTCTGACTCTCTCTCACACAAGGAAGAAATTTTTAAAAAAGAAACTAGAAACATACAAAAAATAAAATATAGAAATTTTAAAAGAAAAATAATAGAGAAAAGTGGAGTATAGAAAACATAGTCTGGAGACCAGTGACCCCACACACTAGAGAAAACAGCTGGTTGACAATTTGAGACATCAGGGCATGATCCAGTTTTGGTTTTCATTATTATTGTGAGTCAGTTATTGATAAACAGTGATTAGCATTTATCCGACATGACAGTGAAGACTTGTTTTGTCCTTCGCATTATGAATGAGACCACAGTGCAAAGTCCCATGACACCAACTCAGAGCAGGCGGCCCCTGCTGGGCCCGTGTTCGGTTTTCACTTGTCTCCTCCTGATGTCATCATTTACTTGTGATGATGAAGGTAAAGCCATGGGGCTTTGGACGTGGTCACATGGGAAACCAGGGAACTTAATTTTTTAAAACTGTTTCTCTGTGTCTATTTGATCTACTGGTTCTTTCAAGACAGATAGACAGGTAGGTAGGTAGGCAGGCAGATGATCGATAGATGACAGATACATACATAGACCGTAGGTAGATTTCTATTTCTAGGAAACATAGGTAGAAAGTAAATAATACTTTCAAAATACTTTAGGCTAGGCATTATTACTCTGATTTGACCTATAAAAGTTGGGAAGATGTCTATCTTTAGATAGTTTTATTGCTCTTGAATCTAAGACTAAAATCAATGACCACTTGAAGAAACAGTTTACTGCAGGATCATAGTGGGCATTTAGGTTATAGGCTCTCGATAAGAATCTGATCACATCCCCATACCTGTCCTTCCTAACAGCGTTCACCCTAGTGGATTCCAAGAGGAAGGTCTTTACCTCTCAGCGGCCTCGGGCTGAGTTCTCTGGCCTCTCACTTTGTTAGGCCCATGTGGTTTGTCTGGTGTGGTGTGATGCTTTACGGAGAGTGGAAAATCACAGGTACCCTCCATCACCTGAGAAAACCGACTGGTCTACACCTATGCATAGACTGTTTGAGAGTGTGCTTTTGGCCCAGAACATGCTGAACTGTGAAGGAACCCGGCCCTGCGGCACACTCCATTGTCTGTCTCAAAGCAATGGAACCCTGTGTTTCTCAGTCAAAAAACATGGTGGATCTTAACTTCATCCTTGGGTTTTTCCTCGTTTCAACACAATTCAGCCCAATGGAATTCCATTAACTTTAGCACATGGATGGTGAGCACTTGGAAAGTCCCAAAGGTCACCTGGCCAGTATCTACAGAGACCATTACAGCTTCCTAGAAAGCATCTTTGTAAGTCACCAAAGAAAAATGAGGAGGTAGTTTTAATAATTAAAATAATTATCAAGTCCCCAAAAAGACTAAAGCCTATCAGCAGAATATGGCTTTACAAAGACAAGAGGTATTCCACTCCTCTCCCCCACCTTCTACCAGGAAGAGCAAAGGTTAGCCACTGCAGATGACTTCTGACCTTCATGGGCCTGGAGGTAGTACAGAGGAATCAACATTAACAAGCTCTGCTAACTAGCTTTTATCTACCATGTGTTAGGACCTGATGTCTAGAGTACAAAAGGTCCCAAAGAGGTATGGAAGTGTCTGAGGGGTGAGATTCTCAATGAGCAGAGCTCTTTCATTTGCTGGCACAGGGACAAGGATAACCGAAGCACTTTCTGCCTCCAGTCAACTACCCACATGCCCATGGTAGCAGAAAGAGGCACTGATGGGGTGGGAGAGTTTCCATAGGTAGCTCTGGAGTCTGAAGTTGAAGATTTTAGCCTAAGCCATGGCACAATTTCTTCCCCAGGGGTTAGCTGTACTTGAAGACTGACCTTTTATTTTAAAAAGAAAGGATTTGTGCACTATCCTTCTGGACTGGAAATATCTCTTGGTCAGTCTACAGATAAGGCAACCTCCAGTTAGAAATGTCAAGGATGAACCTCAGGCTGCCTGAAATCCCCATTACGAGCCACTTTTTTTTTTTAACTTCTGAGAGAGAGAGAAAGCACCCCTTACAGGTGATGGCCACACCACAATCCCTTCTCCTCAGTTTCTCCCTACTTTGGGGACTTAGAGCACAAATGCACATGCCTGGTGTGTTTCTCAAGATGCTGGGCTGGGACTCAAACCATGTAGTCAGTCATGTGGGATCCAGCTGCCTTAACCAGCAGGCCATGCACTGGCCACAGGCACCCTTTTTAAAGCCTTGTCCTCACCCAAAATACAGACACATATACAAAGTACTGAGAAAAAATCTAAAACCTTCAAAAGTCATTCAGTAATCACACCTTCTCAGGGAGGTCAGATAAGGGCACAGACTTCATTCCTTGGGCACCTACCAAGTACTTACTCCAAATTACGCAATTCACTCTGAATTTATGGCCTATGAATATATCATGTGTCTTTCCTGAAATGCTTGCTTTCACCCTGGGCTACCGCTCAGAGTAATGAATACCATGTGTTTACTACCCATCATACAAATAAGTTATTTTATTTTATTTACCCCAAAAGCAACTAAGCCACATGGAATTCCAAGATCTGTAAATTTTTTCCCCAGGCTTTCATAACTCTGTACTTCACAGGTATATTTTCCATGCCAAACTATATGCACAATAGTGTTAAGCCAAAAATTAATAAAGCACAGTTCAGTTTTTAAAACATAGCAAAAAAGTCCTGCCAGTGGCATGATGATTAAGGGGCCTGGATCCCACATGGCTGGCTGGGCAGTTTGAGTGAGTCCTGAATCCAGTGGTTTGAAAATATGCCAAATGTGTGTACATGTGTGCCCAAAATCCTGACAGGAGAATGGAGGTTAAAGGATTGCAGTGTGGCCATCCATTCTGAGGATTCTTTCTCACTTTCTCTCTCTCTGGTGAGTGCATGAATGCTATGGGAGATTAAAAATATATTGAGTCATTGGAAAAGTCATAATGTGTTTTTCTATGCAAAAATACGTCATTATTTTTCTGACAATTATATATATATATATATACACATGTTATATATATATATATATATATATATACACACACACACACATATATATACACACACACATATATATATATACACACATATATATATATATATATATATATATATATATATATAAAACAAAAATGATGAATGTATTATTATTGTTTAAAAACAACTATGACTATAATGTCATCTAACAGTAACACCATGTGCCATGCACTCTGCTACCCTTTGCATGGGAGACCTCTAGGCACCGACAGAGAGGAGTGGTTAGGAAGGTCACTTTGGGAACTCGAATGCTTTCTTTCAGATCCCAGCCCTCCTCTTGACAAGCTGAGATTTTGGGAAGTTACCCAACTTCCAGATGCTTCAGTTTCATCAGCTACAAAGTAGGAGTAATGGTAATGACAGGGGTTGCCTGGCCCAGCGGCTGCTGTGCAGATAGTAGGGGCACTGCGGCATGATGCTGGAGGCCATGCAGAAGGCCTGGGTCTGGGTCCTGGGTCTACCCAAACACACCCACGCTCAGCACCTGACTGCAAGGCTGGGGAGGACCCCGCCGAGGATGCCTCTGTCTCTGTCTCTGTCTCTCTTTCTCTCTCTTTCTCTCAAGAAATAGCTACAAATAAACCAACTGAAATCACAATAGCTTCCCTGGAAGCGTCGTGTTGAGAGCTCATGAGCCGGTGTAGGCCAAGGCCCCCGAGCCCTGTGGAGCCCTCACTGGGGGTAAGTGCTCCAGAAGACACGGTGTCCTGCTGTTACAGTGACTTCTCCTCTCCCCTTCACACCCTCTGTGATGGACACTGCCGGCCCTCCCGTTTCATAGACAAGCAATCCGGCCTGTGAGACTCACTGACTGGCTCAAGGTCACACAACTGGTGTCCAAAGTCTGGATTCGACACACACCCAAAGTCACTACAGACAAGTCAACGCACAACACTGAGGTCCTTGACACAGGAACAGGTGAGAGAGCACACAGCTCTGCCTAACTCACAGAGCTACGGGTAGTCAGGGAGGGTTTTTCGACGAGGTGGCCTTGAGCTCTCTGCCATCCCTGCAGTAGGCAGAACTGTTAGTCTCACAAGCTTCTCCAGAAGCAACAGAGAGCCTCCGTGAGTCCTTGGGGAACCATGCCCTGTGACCATAAGAAACCCCCCAAGCCTTGGCCAAGACAACTCCCTTGCTCTCTCACCCCTGGAGTTCCACCTCTCTGCTGACACTACACCAGCTTCCAGTGCAGGGAGACAGCGGAGCTTGGTGTCATGTCCTGAGTTCAGGAGCTGGCAGATAGGAGGCAGCAGGAAGCAGGGCTTCTCCCAACCTCACACGGGAGCTGGAAGAGGACAGTGAGCTCTAGGGCCCACCATTCTCCTCTTAACTCATACTTGGGTTAGAAAGCACAGCCCAAACTTAAAGGTGTGAGCATTACAGGGACAGCCCTTGGAGTGCAGATTCCTGGCAGGGGGTGGGTGCAGGGCATCAGCATTCCTGACTGGTTCCCAGACACTGACCATGCAGGCCCAACCACGTGAACAGGGCTGCTCTGGCCATTCCCCAGCTCAGGACAGAGCAGAAACCGCTTCTTCCCAATGGGGGTCTGATGGGAGAGGGAATGCAGGGCTGGGGTGGCTAAAGAACACCTGCCTGGCCTCTTGGCCTCGGGAACAAAACACCCATCTCTAAACTGCAGGGTGGGACCGATGACCATGGAGGTGACTTCTAGCTCTGACATTTATAAGTTCGTAGGACAGAAAGGTCAGAGAGCTTCCCAAAGAAAGAAGAGGGAGGAGAAAGCTCGGGGGCCACTCCTGTCAGCTGGACCCAGGAATGGGGCCTCAGTTCCTCATTCCCCTGTAATTAGAATGTGCAGTGCAGGTCCAGCTGCCGCAGTGCCTGCTGGGTGCTGCTCCTCTGCAGGCTGCGGCCAGGTGGAGGCCTGGGTTTGATTCCTAGACCCTGCTAAAAGCCGGGTATGGAGATATACCCCCGTAGTCCCAGTCACTAAGGAGGCTGATACTGAAAGGACAGCAACATCGTGAGGACCTGTCTTTTAAGAAAAAGAAAATGAAAAAGAACACGGAGTACAATTGGCACCACCTGGAATTCCCAACTCGCAGAGGGGACATTGGCCCTAGGGCACTGATCTGAGGGACATCTTGCCCTTTTGGCTCCAGTACTTCCCCCTTTGCTAGTATTCACACATTTCCCATGTGACTTTGCAGTTCTTCCTGCTGACAGAGCAGAGTGCATTTCCCAGCCTTTGGCTTCTGGTTTGGCCTGGATTTGCGTTATCCAACAGCCAGAGGCAGAAATGGCAGGCGTTGGGTCTAAGCCTCTACCTTATGAGGCACTGTCATTTACCCTTGATCTATTCTCCTTCTTCTGGAGAAGAACGTGCTCATTGGGAGTGGGGTGGGTGGAGGGAGTGGGGTTTGAGAAACTCCAGGAGCAAGACCAGGTCCCGACAGATCAGCTCACTGCCAGTGGGCCCTGGATTCATGGGTGAACTCAGCTGAGATCAAGCTGAGCCCAGCAGACCCGTTCGGCAAGGCCATCCTACCTCCAGCCACCTGCAGCCTTGTGAGCGACAGCGGCCCTCCCCCTGCATGCTGCTGGGCTGCTGTGGTTGCTTGCACTCAGCCCAGCTGTGCAGTTTCTGTGTACTGTACACAAGCACTCGTGGAAATGGGCAGCAGCAGAGACTTACTCCCAATAAACTCCTGGCCTCCCAGACGCAATGTCATTTGGCGGCTCCCTTGGTCATACGACACCCCAGGACAGGAAGCATTAGCCTGGGCTTCAGCAGAGTCCATCCAGTCTTCGACATTGCAGAGCAAGACGGCAGGGAAGCTCAGCAATCCACAGATGATGGGACCTGCAGAGTCACAAGAGGAAGCAGGGGGTATGAGGTATGTGACAGGGAACAAGCAGGACCCTTTAGAGACTTTCTGCTGTGCACTTGCTGTGCCCTGTGCTGGTCTGGTCTGGACTTTACCATGATCCATGCCCCCCTCCACCTCTCCCCCTCACCGAGAGCCTTGCAGACGGGGACAGGTTACACCTCTGGAGGGAAACTCCCGGATTGGAACTCAAGAGCCTGATCCAGACTCCTACAGGGAGAGCCTGTAGTTCCTTCCCTTCCACCAGAAACCCTTCTACATGGGCTCAGCAGCAATGACAACACCTTCATCACCTTGGGCATGTCCCCACCAAAGAGACATGGCCACAATTTTCCACCCTACGCCACAGAGTGATCTTTTTGAACTCTAAAGAAATCAACAGTGACTGCTGTTGCTTCTTCTCCTTCCTCTACATCCTCATCACCCTTGCTCTCTTCACACACATGCATACATATAAACACATACACATGCGTACACACAAACACACATACACACATACATGCAAGCACATACACATACTTACATACAAACACACACACGCATGCATGTGGGCCTCTCGAAGTATCCAAGCAGAGGCTACGTGGCCATATGCCTGGGATGGAGAAAGAGATCGATAACTAGCAGTAGATCAATAACTAGGGGAGCCATGGAACTATCGTGTCTTGGATACACATTCATTCTGTATTTTAAAAGCCGCTCTCAAGTTCTGACTTTATTTAGCATCTGGAAGAAACACCCCCTGAGGCAAACTGAATTTGAAGTGATGTTAGTGGGACAAATTCAAGTATCTCAAATGTGCCGGATGTCTGCTCTGGGCCAGCCGCTGCTGAGCGCTTCATGTACATTAATTCCCTCAACATTGCCATCTCCATTTAAGGATGTGGTGATGCAGTCTCACGTGAATTAAGTAAATTGCCCCAGTTCGTTCAGATCCATAAATGAAACAATGCATGAATTATTTGGATCA
Source organism: Tupaia tana (assembly GCA_026018925.1). NCBI lineage: Eukaryota > Metazoa > Chordata > Mammalia > Scandentia > Tupaiidae > Tupaia > Tupaia tana. The sequence continues at coordinate 84,845,916 of JAKSZU010000008.1, read as the reverse complement.
AGAACTCTTTTAGAGGGTATAGTTGTTCAGACGAGAGAGAGAGAGAGAGAGAGAGAGAGAGAAATATACCATCTCACAACCCCTACTCTCTTCATTTCCCTCATTTCCTGTTTTATATCCAAATCCAGATCTTGCTTCAGACACTCCTTTCACTGCAATTTCCCCAGAGTAGATGACTCATGGGTGTCTGGCTCGCGAATTTAACATTTTGTCCTCTTCCCTTCCATGGGCCACTTTTAAACAGTAGTTTAAAAATCATCATCATGGACAGCATCTGTAAAAATCTGGCCCTAGAGGACATCTAATGTGGTGGTTCTAGAACCAGGGTGCTTAGATTAGTGACATGGAAAACAGAGAGAGAGTCTGGACAATGCCCGTCCCTAGGCATGGGCCCGACTTTCTGACTTGGCAGGTGACGTGTGTGAGGGGTGGAGGTGTTTGGGGCTCAGCATAAAGAGTAATGAGGATTTGAATGCACAGCTAGATTCCAGAACCACTAACCTCATTTTACAGTGAGGAAACTGAGGCATGGAAGGGGAGCATGGTTTTCTGGTTGCTGAGAAACAGCAGGACGGCCAGAGGCAGCGAGAGCCTGGGTTAGGTGTAGACGGGGTGGCCCTGGAGCCCACAGGCAGCCGGGGGTACAGTGAGAGCCCGGTGAGAGAGCAGAGGAAGACTGACCACTGCTGTCAGGCCTTCTAGCAAGCCAGAACTAGGATAATAAAATCACACAAGAGCCGGACTATATTTTCCTTTCCGCTCGCAGACCACGTAGGGAAGCCATGCAGCTTTCATCTTCACTGCGAAAGCATCAGTGAGAACTGCGAGTCTTACAGAGCTAGGGCCAGCTAGCAGCCAGAAATCGCTCAGCTAACCACGAACTGCTGCTTCAGTTTCACTCATATGACCCTGAGGCCACGCAAGTGGCCCCGAGCCCCACCTCCAAGGGCCCTCCAGTAAAACATAGGTTCAGAAACTTCCTGAATGAATTTGCAGCAGTAACCATCAGTGGAAACAAAGCTTTGGGGGTTGAAGGTTAGAAGTGGCTGGAGATTAGCTAGGAAAGAAGGTGGGGAGGAGGAGGGGAGAGGGAGGGACAAGGAATCTACCAGAAAGTTAAACCTTTCCAGACTGTGGTCAAAAGATGTAGTGGGATTCTGTTCCTGGTCGGCAGCAGAGCCAGCCAAAGCTTTATAAATTAAAACTCCAGGGCTGGGAAAGATGTCTGCCCAAGACCTTCTGTGTGTCTTGAAGAGGGCTTAGCTTTCAGTGCTGCAAGGCAGTTTTCGGCGCAGCATAATTCACAGATCACAGGTTAAATGCGGAGGGAAAGCCAGCAAGCTGCTAGCCAGACCAGAGTGTCATGGAAAAAAAGGCTTCGGAGGCCTTACTGCTGCATGGAACAAAACAATTCTTCCATATATGATCCTTAGGAAAAGAAAATTGACTTTTCCGACTTGAAAAATCATGTGGTCTGCTGAGTAATTGAGCATGTGGAGAAATCATGGTATCCTCAGAAAACACATCTGGTTCAAAGAAGGCCTTGCAGATTTGAATCACAGTGTTTCTAAATATAGGCAACATAAAGGCATGTATAGGTGTGTATACACGTGTGTGCATGCACTGGTGTGTGTCTGTGTGTGTTTCTAAGACACATGCTTGCTTATCTACCATGAGTGTACATCCATCATATATCATTGAGAATTAAGCCTACAAGGAATTTAGGGATCGCCTTGCTCCAGTCTGGGTTTCTGCCCCGCCACTCCAACTGAACAGCCTCACTCCAGCCACCACGGACCACTGCAGGCTGAACTCGGCTTCCTCAGTAACCACCCGGCTTGAACTCCCGCAGCATTTCAGTGTCGATGCTGCCTTCCTTGCCAGGCCTCCCCTGCCTGTTTCCCTTAGTGATGCTTCCTGGGTCTCTTTCTCCCTGCCTGGCAGCTCCTCCTCTGTCCCTTTGCAGATGTGTCCAGAAGCTGCAGGTGACCACGACCGGCAAGAGTAGTCTAAAGAGTAAGAGAGGCGGGGCCTGGAAGAAAAGAGGAGAGAGTTGTGAGGCCTGAGGAGCAGCAGACTGGCCCAACTGCTAAGGGCCACCCAGCTGAGAGCTAGGAGACGCCCCAGGTGACCAGCAAGCGGGCTGGGAGCAGCTCGGGGTGACATGGAGTCTGAGATTGCAGGGCTTGCTGGGGTAGGGGTGCAGAGAGACAAGACAGAGGCAGAGTGGAAATAGGAGGTCATGGGCTCTGTGTGTCAAGCTCCCTCAGGCTTTTCAGAAGGGAGAAACAGGCTGAGACCATTACACATGCCTCAGAGTGGGGAGCCAGTGAGGGCGCTGGGCTGGTGACAGGTGGGGAACAGGAAGGAAGGAAGGGGCAAAGTCAGAGAAGGTGGAGGCAATGAGCTCTGGCACCTAAAAGGCAGGCTTAGTCCTTCTCAGACGGAGAGACTCTCTCACCTCCAAGCCTGGAAGAGGCGATGCATTGAGGCTAGAATTGATCGGAACTCTGAAGGTTAGACATGGAGGCCCTTGAGAAATACCTATTTACTGATAAGCCTAATGTGTCAATTAATATTTTTTATTAAATTGCCTTAGGATGCATACACTCACCAGAGAGACAGAGGGAGAAAGTACCCCCACTGGGGCTTAGTCATTCCATAGTCTCTTCTCTGCATTTCTCTTTCTCGTCAGGATTCTGGACACACACGCATATATACCCAGTACATTTTTTCAAGCTGCCAGGACTAGGATTCAAACTGTGGTTGGCCATGTGGAGTCCAGCTCCCTTAACCACTAGGTTTAACCACAAGGGCCTAGCCCTTGATTAATAGTCTTCAAAACACATGGGTCTCTCTGCTTCGTGCTCTCACATCTGTTACTTTGCAAGCTGTCTGCCCATGAACAAATAACGAAAATTATCAATTTCTTGGTCTGCACAATGAAGACCACAACCCCCTGCCAGAGGAAGCAGTGAGGAGTAGACCAGTGTTATGCTGTGAGGTGGCTGGCACCAGATGCGACAGGTGGAGGGCAGGGTTGATCCCTCCTCCCTCAGCTTCCGTTCCAAGGCCTATTGTTATATGTCTGGCTTCTGCATCCCTCCGTATGCCCTGTCCCTTTCTGGGCCTCGGTCCTCATCAGCAGCATTACCTCCTGGGAACTGTGAGAGGACGAAGCCATCACAGCACACATCATGGTCACACGCAAGAAGGCAGAAGAGATGGACGTCGGTCAGATTGGCTCCTGCGGCTGAGAACACGGCGGGGCTGTATAATCCGGACAGCGTGTTTTCAAACCCGGTTGGCGCAAAGCTTTTCTGACTTCTTGTGGTAGAATCTTGGCCTGAGGAAAGGCAGAACATTTTTTAAAAGACCTCAGAACATTGCAGAGTAGAACAGAGTCCACTGATCGCATAGAAAGGTTTGTTGAATTATCTCCAGTTGTGTTAGGGGCAGTGTGTGGTCCGAGATGAGGTGCTTTTCCATGACATGGAACTTCCAGATGTGCCTCTGCACGAAGAGTTTGGAGCCAGCCAAGGTCGTGGCCTCAAACCCAGCAGAGCTGGACAAGCACACATCACCCATCACAGCTTGGGAGTGTGAAAACCGGCAGGCATTAATGTTTTTGTTATTACCAGCAAGTATTTATTGAGCTCTAACTGTAGGGCACTACCAAAAGTTTACTAAAAAAAAAAAATTGGAGTTCAAGTATAAATTCAAGTTAGTGACAAAAACACAACCACCCCCCCCCAAAAAAAAAAACAAAGTTCATGTTGCTTTTCCTAACATACATTTCCTGTGAGCTGTTTGAAGCCCCCTCGAACACTCACACTGTGCCACATGCTTTAGCTGCATTAGCTCATCTACCACCCACTGCCTGTCCTGCTGCGGAAACCAAGGTCATGCAAGCCCAGAGGAGACCAATTCCGCTGCAATGCCCAAGCCCCACTGTCAGCCCCTCTACACATTTCTCAGCACTTGCCACTTTGTGCCATCGAATACCCACAGAGGGTCGCAGCGTGGATAAGCAGGATTGAGAAACTCAGGGCCGATGTGATGTCCGTCTTCCTGGTGCCCAGACTACCCCAGTTCTGTCTTCAAAGTGACAGCTGCGGAGTCTCCCCGTGCTCTGTGTAACCACCCTTTGTCTCCAGAATGAGCAGCCTCAACCCTCCTTACGCCTCCCTACCACACCACCTCACCCTTTCCCTTTTACTGTAGCCTTTCTTTATTGGGAATTCAATATGCCTTTGAAAAACCCTGCTAGCTTTTTAAGTAGAATTTTTATTGTTTTGCCAGTCCTCTGGTTGCAAGCGACATGGTTTGAGTTCTGCTTGTAGTGTGGGCCCCAGAGCACAAGGTTCAGAATCAGACAGACCTGAGCTGAGGCCCCTGCACCACCCCTGCTCACGGGTTCCTAAGTCCTCGGAGCTTCAATATCCCCGCTGCACAATGGGGATGACGTTCGTAATTCTCATGCCATGGAGCGGATAAGATCAACTGTACATAAAACGGCCAAGCAATGAGCCTGGCACTTAGCTTCACTCAGCAGGTGTTCTAACGTCTCCAAAATGTAGATGTCTTCTCCCTCCTAGCATTGGCTCCCTCTGCCCCTTCTGCCTGGAACACCCTCGAACTCTGCCAAGCAAAACCCAAGCCCACCTTTCACTAAACCCCAGCCTAACTTAAGTGATTCTTCATGGGTTTTTACAGTCAGAACTCATCACTTTCTCACTCGATCTCTCACATCCTGATTGTGCCTCAACTCAGGGCTCTACCATCCTTTACCCTGAGCTTAAGTACTTCCCCTACGTGTTTGTGAGTCCTTGGAGCAATTCCATGACGCCTGATGTGATCACCACTAGCCGTGACTATTTAAATACCATGTCTGGTTCATCAAAGTTAATGCTGCAAGAGCCACATTTCATGAGCTCCTCAGGCACATGTGACTAGTGACCACCCCTTGTCACAGCGTGATTGCCAGACCATTTCCATCACTGCAGAACATTTTATTGGGCAGCACAGCCCTAGCATCAGAGGCCATGTCACAGCTCACCTTGGGGACCCCGACACAGAGCAAGCAGCATGCACACAGCATGCACGCAGGACCACCTACCCTGAGTCCGCTGCACGGTGTGCTTCTTCCTATCCTCCAGGTCTCCTTCCAGTGTCCCCTCCTCTGAGGTTCCTCCCCTGACTACCCTGAAGTAGTCACGTCCATATTGAGCCCGTTTCCCATTTGGCGTTCACCTAAGCACTTAGCCTTTGAGATGACCTAATTGCTGGCTCAGTGCCTCTATCAACAGTGGTGCTGCCTGCCACAGCCATAGCGCCTCCTTAGCCTGTCACGGCTCTCAGAACTACTGACAAGATGTGCCAGGGCTCAGGTCACCCCGGACAACGGAGCAAGTTGGGGACGTCTCCTGTAGATCTTCATATAGCCGTGATGTCGAGGGCAGCAAGATGTTTCTTTCCAGACCTCCTTTCTGACCTGAGGGATTGGGCTAGATGGTCTCTGAGGAGCCTTCAGGTATTGGCTTCCTTTGATTCTGAAAAATCACGATTCCTCCTCCATCCAAGCTCAAGGTCCATAGTCGTCAGGTAATTTGGACAGGGGTGGGTGGGACAGGGCAACAGTACCTGAGTCCAAGTCTCTGGACCTTTCTTTCCTTTTCCATTTCCATTTTGCCTTTAATATTTTTCATATTTTTTTAACGTGCAGGTTTTACTTTTCCTATGTGATTCCTTTCCTTGCCTTAATTAATAGATTAACAGGTTAATTCTTAAACTGACATAAAACAAACTCACTTGCATTTACTTGTAATCATGCTGTAATTCCACTTGCAGATTCAGCTTCACGATCTCTGAGTTTTACTTTGGTATTGTGTGAAGGGCAGACATGACTATCTTCTCTGACTACTCAAGTGATTATCACAGCTCCATTTATTGCCCAACCCGTGTGTCTCCACTGATTCGCAAAACAGCCTATACCATGAATCAGTTCTTAAATTGATGTGAATATGTTTCTGGATCTTTGTATTTTACATTATTTATGGACTTCTGTTTTAAAGATTGTTTTCCCTTTATTCATGAGAGAGAGAGAGAGAGAGAGAGAGAGAGAGAGAGAGAGAGAGAGAGAAGCACCTCCCTGGGATCTGGTCATGCTACTATCCCCTCCTTCAGTCCTTTCTTGAATCCTGTCTTCCAGGTCACATAAGGACAAGGACATGAAGAAGCAAGATTAACTATCTACCAAGAGCCAAAGACTACATGGGGACTGATGTGTTTATTCCTCCTCGGTTGTGACATATTACTCCCATTTTGCAGAAAAGAGATTGAGCTTCAAGTAAAATAAAGTTGTTCTGATCAGAGAAAGAGCTAGAAAGTAGGAGGGAGACCCAGTTTACTCTAATTTTCCTTCTCTGTCCATCACCCCAGGTGCCTGAATGACTGCTATTTGCATTTGCTGGTTTAAACAAAAAAAGCAAAACAAAACAAAAAAGCAAAACACAGTTCTGCCTTTGATTTAGTCTGGCAACAAGGAAGCTTTTCAATTTCCTTTGCAATCTTCCCCCGAAGTATAAACTTTCAAGAGATGTGGGGGGAAAAAATAACAGACACTTAAAATTACATTTTAAAAATGTCATCAAAGGCTGAGTTATAGTTGTAAAGAACATTTATGGGGAGGGTTGTTTTGTTTTGGCCTTTATTTTTAGAAAATAATCCCTGTGCTTTGTTATTTTTAAAAACGGGTAGTAAGAATTATTCAAATAAACAGTGAGGCAGAAATCCTCATAACTCTGGCCGTAGATGAGAGAAATATGATCTGTGGGACTCCAGTGTCCCGGCAAACTCTCTGCTAAGTCAGGATGGAGGCACTAGGCAAAAAAAAAAGACCAGAGTGGGTGGGGAGAGTGTCCCTGCTGAAGAGTGAAGCTTGCTCCCAAGGGCAGTGGAGGCTTAGGGCCCGGCCTTTGGCAAAGTCTTCACTTTAGTCCTGAGGAGCTTCAGGCCCCTGCCCAGAGATACCCACCTCAGAAAATGACACCCTCTCTCCCCTTTGCTCCGAGTTCTCATTCGAGTCCCCTTGACTGGGCTCAGAGCCACAGCCTTACCGTAGGCCATCTTCCTTTAGCAGAGGAGAAATGGGCACAGAAACATTCTCTGCTCACTGTCTGCCCTAGGCCAAGCACAGTGCGGAGAGCAGCATCCGGGTCACCTCCTTCCACCCTCCCCATCACCGGGCCTCTACGACTCCTGTTTTACTAACGAGGAAACGGAGGCCTAGGCTGTGAAGGAGGTGTCCAGATCAGACAGCTTGTCCTTGACAGATCTGGGGTTTAAACAGGCAGGCAGGCTCTATCGTCCTTACTCTTAGACCTGGACTTCTGTGAAGTGACGGCCCTGAGAGCAGTAACAGTGGAGAAGCCCCGGTCACGCGGGCAGAGCCTGCCTGCAGCTGAGGCTCATGCGTCTACACTGCTGGACCTCTTCTGGCTAGACATGGAGGAGGCACGAGTCCAGCACACCTGTCTGGAGAGCCTCAGGGTTCTCTGGAAAACTCAAGCTCATCCCCACATGCTACCAGCGGGGTATTTCCTGCTGTTCCTCTATGAAGTGGGCAGGAGTCCTGAGACACACAGGTTCAAGCCAGCTCCCCAGCCCAGTAATGGGATGATTTAGGTTAAACCCTGTGTTAATCTCTCTAGGTCTCCGTTTCCTCATGAGCAAAACAAGTATTAGATTCCTCTTCCTGCCTTTCCCAAGAGTTTCTGCAGTGCTGAAATGAGAGGCTGGATGGGAAGTTGGGCCATAAACCATAAAGTACGATCCTTCTTGCTACTCGGTGTGCTCCCTGGGCCATGAGCATCGGCACCCTCGGAGAGGGCGTGTAGTGCCCCAGCCCTCACCCACGCGCTGACACCCAGTCTGCAGTACACGCCCCTCAACCCAGTTTGTCAGCTCATTGCGGGGTCCTTGGGCACAGGATGCTGGAAGAAGAGACCCCCAGATTGGTTGTGAGGAATAGGTCGGACAGACCCGGGAGGCTGGAGAAGCTCTATGAGTCAGAAGGCCCAGGAGGCCCCTGCTCGGGGGGTGCCCACATTCCAGGCAGTGACAGTGACGTGTGCTGGCAGGAGAGGTCTGCGACCCGGACTCTGCACCTTCTGCCTGCACCTTCCACATATCGACTTGGCTTGTTGTCTGCTGTCCAGCCTGCTTTCTCACCTGCAGAAGGAGCCCCTATCCCTGCCAGCCTGTGCTGAGGCTCGAACTCCATAGCACAGTGGGAATGATGTGTAAAACCCTGTGCAGCTGCAGGGAGAGCACAGCAGAATAGGACCGCCATGGCGGGTCTGTAGAGGAGGGACGTGAGAGAGCTGGGCTCAATGTGTGGAGTTGGGGGGGTGGTCTGGATTACTCCAAGTGCACCAATTCCATGACCACGTAATGCCACTAGTCCCACGCCATACAGTCCAAACAACCTACCCTTCTTCAAATACACAGCCAGAGAATCTTGATCGTGGTTCCTCACTTTCACCTGGCACCGAAGGCTTCCAAAGCTGGTGGCCTTCAGGTTTCCCAGTGCGCTTTGCTCCTGGAGATGGAGAGAGGCTGCATCACCATCCCCTGCTGCTTAATATCTGGACACAACACACTTCTCAAACTGCAGCCATGGCCAGGAACCCGGGCTGAGAGTGAGTGAGGGCAGCTTCCTACTTCCTGGGGTACCCCTTCCATTGGAGCAGATGGACACGTGAACCACCATTTCCAGCCCAGAGGGTCAGCTGCAAAGATGCATGGAACTAGATAGGAGAGAGTGACTGATTTTATAAAGAAGGGAGCTGAAGAAAACGTGAATCCAGGTAAAGTTCTGGTTTCCATGGGCATCTTGAGAGGCAGGCCCAGTGGTGTTTGAGTTATGAGGGGGAGGAAGGGGAGAAGAGAGAGGCCAGGAGCCAGCCCCCAGGAGACCTGGCAGTTGCTATCCAGCAAGGATGGGGAAGGTTCCTCATCTGGGAACAGAGTGGTCAGACTTTACAGATCACGCTGATCTCCATGGCTGGCTTCCTTTTAGCAATTTTGCTGTGTAGATGGGGTAGGATCAATTTGGCCAGATCAATTTGTGTTTTGTTCCCAGTATTTTTCCCTTCCCTGTCAAGGTTGCCAGATTTCATTTCCTGAGAGAATTTCTGGAGAGCAGAGGCCAAAGCAAATGCTACTTGAAGGCAACAGCTCTCCTTCCTTCTAGGAAGCCAGAATTCACTGGAGAAATGATGGCCCGGGAAAGGGAAGAAGGACCTTAAAGAGCAAAACGAGTCTCCCGTAGACCTGAAAAGACTCAAACCAGGACTCCATAAGAACAGGAGCCTCCCTGCTTCTGTGACGAGCCCTGGTGAAGAACTGGGATGGTCAGGCCCTAGTGGGTAGGATCCAGGGGGATAAACCAAACATGTTAGAGCTCCTTCCTTGGCAGAGTCACCAAGCCCCAAGCAGCAGAGCTTGGAGGGCTGTGTGCCTCAGCCCTGGGCAGTGGGAAACAACCATGGATAACCAGGGGCCAAGCCTCTATTCTCTCCCATGAATAAAGACCACACTGAGACCCAGGGCCTTGGTGAAGAGCCTTAGTAATGCTTGAGATAGAGTTTTCTGCTGGCCTGATTGGGTGGGGGCAGGGGAAATATTAACAGCAATGTCAGCATTTATAATAATAGTCACTGAGCATGCATTCTGCAGCAGAAACTGTCCTGTTCTGGGATCTTTTCCAGGAAGGGCTTTATCCAAACCTCACAACGACCCTAAGAAGTAGGTACCATTATTATCCCCAGATTATGAGAGAATTCTGAAGGATAAATGTCCTAAATAGAAGCAAGTAAGTAACTGATCTGGGATTTGAACTCAAGACCACTCCCTGTCACTTCTCTGTATCTTGTAGCTACAGAACCCCAGTTGACCAGTCTTAAAATTCAGGGGTTCACCCTCCATGGCCCTTTCAGGATGTCTCCAGTGAATCACTCTCACACATAGGTACACGAAAAGGGGCCCACAGCAGAGCCATCTGGCGGTGTTGCAGAACTGTCAGGAACCTACGAATCCTCTCCGAGGGGAGGTGAAGCAACTGTACACACCCATAGACTGGCTCCCATGCTGCCATGGAAAAGAATGTGGGAATTTCTAAGACACAGATTCAGAAAGATACATAGAAAATCAAGGTAGAAAAGAATACATATTATAAAATACTAGATCAGACAAACCACATGGTTATGAATACACAGAAGGATCCATAAGAAACCAGAGCAAGAGAGGGAGATAGGCATGGGCTTAGAAGTCAGAAAATTAGGAGGCAAGAGACTCGTACTTTTCACTGAATTCCTTCCTATCCTACTTCTGGTGCCACATAAAATTGCTAATATTCTACTCACTTTGACTTACAGAGACAGTGATTTCATGGAGTTCTAATATATATTGAACTTTTAAAAAATTTTTAAACCAAAATCATGTTTTCCTACTCACTGAAAAGGAATGCAGGGCTCTGGGACCCCGAGGGTTGGATGGTAATTCAGCTCTGGACAATGACCCTCCTTCACCCCCAGAGTCCAAGCTGCCACTGAGGTTAAGTGGTGGGGGACAGGAAGAGGGACAGGTGGGGTCAAGTAAAGGTTCTCTGCTCCCTGATGCAACAGGAAACAGCACTGCTCCTCCGGGCAGTGTCATCCTGAGGCCATCTCTGGCCTGTTGCAGCTTCAGTTTCCCAAAGTCATCACTTTGAAAACATGAAGGCAACAAGCTATCAGCTAGCGACAACCTCGTCCTATCCCCTACTCAGTCTGGTGTGATTCAGAGCACATTTGACATAAAACGGGAAGGAGTCAGAATGTCCCACGGCCACTGTGCCTCACCTGACTGGAAGCTGTGCAGGCAAAGTGGTCACTTGTCCAAGCATAGAAATCACATGAGACCCCTGATCCTGCCGTGGACACTGCAAAGAAACTGCAGGCCTCGTCTTCTGTACAACCTGCAAGCACCACAAGATAGTTACCCTCCTGGCTCACAGGTGACGCTGAGGGTGGGACAGACACAAACCCAACCCCTGCCCCTCGTGTCCCAATACACATGCACGCACACAGATGCACACAACTCTCACACACACAAACACACATATATACATACAAACACATGCATACCAAATACACACATAAACACACCCAAATACACAGGAAAACACATATGTAATACACATACAAACACAGTGCATACATACTCATACACACAAATACACACACATGCAAGCCCAGATGAGCACACACAAATACACACACACACAAATACACACGCAAACACTCAAATACACACACAGGAGACTTTTGTTGAGCACACATTAAGAGCGTAGGCTGTGGTAAGTGCTTTCTGTGCTATTGAATCACTGCTCCCCCACTGCAGAGATGAGAGAACTTAAACACGGCTCACCTCAGTCACTTATGCAAAGCCACTAGGCCACCAACCAGGAGAGCCAGGATTCAAAGCCATGTAGCAGACTGCAGAGCTGTGCAGTCACCAAGCTGATGCTGCCTGAGTTTAACCTTTCTCATGTGTTAATTGCTTCTACTCTATGAGGACCATGTCCAGGTATTTGGTGAGATCACCACTTTGCTCACGGCTATGTTTCATTTCCACCAGAGAGCTGATGGCCTCACGAGGGGATTTAATGACATCGTGGAATCCCCATGTCTTTCAATGAGTGTCCTCTCATGATGAGAGGTGGACACACACTGAGTGCAGGGACCACAACTGTGATTTGTTCGGGTTGTGTGACAGGCATGAGGCATACTTCCCAGCACACAAAAGCCTCCAAAATGTTAAATAAATAAAGTCATGATTATTAAAACTAATAAGGACCTATTCAGCTGTGTAGTATTCATGAATAACGATAGCAACTAATGACTCATCTGTGATGGAAGGTTCTAGTAGAAAATGTAAGCTGACCAAGAAGAACAACTCACACTTACATAGTTGTCATCGGAGAGCACTTCACATAAGGCCACGTGGCTGGCTGGTGGTAGAGCAGCCTTCTAAAGTTTCTGCACCCCGATTCCTGAGCCTCTACACTACATTTTTCTAACTGAAGGGCAAAGTAAGGCATTCATATCTAGTACCTGGGATATTTCATTTCTCCCTAACAGGACATCTCACCAACTACAGCTCCACTAAGATCGAATCTTAGGTGCCATGGTGGTCTTCTGGGGGCTTTCATCACTCCCGCTTCTCGTTTCAGCACTGTATGGCTGCAATGCCCTCAGGAACGAGGCACCACTGAGAGGTTAATGGTGTCATTTAACCCACAAACGGCTGGGTCCATTTAGAACTCAAAGAAAATAATTTCTGTTGGCCTATCTGGCTCCCACCCCTAAAACCCTCCTGTCTCCTCAACTGAACTAACTTGATCCTCATTGCCAGCAGATCCCTGCTTTAGGCTTAGGGGTAATACACTGAAGAAAGCAATAAAAGTTCCAAGTGAGCCTTAGAACAACCAGCACTCTTGACTGATGGGTCAAATGCTGACCGAGAACCAGGGTTCCTGCCATGGCCCCAACCACATTGTGACCTCATGCTCCCGCTAAACCAAAGACCCTTCTAGTCCACTATGCTGTTTAATTCTCTAGATGTTGGTTTTTGTTCCAGTCTCTCCTCCTTACCAACAACTACATCCACTCCTCCCACTGCTATAGTGGTTAATTTCCCTATCTTTTAAATGGTCCTTTGACCCTACTATAAAAAACTTCTTGATATTTAAGGGCAGAATTATGTCCCCTTCCCAAATTTCGTATGTTCAAGTCTTAATCCTCAACATCTCATAATGTGACTGTATTTGTACAGGGTCTTTAAAGAGGTGACAAAGTGCAAAAGAAGGCAATTAGAATGGACCTAAATACAATATGATCCATGTCCCTATTAGAAAAGGAGATGAGGACACAGACACATCGTGGAGACCATGCAATGACACGGGATGATGACCATCCACAAGTCAAGGAGAGAGGTCTCCTTGGAGAAACCAACCCTGCTGACCCCTGATCTCAGACTCCCAGTCTCCACACCTGTGAGAAAATGTCTGCTGTTAGTCAGCCAGTCTGTAGAACTTTGTTTCGACAACCTGAGCCGGCCAACATGATGCTGAATTCCTGGATCCCCACCTGATCCACAATGATGGCCTGTCCTAGACTGTCCTGCTCCTGTTTGTCTGATAGGATGCCATCTTGCTAGACTTCCTGACATGCCTGTTGTCTTTCACCATAGATTGGATGCCAAGTTTGACGCAGTCCATTAAACCATCCCCTACTGTTAATCGACAGGCCTCTTCTCTACACTTACTTTATCTCCTAAGATTCTGCATCCTCCTTTTCTTTCCAGCCAATCCATTTGCCCTTCTAACCCAAGCTGTGTCACAATATCTGCGTGCATATTGGGTGTGTGTATGACATTCCTTGTCAAGACAAATAGTTGCCATAGCTACCCATCAATTCTGCTGTCTCAGTGCTGGTTCTTTAGGTCTACTCTGTTGATCTCTTGGTTCTGGCCCTCTAGCTCCTGTGAATATCAATTATTATCAATTATTCTACACTCTCCTCAGCTCTTGCTTCATGTCATACACTGTGCTTGTGACACAAACAGTAGCACATGCTCATCATAACCAAGCAGACATCCAAAACAGATCTGTGCTTAGTTTGAATTACCTAACAACTGAACCACATGTGGTTCCCAAGGGAGGCATGACACAGTGGTTAAGACCATAGGTTTTGACATCCATTAGTCTGGCTTGAATTTCAGTTCTCTCACTCAGTAACTCTGTGTCAATGACTGAGTCACTTAAACTCTCTAAGCCTTATTTTCCTCATCTGCTCCTTGCATTAAAAATGACTACTTTACAGATGGTTAAGATAAGCCTTGTAAAGATCCATACTCAGTAAATGGTAGCTCTCATTATCTACTTCTCAGAGAACATAAAGATAATACCCAACCTGGACAAATATTACAAACTGATTTTGTTCAGTTTTTCTCTCTAATATTTAGCACAGTTCTTAGCATATAGTAGAGACATTTGAAAGTGTGCAATAAAGTTATGAATTAAAACATTGTAGAAATCAATTGATTTACAGTGTTTCTGATAAAGTACATTTTTTATCACAGTGTTAGTGGTTTGATTCTGTGTGTCTCAACAATATCGCAGAACACATTTCATTTCAGTCTCTGTGTGCCTGTCTTCCCACCAGCCCTTACCTGCTAGACACTGCATCAGCGAGGATTCAGAACCAGGGACTTTGGACTTGACCATCACAGAAACATCTGCATTGAAGATCACCTTTGATTCTGGAACCTTCTCAAACTTCTGCATCACTGAAAATAATGCAGATTTATAAAATCTGACTCTAATGGTTGTAGAAAATCTTCAGAGAAGCAAGAAAAGGTATTTGATCAAGAGGCCACTTCCATTGAAAGCCCTTGGTCACACACATGTCCTAAGGAGAATCACCTCCTTTTAAGGTAGCTCTAGCACACTCACTTGTGTCCACTCCTGAGAGCTATAACTTACACTGTCTCTTGTTTTCTACCTTGTTGTCAGAAAGGAAGAGAAATGTCAATATTATGTTAGTCCTTGTAACTCATTTCTTCTTGTTGGTATTGACTTTTCTATCTAAATTTGTATTTTCCTCACCTTAGTTTTTGAGTACTAATTGCATTATTTATTGGGTCATTGGAAAAATCATGATCTATTTTTCTATGTTTTTCTATGCAAAACTGCATCATGACTTTTCCAATGATCCAATAGTTATTTTATTGAAAAACTTATTGCCACAAAAGACTTGAATTCTTTCTGTGAAGCAAGCTAGGCTATGAAAGAAAGACATTGTATGTCTCCACTTAATATATACTTATGTCTGCACTCTATGGAAGAAATTGAAGGACTAGAGAATATAGAAGCATGGAAAATGGTTATGGATAATGGAGACAGTGTGGGAATAGGGCAGGAAATAAAGGAGAGTAAGAAGAAAGGAATCAAGGAGAAGAATAGAGAGGCAAGACATTTATGGGGCATAGAAATGGAGGATTGTCTGTTGATGATAACATGTATGATATCTTTAATTGGACTGGTGTGCAGTGTATTTGTGCTGGGTAAATTCATTTTATGAGTTGTAGTGATGAAGAGTGATTGTGTAAAATAAATTATAATAATAATTTTAAAAAGACAAATAAAACAAAGCAAATGGGTCCACATAGTTGAAAATATGTCACGTGGCTTGGGCTTTTTTAGGCTGTTATTTATTTAAGTGATATAATAGTACATGTTTTTCTTTTCTTTTTGTTTTTTTCTGGAGAGGTTTTTTTTTGCTATAGGGCACATGCGCTCTCCAGAAAGAGAGACAGAGAGACAGAGAGACAGAAAATGAGAAATCACCCCCTGGCGGGGGATGGCCACACCACAATCCTTTTTCTTCCATTCTTCTCTTGGGATCTTGGGCACGCATGCATACACACCTGGTGTGAGTTTAAGCCACCGGGTCCAGGACTCAAACTACAGTCGACTACATGGGAATCCAGCAACATAAACATTATGCTAACTACTAGTCCCGTAGTTCATGTTTTTCTAGGTACTGTCAATATAGTTAAACTCCACTTGGTGGATATAACATGGCCACAGGCTCATGGACCTTAACAAGTGAAGAGGAAGAAATATAATTTCACAAGGCTTTGGGGCACCAACTGGCCAAATACCCTAACTCCATACTCTATGCTAGATTAACTCTGTGAGTAAACAAATGCAGTATAGAGAAGTGTGTTTACTACAGGGGACAGAGAAGATCAGGGGAGCTGCAGCAGGAGGGATTTAAGATAGGAAGACAATAGACCACATGAGAAAGGGCACTGACCATGGAGTCAGTCTTCAGTTCAAGTCCTGAGGCCACCACTCCTCACCAGTGCTATGTTCTTAGGCATATCTCAACCTCAGTCTTAGTTTCCTAATTATAAGCATTAAATAAAATAGCATGGAAAACTGGTTCAATATAATAACTCAGTAAATATCTGGTCCATTTGCCCCCATGCAAGGACGCCCTAAGAGTCAAAGCTTACAAATTTGGCCATAGGAATTCAGGTGGAAGTTCCTTCCCTGATGACCTTAAGGAAATAGCTTCAAAGAAGCCCAGAAATAGAGTAATTTGTTCATCTGCCAACAGGCATTTACAGCTCTGAACAGAAAAAGAAATAAAAGAGAGTTCTAGCCCCAATGGAATGTACGGTCTACTGAAGCTAGACCCCAGAGAGACTAAGCTCTCACACTTTTATTTGATCCCACAAACAGTGCAAATCCTTGAAGAATTTAAGGGGCACCACATAAACAGATTTCGCTTTTAAAATTTTGTGCTGAAACCATCATAGAAAAATTGTTGACTGGAACAGGAAGATGAGTTAGGAGGGTGTTAAGTGTGACCCATGTGGATAATAATAACATTGTCCTGGTCAAAGAGGTGAGAGTAGAGGCAAAACTGTCTCAGGCAGTATCTGTTTGGAGAGGTATATAGTTGGCCTCTAAGTCCTTTGCTTTTTATGAGGGACAAAAGCCTCAGAAGTGAGGCTGTAATTCCACTCTCAAAGAGATAATTGCTCTCCAAGGCAAGTAGAGGGATTTGGAGAAGAGACATACTGACATCCCAGAGGGGGGTCAGCTTATTAACATGGAAATCCCCCTGCACATCCAGAAAGGAGGACTTGAGCTCAGAGCTTTGCATAAGAAGCAAAGATGCAGAGGATCATCTAGGGCTATTTATAAGCTGCACCCCAGGGAAACATCATCAAAGTTGTCCAAGCTGAGCTGTGACTCTTGAATGCTTCTGGTGCCACTGATTAAACTGTCTTTTCCACTCTGAACACAGGGCAGAACGAGACATGACATGCCTCACAGACTGTATATTACAGTCCTCAGTGTCAGGTTATTGACAGGGATGTGCAGAGGACTCAGAACACATAGGTAATGATCTCAGAATGGCATGCCATTCCCCCGCCCCCAGAGCCATCAGCCAAGCTTCCTCTCCTCTGTGGACTCCCCTCTCGTTCATGAAGGACTTACCTACTTCTATTCAAGCACCTTTCAGCTCTAACTCCTCTGATGGTTATTCCTACCCAATGGGGTATTAGGAGGAAAAAAAATAATAAAACTTGATTGGATCTGCAATTTATCCATGGACATACAAAAGAGAAGTCCCCAGGATTTGGTAGCTCTTGACTAAACAAAGGAAATGATTGCTCTGAGGATTAGAAAATGAAAATTTCTCACTCGGGTTTCCTCTGGTATTTTATGTCATTAGCTATACCAACTTCCCTAGAGGAAAGGCAGGCTATGGGTGTGTGTGTGTGTGTGTGTGTGTGCATGTATGCCTTGTACATACGCACATGTATATATGTAAGAATGTGTGCATTGAATGCAGAAGCAGATAAATCTCGGTAGAAGCACAGATAGTGTAATGGAAAACAGAGCTTTGGGAGTCAGACCTAATCACACGATAGTTCAAGTTCTCTGTACGCTATATCCTAACTACGGGAATGAAGATAAGCACTTGAGCATTCTTTGCTTCCATTTCCTCAGCTAAAATGTCAGCAATAATAATATCTACCCCTTAGGGCTACCATGGAGTTTAAATATGATAAACATATCAAATGCCTGGCACATAGTCAGCCCCTGTATGTCAGGCTCTATCCTTACATAGAAATGCTTAGAGACGGGCTTACTCTGGTTCCTTGAGAGTGCAAAGATGGGCCAGCCATTGGCATGGTGGTTAAGGCAGCTGGATCCCACATTGCTGACTGTGCAGTTCAAGTACTGGACCCAGTGGCTTGAAAAACACACCAGGCGTATGTGCATGCAAGTCTACAATCCCAAAACAAGAGATGGAAAAGAAGGGATTGCAGCGTGACCATCTCCCAAGGGCAGGGAGTGGGGGTGCTTTCTCACATTCCTTTCATCTCTCTCTCTGTCTCTTTCTCCCTTGATGTAGATGATGGATATTTGTTTATCCTACTATTTTCCCATTATCTATGTAGATTAAAAATTTCAAGGGCCACCCTGTAGCCTAGTGGTTAAGGAAGCAGATACCACATGGTTGACCACAGTTCAAATCCCAGCTCTAGCAGCTCGAAAAGCATGCTGGGTACGTATGTGTGCATGTCCCAAATCCCATGATGGAGAGATAGAGGAAAAGGGATTGAAGCACAATTGTACCCCATTGGAGCATCATTCCCCTCCTCTGGTGAGCACACATGCCTTCTAGCAATTAAAAAAGCGAAAAGTGGGAGCAGCAGATGGCAAATGATTACATCGCTGGACTCCCACGTAGTCGACTGTGGTTCAAGTCCTGAACACGGCTGCTTAAAACTCATGCTGGGCACGTGTGCATGCCTGCCCAAAATTCTGAGAGGAGAATGGAGGAGAAGGGATTGCGGCGTGGCCATTTGCCCTGAGGGTGAGGGGGGATTTCTCGCTTTCTATCTCCCTGTCTCTCTGGCAAGCACGTGAGCCCTATAGCCAAAAAAAATCTCTAAATAATAAACAAAGTAACCCCTGCATCTCTCCTATTCATAAAGCCCTCTTGAGACCACTTCCTGCTCCCCAGGAATATGGCTAAGGTAGCCGCCAGAGCATACTCAGACACTGAGCATCCGTGAGTGGGTCCTCTGTTTCTGACCACAGCAGCCTTTGTCCCTCTCTGTCCACGCAGAAGGCCTTCCCACTGTCCCTGTCCCTCTGGCTGGCTCGATACTGGCCATCCTGGTCACACTGCAGGCCTAGCACATTCCTCTGGCAGTCAGTGATACCTGGAACAGAGAGATGGACAGTAATGAATGGCTGGTCTCTGGGAATCCCTCCCCTCAAGACCCTCGGGTCCTTGTCATTGACCAAATGTCCAGGGCACATGTCTGACCCAGACACCCTGGCTTAACACTCTTAGTGTTCCTGCCCTGACCAAACCACAACACCAAAACCAGCTCTCTGTTTAGTTGGTAAGGCCCTTGCCTTCTGCCCATACTCTCGTAAGCCCTTCAGATACTCCCACTTCCAAACACCATCTGCTACATTCAGTGCCCTTAATGCTCGAGTTCTCTGACACCTTTTGTGCAGACACAGGCTTTGCCCCAGGTCTCATGGACTAAAAGCTGGTGTCCCTCCAAATTTGCACGGTAACACCTAACTTGCATTGTGTTGGTATTTGGAGGTGAGGTTTTCAGGAAACAATTAGGTTCACAGGAAGCCATAAGCTCCCATAGGAACTCCCACGATGGGATTAATGCTCTAATGAAAAGAAGATGGGATAGATCTTTCTCTGCATCTCCCTTTCCCCACACACCAAGTAAAGCCCGTGGACAGACGTAACCAGAAAGAGGGCCTTCACCAAGAACCCACCATGCAGACACCCCAGCCTCAGACTTTCAGCCTCTAGAGTCATGAGAAATATTAAGCTGTCAAAAAAGTCATGACATATTTTTCTATGCAAAAATGCATCCTGACTTTTTTGAAGACCCAATAAAAGCATCCAGGCCACAGTGCCCTAGAACAGCTGCCTGGACTAAGACATGCTTTAAAACTGCCTTGTGAATGAGTTATCACTGGTCCCATCTGATAGGTGAAGGAGTCGACATTCAGAGAAGGAGGGTGAACGGCTTAGGTCCTGGTGATGGTAGGAAGAGGCGGCGCCTGGTCTGACCAGTGCAAGCCTCAGTCTCTCCTCTATTCTTGACCATTTACGTCACATCCCTCCATAAACAAGGAACGATGCTCCACATCAATTCCCTTTTAAGAAAGTGCTCCTGTGTTATTCTGTGAGCACTTCAAGCCATCTCGAGTCACAGGTCCTGGGTGTGGACAAGCAGAAGCCGCTGCCCAGACATCAAGGGCACTCCAGGCTCCTGTAGAGAACTTCTTCTTCAGCAGGAATGTCAGACTCCTGGCCTATGAAATTCCTTACTCTTATTTTTATTTTGTTGAAATTCCTGTCCTTTTACACTGCTCTCCTGACCAAGGAAACTTCCCTCATCAAAGAAAGGGACCATATCTCTTTCAATTATCTGTTCTAAATATTCTAAAAAGAAATTATTCAGATATTAAGCAATATTGATTTGCCTCACATTGGAACAACTTCAGACTAACATGGGAAAATGTACAATAAGAAAAGTTATGGGTTCTTGCTAGGAAAAACCCAACAATACCCAGGTGAAAATTAAGTAGGCCAAGTGA
Organism: Tupaia tana; assembly: GCA_026018925.1. Classification (NCBI taxonomy): domain Eukaryota; kingdom Metazoa; phylum Chordata; class Mammalia; order Scandentia; family Tupaiidae; genus Tupaia; species Tupaia tana. The sequence goes on along the minus strand of JAKSZU010000008.1, from coordinate 84,825,635 downwards.
AATCACATGACTTACGGGAAGGCCGCACATACGTACAGTCCTGGCACACGAATAGGGCCAGGAAGGCGACATGAGCTGCACAGTGGTAACAACTAGAGATGGAAAACACCTTCCACTGCTCAATCTGATAAGGCTGACTTATATAAATCAAAAGTTTCAGAATCAGATGTAACCAAGATCAAAGGCCAGCTATGTCATCAATTCGCTGAGTGACTTTGGCTCAATGGCTTTCCTTCTTTGAGCCTGAGTTTACTTTTCTGTAAAATTGAGCTAATAATATTTACCTGAAAGGGGTGTTTGGAGGGTTAAACGAGACAACACAGGTAACATGCCTGGCCCAGGGCCTGGCAGGGGATACGTACTTAATGGTGGTCCCTTTGATTATTGTGCTATATACGCAGTGGTTCTCAATGGTGCACAATTTTGACCCCAGCATGGGGAAGGGATGCTACTAAACACCATACCAAGCACAGGACAGACCCCGCAAGAAAGAAGTAGCTGTCCCCAAATGCCAGTAGTACCAAGGCTAAGAAACCCTGCTGGACCCCGTTGTTTCTCTTCTGAAGCAGGACCCCACAGAACTCACAGTGCATCTGGCTGAAAGCTCCAGGGGCAAAAGTTGTTCTGCCAGCTGGACATGGTACACAGGCCACGCTGCCTTTCTGTTCTTGGTAGAATCCGACAGGACAAGGAATGCATTGCTCGTCCTGAGAATAGCTTCCTTCAGGACACTTAACTGGAAAAAATAAACAGAGGGAAAATGGCCTTAAAGAGTGGACACCTCTTCACAGTAACACTCCCAGAACAGACCAGGTATGTAAAACCCTAGACTAGTTCAAGCGCTCAGGCATCTAACAGATGCCCCTTGAGGACCTACTGCACATTGGGCTCTGTGTTCCAGGGACACAGCTATGAGGAGGCAGCTGAAGTTCCTGATCCCCAGGAGAGACCCACCTGCAAGAAGTGAGGGAGCCAGACAAAACTCAAGATATGGGTAAAGTGAAGCAAGAATGGAGGAACACCACCACCAAGAAGTGATGTTTAAACTTGAATGATGAAGGGTATCCCAGAACAAGACCTGGGAAAGGAAAATTCCAGAACAACAAGTGCCAAAGCCTGGAGGTAGAAATGAGTTTGGATTATTCATGGAATAAGAAAGCAAAAGAGCCAAATAAAAGCTAACTACTGAGCTAGAGCATAGTTTGCAGAAGGGAAAATGGCATGAAATACAGGACAACCCAGAGATGAGGGTTCATCCACAGACTGGGTTGTCATGGGAACACATTCCACGGTTAAGGGCATGATGGAGTATCAAGGGGCGCATAAACTCTGGAGCTGTGCATTGATGCATCACTCCCAAGAGTTAGTATTTCTACCCATTTCATAGATGAGTAAGCTGAGCCTTAAGATATACATAACATCTTAGCATGCTCTTCCACAAAGGACAGTGGGGAAATAAAATTATAAAATATGCCAAGCACAGTGCTATATGTTTTAACTTTTTATTTCACAGCCTTATGAGTAAATATCATCTCCATTCTAGAATGGAGGACATTGAGGTTCAATATCTGAACCCCATTTATTCATCTCCAAACCAGAGCCTTTTCTCCTCCACCAATCCAATCACCACCCTCTGGCCAAGAACACAGCACGAACGAGAAAGCCATGCTGGAGTACTGCCGATGTTGATTTAGCAGCTACTATCTCTGGCCTGCGTACGTACTTGGCATTTCTGAGTAAATCAGAAACTCAAGCCACATCTTGGAAATGAACAGTGTATTTCCCAGTCTGCCCAACAATAAATATCCTCCCTCAGAGAGTGAGTTTCGTTACTCCTATGACTCAGGTTGTTGACGATCAGCTCCAACACTTATATCCTGGACTAGGGCTAATTTTTGCAAGGAAGTGGCCCCTGAGTTTTTTGCTAAAGGAAAACACAAGCTTTGCAGCCAGCCTGCATTGCCCTGACTCCAGAGCTCACGGTGTGGGTGAAGGCAAGGAAGAACAGCCCTGTGGTGTCTGTGCTCAGGGGCCCTGCGTGCTAGCTCCTCCCACCTTCTCTCTCCATCTCTGACGTCAAGAACTTTTTCCACCCAGAAGAACCCTGGTGAAAATCAGAATGAGACAGCCTCTGTTTGTTGTCACCCTGCCCTTGCAGTTGGTTTCATTCCAAGGACGTTGAGTCCACTGCAGCAACCGGGTGCTCACTTCTACTAAATCACTCCGACAAAATCACTGGGAAACCCCAAAGGCTTCAGTTCCCCCTTTGTAAACTGAGACAGTTTGGCCTCACTGGGTTGGAAAGTGTCTCAGAGCTTTAGGTCATGCCATGCCTCCTGCCAGCCTTTATTCACAGCCCCCAACAGTGACAGCCATGCTTCTGCTGAGGAAAAGCACCAGGGAACAGTGACCCCTCACCCTGAGGAGGCTTACTCAGCCCACACTGGGCCCTGTCACTCTCCAAGTTACAATTCTCCTGTATTCCTTTGTGCCCCAGTCAAAGCCCTTTGCTATGCCCAAGGCCTCCCCGACCTGCTCCCTGCCTAGCTCTCTGGCCCTGTCTCCTGCTTCATTCCTCACACCCCGTTTTCCTCATAAACCACATGCACTGTCCCTAAAATGCTGCACTACTTTGCAACTCCTGGCTTTATACTAATCTCCCTTTCTGGAACATTCTTCATCATCTGAGCATCCCTAGCACAGATCCAGACACTCACACACACACACAGGGACACACCCCCTCCTGTGCCTGTCTGAGCTGACATTCCTGTTCACCTTTCAAGACTCCATCCATGGGAACCAGCAGTTAGCATAATGGCTATGTCGCTGGACTCCCACGTAGTCGACCGCGGTTCGTGTCCTGGATCCAGTGGCTTGAAACTCACGCCAGGCGCATGTTCGTGCATGCCCAAGATCCCGAGAGGAGAATGGAGGAGAAGGGATTGCGGCGTGACCATCCCCCCTGGGGGCTGATATCTCGCTTTCTGCCTCTATGTCTCTGTCTGTCTGGCGAGCACACGCGCCCTGTAGTGAAAACCTCTCCAAAAAAATAAATAAATAAAGACTCCATCCAGCACCTGCTGCCTCAGCAAGCTTTCCTTACTGCCTGGTGGGAGGTAAGAGGTTCTTCCATGTGATGCCGTAGCGGTCCACCACGCACCTCTCCTCGACTAGACTCTGAGTCCCTTGAAAGTAGAGCTGTGTCTTTCGCTTCCCTGAACATATAAAATGGTGTATGACTGAGAATCATCTTTTAAAAGCTTGGATGGATGGATGGAGGGAGGGAGGGAGGCAGGAATGGAGGGATGATGGGAGGGAGGAAAGAAGAAAGGAAGGAAGAAAACAAGACATAGCATATTACATCAGAAATAAATTCCATAGGGAACTAGCTCTATTATAAGACTTTATAGTAAATAAGTGAAAGTTAATATCATCCAGAATGGAAAACAGAAAGCTCAAACAATTTCTCTGGGATCCTCCTAAATGAATCCACCTGCTATAAAGGCTACAAGCAGGTAATCCCAAAGGGAAGCTATATGGCTGGCTTCAAAGCAAAAAGGTGAAAAAACTGACCCCGCTGAAGCTACAAACAAGGCCTTCACTCCCCTGCAAATGTCTGGCTCCCTGGATCAAGGCCACCATGCCCACAGGAGTCATGGGGGGTGGATATTCCCACTGGCTCTATAAGTCACTTTCCCCCAAGGGGCCATTCAGATTAGCCCCCACACACACCCTGAAATGATACACAGAAACCTGCTTCATTTTGCAGGACAATGTCCTGCCTTGTAACTTCACAGCTGTGGCCCAGATGTGTTTTAGAAGAAAAAGAGCCAAAAAAGAATAGTTGAAAGAATTGTAGGATGTGATTTTACTAAGAATCCCCTTGTTGAGAAGGGAAATGTGTGATATGGACAGGACCCAAAATTTGGAGGTAGATCAAGCTGCATTTAAATGTCAGCACCACTGATTTTAATAAAAAAAACCATAAGCCAAGGATGAGCTTTATGGTGATATTTCCTGCATGCAAACCATAGCTCTGTGACATAGGCATAACTATCCACACTTGTCAGATGATGTCTAGTGAGAAGAAACCTTCCCAGGACCCCATAGTGATTAAGAGTTGGAGCCAGGAATTCAAGCCTAGTCAGCCTACTCCAAAGAGCAGCTTCCTAACAGCCTGTATGACCACATACCCCATAAATGGGTATAATAGCTATGACCCCTACATGCAGAAGTGCTAGTAGGGCTCTGTGCGGATCAGAAACTCATAAGGGACACATATTATCACTGATGCTGGAGAAGCCCAAGACTTCCGGTGCTGTTTTTGAGACTTCTATTGCAGACCTTCCTGACCACTAGGGGAAAGGGTGTGATTGACAATTCTTTGTGAATCAGAGTCTCCAGCAGTTGCAAAGCAGAATGTAGGTTTATCTGGAGCCAGGACCACAGCCAAACTTAGCTTGCCTTCTATTAGGTTGTCAGGAAAGTCATGATGTGTTTTTCTGTCTTTCTACACAAAATGCATCAGTCTTTCCCAACACCCCAGTATTTGGTAAATAAAGTTGTGCTGGAACACAGCCACATTTCTCTCCTCACAATGGAGGATAGAGTCATTGAACGGGAGACCACCTTATGGCCTGTGAAGCTGCATTTGCTCTCTGGCTCGGTACAGAGATAGCTTGCTGCCTTTTGTTCTAGAGCGAGATTATCCAGGTGAAATCTGAACTCAGTTCCTTCTCTGGGGCCCATACCATGCCTTTCAGGAGAGCTCTCCAAAGCCCTCCTCACTCTGATGCCAGATGTTGATTCCCAGGGCCCCCACCCCCGCACCTCACTAAGCTTCCTCTTCCACTTCCCATTGCCAGGAACTCATAACCCTGTGCCCTAGAAGGAACCTGGGAACCAGATTTCCAGCCCAGCCCCTTTACTGTACCTGGTTGGGGAAGGCGTAAGGAGGACCCTTGAGAGGGGATAGGACTTACTTACAGGCACGGAGTCAGCGCCCCATCCCCTGCCTCACTTCTTAAATCCCTGCGCTGAGAGCATACCTGAGGCTGGGGCTCCAGGGCAGCTCCTAGGCTCCTTGTTATACCACCTGGGCTGGCCACAAAAACAGGCACCTATAGCCTCCCCATTCCAACACACACAACACATGTGTGTGCATATATGCATATACACACACAGAGGTACACACAATCACACACACACACACACACACATACTCATACATACACATGTCGCACACACATATAGTTATACTCACACATACACATATACTCTGCATACACACACATGCATGCACACACACACAGCTACTAGGTTAGGGGCTGTCATGAGAGTTAAATATTTACAAAGATATGTTGTAAACTGCAAACTCCTTGTAAATACTCATGGGAAGTGGTTGCATTTTTATCCTGTTAGGATTTAGAAGCAGCTCAACTCTAATGTGGAGTTTAGAATTGAGCACGGATTTCAGAAAAGGAAAGGCCACATAGCTTCTGTGTTACAACCAATATAAATAATGAAAAAAAAAATACTGAGGAACATCTCTCTCTTCAACTCAATAAAAATGTCTCTCCACCTTACTCCACCTGAAAGGAAACCCCTCGTCATGAGACCCTCAAAGCTTCAGAGGCGGACAGAATTATGGCCCCCAGAGACATCTATGCCCTAATCCACAAAACTAGTGGACGTGTTAGGTTACATGGAAAAGGGAATTAAGGCTACAGAAGTAAGTAAAGTCTCTAATCAACTGTCCTCAAAGTAGGAGTAGCTGGATGGTCCAGCTGTGTGTAATTATAAGGGTCCTTAGAGGTTAAAGAGCATCAAGAGGAGATAAGCCTAGAAAAGAAGGGTTAGGACCAGCCCGTGGCCTAGTGGGTAAGGGAGCTGGATCCCACATGCTTTGAATCTCAGCTTCGGTGGCTTGAAGAAAAGCTGGGCACATGTGCATGCCCAAAATTCCAACAGGATGAAGAAATGGAGAAGAAGAGATCGCGGCAGGACCACTCCTCATTGGGGTACTTATTCTCTCTCTCTCTCTCTCTCTCTCTCTCTCTCTCTCTCACATACACACACACACACACACACACACACACACACACACACACATACAAGTGCATACCTCCTCTGACAAATTAAAATAAAAAAACAGAAAAGAAGAGGTAGAGAGCTACACATTGCTGACTCTGACGATGAAGGAAAAAAGCCACTCACTGAGAAATGTGGGCAGCCTCTGGAAACGGGAAAATACGTGACAGATTCTCCCAGGGCTTCCAGAAGGAAAGTAGCCTTGCCAACACTCTGACTTTAGTCACGGAGACCCATTGAGACCCACGTCAGGATTCAAACCCCCAGAACTGTAACATCAAAACCGTGTGTTGTGTTAAGCCTTAAATCTGTGGTAATTTGCTCTGGTAGCAATAGGAAACAACACAGCTTTCATGCCAGAGTTCTGCCGCTGAATTCCAATGAAAATGACCTTCAGAACTTCAAGGACAAGGGCAGATCAGCCCAAGGAATTCTCCTCCAAGAGTCATGGTCCCTGAGTCGTAAAGTCCTGGACTGCTAAAATGGTTATTTGGAAATTGTGGTAAATAACATATTGCCATCTGTTGATTAAGATATATCCACTCAGAATCTGGGGAAGACATTGGCCTTCTTCACAAAGCCAACAACCCAGACCTAGGTCCACATTTGTTAAGAACTAATGGAAAGGGTAACTTCTGACAGCGGGCTCACCTTTTGCTATGCTATCTAATGTGCCCACACATAAGAGATGATTTACAATATGTTTGCTGACTAAAGACATAACTGAAGCTCCATGTTTTATGTCCAGAGTAGCTGCTCTCTGGAGCTCCAGTGGCCTTTCCTAAAACCTCACACAGCTCCGTAATCACAGTCTGCAGGGAAGGGGTGGACCTACCGCACCCCAGTGAGTCCTGACTGTCCTTGCTGGTGGCTGCAACTCGGTGAAATCCTTCCAAGCACCCAATCCGTGTCCTGGGAGAGGTGCCAAAGTGGTCCCCTTGGAGAAAGCGGAGGGAAGTATCTGCAGGGAACGTCTTGGAATCCAGATGAAGCTGGAACGCACCACTTTGGATCAGATCTGCAAAGCGCCCGAGGAGATCCTTGCCCACTAAGGCCCTCTCTGTAAGACACAGGGTAAGAAACTTACCAGTCTCTTCCAGGACCGCTGTCTTCTCAAAGCAGTCAGCACCGCCTAGAACATCCTGGCTAAAAGGAGACACAGGCATCATCTGGTGTCTCATGTTAAAGAAGGAAAAACTGAGGCCCAGAGAAGGGGACTGACTGGCCTAAGGCCACACAAGAGTCAGAAACATAAATCGAACTGCAATCCAAGACTACGGCTCCTGTCTTTCCTGTGAGACCAACACCACCTGCACAGACAGAGACCATCACTCCAGTCGCCAACCAGGTGCACTCTCCAGGTACTCATCCACCTCAACTTGGACAGGGCACTGGACACCTCTGAATCTCAGCCTCTACTTCAGCTCTGGGAGATACCCAGGAATGCCCTCTTGCAGTTGGCGAGGACCCTAGGAGAGAGCGCATGTGCTGGTGCCAACGGGGAGGCAAGGACTTCAGGAGTCAATGCGATCTCCTGTCTCAGAATCTAGCTAAACACAGAGAAAGCCTCCATCTGTGGAACTCCAAGTATTCCCTAGGGAGAAAGCAGATGAGCACTTCGTCAGGAGCTGGGCGGACCCAAGCATGCAGCTGACATTCTTGTTAGTACAGGTGACTAAGGAGTCAGCCAATGGCCTGAAACTATTGGGGCATCAGAAAAGTCATGCCGCATTTTTCTATGTTTTTCTGTACAAAAATGTGTCATGACTTTCCCAACGACCCAATATAATTGTTTCACCATTAAGACCAGGGATAAACATGTCATGCTTCTGTAAACATGTCAAGCTTCATGCTTCATATTAGGAACCAGTAGATGGCATAATGGTTACATTTCTGGACCCCGACAAAGTCGACTGTGGTTCGAGTCCCAGACTCGGTGGCTTAAAAACTCATGCCGAACATGTATGCGTGCATGCCCAGGATCCCTAGGGGAGAACGGAGGAGAAGGGATTGCATTATGTCCATTCCTGCTGGGAGGTGATTTCTTGCTTTATGTCTCTGTCTCTGTGTCTCAAGCAAGCACATGTGTCTTATAGCAAAATCTCTCTCTCTAAAAATACAAAATACCCATATCATCCAAGTTAGCCCCAGAGAAAAACAGAGGGGTTTTTAATTCATAACAGTGTGTGTGTGTGTGTGTGCTCATGTGCGTGGCAGGGGGGTTATTTTTCATACAGAACACTGTTGCCATGAGGACTGGAAAATGACAGGTACAGTCTGCTCCCTGGGTACACGCTGGTAGTGTTTTCCAGAAGTCCCCCCTACAGGACAGAGGGCAGGCTCCAGTCCATCTTGACCCAGGCTGTTTGGCACTGGATGGTGAAAGCAAAATGCCTCCCACTCTCTGGTCAGAAGTATTCCGGCTGTTTCCTACTGTACCAGAAAGCTCAGAGCTAACCAGCGCACACCATAGCAGCTCTCGTGAGCCGTCCTATCCCTCTTTCTTGGATCTTTCTACTCTCACCATGCACCCATTTCCTAACTGTGTGTTTGAAGTGTCTGAGATGCTCTATAATTAAAAGTGGGAGGGACAGAAATTACAAATCAACAGAGACTCCCTCACCCTGCTCCATTCTCCCTCACACTCTCCGTCCCACTTCTCTCCATGGCAAATTAAGAGGAGAATTAAAAAGTGTTTACAAAAGCACAATCGACCTCCTTGTTGTTGACATTATTTGACTCTAGTGAGCTATTGACTGGACTCTGTTGATCATTAGTGACTCACATAACTAGCTCCCCCTGTGGGATAGGCACAGAATTTTCTCTCCAGATTGTCACAGGACATTACTTGGGTTTCACTAGCTGCATGTGACAGATGAGGAAAGTGTAATACAGAGCCTGCACAGCTTCTTCAAGATCATGTCATAGAACTACATACCAATGTCATGCAAATCAGGAAGGGAGGCCAATGGGATGTCTTTGAGTCGCAATTTCCACGTGACATTCACTCCCAAACGCTCTCCAGTCACGCATCCCACCTGCATGGAGGAGTTGTCGCAGACAGGAATGGACACCAGGGCCCCAGAAGTCTTGACCTACATGGAAATAGACACTTTCAGTTGAAAGCCAGAGTAGGAAGCCTGTTTGTGAACTCACACCAGGAGCCAGAACTTGGCTCATTTACTTCCTTTAATCCCCCACCAACCCTACTTCAGAGAGTGAGACGTTATAACCCAGTTTTCCCACCTGATGATAACAAGGTTCATAGACATTAAATAACGTGCCCTGGTCACACAGCTTACAGTGATGTCAGTGGAGGAAGAATAGAGCTCTGTGCCTGGAAAGCCCAATCTGTTCCCATTGCAGTCACCATATTCTACTGAAACAACTCTGGCTGATTCTAAACCATCTTCATCACAGGCATGTCCATCGGGACATCATCCCTCCCATCTCTGAAGCCCTGCAGCTTCCACAGGCTGCTCCATCTGGGCTGTGCAGCCTGGTCTCTCTTCCCAGCCTGACTGAGTGGTGATGACCAAGTGAATCCATGGAGCGCAGGCTCCTCAGGGCAGGGTGAGCAGACAGATAACTGTGAGGACTGTAGCCCGAGGACAGCATCATGGGTCCAGGGTCAAACACGAGCTATATCTTTCCCTCTTCCCATCATCCTGTAAGGGTGTCTTAATTTGTTCAGGCTGCTATAATAAAATACCATAAACCAGGTAGCTTCCAAACCACAGGAATTCACTTCTCACAGTTCTGGAGCCTAGGAAGTTCATGATCAAGATCTCAGCAGATCCAGGGTCTATTGTGGGCCCTCTTCATAGATGGCCATCTCCTCATTGAACCCTCCAAGGTAGAAAGGGCAGGGAGCTCTCTGGGTCTTTTTTAAAGGTACTAACCTCACTCATAAGGGCACTGCCCTCATGATCTGATCTAATCACCTCCCCCTAATCCCAACTCCTGGTTTCTAATACTTTTTTTTTTTGAGAGAGGTTTTTGCTATAGGGCTCATGCACTCGCCAGACAGACAGAGAGAGAGAGAGACAGAAAGCGAGAAATCACCCCCCAGGAGGGATGGCCACGCCACAATCCCTTCTCCTCCATTCTCCTCTCGAGATCTTGGGCACGCACGCACATGCGCCCGGCATGAGTTTTAAGCCACCGGGTCCAGGACGCGAACCACAGTCGACTACGTGGGAGTCCAGCGACATAGCCATTACGCTAACTGCTGGTCCCTCCTAATACTCTTAACTTTGGGGGTTAAGCTTCCAACATATGAACTGGGGAGAATACAAACATTCAGGCCACGGCAAAGGGTGACATCAAAGAGAATTCGGCTCACACTGGCCCCTCTTCACTACTGCAGTCGTATATTGCTGGTTCCAATCTGTCCTTACCACTTTAACTAGTGTCAGGCCTTGTTTACCTCTGACAACCCAGCTCCTGAAACTATGGCGACCTTGCGTAGGCACTCACACATTTGCTAAATGGAAAAGGTGAATGAGCAAATTTGACGTAATGAGAGTCCAGGCTGACCAGGACTTAGCAAGCTCGCAGAGACATTGCAACTTACCTGCTGAGGACGTTAGTTAGTTCACTTATAAACCGAGGGCTGCTGATACGCCTCAAGCAGGTGCTGTGGTGATGATGAGAGATTGAGGGGCTTCCAGCATGGTGCCAGAGGCACATAGCACCGTCCTTAACAGGTATCACCGATACAGCGATCACGGCATTTCTTTGGGTGACAGTACAAAATGTACTGATTCTATTTGCTTTAAAATCAGTACTCTCTGTGTTTTGTTCTCTGCATTCCTCAAAACATGAAGCACCAAAATCGAGCTGTCCTGATGACTTAGTAAACTTCGGGCAGAGCAAGGACTTATTCAGCTGGGTGACTTCAAGACTGTTTCCGTAAGCACTCGGGGCTTCACATCATCGAAGCCCCCATGTGTTGCACAGCTGAGAGTCTGATACTTAGGGTCCAGCATCTACCTGGGTGAGATATGAGATCCTCCTTCCAGGGATGACCCATAACACCTCCTTACTGGTTTGCTAAGGAACACACCTGCTGCGTAGTGCAGAGAGGATGTATCGTGACACTTCGGCCGCCATGACCCCATGTTCTCAGGTCTTTGCTCCACGGGAGGTGGCAGTATGTCATGGTGACCACAGCTCTGTGCTCAGCTCAGCCAGCCTGGCCCCACTATTTCCTGGCTGTGTGTCCCTGGGCCAGATATTCTAACTCTCTGGTCTCTATTTTCCTCATCTATGAAGCAGTGATAATAATAGTGTCCCTTTGAGGATCACAACGGCTTATCCATGGTGAGGGATACATAGTGTCAGGCACACAGAAAGTACTCAGAGTGCATTTGGCATCACGGAGAAAGAAAGGCCGTGATGAGGGGGGTACAGATTTCACCCCTGCTGCAGTGCAATTAGCTTCAGACAAAGTAGTTCACATTTGGGGCCTCAGTGTGCCCACTGGCAAAACGGTGAAGGGTTGAACCTGAACCCCAGGCTCCCCTGAGTCATGAGGTCCTCAAGCTCAAGCCAAGTCCTCACTGGCAGGGGGCCAGGCGCATACCTGGATGTGGCAGAAGCCGCGGGCCATCAGCTCGTCCAGCAGGAAGATCTGGAAAGCACGCAGCAAGCCCGCGTAGTCGGCACTGCACATCTTGCCTGGTGGGAGCTGGAGCCGGAAGTGTCCTTGCGTCTGGATGGTCTGGCCCAGCTGCAGCCCTGCAGGCATGCACCCGGGGTCAGCAGGCAGAGCCAACAGACCTGCAGGCCTTGTCTTGTCTTTCTTCTCGGCAAACTGACCGTTCCTTCTTTAGCTTGAAACACATAAGCACTACCACTTTGCACTGTCATCCTAAGCCTAAGTACTTAGAACCCCATTACCTGTCTCAAAAATCACTCACGACCCTCACGGAAAGCCCATTTCTGCCTTGGCCTATAAACAAATGCTTTACATTTTGGGGTTCCTAAACATTCTTGTTGGGAAATCTATATTCTCTCACGTACTGATGGGTCACCCCAGATGGCTTTTCAGGCTAAGAGTAGCCGCCGCAGATGATGTGGATAGCATCCCTAAGGTTGCTCAGTGCACTGCCTGCACGATCGCACATGGCGGCCCTGTGGTCAACCGCAGGGACTAAGGCCCCATGACTCAGGCTGTGCCAAGGCAGTCAGAGCCAGGTGCTGCCTCCCAGGTGAGTGTGTGTGCTTTCACTCTCATTGGCTGGGTTCACAGGTCAAAGGCACTCTCTGCAGTGCAGGAAGGCTGACATTTAAACAGCACACAGGTCCTCAACCATCAGAGCTAACACCGCCCCCTAGAGCGGCTCCTGGGCCCCACCGTGCCAGGCATACACCCTGCAGGCCCAGCTAGGCTCAGGGGAGAGGCTGGTGGCAGGGGCAAGGTCACTCTCTGAGGCCAGATGAGCACTCTGAGCATGTCATCCCTCTTGTCACCAATATGGTTGCTGAAGATTTATCCTGAGTCTTGACATTAATGCGAGAGCCAGAATGATGGCAATTCTCCAAGTCAGGGGGCTCCGGAGAAGCCTCAAATAAGGCCTAACTCCAGGGCCCCGTGAAGCACATCTGATTCAGAGGAAATGCATTTCCTTCTAGAGGAAATGCTCCTGGGGACCCTCTCCTCTCAGTGCCACCTTACACTCGGGGGGTGGGGGGAGTGAAGTGGCCAGACTTCCACCCTGCTGTCCTCAGCCTGAGCCCTGAGAGGGGCAGGACAGGTGTCCCAGAGCCACTCACGCTGGCAGGCTCGAGGCGGGGGTGGCTGTGACTCCCAGAGTCCCGTCTCCAGGTTGCACACCAGTGGCCCCAGCAGAAACGCGCTGTGGTAGCCCCGGCGACAGAGCAGCTGGCACTGCTGGACGGCAGCCTTCCCTGGGCCCGAGGCTGTGCCACACAGGATGACTCCGGCAGCCACACCTGTCACGCTGAACGGAAGTGGGCAACGTGGGCCTGGAGAGGGAGAGAAGAGCAGCTATGGCATCTGTGCACTGGGAGGGCTGAGGCTCCTGCACCTCCCGTTTCGATGGCACCAGGCCTCCTGTTCCCTCCTCTGCATTGCTGGGCTCTTGGGCCCGGTCCAGGCCTGCTCCCTCCCTCTCTGCCCCCTGGACAAGGCCCTCTTCTCTCAGCTTTAACAGACACGGAGCACTCACGCGCACAGACCAGAAGCCCTCAAGCTTCTCCCACGTCTAAATCCAATTAATTACCCACCCGTCTCTCCTCAAAGTTAACATTTCCATTCCATTGCCCCTGCGTCAGGACCCTGACCAGAAAGAGCGGCACTCCAGCCTGTTAGCTGTCCCGAGTGGAAACATGGCAGCCTTGCTAGGTGGTCCCATCTCTGCCTCTGCTGGGGCTCACCCCTGCTCAATGTCTCTTCAGTCCAACTGCCATGTCCTCCTTCAGCCGTGCCTCCTCTTCTGCCTGAACCGCTAGTGTTAGTGAAGCCCCTTGCCAGGCCCTCTGCCCTGCCCTTCTGCCCCTGGGTCCTGTCCAGTCCCTGCTGTTGGCTCAGAAATCATAGCCAAGCTGGCCATGGCTCTCAACCCACTGCACGCCTGCCGACCCGCTTTCACCTCCAGTGTCGTCTTCTCCACCCGCTTTGCCTCCAGGCCTGTCGTTCTCTGAACACACCTTACTCACACAGCACCAAGCCCTTCCCTCTGCCTGCCCGTGTGTCTAGAAGACGCCGAGTGACCCTCAAATGTTAGCTCAATACCTCCGGCCTTCTAACACCTTGGAGGCTTCCCCAGGCAGATTGAGGTGTCCTTCCTATGAGCTCCCAGGCCCCTGGAGTAGAGCTCTCGTAGGCATTACCAATTAGCTAATCTCCACACTGGTCTCCCCACTGAGCTGTGTCCAGGCTAGAAAGAGGCCGCCTACCCCTGTTCACCCAACTGCAGCACAAAATGACCCAGATACCAGCTCAGCGAACATGTTAAAGACATGGCTGAGTGAGCCAATTAGAAAGCAAAGGCACTCAGTGTGATAATTTCATACCTGGTTGGAGATTTAGTTAATTAGACTCTCGCAGGCATAGCCCTGCTGCCAATACATGTCTGACTTTTTTAAATCTGCCATCCACGCGTGACACCGAGAACCCAGAGGCCTCCGAGATGATGAACAGCCTACCTGATCTCAGGGTGTGACCTGGGCTTCTTTCTAATGAGAACGGGAGCCCCAGCTGGGATTTTGCACTCTGCCTGGCAGTGGACTTATGGCACTGGCTCTTCCCAAGTGCCCTGTGCATGGGGAGGAGGGAAAGTAGCCTGCAGGCCCAGGCCAGCCTTCTGGGCTGTGAGCTCTGGCTCTGTCACCTACTACTTAGTGCCCCGGAGCAAGTGAATTAACTGCTCTGTAACTCAGTTTCCTTGCCCGTAAGATGGTGAGGATGGCAATAATGGCTACCTCCTGGAGGGAGCACGTACTGAAAAGCTACTTGAGTGACATTCGTGTATGCCAGGCACACTTGTTTCATTCTCTCAACCCTGGGGCCGGGTTCCATTGTCCCCATTGTCCCTGTGTTACAGATGCCACACTGAAGCACACAGATCATGCCTCTGCCTGTGACCAGAGAGCTGGCAAGCAGCAAACCAGGGAATCCACGCTCTCCACCAGAGTGCTAGCCACATCCGTGTGCATGTGTGAGAAGCAGGGTGTCAGGGAGTGACTGTGTGAGCTCCCATATCCCCTCTGCAAGGAGGACTAGAACCCGTATGGGTTTCCCTCACACGGGGAAGGATCTGTACCCGGGGCTCTCTGGTGACTCTCCATTGTCATCCCTCCCAACATCTTTAACCTCATGCAGTCCTTCCAGACTCATGTCTACAGAGCAGCACTGTCGCCATTTTAGAGATGAGCAAAGTGGAGGCTCAGAGGGGCTAGCTGGCTCACAGAGGAACAGCTTGGTGATTTTACCAGAAGCCAAAAGCTCTTGCTTCCACTGCCACCTTATAAGAGCTGGGCCAGGGCTACCCAAGGACTTCCCGTACATGACCTCATCTTCACAGCACCTCTACAAGGGGACTACAACTAGCCTCATCCCACAAGAAGGACCCTGAGCATGGAGAAGTTAGCTTTCCTGACAAAGGCCTACAGCGGGAAGGGGCCATGCCCTGAGCTCTCTGTTATCTTCATAATGCCCTTAGTAGACAGACTCTCCCAGGAACATGAAAATGAATGGAGAAAAGGGAGCTCGGGATATGTGCCAGCCCGTGCCTTAATAACACCAGCCAGAAGAACAGTAATGTATATTAAGTGTTTTAGTTACCCCAGTTAACATAGAAGAATTTAATTAGTCCTCATGATAACTCTAAAAGACACCTCCTATTCTCCATTTTCATTTTACAGATTGAGAAACTCAGGCTCAGAGAGGTTAAGGGACTAGCCCCAAGTCACCCGGCAAGTAGGTGGACATTCACATCTGTTTGTCTGAACCCCTACCCAACTCTCTGTCATGCTTTGCAGTGGGTCAGGAGGAAGTTTTTCAGGGCCTCATGCTAATGCCATTCTGACAAGGCAGCGAGACTGGCCCACTCTGGCCTCATGGTACCAGACCCAGAACCCCTCGGCAGTCTGGCGCCAGCTCTGGACACTCCTGGCCAGGCTCTTCCCAATCTGAGGCCCCAAGGTCGAGCATTTCCAGGAAGTAGACACACATGGACATCATGAGAACCTACTGCGGCTACATCCTGGAGCACTTCCGGTTCCCTACCCAGGGTCCCTGCTTCTCCAGAACCCACCCAGCCTGGGTGAAGGAAGAGCCATGCGGCTCCAGGGCCCCTCCCAGGGGTTGGACTTACTCTCACAGGCAGGCCGGCTCCCAGCTACACGGGTCCCAGGCACTTCTTCTCCATTGCCCATGACACACCAGCAGCTGCCCTGGGCCGGGTCACACTGCACCATGGAAAAGCCCCCATCCTCTGCCCCACAGGCTGGGACGTAGCCCGGGTTGACTCTCCTGGAGAGGACTCCACTCTTGAGCGCCTCGCAGAGACTCGGGCCTTGACAAAGAGACAAGCCAGCTAGGACAGGCCCAGCTCACTCTGCCACCCACCATCACAAAAACAGCCTGCCTACAGGGCCTCCCAGCGAGTGTTGAACCACACGGGCAAAGACTGAGCCTTGCTCACCTCTGCAGCACTCCCCCGGTCTGATGCCTGCCCTCTAGGAGCTGAGAGTCTTAAAGGAGATTTAATGAGGAAATGAGCAATCATAGCCCAGGGAGACGAGGGTAACGAAAGCAGCCTAGGAGCCAGAGGCATGCACGGAGCTCACAGTGGAAGGGAGACCAGCAAAAGCTTCCTGGACGGCCTGATCCATGGCCTGAGAGAGAATTAGCAGGCAGGGGGTGGGAGGAGATGGACACTCTGCAGATGGACTGCAGACACAGAGCTGGGAAGCACAAAGGCCCACGGGGCAGCAGGTGTCCGCCTTCTTAACTACAACTCAGGATTCATCACAAGCAAATCCTGAAGTGCAAGTGATAGAAAAGCGAGAGAATTCAGACACACAGGAGCCAGATGCACGCAGCCCCTGAGCCA
Source organism: Tupaia tana (assembly GCA_026018925.1). Classification (NCBI taxonomy): domain Eukaryota; kingdom Metazoa; phylum Chordata; class Mammalia; order Scandentia; family Tupaiidae; genus Tupaia; species Tupaia tana. The sequence goes on along the minus strand of JAKSZU010000008.1, from coordinate 84,808,959 downwards.
TGCCAAGGAGCTTGGCTTGCCCCTGAGGACGATGGGAATGTCCATGGTTTTCAGGCGAGGACAGGGTCATCGGCACCTTACACTTTAAGAATAGCACCTGGGCTTCCCTGTAGACCGCAGGGCCAAGGTGGAAGCCTACAGCCAGACAGGCCTGCTGCGTGCCAGCGTCACACAACTGGGAAACTAGTGGCTCCTCCTCAAGGGCCTGCACATCTCGGTCACTAAGCCCTGCTCCACTCCCCGTTGTGTTTGCTCCTTCTGAGAACCCACTGGGGCGGGGGAATAGTGCCCCTGTTTTATAGATGAGAAACTGAGGCATTGCGAGGTTGGGCAACACCTCCTTTGCTATGGGAGCAAGTAGCAGGGCTTGGACACTACACCCAGTGCTCACTAGGGAGGAGGACGACTCACACTGGGCACTGCTGCGTGGGTCGGGCGGCACCCCTTCTCCGGACGCTGGGTCCACACACTGCGTGCCAGCTTCTGACGCCTGCAGCCTGGCATACTCTCCTGTCTGAGAGAGAGCCAAGGTCATGTTATCACAGGCAAGATGCTTTTGTAACTAATCTGCCGGTGGGGCAAATGTCAAGAAGGTCCTTTCCAGGGACCAGCAGTTAGAGTAATGGCTATGTCGCTGGACTCCCATGTAGTCGACCGCAGTTCGAGTCCCGGACCTGGTGGTTTAAACTCACGCCGGGCGCATGTGCGTGCGTGCCCAAGATCCCGAGAGGAGAATGGAGGAGAAGGGATTGCGGCGTGGCCATCCCCCCTGGGGGGTGATTTCTCGCTTTCTGTCTCTCTGTCTCTCTCTGTCTGTCTGGCGAGCGCACGCGCCCTATAGCGAAAACCTCTCCAAAAAAAAAATAAAAGGAAGGTCCTTTCCAAAGCATCTGGCGATGTCTTCTCCGGAGGGAGGGGCTAGGGTGGGAGATTATTAATATGAGGGGGTGGGGAGGCACTTCATGTTCCCAACCTTTTACATACATCATTTGAATGAATATTTACAGCAACTCTGGGAGGAAGGACCACAGTTATCCCATTTTCCGGTGAGGCAAACCAAGGCTCCCTGACAGGGAAAGGGACAGAGCAGCACTCACAGCTGGCAGGTGAGTGGGGACCATCCAGCCCTGAAGCCCTCACTTCCCTGAACCAACCTCATCAGTTCCACAAATGACCTTGGAGGGAGCCCTAGAAGGAGGCCCCCAGTGTCCATAGCAGGGACTGTCTGGCCAGGGGCCCACAGAACAAAACCTCATCAAAGTCAACCCCCCCCATCTCCAACCTGGCCCAGGCTAGCCAAGAAATACTGACAATGTCACGTCGACTCTCTGGGCCTCAGTTCCCCCATCTAAAAACCAAGGAGTTATTAAAAAAATGGATGAAAATGTAAAACCATAAAACAAGAGGCAGGACTAGACTGATCCTTGAGCACGCTCCTTCTAGGAGCCCCTTTGGTGGTAGAAAGTGTCCTGTTCCCTCGGCCATAACAGATCCACGAGCATAGACAGCCATGCTGGAGGAAAGCAGTGTTGTGTGGCTGGGTGCTGCTGCTTGTTTCCTTCAGTATTTGCCTGCAGCTTGTTCCTTCTACAGCCTGCTGCACCTTGGCCCCAGATGAGCACTGGCAGTAATCGGACACTGACTGACAACTGAACTACAGGTCACCCTGCACTAACTGTCCCCTGCCCTTTCAGTCCACATGGCACCTCGGGAGGCACAGACCCTGCTGTCCTCAATCTTACCTTCCATAGCTTGTAAGCTATAAAGGTAAGAGTCAAAGCCAAGCAAAGGTTCAAGAAAGTTCTATCAGGTTATGTCTCAAAATTGGGAACTAGGCGCCAGACAGTGGTGCAGTAAAATGCAGCAGGGTGCAAGGCTGACCCACATGGGAAGCTCCTCGTTCAAATCCGGAGACCTTTGTGAGGACACCGCAGGTATGGATGCACCCATGATCTGGGACTGGCTGAGGCTGGGGTTGGATCATGGCATCAAAACTCTGTTGGGGTGTTTTCTCTCTCTTTCTCTGTCTGCCTCTTTTGTTCATGGAAGAGATACACATTCTTTTTTTTTAATTGAGAAAAAGAAGTGATAGCCAATAGCTTGACTTTTTCTTGGAAGCTGGGACAAAGACACTGTGTTTGGTTTGGGCAGCAAGAGCCCTGGGTACCGTTTCCTGGCACTGGGGGCCTCCACAAGAGCTGGGCTCAGGACCACACAACCAGAGGACTTCAGAGCCCTGCCCTGGAATGCTTTTGCCTCCCTCAGAAGTAGCGGTTTCTACTCCTCCACAAGCGAGCTCTGGTGTCCAGGACAACGAAGCAGACTTGCACTCCAGCGGTAGGTGATGGTCAATTGAGATAAAGCCTAAATAACATCAGCTAATTCCTCTACAAAACCAATGGTCACAGCGCCAACCAGCAATAGCAAGGAGACTTTTGCTCAGCACTTTAGAGTTTCACGAACTTCTGCACTGCCGAGTTCACCTAGATGTTATCAAGTCCCAGGAGCAGAGCAGGTGGTGGCTTTCTTATCGTCCCTGTTTTGTGGAAAGAAAACTGAGGCCCAGAGACTTGCACCCCTTGACACATCCTTCCTCTAAGAGCGTTTACATCAGAATCTCACACGATTGTTACCATCATCCCAGGAGCAGGAAGACTAGGTAATGATGTCCCCACCCAGGCTGAGACAGAGACACAATGACCACAGTGGCTTCACCAAGATGATGGCAGGAAAAAACACAGTAGTGACTGTGTAAGTGTTGATTGTTTTCCAAAGGAATTTTTTTTTTTTTTTTTTTTTTTTTTTTTTTTTTTTTTTTTTTTTTTTTTGCCGTAGGGCACATGCACTGGCTGGAGAGAGACAGAGAGAGACAGTGAGAGAGAACTTGAGCTATCACTGCCTCGGGGCGGGTAGGGTGAGACTGCAATCCCTTCTCTTCCATTCTCCTCCTGGGATTTCGGCACACATGCACACACATCCCGTGTGATTTTCAAGCCACCAAGTTTGAGACTCAAACTGTGGTCAGCCATGTGGAAGTCCTGAGCCTTGACCACCATGCCAGCCACTGGCCTTCCAGAGGAATTTTTATAAAAGTTATTTCTTCAAAATAATTTTAGCTAGAGGGGCTAGCAGGTGGCATGGTGGTTAAGGGCCCTGGACTCCCACATGGCTGGGCACAGTTCAAGTTCCGGACCGGGCAGCTTGCTTTCTCACTTTCTCTCTCTTTCTCTCTCTCTCTCTCTCTCACTCTGTCCCTCTCTGGTCATATTAAAATAAATAAATTTAAATAAAATAATTATTTAAAAGAAAAACAATTTTAGCTGGATAGGACAAAATGTGGCCTGATATAACTTAAAACAAACAACAACAACAAAAAACAACTAAGTAGAGCCCCAAGAAGGGGAAGCAGGCTGCCCTAGGTCACACAGCCAAGGTCATCAGGCTCAGGGCAAACGCTCAGGTAAAGCATTCCTCATGAAATTTCAAGGAGACCAAATATACTGAAAACTAGAAAATCGTCTTCGGCCAGATGGAGCAGGTTCTGGTTTCCTCCTGAGAGCCTTACCTCCAGGCAGGTGGGGATGAACAAGTCTTTAGGAGATGGGTTTTTCTGGGAGCCAGCCTGTTTCCAGCTGGAAAGCAGTCCACTGGCTCGAGACATCTCACAAGTGGTGGGGCCTGTGAGAGAAGGAGGGGAACTCTCAACAGTCCAGCCAGGCCAGAGAGAAAGTAGAGGCTCAGGCTGAGCCCGAGCTCAGGGCTGTGTGTCTGAGGTGCCCTTCACAGAGCTGCAGCCTCGGAGGAGAAGCAAGCTGAAGTTCAAGGACAAAGACGCACAGGGGACTGCCAGCGTTCAGGTGGTAAGTGGGCATTGACGACTCAGGGCTGAGCTCAGGAGGGAGGATGGGGCGGGGGTGCTGACATGCCAGGGTCACTGGGACCCCAGGAATGGCTGACACTGTGGGAGCAAGTACCCGGGGGAGAACTGGGCTCCCTCGCCACTCTCAGCTGCTTCTCCACACCTGAGACCCAGAGCACTGGGCAGAGAGGGCCGAGGCCAGTGTGCGCCAGGCCGAGAGCTGGGAAAGTGTGTCTGGCTGCAGTGGGGGTGGAGGGCCAGCTTTCAAGGGTTGGGCCACGAGACCCCTAGGTTGAGGAACCACAGCTGGCCAGAGCACAGAGCACCCACCACTGGGGTCGGGCAGAAATCCTCTTGTGAGCTTCACTTACACTGGGGCAGCTGTGGAGAGCGGGCAGTCAGAGAGCCAGGGGTGAACTCTCCCTCCCCATCCACACACCAGCAGTGCCCTAGGAAAGAGTCACAGGACAGAAGTTCAGGAAGCGCACTGGGGACGCACTCCGAGTGCGACAACGTTCCTTCTTGGCATTCATGGCCATGCCAGCAAGATCACCTTTCTGACCCCTGGCCCAGCCTGCTTGCCAACACTGTCCACCGTCACAGGTCTTAGCACCCCGATTGCCCCAGCCACCCCCACCTGACCTTCAGACCAGTCAAAAGTCCCTGCTCCCATTGTGCAGGTGAGAACTGAGGCCAGAGAAGCTGAGGGATCCGCTAGTCAGCTCACTCACTTCCCAGTGAGGGCTCTTTCCTTCAATAAAAGAGAGGGTGCCGCCTGGCCTTCGAGGTGCTTGTCCTCCCTTACCTGTGCCGGTGTGGCACTGCACAGGCTCCCAACCTCCAGCTGCATCACACTGCGGCATGTAGGGTCCAGACCGCAGGAGGGCGGGTGCTCCGGCCGGATCCCCCAGGGCCCGGCGGCGTCTCTCACAGAAGTCAACAGCTGCAGTCGGGGGAGAGAGCGGGGTGCGACTCTAGCTCAGTGTGGGCCATGTCGCTGAGAACGACCAACAGGCCCCCATTCCAACCTAATGACAAACCCAGAAACTTCAACCCAAAGTACTTCAGAGGCACCCAGCTGCAGTAGGCCCTCAGCAGACTGGCCTTTAACATAAAATTCAGGCTGAAGATTGAAGGAATCTTTGTAGTCCTCCACAATAACTTCTGTATAGTAGTGATTAGGTCAATGGGGGTTGCCAGGCTCTGAGATATCAGGAGTGATAGGTAAGAGTTGCAAGCATTTGGTATATACCAGGCACCATCTAAATACATATTTTAATTGATTTAATCCTCACAACAACCCTACAAGGGAAGTAATATTATCCCATTTAACAGATGAGAAAACCAAGGCACAGATGGATTAAGCAATTTACCCAAGATGTCACAGCTAGGAAGTGGAGGGGCCAGATATTTAATACAAACTGTCAGTCTGTGCAAGCTACTGTCTGAGACTTCCCTGCTAAGTTCTCTGTTCCCCTTCAAGGCTTCGTCATCCACAGATTCCTGTCTGATCGTCGCAACACCTCCACAAATTTGGGGCTTTCCCACAGTGAGGGAGGTGAAGCGACAAGCCCTTGGTCACCCAGCTAATGACAGTGCACCATGTGCTCGCTGCTGGCCCCCTGCCTGCCTGGCATTTCTGCATGGCATTCTCCACCCGTTATACTAGATGTTGCTCTTAGTCTTTGGTTTAGGCATTTACCTCCTGTACTAGCACTTGCACTCTTTGGTGCAGCCATTCGTGTTGATTCTGCAAATAGAGCAATGCTTGGCCCACAGTAGGCACTAAATAATTGAGTGATAAAGAGAATGAAATGCATGAATGCACGAGGCAGAGGACAGGCAGCGGTCAGGACACATGGGACTCCTGCCCCCGTCCAGTCTGATCTGCCCGCACTGCTGTCCTCCCTCTGGGTGGGGCCACAAACTGTCTCCAGGCCCCTTTCCAGTCTTCCCTCCAGCCTCCTCCCCACTCCTGCACGTGCGTGGGGTGGGGCCGTGGTTCCTCACAGATCTCTGTTCCTCATATGGGCAGTCTCGCTGGCAATGACTTGCTGCACATTGGGCCTGTTCCCCCAATGCCCGTTCCTGGTTTGGTACAAAGATCTGATCATTGGTGGAGCACCTTGAGCACCTGATCAAAGGTAAGTTTCCAGTATCGTTTAGCTGCTATTACGGGCTAGAAGGCTGTGGGACCTCTGAGCTCATTCCTCTATCATACGTATGCAGGTAATGATCCGTGTCGTTGGAGTTGCTCAGCATCGGATAAGATCACATCTCTAACAGTTCCCAGGAATGAGGGTTCCTCTCCCTCCCCTCTTCATGTTGTTCTCAAATTCTTGGAAAATGAGCGAAGCTTTGGAACAGGCCATGAGGGGCGCATGCCATTTGGGGCTGGCATCCCTCACACTGTAACACAAATGTATGGCTACCTGGGGATGCGTGTGACATTCGCAATACAAAATGTAGAGATCTGTCCCAGAGCAGTTCTGCTGGAGGAATGGGCAGCATTGCAGCATCAGCTGTGTCAAAACCACTTTGCCAGGAGCCACCAACCTAGAGAAACTAAGATCGTAAAGCCCTAAAGGGCTGGAAGGCGGTGCAGCACAGCCCCCTGCACGGTTAGGCCACATGAGCTGATTCTGTGTTCACATCTGGGCGCCTCCCTCACCACGCCAGGTACACACATGGCCATGATCCAGGACGGCTGGGGGGACGGGGGTGGAAATCACTGTGTTCAAGACCATTCTGAGGATGCTAGCTTGGTCTCGCTTTCATTGTCTTGCTCATAGAAGAAATAAATTAATTTTCAAAAAAAAAAAAAATTCAAAGATGACCACAGAGACATTGACTCAAGCTCTCACTTCCCCGCAGAGCTGTAGCCTGAGCCCTCTAGAGCCACAGCACTCACCGGACTGAGCGGCCAGGCGAATGGCATAATCGCCGCCTCGCAAGAACTTCTCGGAGAAAGCCTCCCGGGTTGGGGAGAGTAGGGGGAGGCTGAGCTCCTCGTTAGTCAGCCGGATTCCCTTGGCCACCAGGAAACTCTCTCCCAACGGGAACCAAGAACTGTTGGAAGCTGAGACAATCTCTTCTGTTTCCTTCTTGAACTGTAGGACACGACGTTTCGCTTGCTCACAGGAGCCAGGGCCTAGGGAATACAAATATTACAGATGGATTTACTTACCCAGCCATAGCCTCCTTCGACCTCTCTGATGTGCACACAAACACACATACACACAACACAGATGTACACACACATTGCTGCCTCAGCTTTTCCCTTTGCCTTAGCTCTTTTCACCAACAGGGATTTCTTTCTGTTTGTCTCCATGATAGCATTCACTCCACAGTATGGAGGACCCACTACATAAGATTAGGAATAGCTACTCCAAACCACAGGTCATGCTCAGCATGTTTACCCAGATGGCCAAATTAATCTGTGCAACAGTGTGGTAAGATATTCTTGCCATGTTACAAATGAAATACTGCAGCATGGAGAAGTCACATAGCTCAAACAAGCTCCCAGCTAGCAACTGTGTCTCAGAATTCCAGTGGAGACAGCCTTACTCTAGAAACAGGGATCTCAACTAGCTGTTTCTAATCTAATGGAAGTATGAACACATGATTGATGGATGGAAAGATACTAAAAGTTGAAGGGAAGCTTTATAGATTAGTAGATAATAATTCTTTTTTTTTTAATTGCCAGGGGGCATGCCAATTTCTTAGAGAGAGACTTCTTAGAGAAAGCACCCCTCAACAAGGCATGGTCATTCCATGATCTCTTCTCCTTCATTTCTCCATCTTATGGGGATTTGGAGCACACACACACATGCAGCTGGTGTATTTTTTAAACCATCAGGACCAGAGTTCAAACTATGCGGTCAGCCATATGGAATACAGCTCCTTTAGCCACTAGATTATTAGGCTGGCCTGAGATGTATTCTTGTAAAGAGGAAAGGTCACAGCTCTCTGAGACCCCAGGGTTCTACTATTTGGTCACTTATTGCCTGCGCGGCCATGGATAATATGCTTCATTTCTCCGGGCTTCAATCTCATCTCCTTATCTATGCAATGCGGAACATTGGAGTATCTGCATCATCGCTTTTGGACAATTCTATGAAGTGCTACAAAGGAAGTGCTTGGCACGGTGTCTGGCATGTGCTGTCCTAATTGTCACTAGTAGCAGAGGTCAACCTCACCATATGTGTCCTAGTCACACTGTGAATTCGACAGTAGAGGTGTTCGCGGCACTCTTGGAGAAGCACGGGATCAGCATAAGCCCTTGACCTCTGGCATTCGAGGACATTACTGTTTTCTTGTCCAAATGGATATTCTTGACCAAATCATCTATCCTATTAAACCCAGGGATTTGGACTTTCTGAAGCAAAACTCACATTTAAAAATCTTTGCTTGCTGTCTGTTTCTTCCAGGATAAAGTGAAAATTCTTGGACTGGGCACATAGGTTGTTTTTTACAACTGGCCCTAATTTATCTCCCACCTCTTATTCCCTCTGGGCCAGTCCTTCTCAAGCTTAGGGGTGCGCAGGACTCGCCTTGGACTACTGTAGCGATGCGGATTTTGATTCACCGGGGCAGGGGACTGAGGGGGCTGAGGTCCTGAACCTCAAGCAAGTTCCCAAGTGATGCCAATGCCACTGGCCCTCCCTTAGTGTGTCAAGGCTCTAAACCACTGGTCTCCAAGCCCTTGTGATCACACACCCTCACCAATAGATGAGTTTGAGTATGAACCCCTGATATGGGTTTTTCTTCATTATAAAGTATGTTCATGTACCACTACAATAATATACTAGGTGACATTTTCTTAGCAGTTTTACTATTAACATTTAACTTCAAAAATAGATGAATAAATACATAAATAAGTATGTTAAGGAAAAAGATATACTGAATATGGACCAATGTTCTAATATGTGCTTCCTAGTAGATTGTCCCACATACATGGCCACCTACTTTACACAGCCTCCTGGCACTTGGAGAAAATGTCAACAAACTCCAAAGCTGGTTCAACACCCCGGCCAGCATTCAGACCAGAGCGAATGAGACCAGGCACTAAAGTTGCTAGGTACTTTTGGTATCAGCAACTCAGGTTCCTAAAATTGCATGAAAGGAGGCCAAATTTAGTCTTAGAACATCTACAATTATAGACATGTCCCCACATTGGAGATATAATCATTGGTATGGAGGGTGATTTTAGGGGATCTCAGAAAAATAAAAAAGATTTCTTTCTTACTTCCTTTTTTCCTTCTTTCTTTTTTAATTGTCAGAGGGTGCATGCAGTTACCAGAGAAACAGAGATGGGGGTGGTAAAAGAAGGAGAAAACATCTTCCGACAGGATGTGGTCATGCCATAATCCCTTCTCCTCCAATTCTCCATCCTGTACGGATTTTAGGAACACACACATATGTGCCTTGTGACTTTAGGTCGCTAGGGCTGAGACTAAGCCACTAGGCCATGGAGCAAGCCCCACGAGATTTTAACAGTCCTGACAATATTAATGTGCTGACTTCGAGTGTGAGCCTATTACTAGATCCTGGCACTTTAATGGAGAATCCTACTGTTGTCTCCAGGCTGTTCCAAATGCCAAGGGTAACACTATTCTCATCACATGATCCTTTTACTTAGCATTCTATTTGTTAGAAGAGTCATGACACATTTTGCATAGAAAAACAGAAAAAATACATCATGACTTTTCTGAGAACTCAATAAAAATTTACTTACTGCTAAATCCTAAACTTTGGCTAAAATAGTCTGACAAATTTTAACATTGCTCAGAAGGGTCTAGACAATGCTGACCATTGTAAAGAATGAATGCAGATATTTCCTGATCTTGAACAGCGATAATATTACCTATAATATTAGTAACTGCTGGTTAGAAATAGCTTGATAAAAAATGTTGAATTTACCTGGTTGTTCTCTCAAGCTGCTGGCATGGCTATTTGACATTTAATAAGATATTTTAATTCAAGACAAATAGTCAACCTCATTCCATGTATGCCACAAACACCACAACCTTCCTGTGTGTCTGCCTGCCATAGAACTGCACACATCGCCCGCTATCCTTTCCTTAATCCCTCCAAGCCAATCAGAGGAACTTCAGGGGGCACTTTTCTGAGGCTCTAAGCCCTTACTAGCACTCTGTGCCAGCAGCGGGAGCACCATAACACTCGTTGATTCATCAGATGGTGCGCCTGATATAGGTTATTGAAGCGCTGGCCATAAAAGGACAAGACCACAGTCGTGTTCACTTTTATAGCCTTTATTGGCTCTAAGATAATGCTTTGCACATAGAAGATACCCAGTAAAAATGAAGGCATTGGTTTAAATAATCAATTACATGAAAACTTAAAAATGTACTGTGATAACCTTGCCAACACCAGGTGGTGTAACTGTACAAAAGTCACTTCCTCATTCTCAAATATACATTGAAGGGATGTACCTGGCCATCTCTAAACCCCATGCCAGCTTTGATACCCAATGCCCTCCCACCAGATAGCCTATCTTAAAAACACACCAACTCAGTTCTTCACAAGAGGTAACTCACATGCTGGGACGTTGCCTGGCTCTGCCCTTGTTCCTTCCAGTTCTTGCCCAGCTGCATCCACACACCAGCAGCTCCGAAGGTCAAAGTGTGCCAAGGGAGTGCTGAAGTCTGAGTAGGACCCTGGGTATCTGCTGAGCTGGCCACTGAGGATCTGCCAAAAGAGGTAGGGCTCCAGGAGGATGTTTTCCCCAGGCTGGGACAGACTCCCTTCCAACACTGTCAGTGGGACATCTTGGAAGGAGGAGTATTTTGCCAACACTGGGAAGATGCCTTGTTGGCCAGCCTCATACAGACTTTGAATAAAGAGACGAAAGTTTCCAGAGGCTGCTTCTCTATAGCTCATAATCTTCACGAGCAATTCAGTAGGAGTCAGCTCTTGGCCATCCTTGTTCTGAGCCTCCCACCGCTCGTACCACTCAAAGACCTGCTCAGGAGGACCATCACATTGCACTCGACTCCACTGCCCATTGGCGCTGCACTGTGGAATGTAGGTGCTTGAAAGGGTAGGTAGCACGCTGGAATTAGAGAGCAGGGCCCACACTGTCCCCAGGAAAGCTTGCTCAGCCTGTAATTGACAGGAGGTGGGACCTGGGAAAAAAGAATGAGCAGATGTTTCAATTTAAGAAATTTGGTAAGCCAGGAAGATCAAGATGAAACCACTTGTCCAAAGTCCATCTAAAAATCCTACATAGCTATAGAAATCCCACGAGCCTTAAGTACATGAGCAACACCTAGAAAGAGTCACCCCATGACTAAATTGGCACCATTAAGATGCCGATTCACCAGCTCCTGATCAGCGCTAACAGAAAGGTACATGGCAGCTCTTTAAAGCCAAATCTCCTCATTCACTCGTTAGAATGACTAACATAATCCAGGGTTTCCTAGATAATTTCTAATTTGAGCAGCTAATTTTGTCATTAACTGAAGTTTGGCCTTTTGTCATGAGTGAATTCCTCTATTTATTTATTTATTTATTTTTCTTTTTAAATTCACACAGGGTGGGTGCACTCGTCTGAGAGAGAGAGAGAGAGAGAGAGAGAGATAAAATGAGAAATCACCCCCTAGGGGGGATGGCCACGCCACAGTCCCTTCTCCTCCATTCTCCTCCTGGCATCTTAGGCATGCACACAGACATGGCTGGCATGTTCTTTAAGCTGCTGGGCCCAGGACTCCACCTGCGCAGTCGGCCATGTGAGATCCAGTTGCCTCACCACCAACCTACTGGCTGGCCTATGAGTTCCTTTTTCTATAATGCATTCAGTCAGAGTCTAAAGAGAGACTCAGAGAGTTCACAACTGAATACCTAGCAGACTTACATTGCTTGGCCTCGCCTGTTGTACTTTGAGTTCCAGGAATGGCCTGACCCTCAGTGTCGACACAGTAGCACTCTGAATTGAAGCACTGGACGGGTAGGAAATATCCCTCACTGGTACAAGAAGGGACAAATAAACTGGATCCAGCAGGCTGGCTATCTGCCAGGCTTTGCATGCGAGTCCTTTGCTTTTCACACTCCGTGGGGCACCTCGGCCGGCCACCTCTGACTCTCGAGCCAGGAAGTGGTTTTCCCTGGGAATCCACACACCAGCACTCCCCAGCAAAGCACTGGACATCCTTGTAGCTTCCTTCTGTCGTGCATGAAGGGACAAAAAGCTTTTCAGGTATCTGTTCACAGGGCCGGGAGCTGAGCATCATTTCCATCACATCTCCTAAATCCTTTGCTATATCTTCAGGCACAGAAATGGCATACTGCAAGAAGAGAAGGAATTCTGGAAGCTCTAGGAGAGAAGCAAGGAATTTTAAGGCATTCTTGTTCTCTTGTAAGTTGACTTCCAAGCCAAAGCTGCCCACAATGGCCTTATTCGCAGCAACAGTCTTCTGAGCAGCTTTGGGAGTTTCTGTGGTGGAATTGGAATCCAATTCCGTGGCGAGTGGCTTGGCTAAATCTACAAGTCCTCCTCCATTCTGGAAGCCAGGGAGCCCGAGCTGCTGAAAAAACTGACTGAAGTTAAAGGTGCCTCTTGTGCCAATGGCTCCGGACAAGTTAAACTGGCCGACGTTCTCCAAAAATTTCCCTCCAAAGAGGTTTTGCTGAAGTCGCTTCGGGTTCGTGGTAAACTGGAGGGCCAGACGGGCCAGCTCTCGGGAGGGAAAAAGCACCCTGACGGCTTCTTTGAGGAGGCTTTCTGAGGAAGGAGACTGTTGATCCTGCCCTTGCACCAACAGGCGGAGAAGCCCAGAGTCAACAAAGAGCTGCGTGATCGTGGCGGGGCAGGATGTGGCAGACCCAGCTACTCTCCGAGAGGCCCAACTTCCCTCAGGAGAAGAGAACAAGTCGTGCTGGCTGAAGTACCCTGAGGTCCCAAAGAACAGTCTGGCCAAGGCCTGCTGCCTCTCTGAGGCACAGGACTGGTCTGAAGCTGCAGGAAACAAAGCAAATGGGAGAAAGTATTTCCACATCACAAGCCATCCTCAGAAAGAACCCCTTGGAAATCTCTGGAAGTTAGAAGCCAAAGAATTTAATCAAGGACACCTACCATTGGACCACATTTCTCTCATGTCCTGTGTTTGCCTTCTCTCCGCGCTGCCCCATGATGACTTTTGGGGGGACTAGCTGTTTCTGACATCATCACTCACCCAGCCTGCACTAGAGGTTGACCCCTTCTCAAACAAGTCTCCGTTCTGGGAACCAGCAGTTAGTGTAATGGCTATGTCGCTGAACTCCCACGTAGTCGACCGTGGTTCGCATCCCAGACCCAGTGGCTTAAAACTCACGCCAGGCGCGTGTGCGTGCATGCCCAAGATCCCGAGAGGAGAATGGAGGAGAAGGGATTGCGGCGTGACCATCCCCCATGGGGGGTGATTTCTCGCTTTCTGTCTCTATGTCTCTCTCTCTCTCTGTCTGGCGAGCGCACGCACCCTATAGCGAAAACCTCTCAGAAAAAAAAAAAAAAAAAAAAAAAAAACCCAAGTCTCCATTCTAAACATCTGATCCCATTCACCAACTGTACTGGGTTGACCAGCATCCCCTTCAAAATACACATCAGCCAGGAACCTCAGGCTGTGGCCTTTATTAGAAATAGGTTCTCTGAAGTTGCAATCAAGTTACAATGAAGTCAGATTAGGATGGACTCTAAATATACTGACTGGTGTCCTCATAAGAAGGTCATGCGTAAACACAGAGACATACAGGGAAGAAGGCCACGTGAGGACAGAGGCACAGGTGGGAGCGATGCAGCCATAAGCCAACGAATACTAAAAACTGCCTCCAACCACTGAAAGCTAGGAAGGAAGGATTCTTCCCTGGGACCTTCTAGGGGAGCATGTCTACTAATCCTGTGACGTCAGACTTGGGGCCTTCAGTGCTGTGTGAGAATACACTTCTGTCATTTTATGCCAGCCAGTTCATGGTGATCTGTAATGGCAACCCTAGGAAGCTAGTACACCAACAACGTCCTGTTTGTAGTTAATGAAATGTCTTCCAGCATTCCATTAGAATTCTTAATGGACCTCAGTGCTTTGCTATATGCTGTTCACAGGGCTGCTTAATTCCCTTTGTCTAGATTAACTATCGGGTCGCTGGAAAAGTCATGACATATTTTTCTATGCAAAGAAAGTCATGACTTTTTCCGACAACCCAATAATTTGTAGACTTGGAGGCAGGAAAAGAATCAACCATCCCATGAGTGCTGTTAGTATTTCCTATAGTAAAAAGTATTCCCCTATAATGTACTATGCAATATTGTAATATAATATGGGATATATGTTTCCTATGATATAATACAAGAATGCTCACCCAGCACATTTTGGGCTTCTTGACCTTTCCTTGAAATTACCAGTTAAACAGGAATCAACCCATTTGCCTCCATGCCTGTTCAGGTCATTCCACTTAAACATTCTAGATGGACTGAAATTAAGCAAGGGGAAAGATGTAGAATTCAGAATGCTAGTGGCTGTCTTAGTCACAGAAGTGGAAGTAAGTCAGCTCCATTGTCCTCCAGAAAACCATGAATTTTAGGGGACCAGTTAGGCTGACTACCTCATCCCCAACTTTTTAAAATAACATTTTCCTCTCAATTCACATAGATGCCAAAAAGGAAGTCTGCCAATTTCCCTCTGTAACCAGGCAACAGAGAAAGAACTGGAACATATGGTTGAGGGGAAAAGAAAAATAATTTAAAAGACTGGCAACCTCAGTGCACATAACACATCCCTCAGCAGGCCATGGCTCCTTAATGGGTATTACAGGAGGATATGGAAGAGATCAAGTCCACTGCTTTGCTATCCTCTCTCCAAATTAAAAGCTTGTCCTGTCCATTCGTTTGTTATGTAGCATTACCAAGACTAAGAAAGCCAGAGATTGTTTCCATGTGGCATGTGTTTCTATAGAAATAGGACAGATACATGAAAGAGGAAAGGTAAATTAAAAGAATGTCTATGCATTTGATAGAACTATTGTTACTAATATGGAAAGCTATCATTCTTCATTTTCAGTAAATGAAAGGGCACAGCATTCTCTAGGATTTAATAGAACTGAAACGTGATTATAAATACCTTCAAGGCAGGGCTGTGGAATTTTTTGTTTCAACATTCTTATGCATGGCAGATAGAACACTATCAAATACCATGCAGAATATTCAAAATGTTAGCTTGGAGAAATTGAATGATTTAACAGGAATTACTGAATGGATGTTGATACGTATCTATTTTGAAGCTATAAAAAGACCTGAATTCCTCCTTCACTGTTTCAAACCCTTCTGAATCTCCCCAGCTCACCCAAGTTGGAAGCCTGTGAGTGTTTCTAGATTCCTCCCACCTCCTTACCATGAGCATCCTTCAAAATCTCACTGGCAAGATGGAATGAGGTTTTACTGAAATTAAATTAAAGTGGGTCTTACTGAAATGATAGTTCTCATGTCTGTGCCCTGTCCTCAGTCCTCTGTTTCAGTATTAGTATCGGTCCTCATACTGGGATAAATAGTGTCCTCCCCAAAGTTCATACTCTGCCCAGAACTGCAGAAGTGTTATTACATTTGGAGAAAGGGTCACTGTGGATATAATTAGTTCAGATGAGGTCATCATGGATCGGGGAGGAGCTTAATCAAACATGACGGTGCCTCTGACAAGAAGAAACAGCCATAGAGACAAACACAGAGGGAAGACAGCCATGTGACAAGGGAGGCAAAGACGGGAATTGTGCTGCTACGTGACAAAGGGGCCAGGGTGACAGGCAATGACTACGAGCTATGGACAGGCAGAGGCAAGGGTGGATCCTCCCTGAATGCCTTCAGAAGGAACACGGCTCTGTCCACACACTGATTTTGGACTTCCAGCCTCCAGAACTGTGAGACAGTAAGTTTCTGTGTTTCCAAGTTACCCAGTTGGTGGTGATTTATTATGAGAACCTCAGGAAGCTCATAGAGTCACCAACATCTCTTTTCGAGACACGGCAGTGACCTAACTGACCCCATTGTCCTAGTGTCTCCTCCACAATTTCTGGATGATCTGTTGCCATCTTCATCTGACCTTCAGGGTAAAGCCCCCAAGGCCATGCTGTGAAGACCTCGCTGTGTAACCCCTGCCCTCCCAGAGCATCACCTACTGCGACTCCAACAGTTCTCCGCGCCCTCTCGCAGCATATCGGTGCCTATTACTCAGGTGTTAGCAGTGGCTTCCCCTGTTGTCTACATAGAGAACATCTTTCCTTACTTTCTTCCTTCAGAAAACACCGTCACTTCAGAAGACTCCAGTCAAGTGCCACCTCTTCCATGAAGCCTTCTAAATGCCTCCTCATAGATGCTACAAGACAGAATTGGCATCGCCTCCCTTCCCCCTCTAAGCTCCTTTAATTGCCTGTGCACAGTTCTCTCATGGCACACATAAGCCTAACCCTCTGTTATTCCTTCACCTCTGAAACCCTCCGTCTTCCCTGAGCTCCTTGAGGATGCAGCTGTGTCTGACATGAGATGAGAAACATTGGCCATGAACGATGATAAAGTGCCTTTCAATCACAGGAGGGCGGGAGAGGGGGACACACCCGGTAGGCAGCAGAATTAACGGGTTCCAGAGAGGTTGGATTAGAGAAACCGTTACAGTAACGTGTGCTGAGGAGAGAAGGAGGAAACCCACCGCAAGATGGCGGTTCCCCTTGCCGCCGAGTTCCATGGATCTCCTTCCCCTGGGCGTCCACACACCAGCATGGCCCTTCTGTCTGGCACTGCACTGCCTGGTAGTTCCCATTTCGGAGGCAGCTCGGAATATAAGGGTGACCAAAGCTGGTTGCTGCAAACCGCTCCACTTCGCATTTGGTGGGGCCTAGAAGAAATCCACATGGTAAAGAAAGACTGCGTGTGAACGCTTGCCGAGCGTACAGCTGGCGCTGCTGTTTGCTGTTGGAATGGTTTCAACCTCCGCGCTCACTTTGCTGGGAGAGCCGGGGGGGAATGCAGACTTTAAAACCCACGTGGGTCCCCCAGGACAAACGTACACATCTGTGCGAGCTTCTCACTTACAGCGGAACCTGCCAGAAACGACTAACTGCACCGCTAGGAACCGCCGCTGCAATATCCGGTACAGGGTGCTTTCAGTAAAGGTGGAAGCGAGGTCCAGGCCGGCAAAGATGGTGTCATAAATTTCATCCAGTAACAACTCCAAACCTGAGCAAGGACAGCAAGCATTTAGGGATGGGTCCTGACCTTGCAGTGCAAGCGGGTAGAGACAGAGCCTTCACTGGCATCCCAGGCGCTGGGTCTCAACAATACTTTCATAATTTCCAAAATCAGTGGTGCCGTGTACAGTTGTGTGGTTGCTCATGGCGCAAAGGAGTGCCAGGCTGAAATCCACCCTGCGTTCCACCCACCGAGCTCAGAGCTGTGCTTGAGCTTGAGGCACCTCTTTCCACCATGCACAAAGGCAGCACTGGGTTTGCAGCCACTGGATTCAACAGGTGACAGCCTGCTAAGGCCATGTCCGCCTCAGCGCCTCCACAGCCCTGCAGAGGAGCAGGCAGTCACACTATAGCTGCCTTCCAGGTAATGCACGCTAGGTGGGCTTTCATGCCTGAACCTCATGCCCTCCGTTCAATTGCTCACCTGTCTCAGCCAGTTCCCGCCCTTGGCTGTCAGCACAGTGGCAATATCCAGACACCTCGGGGAACTTGCTCCGGAAGGAACTGAAGGTCACAAATGCGTCTGGAAACCTGAAAGACAATGAGATTTATGATCACCATTTCATGAAAGGCGAGCCCTCACAAACTCTTCAGG
Organism: Tupaia tana; assembly: GCA_026018925.1. Classification (NCBI taxonomy): domain Eukaryota; kingdom Metazoa; phylum Chordata; class Mammalia; order Scandentia; family Tupaiidae; genus Tupaia; species Tupaia tana. The sequence continues at coordinate 84,791,281 of JAKSZU010000008.1, read as the reverse complement.
TAGAAATAAATGTGGCCAAGCCCTCACCGAGGGAAAAGGAATGTCTGCCTTTTCCTTTTATGACAAAAAGGATAGAATATAAAATCTCACAGAAGTATACTACTACACACAATTACTACTGTGCAAATGAACCAGCATAGGAAGGTGATCTTTGGTGTAGTAATTGCTCAGAGCCTGAACACCTCCCATGCCCCATGCTTCCTGCTGAGCGCATTGCATTTCTAAATTGGTTTAACCTAGCTGGAGCCAGGCTGGGCCTTGTGCATAGTTGCCATCTAGTAATTAGCCACTTTCCTCACTGTAGCATTTGACCAATCAATGCCCATACACAGGTCTCAAAAGACCAGGCAGCAAACAGGTAATGAGCATCCTGTTAACAGGTTTCTTTACTGGATGAGAACTCAAGAGACTAAAGGCCATATTTGCTTCACAAACACATGGTACGTTGTAGATGATCTCATTTGGAAAGATCAGACGACTTCAGAGCCCTTTATGACTTTTCAAGAGCTTGAAAAGAAGCCAGATTCCACTCTAGGAAATCCTTAAGAAGAAAATTTTCCAGTTCCATTAGTTGTAAAAATAAAATCAATCTGATTTTACTAACAAGGGCTGTATATCCCTTTCCATGAGTTGAGGAAAGGCGTGCCCTACTCAGGTCTGACCTGGTGCTCACTGGCTGGGTTCCCCATCCTGGAAAGAATGGAACACTATGGTGCGGGAAGCCGTAGTGAGTAGCTCTTCCCACGCATGATGATTTAGCAACCAGAGAGTTTTCCATCTTTATGCAACATCGAGAAGTCTGGGTTCATGCCCTGAGTAGCCAATGCATGAGGCCTCTGCCCGGCAGGCTTCCAGTCTTCCTGTGGTTCCATGGAAGTCACCTGCCTTACTCACTTCTCCATTTGAATTTCCCAAAGAAATTGCCTCAGAGTCAATACACCAAAATAATCAACTGTCTATCTAGAAGCCAGACCTAAGAGTCGTCGCCGAGTCTTCCCCTCCCTCACCTTCCATAGCTATTCCTTCCCCAGGTTCTGCGGACCCCATCTGTGACTATCCGTCCAATCCCACCCCGTCTCTCAGCCAGCCTCTCCAGTGCCTGTTCTTGTCCTACTCAATGCCCTCTCTCACCTGGACTACTGCAGTAGCCTCCAAACTTGGAGAGTCACCTCCCAGCACCCACGCTATTTATCCCCCACTCTAGTCCATTCTTTCCAAAATCCAAGCCTGATGGCAATTATGACATACCCACCCGCATCTCAAGCTTAAAATGCTTGAAGCACTGTGGGGACACACACACACACACACACACACACACACAGAATTTACTTTTTGTTTTTTCCAAAATTCAAATGTAATTGATGGTCCTGTTCTTTATCTGGCAACCCTAGGAGCTAAGACTTAAGATTCTCCAAGTGGCCTCCAGGGCTCCTTCCACTTTGTTCAGAGGAGTTGGGGGCCTGGGACTGCCCAGGTCTACACTAAGTACCAGATAGGCCGTGATTACAATGGCTGGGCTTTCAGCAACCACCCAACCCTTCCCACGACCTTTCTAAATCAGAATATGCTCCCAAACATGCTTGCTTCCAGAAAAAAGAAAAGGATCGCATTTCAGGAGTAAATTTTTTTGCTTGTTTTAAACAATGAATTCTTAGTGCTGAAGATTTGCATTTAACTCGACTGCCCTCTTGTGGAAATAGCTGTGAATTGTGTCTCAATCACAACACGTTCTTGGATGGCTTCACTTGTTGCATTGACATTAGACCTACTGTGTGCAAGGGTCTGAGCTATGCCCTGTGAGGGAACAGGGATGAGTTGCAGTAGTATATGGTGATGGAAAGAGCCAGGGGGCTCTAGCACCACTAAATATGCCTGCCGGTGTGAGTCCCTTAACCTCGGCGTTTCAGATTCCTCATTCATACAATAGAGACTGTAATTATGAAATAATTTCTGTAAGTATTAAAGTAGACGAAAAGAGGTAAAATCTCTCATATGTAGCAAGCACTCAGTTGAACTTGAACTGAGGGCAGTGGTTTGCATTGATGGGTATCCAGGAGATCAGGCTCTTTGAGTTTTATATGCATTCACAGGCAGGCCATCTTCTAGGCCTGGGAAGAAAAAGATCTAACCGACATTTGCTGAAACTAGTGATATGCGGAAATTCCCTATAGACATATAATAATTCACAATTTTGTAAATTCCCAATGGCTACACAGCTGAGGTCTCATCAGATCTTTGCCATGACCTAATGAAAAGGTCACTGTTCTCCATGTTACAGGTGGAACACTGAGGCTCGGAGAGATCAAGTGACCAGGTCACCGTGCTAAGCGGTGGCAGGGGCAGAAAATAGGCCACAGAGGCAAATGCTGCAGGGCCTGGCAGGCAATGCGACAGACAGAGCCAGCAGGATGACAGCAACGACACCGCAAGAGCTGGGCAGGGCAGGGTGTCGCTGCTCCACACAGGGCAGTTCAAGTGTCTTCTTGACATTGTGGACCAACGCATGCAACCTTCCACCCTTGTTCTTGGAAATCAGGAATTCAGAATGGAATATTTTAGGTTAAGATGAAATTCACGGTAGCCAGCTATTCTTTTACGTACAAAAATGAAAATTTCCTGGGATACAACCTAATAAAAGTTTCCAGTTCTTAAAATATCACACAGCTCAAACACAGCCTGTCTCGGGGACGGCTCCTGCACACAGGCTGCTGGGCTGAGAGTCCTCCTGGCACCGCCCATAGAACTTCCTCCTCACACAGGGAAAGAAGCTGGTGGTTTTGGAAGCCAGCCACAGAAAGGCTCAAGTTCTCTGAGAATTCCTATCAGTCTTCCCAGACTCATGTTCTCATTTCCCTTTACCCAGAAGGGTTCAGTTACATCTCAAGCCTGTGTGGCCTTTTATGATAACCAGGTAGCCATCTTGAATAACCAGCGGCTATCAGGCTATTTGAACCAAGACCTAAATGCATTCGTTACTATTCAATGAAACCCATAGGGTTATTTATAAGAGCAGACATATGCACAGCTTATACAAATTCATCGATATGATCATATCCGTGCTGTTTAAAGCACTGTCTTTCCTTTTCTGCTGATCCCACCGGCCCAGTCTGCCTTCTGTGGGGCAGTCCTGGCCCTCAAAGGAGCCCATGAGAATTATGTAGTAAGCACTCATTCATGTCACCCTCTGTGCTCACCTAGTCTTTTCCAGGCCAGTGTGACCATGTAATAATATAAGCATATTAGAATCCCTGTGCTTATTTGTTTTCTGAAAATCTTATCATATTATCTATACTTCGTATATCATATTATATTATAATGAAGCACTATGGAATCCTCTGCAAGTCAGTCAGCTGTTCTAGATATATTGCAATATTGCATTTTATTTATTTATTTATTTATTTTTTTAGTTTTTGCTATAGGGCACATGTGCACACTACAGAGAGGAAAAAAAACAGAGTGAGCAATCACCCCCCACCCACCCACCCCAGGAAAGATGGCCACACTGTAATCCATTCTCCTCCATTCTCCTCTGCGTGGCCAGCTATGTGGGACCCAGCGCCTGAACCTCCATGCCGCCTGTGGGCTCTCTTGAATGGCTGTGTAAGTGTGTACGGCAGAGGTAGGTTTATTCAGCTGTCTACCTTTTGATGATCCTTTGCGTCATTCCCAGTTTTCTGCTACAATGGAAAACAATGCAGTAGACACCCTAGTCTCCACATTCTTGTGTTTTCCTTTTCAAGGGCTGGCAGGGCCAGAGGGCACAGATATTTTTTATTTTAATAGCCATTTAGCTAGTGTGCTTGGTCAAAAGTGCTGCGGCAGTTCGGATGTCCATGGGTAAAGAGGAGGGATCTTGTGGCCAGGTGGTGGAGCAGTGGGACAGCAACTGACCCTCACAGGGCAGGTCCTGTTTGGTTCCCATTCCAGGCCCCCCAGATACACAGGGCACAAGTATGTGTGTGCCCACCATCCAGGCCAGCTGATGCTAGGGGTCGATTTCTGCATGAAGCTCTTGCTGGGAATGTCTATCTCTCTCTGTCTTTCTGTCTGTCTCTCTCTCTCTCTCAAGGAAGAAATAAACTTAAAAAATTAAAATAAAAAAAAGAAACAAGGCCCGTCTTCACAGTTCACCAGGTCGTGTCTATGACACACTGAAGTGTGAGTGTGAGCCTGGGCAGGCAACAACCTGGCAATGGGCACACCATGGAGGCGTCTCCCTTACCTGTTATAGCTGTGGACCAGATCGAAAACCATCATGTCCGTGGTATTGACGAATTTGCACTGGGCGGGCATGAACTCTCCATCTGCAGAGCACTGCGGTGGCGACTTGTCTCCCACCCCGTGGAGAAGACGGCGGTTTCTTATCTCACAGCTCCTGGGACCTAAATGTTTTCATCAAAGCACTTTAAATTCTCACATGTGAGCAGGTGCACACGCATCTACAGTCAGGATGCATGTGCTCACACTGTGCGTGTGACACCTAGAGAACCCAGTGGTGACGAGGATCTGCAAGAGGAGACTCGCATGCGTTCGCTGAAATCCTGCTTATGCTTCTAATGATCAGCCAGCAGGCACTGACTGCCAAGCACATGGAAATCCCAGAAGTGACACTACCCCCTCTCACAGCACTTTCTCTTCCCCTCCTGAGGGCCAGGCCCTCTGCCCGTTTTCCCAGGGCGCACAGAAACGTTTTGGGGTACAGCGAGGAAATCTGCACCCCTCTCGGTCTCTGGGACTTGTGAGACTCACATCGGGTTGGCCTCCCCAGCTGGCGGGTCCCGTACACCTCCATGCCTTCTGCATCCACACACCAGCACTGCACCCGCCGCAGGTCACACTGCACGGGTGCGTAGTCGCCCGAATCCAGACACTGAGGGAGGTAGGACGTGGCTGTGCTGTTAATGTAGCCGCTCAGCAAGATCTGCTGCTTCTGCAGCTGACAGAACGACAGACCTGGGGGTGAGAGAGCAGTGTCAGTCGGCGCGGTGCTGCAGGAGACCGTGCAGGGGCTGAGCCTGGGAGCTCTGCTTCTTCCCTGCAGGGACATGGCCCAGAGGAGAAAGACTGGGCCAGGGCCACTCCGTGGGTCAGCAGCAGCCTCAGGAAAAGCATTCAGATGAGTCTAGATGCTGTGGGCCAAGCAGAGGAGGTCAGATCCCACGAGGGCCCCTCCATCAACCATACAGGCTGCAGCCCAGTGTGCAGGGAGACAGGGCCGAGTGCAGGCAGGGGCTAACACACAGCTTTCGGAACCCGACGTCTCCACACGCTCGCTGAGTAAGATGGGGAGGCCACCTCATTACTCCGCACCTTGCTCTCCTCCTGGCAGAGCGCACACCCTCCCAGGTGCACAAGGAGTGGTGACCATCACAGTGATGCTGCCCACTGAATGCCCGCTGGTTTAAGTCCTCCCTGCTTCGCTGTGAGGCAGTCTGTGTTCATGTCACAGACAAGGAGTCGTAGCTCAGTAAGCTGTGGGACGTGGCCGTGTTCACCCGCTGGAGGGTGTGAGGAGCCAGCCTGGTCCCCAGCCAGCCACGTGGCTGCAGAACACCAGGGGCCCAGACAGCTTTCATCTGTTGGAGGACAGCTTTGGTCTTAGGCTCCGTTGACCGTGTTCAGGTGACCGGCTTAAGGGGAACTTGGTTCCACAGTCACGGCGTGCTCTGTGCGGGGACCACGTTTCCTGGACTACTCAAAATCATGGTCATGTTAACTGGACAGCTTCACCCAAGTCCCAAACTTCAAAACGCCTCACAGCACAGGTGGGTGGGGGGATAAAATGCATGCTGTTTTCTTGGGCCGCTTCCTGGGTTTGGGAGACTTTGATGTGCTGATGTGCGCTGCCCTCATGGGTGGGCGGCGGGGGAGCAGCACAGCCCAGCATGGGGAGGAATGCCAGAGTGCTCTGCTGGAAAATGACTCAGTCACCTCATGCCTTTCCCAGTGGACCTGGAGAAAATGGGTCGTGCAGCCGAGGGGTGTCCCTACTCACAGAGGAGGAGCCAGCAGTCCAGGGGGGACACTTGCCAGATCACCAGCCCAGCCTAGTGCTCAGTCTCAGAGGTGAGTTGTCCCAACCAGGCCCCTCCTACCTACTGGGCATCCCCTCCCACTTACAAGCCACTGGCCGCCCCGGCTGCCTGCTGCTTGGCACTTCGCTGCCATCAGCGTCCACACACCAGCAGGAGCGTCCATCGTTCTGGCACTGGGTGGTCCTGTGAAGGACAGACACACCGGAAGACATTTTGATGGGTGCCCAAAGCCACAGGCTGGCTCCAACCAGGTCCCTTTCTTCTTTCTTTCCATTCCTCCACGGTCTAGCTCGTTTACATGAGAGAGAGTGGGGCGTGGGGCAGAGTGGAGGGTGACTCCTGCCTGGCTGACACCTGCCTGGACTGCCTCAGTCCCCAGCCCCCAGCCCCCCCTTCCAGCCTGCCAGCCCTGAGGGACAGCTGCAGCTTTCTTTGTTAGGGGGCTGCACTGGGCGGTGCCCAGTCCTGGTGCTGGTTGGTTTAATGGGAAGCACATGGTGGATCAGGCCAGGCCAGGCCATTAGCAACTCGGGGCAAGACATAGTCAAACTGAGGCCTGTGGGATGGGCAGGGTGTGTAAGAAGATGAAAGGTGTTCCAGGTAAAAAGAACAATACATGCAGAGCTTCCTGAAGGCAGGCAGGCTTCAAACTGCAAGTGGCAGGCCAGCCCATAGCATGGTGATTAAAGTGGTTAGATCCCACTTAGTTGACCCCCTGGTTCAAGTCTCAGCCTTGGCAGCTTAAGAAACACACTGGGCATTTTTGCATGCCCAGAATTCTTAGAGGAGAAATGGAGATGGGATTGCGATGTGACCATCTCTCATAGGGGTGCTTTCTCTCTTTCCCTCCCTCTCTGTCACTCTCTGGCAAAGCACACCTGCCCTCTAGCAAAATAAGAAAAAGAAAAGAAAAGAGAAAGGAAAGAGGGAAGGATAGGGAAGGGAAGGGAAGGGGAGGGAGGGGAGGGGAGGGGAGGGAAAGAATAAAGGAAAGGAAAGAAGAAAAGAGAAAAGAAAATTGTGAGTGGCTGAAACGAGAGACCTGAGGGTAGGAACATAAACAAGGCTGGCAGAAGTGGGGCGCCCTGGGGACCAGACGGTGGGCAGCAGTGACGCAGCTCTGCGGGCTGACCCTGTGGTAGATTCTGGTGTGTGTCCAGAGATGTCCCTGAGTACAGCAGGCAGGGGTGTGCTAGCTGAGCTGGCTAAGGCAGGGGTGGCAGAGACTGGGTGGATCATGGTGTGAGGCCCCTGTTGGGGGCACCCGTCCCTCTGGTACGCGCTCTGTCTTCTCTCTCACTCACTGGGAAAGTAAATAAATAAATAAATAAATAAATAAATAATAATAAATATAAACTGTCCTCTTTAGTGCCACTCTGGCTGCTCCAGAATCTCCGTATCTCCAAGCAGGGTGCAGACCGGCCCAGAATCCTGCATTCCTGAGAGAATGCAAGCGCTGGTCCGACACATGAAGGACATACCTAACATAGGGGAAGGGCACATGGGTCCCAGATGTTTCCCAGAACACAGTCACGGGTGGAGTCCTTTTTTTTTTTAGAGAGGTTTTTGCTATAGGGCGTGTGCGCTCGCCAGAGAGACAGAGAGAGACAGAGAGACAGAAAGCGAGAAATCACCCCCTAGGGCGGATGGCCATGCCACAATCCCTTCTCCTCCATGCTCCTCTCGGGATCTTGGGCACGCACACACACACACACGCCTGGCATGAGTTTAAGCCACCAGGACTCGAACTGCGGTCGACTACATGGGAGTCCAGTGACATGGCCATTACGCTAACTGCTGGTCCCACAGGTAGAGTACTGTGGAACTCCCCTAACCTGATGCGACTGGAATAGTGTGGGAAGTTTCAGCTTCATGCACATTACAAAGGATTCTGGTCCATTCCATGAGGACCAGTTGTCTAGATTATTGCCCTGCCCTATACCAAGTCCCAAGCCCCAAGTGTGTGTTAGCACAGCCGGAAAAACCCATTTCTGAGAGGAGCTCATGGAGGAGGCAATGCCCAGACTAGAGAGCTGGACTGGGCAGGGCTCAGAGGCAGCCACGAACTTGAAAGTCTAGCCAGTCTCTGCTTCCCTCGACCTCCTGAGGACACCAGGAAGAAAGCAGGCATGCCAAGGCCAGGAGCATTTGACACTGCCCTCCTCCCCCACCCATACACGCACTCTATTTTTCTTTTTTTTAAAGAAGTTTTTGCCTTAGGGCACTTGCCAGAGAGAAAGAGAAAGAGAGACAGATAGAGATAGTGAGAGGAAAAATGAAAAATCACTGCCGGGAGGATTGCCATGCTGCAATCCCTTCTTCATTCTCCTCCCAGAATCTTGGGCACACACACACACACACACACACACACACACACAGAATGAGTTTCAAGCCACCGGGTCTGGGACTTGAACCGTGGTCAACCATGTGAGAGTCCAGCGATGTAACCGCTATGCCTTTTGCTGGCCCCCACACACATTCTCTATTATCTCAGTTACATTAAGGGTTACATTACAGGGAGAGAAGGGAGTCAGTGATCAGCAGTCGGGGAGGAGGAAGCATAGCTTAGGCTCTTGGTCAGAGAGTCAATTAGCCTGGGGAACGTTGGAGGGGTTTCTCCAAATCATAGTGGCCCCCTCTCACATACACAGAGGAGCTGAAGGGTACAGTTCAGAGGGTAAGGGGGGACACGAGATGCTTTTCAAGGCACCCCAAGGCCTTGAGAGCCCGTTGCTGACAAAGCCTTACTGGAAGCTGCCATCCTCTGAGCACTGGGGAATGTAGTCTGCTCGCTTCAGAAAAGCCCTTTCTCTCTGCAGCTCACACGGGCGAAGTGGCTGAGCGTCCACCTGGTATTCTGCAAGAAGGGAAGCGTGATTTGTCGGAGAAGCATGCAGACTGGATCCCAGGGGCACAGGTCAGTCCCTGGACCGTGACATCATCATTAATCATCACAGCCTAACCTGCGATCAGGTAGCTATTCACACTTTTCCAAGAAAGGTATTGGCTGATTTCATCCTCAACACTTCCCGGGAAGTAACAAGTTGCATCTCCATTTCACCCATGTGGCACGAATACTCTGACGGAGAAAGTAACCTGCCCAAGGTCATACTGCCAGCAAGCGAAAAATTCCAAAATACAGCCTGCACTCTGCATTCCCCCAAGCCACCACTGGGTTAGGTCAGAACACCCTAAGGGAGTTGTTCTTTTTTTTTTTTTTTTTTTTTTTTGGAGGGTGCATGCGCTCCCCAGACACCATAAGAGAGTTGTTCTTTTTTTTTGGAGGGTGCATGCGCTCCCCAGACAGAGAGAGACAGAGATACAAAGCGAGAAATCACCCCCCAGAGGGGATGGTCACACTGCAATCCCTTCTCCTCCATTCTCCTCTCAGGATCTTGGGCACGCACACACGCGCCCGGCATGAGTTTAAGCCACCGGGTCCGGGACTCAAACCACGGTTGACTACGTGGGAGTCCAGAGAAGTCCAGAGACATAGCCATTATGCTAACTGCCGGTCCCACCATAAGGGAGTTGTTCTTGAACTTATCAAACCATTCCTTGACCACAAAGCACCTTCCTGGCCCACAGTAGGGTGACAGATTAAGAATGTACATATGTCTTATTTTTCGTTGTGAACTCATGGGACGTGCAGGGTCTAACTCAAAAATGATGACTGCATTATGAAGCACTAGTTGCTTACTTTTTAAACGAAGAAACTGAAGCCTGGCACTTGCCCAGTCAAACGCCTAAGGTGCTAGCCAAGGATAAGACTTAGGTGTCTTTCCCTCCACAGATAGATTTTTTTTTTCCCTAGTACCTAGTGGCTACTTCTCAAATACCTTGCAGGGATGATGGAAACTCTGGGATAGCCAAGGGTGTGAAGAGCCAATTCGTTGTTGAAAGTTTACTTAAAGAGTGAGGTGAGGGGAACTAGAATTGTATCAGTGAGGTCTGTTTCCCATCTTCACTCACCGATCGGTTCTGCATCCTTGGGCAAATCGGTTCACTTCTCTGAACCTCTCTCTTCATTGAAAAGAAAAGAATAACTGACCCCTAGGCATTCACAGGGATTAAACAGATCACACAAGTTCAAGGACTACGGGGCAGGGCCTGGAGAGCTCAGGAGCTTTGTGCCTGTGCCCGAAAGCTCCTTCCTCATCCCCTGCTCCACGGCCTTAGCCTCAGAACTCACCAAAGATATTGGCTGACACCAAGCAGGCTGGGCCCAGCAGGCTGAAGACCCACAGGACCAAGGTCATCTTCCAGGCCCCTTCCTGGGACGAAGGGGTTGAAGTCGCTGCCTGTCTCAGGTCCTCTGGCCAGGCAGCTTTATAGAGCTGCACTGGCCCTGGCCCTCCACTCACGGGCACTCAGTGAGGCAGTGGCTCTCCCTGTTTTCTCTGCTGGTCACAAGGACTCCCCCGCACCTGCGCTGGCTCCCTCTGAGGACACTCGTGTGGCCAGTGGAGTGCAGGAACCTGTCTAGGCTGAGCAGAGCTGGTGGCTCAATATTCTTTATAGGTAAAGGCCAACTTCTGTGGCTTCATGGGGGACAGGCTCCAGTCCACTGTGCGGAAGAGCAGTCCCTTCCTTGTGCCCTCCTTCCCTTTTTTCTTCCTTCTTTCCTTTCTCCGTCCATCCTTTCCTCCCTTGCTTCCATTTTCCTTCCTTCTTTTCTTCCTCCAATATTTCTTCAAAGCCTGAAGTAGCAGGCATTATTGCAGACAATGGATATGACAGAGAACAAAACAGACAAAATCCTACCCTCGTTGATGTAGCCTATAAGAATTTTAGTGAGGGGCCAAATACACACACACACACGTGCACACACACACACACACACACACACACATATTTCCATTCTTTTTCTCTTTTTCAGGACTTCAGCCTCACCAACCTGCAGGAATGGGAGCTAGGTCTTCTACGTCCAGCCTGCAGACCAGCTGGTCTCTCTGAATAAACCCAGCTCCCTTCCAACAACCCTGCTCCTGTGTGACCTGGGAAAGCTCACATCTCCCTGAGCCCCAGTCCCTCCTCTAGAAATCAAAGTTAAAAGGGCAATAATAAATTGCGCTAGGTTGTAGATGTGCAATAAATGAGACAGTGAAGAGGATGTGCTCATTTCACGCCAGTAATTATTGGGTTGTTGGGTAAATCATGACACATTTTTGCAGAGAAAAATATGACATGGCTTTTTTCATGATTATTATTGAAATTCTCATTTTGCAAATGACATAGGCCAAGTAGTGTCAAGGATGGAGAGGAACAAGCGAGCAAGGTAAGAGGCCACTGACAGGTAGGGGCAGGGGTTGATGAGGACCTGGCACCTGGGGAAAGAAGAAGGGGCAGACAAGAATCTGGAGAAAGATTGTCACGGGGCAGGGCAGAGCAGGGCGGAAGGACAGGCTAGAGGGTGCGGCATGCCTCCCGAGTGCTGGGGGAAGCTAAAGGCTGACAGGGCTGCCGCGCTGTTGCCTGTGCCACGCACCATGAATAGGGCTGTTCACACCACCTCGGACATACACTTAGGTATCCAGCATTGGTTACTTCATTGGTGGCCAGGCTGCTGTCAGCAAGCCTCACAGACTTGGGGTCTTAAACCCAGAAATCAGTTTTCTCTCCATTCTGGAGGCTGGAAGTCCAAGATCAAGGTTGTTGGCAGGGTTGTTGTCTTCTGAGGCTTCTCTGCTTGGCTTGTTGATGACCGCCTTGTCCCTGCGTCTCCACATGATTTTCCTCTTTGCATGTCTGTGTCTTAATTTCCTCTGCTAATAAGGGTGCCAGGCATACTGGACTAGGGCCATGCTAATAACCTCAGTTGAGCTTAATTATCTTTTTAAAGACCCAGTGTCCAAACACAGTCACATGCTGAGGTCACAGGGGTGGGCTGTCTATACGTGAGCTGGCTGGAGTGACAATGCAATCCAGCCCATAACAGCTACTGTTGTTAGGTTCACACTAACTGCAGAAAGTAAAATCAGCACAGTCGGGTTGTGTGTCGGGGTGAGGCGCCCTGCTCGGTGCACCGTCTCTGGGCTCCCCTCCCACAGCTCAGCTCTTTCCGTATAGCCAGACTTCTCTGCTGCGTCCAGGTCAACCCTGCCTGTTTGCACCTCAGACATTTCAAGTTCAACACCTCCCCAGCTCAACACCTCTCCAACACCACACCTTCGGCGGCCTCTGATAGCAAACCTGAGCACCCCTAAATGTCTCCCTTCACAGCTCATCAGCCACCAGGTCTGACCAGGGAACCCACCCTCCTCTCTGGCCTTGCTTCCCTGCTCCGTCAGATCCCCACAGCTCTGGACTAGCCAGCCAGTGCAGCCTCCTGCCCTGACCCTCCCCAAGGCTTCTTCACCAATGCCAAGGACAGTTCTACAAAATACAGCTCTGGTTGTGGGGATGGAGACTCACTCTACAGGTGCCCAGGAGGAATGTGGGCCAGGTGACCCATTCACCCCAGGCAGTGAGGGGGTAATAACTACTCATGACACTTAAAGGTGATTTGGGGCAGGTAACTCAGAAATGCCAACGAATACAGACACGAATGACACGAGAGGGAGAACGAGGCTGGCCTGAGTCCTGCTCCCTGCTACATGGGCCAAGTCCACCAGGCTGTGGTGAGCCAGCAGCCTCCTTCTGCTCCATGACATAAAAAGCAAAGTATCAGGTGGCCCTTGTCATTTCTCCACTGCCAAATGTTCTCAAACAGATGAGTCTTAAAACAAGTTAAATACGGCTGGAAAGCCACCATGGACTCAGCTCACCACTCTTTCCTTCCTTTCCAAAGATAAAAGGAGAATGACCTTACAATGAACGACCCTACAAGTGAGGGGATCTGTAAGGCAATAAGTGAGACGTTACAGAGTATGTGCTCATTAAACGCTGGCGATTGAGATTAACGACATTCTCATTCTGCAAATGGCGTCATGTCAAACAATGACAAGGGCGCAGGAGAACAAACCATGCGCCCCAAGCTTGCTCTGGGTGCCTGCGTGCTGAGTCACTGCAGTTGGCTTGGCCCCTGGGGAGCCAGAGTGGGAGCGACACCTCAAAGCCCTGCCAGGGGTATCTGCTCCAGTGGGTTTGGTGCTTCAGGAACTCTGGACGCAGGTCCTATGACTCAGGCTAGGACAGCACTGGAATGAAGGGCACCAGAAGGGAGACCCATTGGCCGGCTCCACTTCAGATCCCCTGGGGAAGGGGCCGGGCGTCAGGAGTTTGTGAGTGCGAGAGCTCTCAGAACTAGCACTGCAGGGGTTTCCTTCAGGAGCCACACAAGAGTGTCCCTGCACACCCAGGAGAGGTGCTTCTCTCCACCCGAGCAACAGAGCGAGTGCAGAGAGAAGCAGCCAGAGCAAGGCCTCCTTCCCAGGCAGCCCTTCTCACAGTGACTCAGCTCCTTGCCCTGCTGTCGCCCCTCTCCTGAGCTCCCTGAACATGCAGGCTTCCACAGTGACCGCACAACCATCTGCAGCCTGTCCTCAGCTGGCTCAGGCCTCTCTCACCCTGGCATATGCTCCATCGTTGGCCTCAAATTCAGCTGCCGGACCTTCGCCTTCACCTCCTCTGTGCTCTACCCTGGGTTGCTGTGTACTGTAAGCACCTCCTGGAGATCTGCAGGAAATGGAGAGTGACAGAATATAGGGGAAACTGCTTTCAAAGAGACATCGGACCCCACTGCACTGTGACGCCGACCATCAGCGCCACCCACCACAGGAAGTCACTCTCCCTCATCTAGCCTGCCACCAGATGGCTGGAGCCCATCTACTGCTGGGACGGCTTCTCCATATTTCCCGCATACCTAGAGACTCAAAGTCACTCCTCTTCTCCTGGGTTGCCAGGGCAACAACAAAAATTCCTGGTACTATATTTCTACATCCAGAGCGATGGAGTAGAAATAGGTTTCCCCAGTTCTACTAGACATAGCTAAAGCCATGGGCGCCGGGTGCTAAGCAAACATCAGGAGGCACAGCAGGATAGCGAGAAGGCAGATCGTGGCAGGCCACCCCAGGACCAGGGGGCTGATGACATGGTGGTGAGGGGCTTGGGTCCTCTATCTCCTCTCATGTCTCAGACTGTGTGGAAGAAGCTAGTAACTCAGAAATGCCAACGGACACAGATTCAAAGAACACCACAAATCCCTAAGGAAAGCCCCTCAAGCCAAGCCCCAGTTAAAGGAGCAGGCTGGCAAGGCAGACACTTTCCCACACTAGGCCTCCCCTGTAGCAGACACCAGAGACACTGGCTCCAGCTGGCCACGTGGCACATGCCACCAAGACACTGTGCTCCAAAGGTCGGACCACAGGAGTGGCCCAGGTCCCATTCCCTGTCCAATGTAAACACTAGGTGTGGAGGCTTATGCCTCTTATCCCAGACACTTGGGAGGCTGCACATGTGAGGCTGGCCCAGGCATCCTAGCGAGATGCTCTCTAGGGATGAGCCTGGCATGGTGAGAGCCCTCTGGGCCCGGCTCAGAGACCAAGGCAAGAGGATCAAGAAGAAGATCACAACACAGCAAGGCCCCATCTTAAAAAAAAAAAAAAAAAAAAAAAAAAAGAACTGCCTCCAACCCTACCCAAGCCAGCACCTGGGATTCCACCCTTGCCAAGCTGCATGGGGGGGTTCCTGGAGCCCCTGAACTGTTGGTGTCAGAGACTGAGTGAGGAGCAGGACCTTCACCCTGCTGGGCAGTAACAAGTTCTCTCTGCACTATCGTCAGAAACTGCATGGGCAGCCTGAACTCCCACCTTCCCAGGGGAACGAGGTGCCACTCTCCCCTTGCCACTGGGCAGTGTCAGGAGAGGCCTAGTAAAGAGTCAGGACTGGCAGCAATGCCCAGGGACAACACCGCCGTTTCTGAGCAGGGCAATGGGGGCCATAGAGGGAGCAGTAACCAGGTCCCCAGCGGGGCGGCATCAGCAGCAGCCCAGTGGAGAGCCCCAACCTCCGTCCCTTTCAGAAGGAACAAAGGAGGCATCACCTGCCAGATGTCAGCCCCACCAGGCAGTCATAAGGTAGTAAGTCTTGCCCTACCATCTAGATTCTAATAAAATATCTCTCTTCATACCAAGAATCGGGAAAATTTCAAGTGAATAAGAAAAGATCATCTAGATACCAGTAGTCGAAGACACGGAGGTTAGAATTACCTCATTTTAAAGCAGTCATTGGAAAAAAAACTTTAATGAGCAGTTAGGAACATTTGAGACAAGTAAAAAAAAATAAAGTCTTAGTACAAAAATAGAATATATAGAGAGCTTTTCATATGGAAATTATAGAACCAAATAATAAATAAAGTAGGCATATGAGCTAAACAACTAAATGGGAGGGACAGAAGAATCCCTGAACTTGAAGACAAAATAATAAGGACCCAACATAAACAACAAAGAGGAAATAGACTTAAAAAGGTAAACAGAACCCCAGAGACTTAGGGATCTATAATAAAAGCTCTAACACCCGTGTTACTGGAGGCTTAGACAGAGAGAGGAGAACTGGTGACATGGAACAAGTATATGAAGAAACATGGCTGAAAACTTTCCAAATTTGGCAAAAGTCATGAACCTACATAAGACACAGCAAATCCCAGAGGATAAGCCCAAAGAAACCAATGCCCAGACACATCAAACTTCTGAAAATTAAAGACAAAGGAAAAAGACTGCAAGAGTCACAAGAGAGAATCAGTATCTTTCTTGTAGAGGTAAACCAATTTGAATAGTGGTGGGTTCCTCACTGAGATGAGAGAGAGCGGAGGGTGGGCTCCAACGCTGTTCAAGTGCTGAAAAAGGAGCCCTCCGCGCAGAATCCCATGCTCATCGAGAACAGCCTCTAAGAAGACCAGATTGAGACACTCTCAGGTGAAGGGAAACAATGAGAATGCTCACCAGAAGGTCTCTCTAAAGGGATAGTTAAAGAAAGTTCTCCAGACAGAAAGGAAAGGATCAAATAAGTCTTGGAACACAAGGGAGGAAGAAAAGCAATCAGAGAAGCAAAAACAATGGGCAAATATGTTTTCCTTCTTGAGTTTTCCAAATTTTCTTTGATGCTGGAAGGGAAATTAAAACTCTGGTGTGATTTTCCATGTGTATAGAGGAAATAGCTCAAATAATTGGAAGTAAAGGTATGTGAAAGGCCTAAGTTTCCTGTGCTTTATTCAAACTGGTAAAAATGCCAAAGTCAGGGGCTCCTGACGTGTTCTTTAACCGCTCGGTCCCAATTTCCTCATCTATAAAGTTGGAATGTTACCTCTGCCCAACCTCATAGTCACTATAGTGATGTGATAACACATTTATAAATATACGATGCATAGAAAGCCTAGCATGTAGAAGCACTTGTTTTTCTCGCTAAAATGAGGTATTTTTCAGTAATAGCAGCCCCAGACGCTAAGGTGTATTTCTTCTCCTTCAAGCTAGGTGAATCCTCTCAATTCCTACTGCCTCTGAGCCCACTGTGCTGAGGAAAGGGGGAGGTTGGCAGCACCCGGCCAGTCACTCTGTGGACAGCCATTCGCAGCCTGCCCCACATGGGCTGTACTCTGGACTCTGGTCCTGACACATGGACCCCTTCCAGAACCTTATCCTTGGAAGTGTTCCTCCTATTTCCCAATTCTAGTTCTCCCCAGTGGAAGCATCATCCTGAGCTGATCGAATTTGTGAGGGCTGCAGTCATACGGGACTAGTGAAGGCCCGGAGCCGGGTGCTCCTGAGAACACTGCTTTTCATCCCTTTTCAACTGTCCTGGTCTGAGCAGAATTTGACCTGGACCTCGTTTTCTGCAGTAGAGAAAGCTGTGCTGTCATTCCATTTCCCGCTGAGGTCCCCTTCTGCTTTTAGGCAAGTACAGCCTATTCTCTAATACTAGGATGTCAGGGAAGTCATGAGCAATTTTTCTGTTTTCCTCTGCAAAAATGCACCATGACTTTCCTGATGACCCAATAGTTTAAATGCCTTGTGAAGTCACTGTCTTCTCCTGATTCATTTTTTTTTTTTTTTTTTCCGGAGAGGTTTTTGCTATAGGGCGCATGCGCTCGCCAGACAGACAGAGAGAGACAGAGAGATAGAAAGCAGGAAATCACCCCCCAGGGGGGATGGCCACGCCGCAATCCCTTCTCCTCCATTCTCCTCTCGGGATCTTGGGCACGCACGCACACGCGCCCGGCGTGAGTTTAAGCCGCCGGGTCCGGGACTCGAACCGCGGTCGACTACGTGGGAGTCCAGCGACATAGCCATTACGCTAACTGCTGGTCCCTCCTGATTCATTTTCAACTGGTATGGTTTGCTGTATTTGAGCCTTTTCTATGTCTCTCTCTTTTGTTCTTTTCCTTCTGGTTTATACATATATATATAAAATATGTATTACATTGGGTCATTAGAAAAGTCATGATGCATTTCTGTGTAGAAAAACAGAAAAATACATCATATATAAAAATATATTTTAAATATATGCCACTAGATTTTAGATTGTGCCCTCTGTCTCTCTCAGATCAGAAGAGATAAGTTTAATAAACTCTGGGGACCATCAGTTGTTCAGACCTATTTTGCCTGCTGGCACTTCCTCAACTGTTGGTGTCAAGACATGGATGCTTTCTTGCTTCGCTTGGATCTACTCAATGGGTCTCATATTTTACAACTATCTCAGGCAGGTCCCCTCAGGGCCTAAGTAGACCCTCTCTTCCAACTTGAAACTCACTTCAACTACTCTGATCTTTCTGGTCCAGTCTTCTCCCATGTGGCAAGGCTCCCAGCAAGCACTCACTCAGTGGCCCATTCTTCATGAGACCACTGCTCACTGCTATGAGCTCTCCATTTGTGGTTTGAAGTCAGAGCTTTTTAACAAGACCCTGATCCCTGCAATCCCCGGAGAACTCCAATAAAAAAGAACCAAGACCTCAGAGCAGCCTAGCCTAGTCTTTACATCTGTTCTGATTTGTAAGAATCCAGATGTTTCTGCTTTCTTTAGTGCCTGCTTTCCAAGCGACTGAATACTCAATGCATCTCATTTCCCACTTGCTCTTCCCACCCTGGCCTTTGAAGTCTAATTTTCTGTTGGAAAGACAGCCAGTCTGCCTTCGAAGATCTCAGCCATTTTCTCCAGCAACACTCTCTTCTCATATTGTCCTTAATT
Organism: Tupaia tana; assembly: GCA_026018925.1. Taxonomy (NCBI): domain Eukaryota; kingdom Metazoa; phylum Chordata; class Mammalia; order Scandentia; family Tupaiidae; genus Tupaia; species Tupaia tana. The sequence continues at coordinate 84,773,126 of JAKSZU010000008.1, read as the reverse complement.
ACGTTTCCATTCCCCCAATGCTTCTGTGCTGACTATAAGAAGGACAGAAGGACGCATATTCTTCTAATGACACTTCCTCTTTGACTTCATGAGTCAATCTGCTTCCTAGAGACAGAGTATTTCAAGAATGAAATTGTATACTGCATATGGGTTTGTAGTAATGTCATTAACATATTTCTCTAACTAAAAAAAAGATGGCATATGATGACTATCTACCCACATTTTTCTCTTTTTTTTAAATTAATACATGTTATAGTTTTAAATGTACAGAAAATTGGTCAGATGGCACAGAGCTCCTATATACCACCCTTGCCCACACAGTTTCCCCTATCATTAGCATCTTGTATTAACATGTACAGTTGTTACAATTCATCGACTAGTTTTGAGTCACTATTAACTGTAGTTCAAAGGTGACATTAAAGTTCATGTTTTGTCTTAGTTTTTTCTTTAACATTTTATCTTGAAATACTTTAGATAGATCCAAAGTTGAAACCATGCTACAGTATTCCCATGCACTCCTTGATCAGTTTCACCTAATGTTAACCACTTTCATAATCAAATTGTAATTATCAAAACTAAGATATCTGGCCAGCTAATGGCATGATGGTTAAGGCAGCTGGATCCCACATGGTGAACCACGGAGTTTGTAGCCCAGACCCAGTGGCTTGAAAAACACACCAGTGTGTGTGTATGCTGGCGTGCCCCAAATTCTGAGGAGAATGGAGAAGGGACTGTGGCATAGCCATCTCCCTGGGGGGTGTTTTTTCTCCCCTCTCTCTCTCCAGTGAGTGCATGTACCCTTTAGCAAGTTAAAAGATAGAGAGAGAGAGAGAAAGAGAGAGATGCATTGGTACAACACTATCAACTAATGTACAAACTTTAATAGAATTGTAATGAAATTCCACCAGTTATTCCACTAACGTCCTTTTTACTGTTACAGATCCAGTTCAGGATCTAACAATTCATTTAGTTGTAACATCCCCTAGTCTCATCAGCCAAAATTTGACTATGATATATATAAATCTGTTTTCCTAGAAACAAACTTTGATATGGCTCACATACTATACAATTTATCTGTTTAAAGTGTACAATTCGATGGTTTTAGAGTATTTGCAGAATTCTGCATCAATTACCATTGATTTTAGAATGTTATCTTCAGAAGAAACTCCCCACCACTTAACTGTTGTCCTCCAATTTTCTCATGTCTCAGCCATAATCTATTTTCTGTCCTTATAGATTTTCCTATCCTGGACATCTCACTCAAATAAAATCATGTATGTGGTCTTCTGTGATTCACTTCTTTTAACATAATGCCTTCAAGGTTCATCTCTGTTGTAGCATGTATTGATACTTCACTGCTTTTCATTGCTGAACAATATCTTATTGTGTAGATATGCCACATTTCACTTATCCACTCATCAGCTGACAGACATTTGGATTGTTTCCACTATGAGCTTGATCAGTAAGGCCGGTATGAACATTTGTGTATAAGTTTGTGTATAGGTGGACATATTTCCATTTCTCTTGGTTATATAACAAAACAGATTTTAATACAAGGAATATTATTAGAAACAAAGAGAGAGATTTTAAAATGACAAAAGGATTAATATATCAGGAATAAAAAAAATTATATGTACACACACACACACAAGGGTCCAAAAGACATGATGCAAAAACTGACTTAATTAAAAGAGAAATGAACAATTCAATAGTTTTAATTTATGATTTCAATACCTTTTTCTTAGTAATTGATAAAGAAATCAGAAAAAAATCAATAAGAGTACAGAATACGTGAACAAAACATTTAACCAACTTGACCTAATTGACAAACCTCTAGGTAGAATGAGGTGGAGAGGAGGGGTGAAGGGAGGGAGAGAGAGAGATATATATGCATGTACAAGAGAGAAAAAGAGAGAGACAGACAGACAGACAGAGAAGGGAAGGAACAAGAAACCAATTACAAAATCAAGAATAATGACAATAAGACAATAAAAAGAATTAGAAAGGATAATCATAAAAACATTTGCTAACAAATTAGATAACAAGATGAAATGGACAAATGCCTATGAAGACACAAACCTTGGGAACCAGCAGTTAGCGTAATGGCTATGTCACTGGACTCCCATGTAATCGACCGCGGTTCACATCCCGGACCCGGTGGCTTAAAACTCATGCCGGGCGCATGTGCGTGTGTGCCCAAGATTCCGAGAGGAGAATGGAGGAGAAGGGATTGCGGCGTGACCATCCCCCCTGGGGGGTGATTTCTTGCTTTCTGTCTCTACGTCTCTCTCTGTCTGTCTGGCGAGCGCACGCGCCCTATAGCGAAAATCTCTTAAAAAAAAAAAAAAAGACACAAACCTCAAAAACAAACTCAAGTAACTGAAAATTTGAATATACATGTACTCATATGTACTCATTTTTTAAATAAATCATTAAAATCTCACCTAAGTTAAAAGGTCATTCCTAAATGGCTTACCTGGTACAATGTACCAAATATTTAAAGAAAAAAATGATACTAACTTCACATAAAGTCTTCCAGAAAATAGAAAAGAGAATAAAATCCTTAGCAATATATTAGGAAGACAAGTCCAGCAGTATGTAGAATGGATTATACCAAACAGGGTTTATTTTAGGAATACAAGGTTTATTTAACCTCAATAAAATTAATGTAACATACCACATCAAAAGAAAAAAATACAGAAGTTATGTAACCATCTCAATAGAAACAGAAAAAATGCCAAAATTCAATACTTATTCAAAATAAAAACTCTTAACAAACTAAGAATGAAAGGTAATTTCTTCAACCAGGTAAACTATGTACCAAAAATTCAGATAGCATTATTTTTAATGGTGAGTGACTGAATGCTTTTTCCCAAGGGAATAAGGCAAAGGATGTTCACTTTCACCACTTTCATTAACATTTTACTGGGCGTTCTGCCTGTGCAATAAGGCAATGAAAAATAAAAGGCACAGATATTAGTAAGGGACAAATAAAAGTGACTTTATTTGTAGAAACTGTATAGAAAATATTAGCAAATTTACAAAACTTCTAGAATTAACAGGCAATTTTAGCAATGCTTCAGGATACAAAATGTAAAAATCTTAATTGTATTTCTATATTCTAGTCAGAAAAAAACCTGGAAATAAAATCAAGGAAACAATTCCACTTACAATCAAGAATAAAATGCTTAAAAATAAGTTTAACAAAATTAGTGCAAAATCTGAACAATGAAAACTATGAAAGCAGACTGCTGAGAAAAAATACATAAAATCCAAACAAATGTAGAAATATACCATGTTCATGGATCAGAAGATTCAATATTGTTAAGATAGCTACTGATCTATAGATTCAGTGAAGTTCCTGTCAAAATCCAAGCAGGTTTTTTAAAAAGATGACAATCCAATCCTTAACTTTTTTATGGAAATGCAAAGAACCTAGAATTGGCCAAGAGAATTTTAAGAAAGAACACCAATTAGAAGAATCATGCTGATTCCAAACTTTACTATAAAGCTACAATAATTAAAATAATTTGATTAGTGTGAAGAGAGACTTATAGATTAATGGGAAAGGAATACAAAAAGAAACCCACGTAATTATGGTTTCTTGCTTTTCAACAAAGGCACCTAGCTAATTAAAAAGAAAATAATCTGTTTAACAAATGGTGCTGGAGTAACTGGGTACGCACATGCAAATTAAAATAAACTAGCACTGCACACCTACACAGGTAAAATTCAACACCAGCACCACAAAATTCTGACAAGAATGTAGAGCAAAAACTTTCAATTGACCATGTTTTTAGACCTATTTCTGTATTCTCTAAAGTACAATTGACCTACAACTCTATTTGTATGCCACTCTACATTGTCTTGATTACTAAAGCTTTATAATAAGCCTTAAAATCAGAAATTGTGTCATCTCTCTGTTTTTCTCACAATTTCTTTGAGTATTCTAGGTGCTTTGCATTTCCATGTAAGTTTTAAAATCATCTTGCTAACTTCTATTTCAAAAGCTTTCTTGAGTTTTGAGATTGCATTGTACCTATAGATCAATTTTGGGAGAACTGACATTTGAACATTAGTTCTTCCAATACAAGCTCCCAGGGTACCATTCTATTAATTTATGTCATTTTTAATAATTCTCAGTATTATTTTGTAGTTTTCTGCCAGTTTGTACATTTTTTCAAATTTATTCCTAAGTATTCATATATTTGATGTCATTGAAAATAGTATTTTAAAAAATTTTTTAATTAAATTCTAATTTCTAACCACTCATTACTAATGCACAGAAATATTAGTTCTGATAGCAATTTGGTAGATTCCTCAGACTTTTCCATAAATACATGTCACCTGCAAATGTTTCTTCTTTCCTTTCCAATTGGTATGCCCTTTCCTTCTTTTTCTTCCTTATTTCCCAGGGACATGTTACACTGACAAAACCTCCAATACAATCTTAGATAGAAGTGGTGATTAACAAATAATTTTTAGTCTTTTATTAATATATTACATTGATTTCTGAACATTAAACCAACTCACATTCCTGGGAAATACTCAGCCTGATCTTGATATATCATCATTATATGTTGCTGGATTTGTTTTGCTGATATCTTATTGATTTTGTGCCTATGGTTAGAAGAAATGATGTATTTGTCTTTAATTATCTTCCCTTGTGATGTCTTTCCTGGTTTTAGTAATGAAGACAAAGTTGGTCTCAAACAACATGGTAAATGTTCTATTTTCTGCCAGTATTATAAAAACTACTTCTTCCTTAGGTCTAGAGTCTTCTTTGAGAGAAGATTTTTAGTTACAAATCTATTACTATTTTTGGTAATTTGTGTCCTTTAAAGAATGTCTCCATTTTATCTAACTTCTAATTTATCGAGTTGTAGTTCTTCATAATCTCTTTAAAAACTGTATCTTGGATACACTTATAAATATCTCTGTTATAATTTTTGACCAATCTGTCTTGGAGTTTTATAAATTTTATTGTTCTGTTAAAAAAGAAGAAAAACAGCCCTTTGGTTTATATTGATGTTTCTCTATTGTTTGTGTATTTAGTATTTCATTGGTTCAGCATATATAATTATTTCCTTCCTTTTCTGCTTATTTGGCTTTACTTTGCTCTTTTTTGTTTAAGGTGTAATCTTAGATAAGTCTCTTTTTTTAACCTTTCTTCTTTTTAAATAAAAGCATTTAAAATTACAAATTTTCTAAGTGTTTGAATTATAACATGAAAATTTTATTTAGAATGCTGTATTTTCATTTTTATTCAATTTAAAATATTTTCTAATTTCACTTATAAGTTCTTTTTCTTGGTCTTGTGGGCTAATTAGTAATGTGCTTAATTTCCAAAACTTTTTGGACTTTTTCAGATATCTTTCTGGTTATTCATTTCCAGTTTAGCTCCTTTGTAGTCAGAGAATGTATTATGCATGATTTCAACTACTTCACATTTATTGAGATTTGTTTTATGGCCTGGTATAGACTATCTGAACGATCCATGTATACTCACAAAAAGGAATTTTTGAGTTACTGGATAGGATGTTCTATAAATGTCAATTAGGTCAACTTGAATGATCCTTTTTATTTAAGTCTTTTCCATCTTTACTGATTTTTGTTTACTTATTCTATCAATAAGTGCTAAAGGAAGGTTGATATCCTCAACTATAATATATGTAGATTTTTCTATTAATTCAGATTGATTTATGTATTACAATCTATGAGGAAGTCTATAAATACATTCTAAAACTGCAATGTACCTTTTTTCCCCAAAATAGGAGATAGTGAGAACTATTAACTATAACTATTAAAGAAGATAACCTTCTGTTGGGAAGTAAAATGGAAAGGCGAAAAATATAAAAATATGTAAAATGTTAAAGCAGAGCTTCTCATGTATTTTTGAAATAGGTGCTGATAAGTAGCAAAACTATTTTCAGACTCTAATGTAATTTAAAATGATACAAATTGATTGATTTGAATGTCAAAATCTATAAACTAAAAATCACACCAATTGCAATTGTCTAAATTTATGGACAATGGAAGAATCAAACGCATACTGCCCATATCAGTGTCCTCAATTATGCATATATTTGTGTTTTTCCTGTCTTTCCCTACTTTTCCTCCTCCCTCCATTACAATTTCCTTGGATCATCTCTTTTTCTTGGATCAAATAAATTAAGTACACTCAAGCCTTGTCTCCAGTTCTACTTTCAGGGATACCCAGAGACAACAGGTACCAGGAGTAGACTACAATATTTTAAAATTTCTCTGAAGAGGTCAACTAAAACTAAAGACTATGTTTTAATTAACATACATTACCTATTTTCCCCAAGTCCTCCTTGATAGCACCTATCTCATTGAAAAGTGTTTTTTTAATGTATCTAGCCTATAGACTATTAGCCTATAGACTATGATCTTACTAACATCCATTATTTTTTTAAAAGAGGTTTTTGCATTAGGGCATGTACATTCACTGGAGAGAGAAAGAGACAGTGAGAAGAAAAGTGAGAAGTCACTCCTTAGGGGGATGGCCACACTGAAATCCCTTCTCCATTTTGCTCTCAGGATTTGGGGGATGCGTGTATGCATGCACACGTCTCCAGAGTTGAGTTTTAAGCCACCAGGCCCAGCACTCAAACCACGGTCGGCCATGTGGGAGTTCAGCAATGTAACAGCTATGCCATCTGCTGGCCAATATTCATTATTCTTATTAACATTCATTCCATATCCACCTCTTAATGGCTGCCACATAGATGATACTCAAAATATGTACTGAATTTTCAGTTTATTTAATAAGAGTTTGTAGGTACTCTATTTAGTCTCAAAACAAGGGTCTAAGTTAGGCACTCTTTCCATTTTATAGAGAAGGAAACCAAAATGCAAAGATCATAATGCCAGAGTGAAAATGCCAGAGTACAAGATTGCAAAGTTCATGCCTGCTCCACCACACCAAACATTTAGTCATAAGATACAACTCCACCACAGCAGAGTACAACATAAGACACCTAAGAGGTCATCAGTAATGGACTGCTTCCCAGAGGGAAAGAAACTGAAACTTAAAAGACTAGCTGGGTTTATAGAGACACAACAAGCAAGAGGGAAACAATACCAAGACACGGGATGGAAACAGATATAATTCATATAACAATGAGGCTATATTTAAATGAAATTGAGAATCAGTTAGGTAAACTGCAAAAGATCTGGATTACACAGACCTGACATGGTTTGAAAATGGGAGTCACTAGAAGGTTCACTGAAGAAAACTGAAATGACAATAGTTAAAGCACACTTGCCAAATAAGAACATGAACTTGAACGGTATGGGATTTGAATCCTGGACCTACCACTTACATTTTTTCTGGGGCAAGTTTCTAACTCTAAACTTCAGCGCTCTCATCTGAAAAAATGATGGTTTTATCTTTCTTAAGCAAAAATTAGATACTACAGGCAGCACGTACAATGCCTGTTACAGAGCCGGCTCTCACTAGCTATTAATCTTCTAGGCTGGCAGTGACGTTTCTGATGGATTAGAGTGAGGGCAAAGTTGGAATGTCAGAAGCCAGCAGTAATAACCTCCATGACATAATTTATGAAAAGTGGTGGGCTTCCAGTGGGACTGAGAAGGAAGAGGAAAACAGCACTCATTTCAAAGAATCATCACTTCTAGTGATAAAATGGATGTGAAGGATGATTCAAGAGTCTCAAGCCTGAGCTCAGAGTAACATTAGTAAACAAGACAACGAAAGAGGCAGGGGACTCAAGTTTACTGGAAGGGAGCTAGTACACTTCCTTTTGAACATATGGAATATGAACACTGACAGGAAATAAGTCAATAGAATTAAGGTGCATGTTAGAAAAAAAGGGCTTTCCCTGAAATTAGAATAATCAAGCTCCTTGAAGGAAGAAGTAGATCACCTTTAAAAAAAAATTTTATTTTTGGAGAGATTTTTGCTATAGGGCGCGTGTGCTCGCCAGAAAGATAGAGAGACACAGAGAGACAGAAAGCGAGAAATCACCCCCCAGGGGGGATGGCCACACCGCAATACCTTCTCCTCCATTCTCCTCTCAGGATCTTGGGCATGCACACACACGCGCCCGGCGTGAGTTTAAGTCACCGGGTCGGGACTCAAACCGTGGTCGACTACATGGGAGTCCAGCGACATAGTCATTACGCTAACTGCTGGTCCCTCATCTTTAAAATTTGAAAATAAATCAGTGGAGTCACAAACAAGTCTGAGCAAGCACAAACACATTTATCAGTAACATACTAGGAGAACTCCCTCCCACCAATGCTCATTTTATTTTGTCTGGGTGGCAAATAAAATACCTTTTAAGGAATAGTCTCTCTGGTTTATCACTTATATTTAAATATATAGTCTGATATTTAAGTAAGACTAAAAGGAAAACCAAAATTATCTCATTTGAAACTTCTCAGAAACTAAATTCAAGCTCCAATCAATTGTTAGTATACTTTATATTAAATGTATTAAATGGATATGTGCACACAAATAATCTGATACAGATTAACTCTAAAGATCTTATTTAAAAACTTCAGATTCCCAATTCATATACATGTAAATTCTAGGTATCTCTTTATTAGTGGAACTTCCTTCTGCTGGCTGCTAACAAAGTGGTCTGGTTTTCAGAAAGTACAAGAACACATATGCAAGGATTTAACTGTGTTCACCAGGGACTGAGAAGATGGGTGTTACTTGATATAAAGGTCTTCTGTGTATGTGACAAGAATCTAGCCAACACCACTATTCATAGGTTAAGGATACTATTTTCTCCAGTTCTGAAAAGGAAAGGAAGATATAAATGTAATGTCTATTATTCAGCCATGGCAGAGAAAAATATTAGCATCATTAAAATACAAATGAAAGATCTTAAAATACAGGCATGAGGAAATTTACTCCACACATGGAATATAGGCACTATTTTTACTTTAATACGCAAATTTAAGCAACTACCCCACAATATCACCTCTGCTAAAGCTTTCATTCATCAGTAAGATTTTTGACAAAGTTAATGGATCACAAGTAAATACACAGGACTATTATTTTATGTCTGTCGATCTTTGGCACACTTGTCAGGTTGGAGAATCTCAAAAGGCAATACAAATTTCTGACTGTTTTGCACATTCTTTATCTTTACATGGAAATATAAGGCCGCAAAAAGGCAAGCTGAAATTTTAAGATATGTGGAATAGTTTTAATAAAGAGTTTTACATACAGTACCTTACATATAGAACAGTGTGTTTGCAAATTTAAATAATATCTGAACGTACAGTGGCATGTATTCTCATCAAAGATAAATTCAAGTTTACTGTCTATCAGTTCTAAATGCATTTATACAGATTGCTAGAACTGATAAACAGAATGAGGCGTAAAATATTCAAGTGTTATATGTCATCAAATAGCCTCCTCTTAACAGTCTTTTTCCCCCTTAAAAAAAAAATCAAAACCTGTACATACATTTTTAATTTTAAAAACAGTCTGTTAAAAGGTAACATTTCATGTTAACCATCAGTTCACATAGTCTATAGTAATAAAACTAGATATGTGTGCTATAAATATGTGCAGACTATGTACATATGTACGTTGAGTGTCTGTTTAGAACGAGCATACACACTTACGCATACCCGCGCAGGCAGCACTGGGTGCATACAACACACGGGAGCCCTGGCAGACAGGAGGCCCTGGGCTCAAAATCCAGCAAGAGCTCTTACAGCAACTTAGTTGCCTTTGGTTTCAGAAATGTGTCCACTTGTAATCAAAGCTAAAAGTTTTGAGTGTGCATGTATTTTTCAAAAATAAAATTTTTCAGAAATGAAGTTTTTCCAGTATTCCACTACTAGCAGTTATAAAATCCACAGCCACAAATTTGCTTTTTTTTTTTGTCACTCCTCATCCCAGCTGAGGTTCTGTACAAGTTTTTTCTGAAGGCAAACACCAGGCAGACTCAGGATCAAGCTGTACATTGAAGCCTGAATACTGCCATTCAACCACATATACGCTATATATAGCATATGTGAAATACAGGTTTTGGATGGACTGACGGCATTATGTGAGATTTGGGGGACAAGAATTCCCATGATATTGTGAATCCTCTTTCCAGCAGTCTCATCATTGTTTGGCACATCGGACCCTTCTGGAAGCCAGTTTATTTTTAATAAGCGTAATGCCTGCAATAAATTCCAATTATTTGGTGTTTGTTTTGTAAATACATTCATAATGGAGCAAAAATTCCACAATTGTTTTCCCCAGAAGTGCGACTTCTACTGTCAGTTTTCTGATTAAGGACATTCATCACCCAAGCAACAGCGCATGATCCTATACAAGTTTAAATACCCTAAATTTCCGTGCAGCTGGATCAACTGCTGAGAAGACAGTTCTTAAAGCAACCTTGTCCGACTCTCCAGATTTAAATTTCCTTTACAATTCTATTTTTGGCCAAATGCTGGTTTATAAATGTAGATCTTTCTACTAAATCTATATAAATACACCAGATTTCTTTCTAGAGGTATCTTGAGCTTCATGTAAGCAAGTATTCAAAAATCCTGCCAATCTGATTCCCTCTGTACAGATTACACATTCTACTTCATTGATCCTTGGTGTATAACACATTATCATTCACGGCTTGCTTATACATTTCTCTAACATTAGCTTCCTTGATAAAGTTGTTCTTTTTTCTTTCCAAGGTGCCAGTCCTACTGACATTACAAATCAGTAAATGACCAAAAATTACTAAGCCTTTTAATTATCCACTTAGCAGTCAGGGGGATAATAAGAATGATTCAACTGAAGAAAGTCACATTCTTCTCATTAAGTTTTCACTGTTGTCATACAGAGCAAAGAGTAGCTATTTGCTGTACTTTGCCCATGTCCATCAGAAGCTGTTTTATGTGGCGCTTAAGTTGGGGCAGTCTTGCAAGAGGATCAGGGGGCTCCAACTCTCCAGTAAAATCGAGCCAGCTTTCCAGAACTAGAAGAGAGAGGACAACAAACCAATTAAAAGAGCAGCTGAAGGACACACAGAAAATGAAATTAGACAGCCGGAAAGATGATGGAGACAAAAGAGTTCACCTCCCTGTCTTTAGAAGGCCAGTACACTTGGGACCAGCAGATGGTGTAATGGTTACGTCGCTAGACTCCCACGCAGTTGACCACTGGACTCCCACGCAGTCGACCATGAATCGAGTCCTGGACCCAGCAGCTTAAAACTCATGCCAGGTGTGTGTACATGCATGCCCAAAATCCCAAGAGGTGAGTGGCCATAACCCCTGGGGGGTGACTTCTCGCTTTCTGTCTCTCTTTCTCTGTCTCTCCAGTGAATGCATGTGCCCTATAGCAAAAATCTCTCTTAAAAAATAACAAAATATAAATGAAAACTATTTGAATATCTGCATGCAAACTCAAAAGTTTACCTGCTTAAACATGTAGTTCTTTGTTAACTTTACTGAACAAATACTAAACAAAGTGGAAACAAATATTTGAAATGCTTACCCCCCCATTTCAAATATACTTACATTCCTGACTTCAATGAGAACATAGTTCATTGAGACTAACAAATATTTTAGAAGTACTCTATATTCAGACCAGCAAATGAGCAGTGTTCAATATCCATCTTAAAATGCAAAACCAAATCTAAGATAACACCCCATTATAGTCTTGAGCCTGAGAGACCCCCAACTGTGTAAACAACGATGTAAAGGGAGCAATGAAGCTCCATCAGTGTAGAAAGCATATGCAGTTTTCATCCTGTAATTTAAAACATTTTAAATGTCTTTATAATCACAATAAACACTACAGAAATTGTATTTGAGTTCTTTCTTAAATTACCATCAACTTCTTTTTCTATTAGGTCCATCCTGCTGGTAACTTCATTCTGCACATTTTCTATATGTGTAAGGAGATTGAGCTGCCACTGAAGATGTGAGTCTCCTGGGTCGTCAGTGCCCTTTTTATCATTATAAACAAATACCATATTGTCTTCGGCTGGATTCTTCTCCAAAGAACCATCGGAAAAAAATATAAAGAACTGGGTGAGATGTAATGTCATAAAGGGAAAGACAAATTAAAACCTCTTTAGCCATAGTGATAGCTGAAATCCAATCTGACTCCAAGGATATCCTTCAAAGACAGTGCGAGCACACAGTAAAATCCACGTGGCGACCCTCAAGCGCAGACATGCTGGCTACATCTCTCCACACACCAAGCATGGTGCTACAGGGGAGAAGGGCTGACTAAGACATGCTGAATGAATGAACCTCAAATTCCACTCTACAATTAGAATGCCCAGCGAACTGAGACTGGCCCCTTACTCAACTCATCTTTACTGGTGATGTAAGTGGAATGAGGGCAAAGCAATGATAGAAAAATCAAGAAAGTTGCCAAAGACTAGTATAAATTCTAAAACTTTGGCTTAGATGTTTTAGTGCTGCAGTTAAATCAATGAGGTGAAGGAAAGGTAAAAACCTTTTAAAAAACTTCAAAAGTGCAAATTGTTTAACACACACATGCACAAACTCTGAACTTGGATTTGCCAGAGATAATTCATTTCATATAAGGGGCATTAACTTGGCCAAATAATTTACCACATGTTTTATAAGATTAGGCCTTCTAAATTCTACTAAATACTTATTTAAAATGAACATTTTATATGGAAGATGGAAAAATTAAAAACTAATTTTGAAATTGCTTTGGTAACTGAAAATCGACAAAGAATGAAGGTACATCATCTCTAAAATAATCCCAGTAAATAAGAAATAAGTTTACAGATATTCCACATACATGAAGCTGTTAAGAATAAGCTTAATGCATAATATAATTGATATGCATTTACATATATTAAAATTTGAAAAAATTTAAAATTTACATGTATTACATACATTAAAATTTGAAAAAGCCACTTTTTATCTAAGTACATAAAAGTGAAAGACAAATTATTACAGCCATCTGTGGTTTCATGTTCTCAGACACAGACATTGTCACTTGGAATACAAAATGACTCAATTTTTGGAGGTACCTAATATTGTTTGCACAACTGAAACTGTTGTTAGTTTAATGGTGTATCAAATCACAATTCTGAGTTAGGGAATAATTAAATGTTCAAATGGCCAGTGCTTTCCTGTAGTGAAAACAAAAGATGTCCATCTTAACAAGGTACTTGGAAACTTCAAAATGTACATAAAATCCAAGGACTCAGTATGTTTATTTTCTGAAGTTTTCTTTTGTGCTCTATTTCCCAAGCAAAGACAAATAAACCAGTTCTACCTTTTCAGATGTTCCACGCTCTCTTGCTGAGTGTTGTGATCGGTGTTTATCTTTCACATAGAATTCCTGTTCTTCTTCGAAACTACTAGCGTCGTCATCGTCACCAGAGCTGCCCGGGTCTGCCCGGAGTCTGCAGCCCTGCCCAAAGCTCTGGGGCTTCTGGTAGCTGTGCTCGCTCGTTATGTATGTTCCTTCCACCTTCGGAGGCACGTGGGGTGCCTCTTTATGGTTCTGTATGTATTTCTTCTTTTCTAGATTCATTGTGTCTTGCACTGTTATTTTTTTTTCTACCCCAGCTATTACTTGATCTTGGTCTTTTCGCTTCCCAGAATAAGCCCAGAGATGAAGATCAGGATGATGTTTATTCCTGGAAACAAAGTTTGACAAACAGTATTTCAGGAAAAAAAAAAAAAAAAAAAAAAAAAAGATCTAGTAGCAAGTTGAATACCAAAATACACTTCAGAACCAAGTTAGGAGGAGGTCAGGGTCTCAACACAGAAGTCAAGATATTCTTTAGGTTAACTTGCTTTGGTATTTCATTCAAGAACAGGAAAGCAATAATGAATTTAATTCTGTTGACAGCTCACTTCATCATCCGATACATGCATTTCTTTACTAATTTTTCATTGTTCAATATGAAACACTTGTATGTCAGCATGCTTTAAAAGCTCTGCTGGTCTCGCCACGGTGGTGCAGGCAGTGGGGACACTGCTGTGCCATGCTGGAGACCACACGGGAAGATGCTGCTTTCCCATCCAGATAACCTCAACACACTGGGCCTGCCAGCAATGAGGTGAAGCAAGCCCCTGTGAAGCGTGCCTATCCCTGCTTCTCTCTTTCTCATGAAGGAAAAAAGAAAAAACTTTTATTTAGTCAAAAATGCTAACTTCTCACCACACACACACAAATTCCTATTATAAATGTATACAAAGTAAAAATCTCTCTTCATGACAATCATAAATGACTGAGGTATAATATAATCCTCTAGACTTTTTCTATATACATAATATTGTCATCATCATCATTATTATTAATGCCAGAACAGATAGAGGGAGGGAGGGGGAAGGTAGGGAGGCAAAGAGAGAGAGAGAGTGACCCCAAAGAGGCCTGGGTCACACTACAATCCTTCTTCCTCCATTTTCTCCAGCCTGTCAAGATCCCGGGCACGTGTGCTCATGCCCAGGGTGCCTATTGAGTTGCCACAGTTGGGATGTGAACCATGGTTGGCCCTGTGGGATTTAGTTCTCACTGCACACACTTAACTGATGCACTAAGAGGGCCAGCCCATAAAATGACTTTTTAAGTGAATAAGCATACACTCTTACACAAATAGGCGCTTAGGATTTGCCTCTAACATGTTATGGGCATCTTGCCAAGTCGGTACCTATAGATTTCCTTTCCACCTCTTCTTATGGTTGAATAGAATTCATATACCCGTCTCGTCTAGCCTACCAAGTCCACATTGACACATGTACTTCTGAGAGTGTGTTGTGTATCTCTGCACACGAGTGGGATGATTTCAACCAAAAAAATTTCTAGACATGAAATTTCTGCCTAACATAGGCACATTTTAATTATGATGGGTACTCCCCAAGTGGTCTCCAGAGGTACTAATGACAACTCAGTGACGATCTATGAAAATGCCCATTTACCCCAATCTTCTCTAAACATGAGAGCATGATACTGTGCAGTTCATTCTGCGGTGGTTAAATTGTGCGGTAATAAGTAAAACAGAAATCCACTCTTCATACATTCAGGCACAGAATGCTTTCAAAAGGCTCAATAGTATTTATAAATTAAGAATTTCTAGGTTAGTAAATAGTATAAGGCAAATTAAATTTCTTTTAATAATATTCAACTTTTATTTCTAAAATTATGAAGGTTATTTTGAGTATGATATTAAATCTCTAATTACTTAATATCCAGAAAATATTAAAGTTCTCAGTGAAAGGCAGAAAAGTAAGAGCGGGCTCTGCAGTACAACAGTCCAATGAGCTGAATCCTGCTGAACCACTGAAGAGCTTAACAAGTTAAATAACGTGTCTCTGACTACCCGTCTACAAAACAAGGGAAGATGTATCTTCCAGGCTTATCTGTGAAGATAAATTGAAATATCATATGAAAGTACCAACTGCTGACTATAGTAGACTTTTAACAAATAGTAGGTAAGAAGTACTATTATTATTAGAAATACTGACAAAAAGAAGACCTATGGCATATGAGGCAGCAGTAGCCTAGTTAAAATCCACAGCAAAATTCTAAGTGAAGAAAAGGAAAGTTAGGTATTTAAACAAATGCCCAAAAGGGGCCAGTAGGTGGTTTAGTGGCTAAGGCACTGGACTACCACATGGCCAACCGTGGTTTGAGCCCTGGATTCAACAGCTTGAAAATCACGCTAGGCACAGGTATGTGCTTGCCCAAAATGCTGAGAAGAGAATGGGGAAGGGATTACAGCATGGCCATTTCCTCGAGGGGTTGATTTCTCACTTTTCCTCTTTTTGTCTCTCTGGGGCAAATCCACCCCTCACCAAAAAAAAAGCCTAATCAATTAGTCTCTCTTTTGAAACTTAGCACTGATGTACTCTTTATAAAGAAATCCATATTTTCAGGTTTTTAACATACAACTGAAGCAACTTTCATTTAATAAACAAGTTACTGAATACTTACCCCTACCTTCAATGCTGGGGACAAAATGATGAAAGATACATGCCCTAACTTAAAGCAGCCTGTGGTATAGTAAGGGAAGACAAAAAAATCAAGTGTGGCAAGGTGCATATCGCCAGTGCACAGGAGTTTACCAAGAAGGGCATGATCAATACTAGCTGGGCAGGCAATCAGGAAGAGGCACCTGCTAGGGGACTAGTGGTAGAAGGTGATTTTGAATGTGAGTAAAAGCCTGGAGCTATGAGAAAAGCATGCTTCATTCAGGGACTATGGTTTGGTTTAGCTCGAATATTTGGTAAATAAAAAACAAAACAAAAACAGTAGGCGAGGGAAGATGTGGCAGCAAAATGGTGACCAGACATAAGTCATGGGAGACTCAGTGGGTGCTCAAGAGCTTGGACCGCTCACTGGGCAATAGAAAGACACTCCGGGTATAGTACGCTGAGAAGACAGAAACTCACATTCATCTTTTTACCAAGATCATATGGCAACAGTACAAAGCATGAACTGAAAGTTAATAAGATGGGAGCCACAGAGAAGCGCTGACGTGGACTGTAAGTAACAGTCTGAGACAGCGCCAGTGAGAAGAGAGCGGAAGAAACTGAAGGATGAGGATGTTCGGGAACTACAATGGGTGGCACGTGGCAGCGTGGGAGGAGAGGACGGAAGGAAGGCAAGTCTACAGCTGAGGCAAGTGAGTCCAAGTGAAGGAAATCTTGTAAATAACCAGTGACTCCTATTTTGATATAAAATGATTTTTGAGGGACCAGCAGTTAGCGTAATGGCTATGTCGCTGGACTGCCACGTAATCGACAGCAGTTCAAATCCCGGACCCGGTGGCTTAAAACTCACGCCAGCGCGTGTGCGTGCGTGCCTAAGATCCCGAGAGGAGAATGGAGGAGAAGGGATTGCGGCATGGCCATCCCCCCAGGGGGTGATTTCTCGCTTTCTATCTCTCTGTCTCTCTGGCGAGCGCACGCGCCCTATAGCAAAAACTTCTCCAAAAAAAAAAAAAAATGTTTTTTGTTTACTTTTTTAAATGAGAATTCTACTCAGGCAATAGGAAAGACTAAAAACAGGACTGCTAG
Source organism: Tupaia tana (assembly GCA_026018925.1). Lineage (NCBI taxonomy): Eukaryota > Metazoa > Chordata > Mammalia > Scandentia > Tupaiidae > Tupaia > Tupaia tana. The sequence continues at coordinate 84,756,104 of JAKSZU010000008.1, read as the reverse complement.
AATATTCAATAAGTTATTTAAGGAGGCTCAGGCTTCTTTTAAAAGAAAGCTATCTGAAATGACCAAAATATTTCTGGTACACCGGAAAGATGGATTCCATGATCTGTCAGGCTCCCTTCATCCCTTCTCAATCATTTTTTCTTTTTGAGAGGTTTTTGTTATAGGGCGCGTGCGCTTGCCAGACAGACAGAGAGAGACATAGAGACAGAAAGCAAGAAATCACCCCCCACGGGGGATGGTCACGCCACAATCCCTTCTCCTCCATTCTCCTCTCGGGATCTTGGGCATGCATGCACATGCGCCCGGCGTGAGTTTTAAGCCACCGGGTCCAGGATGCGAACTGCGGTCGACTACGTGAGAGTCCAGCGACATAGCCACTACACTAACTGCTGGTTCCCTTCTCACTCAATCTTAAGGTAATTAAAAAATACACTCGTGCTGCCTCGAATCCCTGTCATCTAGACAGCATCCTGAAGGAGGACATAAAGCGCAGGGTTCACCACAGCAGCTGCACTTCCCCTGTGCATGTGGGGAGCACCCTGAACTGTGGATGGGAACTGAAAGTTGCCGCTGCCCTGCCTACCTTTCACCAAGCTTATCTGTTCCAGGACAAGAGGCAGGAAGCACTTATCCAAGAAGGTACCAATCCTCCCTTGTTTTTGAACATTAAACTTTTTCCAAGTATCTACTCTCTCTTCCAAAGGCCAACTGTTTCACTTTAATTAAAACAGATGCTTGGGCATGACCCTCCCTTCACTGCCCCCCACTTACTTCAGTATTCCGATCTTCAGCTGTAACCCGTGCAGCACTTCCGTAACGCCATAGACATCAGCAAGCAGGTGATGTGTGGAAACTATCTTTTTGGCATTGAGATGAGAATAGTTTTCTTTTAAAAATGATAACCCGCACATTCTCCCATTATTCAACCAATCCTTATCGTAACGATACTTTGCACTCCACCTCTGACCTGTAGATGAAGTTCACATTAAAGTCACGAAGGATTCTACTGATTCAATTTCCCTTCTTTTGCTCCCTACTAACATTTCTCAGTGAGCCTGGCCAGCTTGAGCACTAAGCAAATTCAAAAGAAAAGACAGTGTTCTGAGGAAGCACTGTTGTAAGAGTTCCTCCACACCTTCAGCGCTCCTGCCACCAAGGACAAGGCTCTATTCAGAATGTGGCAGATGACACCTGCAGAAAGAACTCTGAGCACACTGCTTTCTTTTTTTACGGGCCCATCATCTATCCTCTAAAAAAGGCTAAAAGGGCTAAGTAGAAGATAGAAAGGGGTCCTTGCTTTCTGTCATTAAACTTTGTTTTGAACTGGATGAAATAAGAGTTCTAGTGGGATAACTAGGGACTCTCCTCCAGGGTCTATGATCTCACAGCGTCTTAACTCACCCATGTCCTTAGCGTTAATACAAGTTAGATCTATTACAATTGGATGCTTATGTCTCTGTGACCTCTACTGTTAGACAGCTGAAGTCATCATTTAAATCATCGTACCACAGTGTGTGGCAAATAGAAGGCATCCAATAAATGCTGCTGAATGAGTGAATGACCTACATTTGTTACTGTATGAACACAATGAACAGCAAATGTCTACAATAAATGCTGGAGAATGAATAAATAAATGCCTATATCCATATAGGTTTGAATAATTTACTGTGACTTTTTTCTTTTCTTTTCTTGGCTATGCATGGAAATAATTCACTCGCTTTTATTTAAGAATAAGAATACCTAATTGTTTTCTGCTACCAAGGTTGAAATTATCTACTCAAAGGTTCTCTAGCACTGCAGAACGTGCTAAGTAGGAAGCAAAAAGGAATGAGTCAAAACACAGTTGCAGTTCTATCTGCCATGTCTAATGCCACCCCTCTGCACAACACCTGCAACTTCCTGTGCCCTTAGCTGTCTCATCTGTAACATGAAAGGGTTACAGGAAATGATTGGAGATCCCACCTGCCCTACAGCTGGATATGCAGTCCTACCAGGAAGTTTTTCAAAAACTGTATCAGTGATGTCAGAGGAGTGTAAGCCAGAACGTGAGTCTGCTTAAATTTCCATAAATGAGTCTAGCATGCCATCACACATAGGAGCAGACAATGGCTAACCTTCTCAAAAAAAAAAAAAAAAAAAAAAAAAAAAGCCATAATTCTTCCCCTTCCTGGTATGGCAGAAATTTTCTTGATACATTTAAGCGAATGCATTTATCTAAACAATGAATACAGAAAAGGAAACTGTAACGGTGACAAAATGTTGTATACAATTTTAATATGGAAGCAGAGTCTACCTGACCAAGTAGTAACACTGCTTCCCAGAGTGGGCATACTCCAGAAGAGGTGAGAAGCTCTGGGCCCCTCGCCAGCACAGGGAAGCCGCCTTACCCGGGGGGTCCCGGCAGACGTAGCAGATGTACTGCTCTGGAATGCTCTCCTCCAGCAGCCCCATGCACACGCTGTGCTGCCAGCACAGGCACTCTTCACACTGCCAGAAACAGAGGAGCGCTACAGTCACCGCCACGCATTGCAATCACACAGGGGCCCTCCCTCATAACTGGCTGCATGTCAGTGCAACTCTTACTCCACATGACAAAAGCAAGTCATGATTTAAGATGCATTTTATCTTTGAAATAGTCAACTGTCTCAAGAGCTTTTTTTGTTGCACCTGTTAAAATGCGCTCTGATAAGAAGCAAAACATTTAAGGGATACAAAAATGAAAATTGTCTGTTGATGATAATGTGTATGATAATACCCTTAACTTAACTAATACACAGTGTATGCCTGCTGGAAAAATTCATTTTATAAGCTGTAATGATATATAGTGGTTGAATGTAGAAAAATTAACTATGGGGAAAAAATTACTTAAAGCATAAAAAGTCATAATTTCCCTCATCTATTTCCCACTGACTTCTAAGTAATCACAAAGCTTACTGAAGTGCCTAAAGTTCTTTTAAAGCCAATTTTTAGTACTCTCTGTAGTAATGACCTCTTAAAGTACTACCTATATGATAAAGACACTAATTTTTACTTACACCGTGTGAGGAAAACAGAGAGAAAAAAAGATCACCCTTTCTTCATTCCTTTAACTATTATCTCCAAATCTCCCATATATCACCACAAAATATGGGTTATGCTTCTCTTTTTTCCTCAAAGATATCATTCCTCAGGGAGAGGTTGTTAACCCTTGGAGCAAAGTTTTCCTTTTCCTCTCTTCTTTGTGAATACTGAGAACTTACATATTTCACTTTCTGCCCACTGAAGTGTGACTGTAAGCTGATAATCACCAAGCATCCTGAACCCAACATACAAGAGAAGGATTGATGAGTCCACCTTTCAGTGTGCAGGCTTTGTCACCTTAAAGGGAGTTTCAGGGGCCAGCTGGTGATATGGTAGTTGGATTCTACATGGTCGACTGCGCAGTTTGAACCCTGGACCTGTCAGCTTGAGAAACATGATGCGCATGTGAACATACAGGCCCAAAATCCCAAAAGGAGGGAAGAGATGACGGACAAAGGCCTAGGATGTGCCCATCCCTCAGGAAAGGTGCTTTCTCACTTTCCCTCTCTCTCTGGCAAGTGTGCATGCTCTCTAGCAAAGTAAAATAATTATATATATATATACATATATATATGTATATATATATATATATATATATACATATATATATGTATATAAATATATATTTATCAGATTGAAGGCCTCAAACTAAATAGTTTAGTAGAAGACAGTAACCCTAAAACAAGAAAGTTGTTTACTTCATTAAAATCCAAAGAAGAGATTTCCTGTTCACTACTATTGCTATTTTAATCATAAAACAATTTGAAAATCTATATTCAGTACGGTGGTTAGAAAACAATGTGCTGTACTTTGTGAACACCTGAAATAATTCATCTCTGTCCGTAGGGAAGAGATGTTAACCAATTACCTGAATCATAAAGCCATTCTCCTCATCCAGCTCACAAATACATCGTACAATTTCATTCAGGGCATCATCTTCATCCTGAGATTCCTCAAAATTGGTTGAATCAAAGTCCTGATTGTACTCATCGCCACTCAGAAGCAAACTCTCGGTTGAAGAATCATCTAGGAATTCCACATCTGATAAGTCTAGAATACACAGAGAAACTACATTCAGCACAACTTTTTTTTTTTTTCCTATCTGTATGTCATTTTTCTGAAAGAATGGAGCTAGGGAAGTGATTATAAGCTGTTAAGCATTCAAAGGGGAGGAGGCAAACAAATGGGAATAGAGTACTTGTCCCAAATGACTTTTGAAGCTTTGGTTATTAAGAGTACTTTAACACTATGTTAAAGTACTTCTTAAAAAGTTCACATCTCAGAACCAGCAGGCAGTTAGTGTAATGGCTATGTCTCTGGACTCCCATGTAGTCGACTGCGGTTCAAGTCCCAGACCCAGTGGATTAAATTCACGCTGAGCACGTGTGAGTGCGTGCCCAAGATCCCGAGAGGAAATGGAGGAGAAGGGACTGTGGTGTAGCCATCCCCCCTGGGGGGTGATTTCTTGCTTTCTGTCTCTCTGTCTCTGTCTTTCTGGCGAGCACACGTGCCCTATAGCAAAAACCTCTCCAAAAAAAGAAAAAAAGGACACATCTTAATGTGTACACTAATTATGCATACATAACTCTAAGTATCCTCTGATCTTCATGCTTCTGGAGGTAGTGATCAATCAAGGCTGACATTAATAATTTACACATGCATGGTTTCCATACACTTTCACAAACACAATCCCTTTCATAAGAACTCTGGGTTGTAAAAGAACAGGTTTTATTACTTGTACTGGAGAGATAAATAATTTCAGAGCAGCCTAGGGTTAAATACCAACGGTACTCTTACCAATGGTATCACAGCACTGCCTGTACTGCCCAGGTTCCATCTATATCAAGCGCTTTAAATGTAAGACACAATGTGCCCGAGCCACAGAGAGTGGGAGGGCCAGCTGAGCACCAGGGCCGCTTGCTTCTCAAGCCCGTGTCCTTCATCATTTCAGCTTAAGTAATCCTAAAACTTGGATCATGAGCTCCCCAAGGAATTTTAAAAACGTATTAACTTCATTTTGATTTAAAAAATCTTTTAAAAATTAATAGTATACCCTAGAAACTAGGTTATATGGATGCTTACTACATACAACACCACTTAAATGCCAGGTTTTAGGTTGGTGTTTACAACATCGAAGCTTGCCATTTTGCTTAGGCAATGGAGAAAAAAATAAACAAGACAAACAAAGAATCTTTACTTCAGTAAAGGGGGAGAAAAAGATGGCAATCAATGTAATATTAAAAGACTATGATAATACATAAAATTAAATAAAAATGTTAAAAAATAAACATTAACTCATAAAAAAAAAAAAAAAAAAAAAAAAAAAAAAAAAAAAAAAAAGGTGGCCAGATGACACACAGAAGGTTCTACAGTACTGTAGATGGAGAAATGTTGGAAAAACTAAAAGTTGTCACAAAACTCATGGCAGAAGGCCTTGAGGTTTCTGTGAGCTCCCGAACTGACAGCTGGTCAGAACCTTTAACCACAAGACTTCACTAGCCTCTCTGGTCGCACTCTGGGCTCCTCTCTCCCCTGCTCATCAGTTAGATCCCCTCTCTACGATGTCACAATGCATGAGTAAGCACATCTGCACTACTGAAGGCTACCACCCAGTGCTTAGAAAGAGAGCTGACTGTACCTATAACTTCATCTAGTAACTGCTCCAGAATGTTTGTGGAAAGGTAAGGAGGGGATCGTCACAGAGATAAAATGTGCTGTTCAGGTTTTACCAGACCAGAGGAAAGCTGGCTAAGTTCAAACTAAAAAAGTTAATGCTATTCACATTTTAAATATTTCAGATGACTTAAGTGTTTCTTCTATTAGTTTCTAATCTTATTTTTTTCTCTGACAATATCTTGGTTTTGATTTTTTAATGTTTTATAATAAATATTTTCCTTTTTCTGGGGCCTTCGGACATCTTGGAGAACATAAGGTCAGTAAAAATGAGGTAGTAGTAAAAAAAAAAAAATGAAAGCATTCATAGAGAAAGAAGATGTGGAAATTCTAATATTATATGACTAGTTTTGAAAACCTAACAAAGAAAATTTCATCCATCCACAATCTTGCTGGCTTAAACCCAAGATTAGTATTCTCTCTTGAGCTTTTCTAAACATAAATTCATGTTTTGAAATGGCAGACCAAAACATAGATAAACATTTTCAAATACCATTGCAGCACACAGCTGGGAACTTCAAAAAGTCCATGGAAAATTTCAATTAAAGCCTGAGTTTACTTGTGTGTAAAGGTCTTGAAACCTATGCATAGTTTTTCTTTCATACCACAACTATTACATGAATTTTGAAACACCTCTTGCACATGGTATTTTGTGAATAGCAATCATTATAACACAGCTGATAATAAATTTAATTTAAAACTATATTATTGAAAGAAACCAGTGTCTATCTTACATCTCTTTCATGGCCAAACTCACTATATTTTATAGTTCTGGCATACAAATTTAACATGTGGGCCAGAATACCCAGTCTGAATAACTAGCTCAGAAACATTAAACATATGCTTGGCTGAATTTGCGGCTGAGTAAATGGGCCACTGGGTTGACAGTCAGATAAACAAAGCATATAGAAGTCCCCCCCTTAGACTTAAACAACCACCTGCAAAATGGCTCCAACTATGTGGCTATAAGGACCCCATTACCTCCCAGCTGTTACTCCTTCAACTATCACTACTGTCTTCTGAGTCAGTGTCCTCAAAGAGCAGTTTTCATATTGGTAAAATCATCATCATTTAGGAACTTGTTAGGAATCAGAAATGAGGGTTCGTCCAAGAAACATGCTTTACCAGCTTTCTCCTGGAGGCGCTGACACTGGCTAGAAACCTCTCATCCAGGACCTCTGCCCTCGCCACTGTTCCTTTTCTCTCCTCTAGCTCAGTGCTCAACAATATGAAGGTCAGGGCAGCAATAAAGTGTAAGTCAGGGCGCAGGTCAGCCACAGTGATGCAGGGTAGCACAACGCTCTGTGGTGCTGTAGCCATAAGAAGGGCCTGGGTCTGTACCCTGAGGCCTCCCTGTCCACATAGGCATGTGTGTGTGCCTATGATCCCAGATGGCTAAGGCTGGGTAGACAGCAGCATGAAAACCTTGTTGAGTGTGCCTGTCTCTTTCTATCTAACAAGATGAAAGAATGGATGTTAAAAAAGAAAAAAATGAGGTGACCAGCAGGTGGCGTGGTGGTTAAGGTGCTGGACAGTCCCACATAGCCAACCACAGTTTGAGTCCTGGACCTGGTGACTTGCTTTCTCGCTTTCTCTCTCTCTCTGTCTTTCTCTGGTCAAATTAAAATAAATGAATGAATAAATAAAATTAAGTAATTCTTTAAAATTTTTTTTTAATTTAAAAAAAATGAAAATGAAGATGTCTATCTACAACTCCTTCCTCCTCTCTCAAGTGTTCTCAGCCCAGCACCACAGCTAGCCCATAGATCAACCCATTTTCCATCACTCTCAGATCCTGACGGCTTAGCATTGGTGTTTATATGTGATTTCAACCCCGCTGGCCCACAGAATCACTCGGAAGCTGTATTTTGTCAAGATCCTCCAAGCAATCTCATATAACTGTGCTCTGTGAAGGGACTCAGGAACTGTTATATTTTAGAAGCAGCACAGTAATAATTACAATGTATAAGTGGGTTATGAATAAATGGACCAAATGGAAAAAGGGAGACCTATGTTTGTTGGAAAAGAGAAAAGGGAACTTTTCTTTATTCTTTGTCCCACTTAAAACTTGTTTAAATTAAGATCTCAAAAGCGCTGCACACTTAATTTAGAGTAATGGGAAGAAAATCTTTTTTTCTGCAACGAGAGAGGAAAGAGGTGTGGAAGAGAACAGGTGGTACCTGGGCCAAAGAAGACACATAACCTAGTCTGCCATGTAGGGTACTCAGAAGAAAGGAAAACCCTGGAAGTGCTCACCCAGAAGGATGCCTGGACTTAACACCACCCCAGCCCGTTGCTCACTCCCTGACTGGTCCCGACTGTGTTGGAGCTCCCTCTCAAGCCATAGCTAGAGCCAGAAGTCTCCTCTCCTACTGCTTATCATGTTGGAAGGAAGATAAGGCTCCCTCAACACCTTCCACCCTCAGGTCTGCACTTACAGGAAAATCAAATAGATTCCAAGTCCAGCGCTCATTTCAGGTACCACGGGGCCTCTGTTTACTTATGGCAGTTTAATCCCATATTGTGTTTAAATCACTGATCTGACCACATTCCCAGACCCATGGTTACAGATCTGTTACCAGGAATTCAAAGTACATTTTCGAAGCTAGGACGAATATTCGGTAGAAGATGCAGTGTGTTAAGATAAAGTTTGGTTTGAGTTTTAACACTAACTAGGCCCCAGAGTTACTTAACCTTTAAGTCTCATGTTTACTATTAGGTCATCGGGAAAGTCATGATGTATTTTTCTATGCAAAAATATGTCATGACTTTCCCAATATAAAACATGGACAGCAATATCTACTGTGTAAACTAGTAGTGAAGAACACAAAAATATATGTAAAAACACCTACAGATCAATACAGTAAACACCAATACTTGTTTCCTTACCATCTCCCCCCCCCAAAGCATAAAAGTTAATTTTACTTTACATATATTAAAAGTAGCTGAAATGTCTATTTTTGAGACTTTCATATTAGTCTTTCATGTAACAACTTCTTAACTTATGTGCCCTAATGGAACAGGTCTGCAACAAGGCATTTTGTTCCCAGTTCCACATTTAGGAATCTTAAATCTTTTTACCATTACATAGTTACACATACTTTCGCCACTTAGATCAACAGACAGAATTGCCCTTGGGTACTGATAGGTTGCAGTTTTCTCTGAATACATGCTTCGTGGAGCCAGAGAACTCGCAGAAGATCGAGTTAGTGGAGAAGAGCATCTTTCCAAAAATTCTAGAGAATTGTCTTCATAGTCTGAGTAGTCTGCAACATAAAATACATAAAGAGATATTAATAAAGTGTCAGGTAATCAAGAAGGGCCACTGTAAAAATAATAAAAAAGTCATGTTTTAGGATACAAAAACCATGCCACCACTTTCTGTTTTCATGGATGAGTGGCTAGATCATTACAAACCTGATAAACTGGGTTAGGCTAAAAGACTTAATAAATATATCTAGACAGTATATACCCAGTAGAGATCACTAGGTTCTAACTGGTACCAGTAAACTCTTGTGAAGTAATCCAGAAAGAAAAAAGGATTATTTCTATATTTTTGTTGCTCTGTCATCACAACTATTTTTGTAGTAAGTGGTGCAAGGAGTGAGAACTTAACTGATCAATAGATCCTTCAAGTAAATGCCCCCAGAAGCAACTGACCGGTCCTGGAAGCAAACTGTCAAAGTCCTGTTCCTCTTGGCTTGGAACAAGCCACACAGATGTATGCCAGAGGAGAAGCCATGCTCACATGCAGCACAGCCTCCAGGGGGAAAACGGGATACGGCAAGGGGAAGAAAAAACTGGATAGTGTGGTCCTAGGCACGTGGGATGTCTGCAAATGTGAAGAGCATATGGCATACCTGCACACACTAATAAGACCGCAAGTGGAACAGTGAGCAAGAAAGGTAAGAACTGAGGTGAGAGCAACAGGAGACAGATCAGGTTAGTTTGTGGTTGTTTTAGAATTTATCTGAAAGCAATAAAAAGCCAATCAAAGGTTGAGGGGAGCAAGTATGACTCAAGTCCAATTCCACTTGAGGAAGATCACTCTAGCTGTGGGATGGAGGGTGGAGTACAGGAAGGCACACACACGAGTGGAGACATCTCAGAAGCTACAGGAGTAGTCTGGGCAAGAGCTGCTGGGCTGGACTGGGATGACGGCACTCAGGAGAGCGTTAGAGGGAGACGTAAGATACTATAGCTGCAGGGGGTGAGAGGAAAGGTGCCATCCTGAGTCCCAGGTTTCTTCCTGAGCAACCAGTCGGTGAAAGTGGGTCTGAAAGGAGGCTGAACAGAAAGAAAGTGGGTGGGGAAGAAACCACAGTAGGAAGATGAGTATGGAGGAGGACTTCTACTAGACAGTGCATGTCTAGTGCTAGTTCTTAATCTCTAAATGCCTTCAGTTTCCTCACATTTACAGACATACGAAAGGCAAAGGTGAGGTGATTTGCCCAGAGTAACAAATCTAAAAACTGAAAAATGGGCAATTTATTCTTTAAATAAACCACGGGATCAAGTCCAGTTCATTCTTTAATCCCAACATGGTGATTTCTCACACACGCAGGTTAAACATAATGCTAAGTTTTATACCTTCTAAACTCATTCCAATCACAAAGCATGTTAACCCACAACTGCATGAAGTAGCTGTAAGAACTACTTAATTACTACTGATCTTCAAAACTTCTCTTAAAATAACAGATAAAGATACTCAATAAGTCAGCAATCAACAAGTAGAAATGCCAAAAAAAAAAAAAAAAAAAAAAAAACCAATATAGTCTGGTAAACAATCTTCAAGGTACAGTAGGTAAAATTAACCACATAGCATGGTGGTCAACATTAAAAACTGGGACTCTAAATCTAGATTGCCTGGGCTTGAATCCAGTTTTCACCACTTGCTAGCAACATGAGCTGGACAACTCCTGATATCTGTTGTAGTTAACCATTTGTAAAGTGGGCAAAACAGACCCTACACAAAAAGGTTAATCTGAGGTTTAAATAAACCAATACACATAAAATGCTTACTGTTTGGTATATAATAAAGACCCTCAGGATACACAAAATTACATTGAGTAAAGAAAGATTTCTTTAAACTTTAAATTTTTTAAATTTCTTGTAATGCTAATTGTAGATTAAAGAACATATATTAGGAACCTCACACTCACATGTACTGTCATATAGCAATAACATGAATTCTTTAACATTAAGATATCTTTAAAATTTAGGGGCCAGCAGATGGCATAACAGTTATGTCACTGGACTCCCACATGGCCAACTGCAGATCAAGTCCCAGATCCAGTGGCTTTAAAATCACACCGGGCATGTGTACATGCATGCCTGAGGAGAACAGGGGAGAAGGGACTGCAGAATGGCCATCCACCCTGGGTAAGGATTTCTCACTTTCCCTCTCTCACTGTCTCTCTCTTCTCTCTCCCCAGCGAGCACATATGCCCTTAGACAAAAACCTATAAAAAATGTTTAAAAGTATTTAAAACCCCATATTTTTCAATTAAAGACCACTGTCTAATCATCTGGGGAAAAGTGTCATTTCTAAGATGAATGTAAACAGCCCAGAATAAATTCCTCTCAAATGTAATAATTACTAAATGCTAGTAATCACCAGACTCAACACCTGTTGTTTATAAATAGCAATATTTCTGTGCATCTTCAGAATTTATCAGCACTCTATATTTACAAAGTTAAGATTTTTATTTATAAACCTGATTTTAAAATGTAAGATACAAATTTTTTATTAAGAAATTAAAATATTTAATATGTTATTTTTTTAAAAATTGGTCATTGTAAAGGTTACCATAGTTAAGAGTTGATCTCAATGCCAATGATTCTTCTTTCAAGTTACCACTTTCATACTTCCTCATAAGCAAGCTCTCTCTATCCCTCACTTTGTTACCAAGTATGGTCTCTCCTTTCAATTTTTTTTCACTATTAACTTTTCCCTCACTTTCACTGGTATTGTAGCATAAAAAATTCCATGTCTGCTAGCAAATACTGGACTAGGCCTCAGTTCCCAGAGACAGCCGAAGCAGGCTTAAACAGCAGGCAGTTTCTGCCCTGACAGTTCGGCATCCACTGGGAGGCCTGGTCAGCTCCCCGCAGAGCAACTGGATAGGTGGAAATTCATTTGGCAATTTTACCCACAGTTTGAAGCTTCTTATAACACCACCCTACTAACAGCAGAGTATTCCATCATCAAGTGAGTCTGTGGTTACAGTTTCTGTTTACAGGGCTCCAGAGCTTCCTAACTTTAAGTTTATAATTCATAGTTTGAATTCTAGTTATACGAGGTAACTTCAAAAATTTGTGAAAAAGTAGACTTAAAATATGAGTTTGGGTACAAAAAGTTTTGAAATCCACACGCATTTTTTTTGTCACACACATCTCCACGAGCTTTCTGAGGACCCCTCTGTATGACAGGCTCAGAAAGGGAGAAGAGGAGGTGGGAAGGAGAAGAACCAGCAGCAAGGCTGACACAGGAGCACCTGCGACTACTCAAAATGTGGGAAACGGCTGTAAGCTCTTAAGTACATTTTTATCCTAGATCTTCAAATTTACTCTGGAGGTTTTAGAATTAAAGAATGTAGAAACTTCATATCCTTTAGAAAAATTAGACATTAATTTTGGGATATATGTATAGAAAATTCGAAGACTTTACCAACAATACTCACCGACTATGAAATTGCCCAGTTGAATTTATATGTATATTTTTTACAACTGGCTTTATTAAATGTTCAATGAATATGAAAAAAAAAAAAAAGGGTAAGACAAAGAAACTCACAAAAGAGTCAGCAGATAGTGTAGTGCTTACATTGCTGAACTCCCACAGGGCCAATTGCATTGTGTTGCAAGTCCCAGACCCAGGCATGTGTGCGTGTATGTCCAAGACTCCGGCAAGTGCACGCACCCTAAGGCAAAAACCTCTAAAAACAGAACCTCACACAACGCTTATGTTATCAATCAGCAGTCTGAGAGAATATCATCATTTTCGAATTTTTGTTCTTTATTTTCTTGCTATTCCCACATACAGTTGAATTACAACTTTTTGGTCTTTACATAAATAGAATCACATTATTTTTACCTTGGTTTGTTCCTAAGATTCCTGTAATTCACATATTTCCCTAGCGGTATGGCTTCCACTGACAGGACAGACGACCCTGACGGAGAACTGAGCTGCTGCAGCACCGCTAGGGACACGCTGCTGTCTCAGGTGCTTCCCGTGCTGCTCCACTCACCGATGCCCGACTGCTTCCCGCAGAAGCTGTCCGGGTGTCTCCATCTCCTTGGCAATACCTCACAGTGTCTACCCTGCAGTTTTGGCCAATACGGCAGGTATGACATACACTTCACTAGGTTTGAAAAATTGCATTTATCCAGCTTCTCCTAAGATTGAGCATCTTATTCTATACTTACATTATCATATTAAAGGTTACGTTTCCATGACGTACCTGGTAAAGCTGTTTGCTCTTTTCATACTGTATTAGGCCCTTTTAGATCTGTAAGAGTTTGAAATACATTCTAAATACTATTCTTTTGTTAGGTGTGTTATGTTGCAATAATTTCCTATGGTTTGCATCTGTCTTTTCACTCTCTAGGTTTTTGATGAACCAAAGTACATAATTTCAGTCTAGTCTAGTTTTCAACCTTTTCCTTTGGGGTTTTAGTTAGCACTTTTTGTTTAGAAATCCTTCCATATCCAAAGATTTTAAAGGCATTTTCCTATACTGTCTTTTACAGCTTTGTATTTTTGTCTTTCACATATTCAGTCTTTAATAAAACTGAAGTCGATTTTAGTGGATAGTGTAAAATAAGGGTCCAGTTTCATTTCTCCTCCCCATATGGACAACAAATTGTTCTAATATCACTTATTGAAAGCTTCATCCGTGACCACTAATCTACAAAGCAAGCTCTGTGTAAGTATGGACAGAACCACTTTGCATTATATACTCTGTCCTTGAGCCATATATCTATTCCTCCAAAATATCTTGCTGTCTTAATAACTACAGCTCACTTAATAGTCTTAATATGTCTTCTCCTTATTCTTGTTTAAAAGTGACTATTATTTTTACCCTTTACTCTTTCACATTAAGTTTGAAGATCAGTATTCAATCTATAGATCTGTTTAGCATGAACTAATACCTTCCTAATATTGAATTAATCAATCCAAGAATGTGAATTATAATCCATTTATATACTTAACACTCCTAAGGAAGGTTTATAATCAGCTATTCATAATTGCTTTTTTAAATTAAAATGTGCATATAAATGTATCAAATCATTTTCTACATTTATGGAGATAGTAATGTATGTCCTTCTTTATCTGGAATTATATTAGATTTCATTATCTGTTTTGATAATGGCCTCTCAACTTTGCCTCCCATCCACTGTGGTCATGCCTTTGCTGGCCTGGGTAACATTCATTTATGGGTTCTGCATCCATAGGGACAACAGCTTGTGGTTGTCTTTCCCACATTACTGTCTCAAGATTTTGACATAATAGTTATCTGAATCATCTAAAATAAATTTGGAGATGCATTCATTCCCTAGAGATACCACAGAAATTTGCTACAAATGTGGTTGCTTAAAATTTATTCTCTCAAAGTTCTGGACAAAACCAGGTGTGAGCAGAGCCAGGTTCCCTCTAAAGGCTAGAGGAGCAAATTCTTCCTTGCCTCTTGCACCTTCTGTGGTTTGAGTTCCCGCTGAGGGCTGCACACACTGCTATCTGCCTCCTGCTTATCGTGGTCTGCTCCCCTGTGTCTCAGAACTCACTCTCCATTCTCATCAGAGGACCCTATATTCCAAATGACCTCACTCTGAGACACTTTACTTAACCACACCAGGCAAGTTCCTATTTCCAAATATGGTCACATGCATAGGTTCGATAGCAAAAGTCTCTCAAAAAAAAAAAAAAAAAAAGTTGAGATTTAAACATTCAAGATACTCTGGAGGACTGCTTATCTCCACTATAAAATTATTCTCTCTTTCTAAGTCTGAAAGTACTTCATATAAGGTATAAATAATCTCTTTCGTAAAATTCAGCAGTACAACTTTCTGGGCCTGGACCTATCCTTTAAGAAACACTGATTAATTTTTTTTTTTTTTAATTTCTTTCTTTCATGAGACAAAGAAAGAGAGTTACATACACAGAATTAAAAAAAAAACACCTTCGACATGGTCTCATCACACTGGGATCCCCTTCTCCCACCCTCTAACTTGAAGGAGCTTGAGTGCGTACACTCATTGAGTTTCCAGCAGCCTTGGGATCCAAACCTGTGGCTGGCCATATGGCTTCCACCACTGCAGTGTGTACACTACTAATTGTACCACTGAGGCTGGGTCAAAGTTCTTTTAAAGTCTGGAGACTATACAGATTTTTACCACCTTTTTGAGCTTGATTTCAGGCAACTGTCCAGATTTCCTCTAACCTTTCAAGTTTATTGACATAAAGCTGTTTATATCATCTTTTTAAATATATGAGCATCTGTACTTCTGTTTATTTCTAATAGTGTTTACTTGTGCATTTTGTCTGTTTTGCTTATCAATCTTCCAGAAGTTTGTAGACATTTTAGTTTTTCTCAAATAACTAACTTTAGCATTTTTAAATTCTTCCTAGTGTATCTTTTTATTAGTTAATTTCTATATACATGTTTATTATTTTCTTCTATGCTTGTGAATTTGAGCTTTGAAAACTGTTTTTAGGGACCAGCAGATGGTGTAATGGTTACATCATTGGACTCCCACATAGTTGACCATGGTTCAAGTCTTGGACCCAGTGACTTAAAACTTACACTGGGCATGTGTGCATGCCAAAATCCTGAGAGCAGAATGGAGGAGAAGGTACTTCAGTGTGGCCATCCTCCTGGGGGTGTGATTTTTTGCTTTCTGTCTCTCTGGCAAGAGCATGCACCCTATAGCAAAAATCTCACTTAAAAAACAAACAACAACAAAAAAAAGAAACTTTTTTAAGGTTATTTATTTTTCCAAGAGAGATAGACAAACAGTCCCAAAAGGCCTTCATACCATGATCCCCCCTGGTCTCTGCTAGCCAGGATCACAGGTGCACATGCACATCCCTTGAGTAAAAGAAGACCTCAAGACGCAACCTGGGGCCTTCCCATGTGGACTCAGCACTGTGGCATGATGGAAGCATTGCGTTACCACTGTACCACTACAGCTCGTCCCTTTTACAACTTCGGAGGCTGCAGGGCTAGAAGATTTTCATCCTTTTTAAAAATAAGCATGTATGACAATACATTTTCTTCTTATAAATGTCATTTTAATAACATTCATAAGTTTGGCTTAAAAAAAGAGAATTATTTTATTTCTTCCATGAGAAAGACAAGACATAGAAGCAGCACCTGCAATAGGGTCTTTATGCTATGATCCACTACCAGCTTCAGCAAACCCCAGGTCACAGACATATGCATGCCTGGCATACTCTGAAAGTCTCTAGACACAATCTGGGACTTCTCACATGGGTCTGCCTTGCAGAGCATCGTGTTTTACACTGTGCCACAGTTCAGCCCCAACACAAATGTTGACACGTAATATTTTCATCTTCTTACAGGTTTTTAACATTTATTTATTAATTTCTTTTGAGAGCTTTTTGCTATAGGGCACATGTGCTCACCAGAGAGACAGAGACAGAAAGTGAGAAATTACCTATCGGGGTGGGGGATGGCGATGCCACAATACCTTCTCCCCCATTCTCCTCTCGGGATTTTGGGCATGCATACACATGCATGAGGTATGAGTTTTAAGCCCCTGGTCCAGGACTCAAACCATAGTTGACTACACAGGAGTCCAGCAATGTAACCATTAAGTCATCTGCTAGTCCCAGTCTTATTCTTAAATTTTTAAAAAAATCCTTGCAAGAGAGTATGTGCATTTGCTGGAAAAAGAAACAAAGAGAAAGGGAAAGAGAAAAAGCACACTCTCTACGGGGCATTGTCATGCTGCTATCTTTTCTCCTCCTTCTGGGGTCTTGGGCATGTATGCAACATGTACCTGACATGTTTCTCTAGCTGACAGGCCTAGGTTTCAAACTGCATGGTTTGCCACATGGGATTGTCGCCTCAACCAGCATGCCACTGGCTGGTCCTATTTTCACTCTTAAAAGATCATTTAAGGTACTCTATAATTTTACATCGAAAACAATTCTTTCAGTGTGCTGAAGGGTACTTGGTCAAGAGTATGTAGTCCACCATAAGCCAAAAATGAAAGTTTCTAATCAGATGCAACAATTAATTTATAGACCATAGTAAAACAGATTGGTTTATTTTCAAAATTACAAGACAAAGGAAAGCTATTGGGACTTCTCCAATGTCAACAATGGGCATCTTGTCATACCTTATTTTGATCAAAGAAATTGGGAGAACTGAATATTTCAAAAAATGAAAATAACCATCTTGGTATACTTACCATGCTGCTTAGATTTCTTTTTCTTTTTTTTCTTCTTCTTCTGTTTTGGTTTGTAATGATCTTTGTCTCTCTTCTCTTTTCTTTCCTTATCCTTTTCTTTTCTCTTACCTAAATAATAGAAATCAATACCTAAGCCATCATGACACATATTGAGTTGTTCCTTTGTGACTAACCTAAAAACAGCATGTATGTTTGAATTAGCTATTCAATCCATCCCAGAGTGGATGGATTCAATTAAACCGTTCTTGTTGTGAACCTAGTACAACTGATTAGCTTACTAAACGTAATGGGATCTTCAGTAACAGTGTTAAGAACTTGCAACTCCTGACATCTTAAGGTTAACAATGACAGTAGTGAAAACGTTTATATAAATAATATACTCAATTTCCTGATGTAGCAAGAAGTTAAACTCTATAACTTAAAAAAGACCTGACTGAGGAGACTCAGTATTTCCATTCATAAATAAATGAAAAAATAAATCAGTTTAAAAAGCAGGGCTGGCTCCGTAGCCTATGAGCTGAGGGAGCTGGATTCACAAAGCTCACTGTGGCTCAATTTCTGATCCCAATGGCTTGAAAAACATGCCAGACACAAGTATGTGGGTGCCTAAATCCTGACAAGATGGAGAAATGGAGGAGGAATTTCAGGGTGACCACATCCCATTAGGGTGCTTTTTCCCTCTCCCATCGCCCCCCGTTTTTCTCTGGCAAGTGCACATGCCCTCTAGCAATTAAAACAAAAAACTTAATGAATTTTTTCTTTGGAAAAAATTCTCATTAAAAATCAATTAAATTAATCCATAATTTCTTCAGTTTTTCAATGCTTTTTGTGTGGGTACAAAAATGAAGACTAAGTACCTGAAGAAAACATTTTCATTAAACTGATTTTCTCCTAGAACTTTAAAGCATTCTTTTTCTCACTCATTTGCACATTAAAAAAATAACAGACAGATGTTAGAGCAGTATCCTAGAACATTATATTTCAAATTAAACCATCATGTAAATTCTAGTAAAGACTGTTCCAACTTAGAATGATTTAACCTACAATTTATAAATCATATTTAACCAACATTTAGAGACCTAAGCTCCAGTTAACTCATCTCTAGAATATTTAAGATTATCCTCATTTCATAACTTTTAGTTATTAGAGTGCAGAGACAGAAAAGATGGAACCATCTCTACCTTTTTTATAAGGTACAATGAAAAATTACCACAATATTTTTGAGAACAATAACTAAATTAATGAACTATCCACCCTCTAAGACTCAGGTATTAAAATGGATGTTTATTGAGACCAGCAGTTAGCGTAATGGCTATGTTGCTGGACTCCCATGTAGTCGACCGCGGTTTCAGTCCCGGACCCGGTGACTTAAACTCACGCCGGGCGCGAGTGAGTGTGTGCCCAAGATCCCGAGAGGTGAATGGAGGAGAAGGGAGTGTGGCGTGGCCACCTCTCCTGGGGGGTGATTTCTCGCTTTCTGTCTCTCCGTCTCTCATTGTCTTTCTGGTAAGCACATGCGCCCTATAGCAAAAACCTCTCCCAAAAAAAAAAAAAAAAAATGGATGCTTATTTTTAAATAGTCATTTCAACCGGAGATGTTCAGAAACAGAAAAATTCTCGGAGAAAGCCAGAGGCTCATTTGACAAAAACACACACAAAACTGCAAGTTATGAATGTAAGAAATCATCTCTCGAGCTGACCAGCGCTAGTTAGTGCTGCAAGAGATGATCATGTACACCTCAAGAAGCAGACACAGGCCAAACGAAGGGACAGATATGTCCTTCCTCTCTGTCAAGTTTATACTCTTTTGCTTAAAGATTACTTCTGTTCATACCAAATGCTGTAGAGCTTTTTTCTTCCAATTTCACTTTTTTTTCTGTCTTCGATACCCCTGTGGGTTAGGGGAAAAAAAATACGTAAGTTTAGACAGAAGGAGTTAATAGTACAGGATGATTTTTTAAAAGAATTATTTATTGGGAACCAGCAGTTAGTGTAATGGTTATTTCGCTGGACTCCCACGTAGTCGACTGCAGTTTGCGTCCCGGACCCGGTGGCTTAAAACTCACGCTGGGTGCGTGTGCGTGCGTGCCCAAGACCCCGAGAGGAGAATGGAGAAGGGATTGTGGCGTGACCATCCCCCCGGGGGGTGATTTCTCGCTTTCTGTCTCTCTGTCTCTGTCTGTCTGGCGAGCGCACGCGCCCTATAGAGAAAACCTCTCAAAAAAAAAGCATTATTTATTTACTTATTTGTTTCTGTTTGTTGTTGTTGTTATTTAATTCGACCAGAGAGAGACAGAGGAAAAGAGAAAGGAAAACGAGAGAGCAAGTTGCCAGATCCTGGTCTTGAACTGCACTCAGTCATGTGGGAATCCAGTGCCCTTAACCACCACGCCACCTGCCGGTCCTAAGATGATGTTTTAAATTAGAATTGCTCACAAAACTGTATGTAACACACTTTCCCCCCTCCAGGTCTACATTATTTTAGTGCCTGAACCAGTAACAAAAAAAGTGGGGTTTCTTGCTTTAAAAAACTGACAAATTAAGGATGATTTTTATTCCTTCAGAGTACCTAGGTTCAAATCCTGGTTCCTCTTTTTGCTAGCTATATGGCTTTGAGTATGTCATTTAATGCCCATATTCAGTTTCTATATCTGTCAAACAGAAATGAAAGTATTTACTTTGTTTTGTTATGAGGACTATAAGAGACAATACATACACTGTTTAGACCAGTGCCAGACAAGTAAGTACATTTTTTTCACTTTCTTTTTTGGGATGGGGTAATAATTCACCACTATACCATTTCTAGAAATAGCACTAATTAAACGAGTCAAACCATTAAAAAAAAAAAAAAAAAAAAAAAAAAAAAAGTTAAGATCACTATACTGGGCCGGCAGACAAAATTTACTTTAGCAGCAGGGCTTTGGGCAATCCAGAAGATGTTGAGATCCATCTGGGTATTAGGTCCATGTATATTTCTACTTCTGTGATAGTTACAACGTGAACACTATTGAGAACATCCAAATGCTATATTAAACTTAACTTTAACATATACTGGTTTTCAACAATTACATGCAATTTTTAAACTGACATTTAACCTCTTGTTGCCAAAAGCAAACATGTACCTTTGAATTCTATCATGAAAGTTTTGTTAGCTAACAGTAACAGCCAAAATAGAACTATTCTACAAATCATATTTCATCTACATGTAAGAAACAAATTCTTATTTACTCATAAAATATTTGGTCTCAATGACACTTAGAATTATTATCTAATTATCCAAAATACATTTTTAAACCAATATTGTACCTCAATAGCTGTATAACTGACACAGATGCATTTAACCAAACTTCCAACTAATATTCAACCATTCCCAATCCTACCATCTTATTTGTGGCTAGGCTTAATCTAAGAAAAGTATTATGTTGTATTTAAAATAAAATTTTAGTCCATTATAGCATGCTTTAAGATCACTGTTTACTAGTTCTTTGATTTTTTAAAAAAATCTAACTAACTGGGGCCAGCAGTTGGCATAATGGCTATGTCGCTGGACTCTTGTGTAGTCGACTGCAGTTTGAGTCCCAGACCCAGTGGCTTAAACTCGCACCAGGTGCATGTGCATGCATGCCCAAGATCCCAAAAGGAGAATGGAGGAGAAGGGATCGTGGCATGGTCATACCCCTGGGAGGTGATATCTCGCTTTCTGTCTCTGTTTTTCTCTTTCTTTCTTTTCTTTTTTCTTTTTTTTATTAATTTATTTTTCATTTCATTTTCTTTTATACATTCAATCACATTATTATCTGTCTTACAAAATGGATATTTCAACAGGTGAACATTTCTCCCTAATACAGTTGATAAAAGTTTAAAATATCTTCAACAGATAATACCACATTTCTTTGTGACATTAATACTTTGCCTCCCTATTTTTCTTTTAAATGTCCTTCCTCAGACCCTCCTCTTGCACACATACTATATTTCTGACGAGTGCATGCACCCTATAGCAAAAACCCTCTCAAAAAAAATCTAACAGCATGAAAAAAGGTAGTATTTTATTCAGCTTACATAAAATATTTTATATATTTTAAACTAACCATGAAAATATAAAAATGTCAGACAACTCAAATGCCACTAAGGTTTAATAAGTAAACTTCAAATTAAGTAAGAATATTGATAAATCTCCTTTCGTTATGACCGAAAAAAATTAAAAGGATATCTGAGCAAAGAAAAATATAATTACATTTCCTTATTATCAAGACTATTGAACAAATATATCACTTTCTTCCACTTCCTAGTAATTGTACTATGAAAGTCTACAAATTGAATGCAATACTCTTAAAAATGATAATGTATTTATGGGGCAGGCAGGTGGCATGGTGGTTAAGGTGCTGGACTCCCTCCCACATGGCCAATCACAGTTCAAGTCCTGGATCTGTGGCTTGCTTTCTCACTCTCTCTCTCTGGTCAAATTAAATATAAGTAAATAAATGAAAAAATAAATTAATTAAAATTTTTTAAAAAAGAAAATGATAGTATATTTATAATCTAAACAGTGAGAAATGTGCTTTCTTACTCATCAGTGGCAGTACGGATCCGTTCAGAAGCAGCACTTGACAATGGCTATTGCTTCTGAGGTTCCTACTACAATCTGGAGCACTGCATTTCCAAGGCAGAAGATGGAGCAATGATGTTTGGACTCTGCTAGGGAGTTGGTGCCCTAGTGGGTTACCTTTACTGCCTGCCATGTGTGCCACCCTCAGGGACTTAGAGGATGAATGAATGAATGCTTATGAACCTCTGCACCACTGCTCCAGAACACGGAAGTCAGCACAGGACAACAGATATAGTCATTCCCAGAGAGCTTACAGGACTGCCAATTTTCACATGCTCTAGTGGTTTTCAAACCTTTAGATTTTATTAGTGGCAAAATTTCAAAGGTAAAACTGGGGACCTTGTCTAACAAAGGGTTATCAACATTTTACACAAGTGAGAATATTAAAACCAAAGTTCATATATGCAATAATGGCAGGATTTTATAAATACCAACAGAAAAACAGACGTATTCCAGAATTCAACAAAAGAATAAATTTAATTTTGCAAGAAGTTCATTATATTATTATTTCACTACACACTAGAATTTGAAAACCAAAGTAGTAAAATATTATCTTTAGAGAACAATAATTTTTTTCAACTAAATTTTATCAACTTAATATTTTCTACAGATAAAATACATGGCAGCCCTATGCATAATGCAAACAAACAAACAAAAAGAAACCCAAAAATCAAATGGAGTTACTTTAATTGAACTAAGAGCGAGAGATCTCTGAACATGATTTAAAAACCAGTAACGTACAGTGACTTCTCAAGCCCCTACTGGTATCCTAAATATCTGAGAGTCTTCTAGTTAAATTAAAAAGCAATCCCTGAGGCTCTCCATGGAAACCCCAGGCTCTGTGGAAGCCATGACCATTTGGTGTGGGGGTGGAGGTAGATTAGAGAGTCTGGTTGTAGTTTTGTTTTGAACAATTCTGGGAAATAAGTGGAAAAACAATTTAAACAAGAAGGCTTTCAAATAGTAAATGTAAAGCTGATAAAAGATGTTAAAATAAAAATGAAGACCATTTTAAAATCAGCCACAGTTAGGGGGCCAAGTGGTGGCACAGTCGGACCACTAGGGACTCACTAGGGAAAGGACCTGGGTTCCTGTCCCAGAAGCAACCTGGGCATGCCTGGTGCATGCAGTAAGGGCTGGCTGAGATGGGATGCATCACAGTGTACTCTGCCTTTTTCAAAGACGCAACAAGTAAATAAACTTAAAAATAACAGCCACAGTCAGGTTATGGAAGAGTTTATGACATGCTTTTTATTGCCACATTAACTCAGACAATCCCATGACTACCTCTGTGTTTCAAGGTGAGAAAAACTATTACACGAATCAATCAAAAATAAAATTTGTGAGCTCTGTCCAAAGGATTCACTAAGAAGAATCCCAATATTTTAACTGTGATGATAAATTTAAAATATGTATTTATTTACCTATAGGCTACATTTCATTAAAAAACTTATCCCAACTAGTTGGGAGACTAGGGCAGGAGAACTGCAATATAGCAAGAACCTATATAAATATATATGTATAAATAAATAAAAATTTAAAAAACACAACTTTTAAAAAAATCTGATCCACTTTACATTCCCAGATACTAACAGAGCTTGGTTTCTCTGAGACTACATCCCTATCTAAAATTGGCTGGCTCTGTTAAAACATTCTGATAATATAATGAAAACAAAGGCACCAATCTTCTGAGATGTACCAATTTCCCCTTTCGGTAATGTGGCTATCAATAGTAGTTCTAACCGGGATTAGTCATATCAGCATCCATCCCACAGAATATTGCACATAGATAAGTGCAAGCTCATTATCTTTACTAAAGAAAAAAAAAAAACAATTAAAAGCAAATTTTAACCTGTTAAGAACAGGTATATATGATAATAGGACCATTTCTATAATCTCATCAATCCTGTAGCATTACTGCCAAACTCAGCAGCCTGCACATACTTTGCACACAAAGATATAAAGACTTAAGTTTGTCAAACTAGTTCACTGTTAACAGCTAATATGCTCATAATTCTACACTCTCCAATGGTTGACAAGTTTAACCCAGAAAATGCCTTTGAAACATGTTTGGGCAAATCACGCTTTCTATAGAGGTTTCAAAATTGGAACAGCAACAAATTTATACTGAAGATTGACAGCAACCAACAAATGCATATATAAAAATAGAATATTTAAAAGAGGTGGATCCCAAATGGACAACTGTGATTCAAATCCCAGTTCTAACAGCTTGAAAAACACACTTGGCACATGTGCATGCATGTCTAAACTCCTGAAAGGAAAGAAAAATGGAGGAGAAGGGACTATGGCATAATCATGTCCAGCTAGGGGGTGCTTTCTCCCTTTTCTTCTTTCTAGCTGACTCGCTCTGGCAAGTGTAAGCATTGCCCTCTGGCCAAAAAAAAAAATTAAACTAAATTAAAATAGAATAAAAACAGATCAAAACCAGAGGAACCTATCACTTTGACTTTAAATGTAAGATCACTTGGGGAGCAGACAGAATCCAACAAATACTGCAAAACAGCATGTAGAAGGTGGCTAACAGGAATATCAAGAGAGAAAGGCATGCAGACTACTTAAAAGTTTCATCACACATGAAACAGGCTCACAGGGTTTTAATTGAAAGGTGTCCAATTAAATTCCAGTTAAATTCCTTACTTCTCTCAAAAAATTAAAAATTAAAAAAGGTCACAGAAACAAATTAGTTTCACCCCCCCTCCGAATACTGTGTTCAACCCTCTAATAAACCAGCTTTTAGTAGCTCAAAGTTAAAATCATGCATTTCCTTAAGGTAAGCAATTAATTACCAGTCACTGTGCTATTACTAAGTTCACCCCACCCAGATGATCTTCACTCTTCCACACATAAGCAAATTCACCATATTATAAATCTAAACACCCCTCTACCTTTTGCTTTCCCAGAAAACTGCCTTACTATTTTTCCTCTTAAATAGTTATGGCTAATATTTAGAAAAGAGAAGAGTATCAGTGTGTCTTCCCTTGACTCAGTACATTTAATTTAAACATTATGAGAAACATCGAAACCATGCCCCCAAGGGGGTCAGCCACATCTCCATAAATATGCTGGAAATTCGGGGGGGGGGGGGCGGGAACTGGTAATGGTTAGAAGCAAAATCACTATTATGACACCTTACAATATATAACTTAGCTAACATAACAGTTTTAGCTCTTATATAGTCACTTACAGTGATCTACATTTCAATCTTGCTACTATTATTAGAATATATATTTTTAAGGAAAATATAAATATTTCATATGCATATCTAAAAATAATTTTCCTAATGAATCCTTATCATAACTTTAACATATTTTTCATACATTCAATATAGTAACAAATTCCAGATTGTTAACTGCCTAAGACCTTCATCAAGAAAAATATTTCAAAAGGTCAATGATAATGAAGAAATCTTTTAAGAAAAGGGGTAAAGAATTAATTATCCTGCAGGAATACTGGGCTTAGAAAAAAGTTAAGACAGTAGATCAGATATGGGAAACCAAAGGAGATGTTTCCAAACATTCAAATCTATAGATCTGGGCATTATTTTTTGAATTTTTTCAAACAAGGTAAAGAAACGGGCAGAGGGTGGTGCAGTGGTAATGCAGCTGGACCCACACTGGGAAGTTCTCCGGTTCACATCTCAGGACCTCCCTGAGCATGCCGGGCGTGTCCCTGATCTGGGCTGCCTGAGCCTGGGAGTGGACTGCAGTGGAAGGACCCTGTAGGGGATATTTGTGTCTCTCTCTCTCTCTCTCTCTCTCATGAAAGAAATTTAAAAATAAAAGGAAACACTATCATGTGCAAAAGACTTCAACATTTATAGACAAAATAGAACTACAGAAAAATGCTATGTAACATTAGTAGCATTTTCACTTTGAAAGAAGAAACAAGATTTGAAAGCAGTAAACCAAAAAAAAAAGTACATATATTTTTAAATTACGTCAGTCATTTTATTTCAAAATGTACCATCACTAAAAAGCAGGAAACACTTTTAACCAAGGACGGAACCAGCAGTTAGTGTAATGGCTGTGTTGCTTGACTCCCATGTAGTCGACCGCGGTTCGCGTCCCAGACCCGGTGGCTTAAAACTCACACTGGGCATGTGTGCGTGCGTGCCCAAGATCCTGAGAGAAGAATGGAGGAGAAGGGATTGCGGTGTGGCCATCCTCCCTGGGGGGTGATTTCTCGCTTTCTGTCTCTGTCTCTCTCTGTCTGGTGAGCACATGGGCCCTATAGCGGGGGGGGGGGGGGGGGGGGGGGAAGCTCTCAAAAAAAAAAAAAAAAACAAGGAGTTGATAAAGAGGTTTCAGGAAGGACATTGTTAAATAAAATTGTCACCAATGCCCTTGGCTGCAAATAAAGACACTGCTTTGTGATTTTCTCCATTACAGAATGGATTCGACTCAGACCTACTTTACCCATCTAATTTCAAATAAGTAACTTATCAGAAAAGTTTCAGAATTTGCCTTTTTTTTATTTATTTTTTTTCACATTATTTATTATTATTATTATTTTTTGTATATAATTTCAATCATATTGTTTGGCTTACAATGAGACCATTTCGATATGTGAACATTTCTCCCCAGACCCGTTCGTTGATCGAAATATCTTCAACAGGTAACACCACACCTCCCTATCCCGTCTTTTTAAAATATTTGAGTCCCTTTTTAAAAAATTTGAACTTATTCCTTCCATGAGAGACAGAGAGAGAGAGACACACAAACACACACACAAAGAGAAAAAGATAGACCCAGAGAGACTGGCACCA
Source organism: Tupaia tana (assembly GCA_026018925.1). Lineage (NCBI taxonomy): Eukaryota > Metazoa > Chordata > Mammalia > Scandentia > Tupaiidae > Tupaia > Tupaia tana. The sequence goes on along the minus strand of JAKSZU010000008.1, from coordinate 84,729,543 downwards.
CAACAGGGTCTCCGTGCCATCAGCTGGCCTGGGTCACAGGGAAGTGCACATGCACCTAGCATGCTCAGGGAAGTTCCCACACATGAATCCAGGATCCTTCCCTTGTGGGAACAGTTATACCACCCCTGTGCCACTGCCTGGCCCCACACACTAGTCTTTTTATTATTTTTTTTAAGAGAGATTTTTTGCCATAGGACCTGTGCACTCGCTGGAAAGACAGAGACAGAAAGCAAGATATCAATCTCTAGAGGAGATGACCATGCCACAATCATTTTCCTCCATTCTCCTCTTGGAATTTTGGGCACACACGTGTGTGAGTTTTAAGCCAATGGATCTGGGATCCGAACCACGGTTGACTAAGTGGGAGATATCCATTACACTATCTGCTGATCCCACCCCTCACTAGTTTTTAAATAAAACTATAATTCTATAAAACTTTTAAATAAAACAATGAAACTATATAAAGGAAATATGAATTTACATGTTGATGGATTTAAAATATCAACTTGATAAAATATTCCAAATACCTTTAGATTGCAACAAATATCACAAAATCATCAAACTATATGTTATGAAGCATGACTGATTTCATGTTTTTGACCTCCCAAATAAATTTACAATAAATCACATTCAATGGGAGATGTTGCCCCCAGACATCTGTTTATACTTAATATACAGGTATACTGCTAAATCTAAATCAAGTGTTTCTTAAATAGTAAGTTCTACTAAAATCCTTAAACTTGAACCAGCAGATGGTGTAATGGTTATTACGTCACTGGACTCCCACGTAGTCGACATGGTTCCAGTCCCAGACCTGGCAGCTTAAACCACACCAGGCATGTGTGCATGCAAGCCCCAAGTCCATAGAAGATAATGAGGAGAAGGGCTTGCAGCATGGCCAACCCCCTGGGGGGAGTGATTTCTTGTTTTCTGTCTCTTCGTCTCTCTAGTGAGCGCATGTACCCTATAGCAAAAATCTCTCTTAAAAAAAAAAAATCCTTAAACATAAGTATCGATACCATTAAATATTTTCTGTCTTTAATAGTAAGAATTATTTTTAACTCTAATAATTTCTGTATATTAGAAATAAGATGTGGGACCAGCAGTTAGCATAATGGCTATGTCGCTGGACTCCCACGTAGTCGACCACGGTTCGCATCCTGGACCTGGTGGCTTAAAACTCACGCCAGGCGCATGTGCATGCATGCCCAAGATCCCAAGAGGAGAATGGAGGAGAAGGGATTGCAGCGTGGCCATCCCCCCTGGGGGGTAATTTCTCGCTTTCTGTCTCTCTGTCTCTCTCTGTCTGTCTGGCGAGCGTGCACGACCTATAGCAAAAAAGACCTCTAAAAAAAAAAGAAAAGAAATAAGATGAGAAAGAGAAGCAAAGAGAAGGAAGTAGAGTACGGTAATGAGAAGTATGTCCAGGGAACATGATAGTAAAATGGTCACACAAAGAACTTTAAAACAGACACAGAAACTGTTTCTTCTATAAACATTACATAAAAATATTTATGAAAAGGAATTATATAGAAATGAGAACAACACAGCTAAACATCACGGCCTACCCAGTCCAGCATGCCTGGCTGCTTCTGGAAGTCTGTTCTTTACCTGCTGCTGTTAGAGTTCCTCTCCCATCAGGTACTGTTCTGGAAGGAGGATTGGTGAGCATCTGCAGATCTTCCTTTTCCACCCTGGGACATTCACTCTGGTCAGAGAAATCTGTAGCTCGTGGTGATATAACTTCTGAACCATGACTCAAGTCAAGAGGGAGATAAGGCCCCAGCTTCACAAGTGGCAAATGTGCAACGTCAGGCACTATACAAAATGAAGAATGTGATATCTCATTAACACAGAAAAACTGGCTTGGTTAATATTGATGCGGATTAAAGTGTTATGTAAGTTAAACAATGCCTGGCACAAAGAGCACACCACCTTCTCTCTTCCCCCAAGCAAAAAAAAAATTTTGCTTTTCCTGGTACCTCATTCCTCAGTGTAACCAGGGTCTTCAAAAAGTTCATGTAAAATGTCTATTATGAAAAATCTAGGCATAACTTTCACAAATTTTTGCACCAAGATAAACTTGCACTTTAATTCCATTTTCTCACAAACTTTCTGAAGTCCCCTTGACTTTGCAAAATAAATGAGGTGAGTATGACTCCAAAAGATGTAAGGAAAAAAGCAGAAATTCCTTAATATTCTAATACTCTATCTCTTAGGTTTTTGTTTCTTTATCTCCTCTTACATTTGGTTTAATAGGAAATCAATATACATTACCCTCTGGTACTGAAGACTCTTGCTGAGTTTGAGAACTGATGGAGAACAGTTTCCCATCAGTGGCTGGAGAGGGAGAAGAAACCTTTTCTATTGAATCATCAGGCGGGGGTAAGGTGGCTAAACGTTGAGATCTTCTTCTCCGCTCACTATGCTTGAAAGGTCTAGGGGGATTCACAGGCTGTGGAGGACCTAGAAAAAGATCTTCAATGTTCACGAAGCAGATACATACCAGGATCATCTTATAATAGTTAAGGAGACAAAAGGGAAATGATTCATATCCTGCCCTCTGATGTTATAAGATATCCACAAGAAATGGCATGTTCCAAAGGTAATCAAAGGCAAAAATTGTGCCCTCACTCACAAAAAGAGTTAAACAAAAATTCTAAAATCTAAAATCTACTACAACTAGAAGAAAATAACATGGAATATTAATTTCAAGTAGCTCCCCCAAGTGACAGACTAGAGGTAATTCTCTAATTACAGATCATTGTGTAAATTGCCTTTTTTCACTCTTCAGGGAAAGTTTTTTCAGCAAAAGAAAAAAATACATATATACACACATCTCTTTTGCTGCATTATAAATCTAGAAACTCTAAGGTGAAAAAAACAGGCAGGGAGCAGAGGTGACAAAAATCTGACAAACATCATAGAGTTAGTGCTTTGCTTTATTTTATTTGCCAAAGTAAAACTAATTTAAGTAATTTTATGCCATCCTTATCCCCCCAAATGGATTTTTATAAACAATGTCTGGGCCTGATTCATTAAAAAAAAAAAAACTGAATACAAACAATTTTATGTACTTATTGTGGGTAAATAATAAAGATTTTTAAGAGTATGACACTGTTCTTGTCCACGTGTGTACTTTTTAAAAATAACTAATTGGGTGCCATTTAAGCAGTCTTCTAACAATATAACACAAATGTTTAGAAATCTGTCTTGTTTTTAACTTTTAGATTTTTCTTTCTACATGGCATAGAAACATGGTGGACTGTTTAGGAATCGCAGGATTACATGAGTCAATATAGTCCTGTAATTTAGAAAGAGAAGTTAAGAGTGGCCTGAAGAGTTCAATGCTGTGGGTATGTAAATAGAGTAATTTTATAATAATCAAGATTAAGATGACCTGGTAGTAACTGGAAAAAAATAGAAAGAATAAAATTCAATTGCTGTAATACTATGGTTACAATACCAAGATATAAAAGCAATTTCAAAATAAAATCTTATCAATGGCATATGACATTCTAGTGATCACTAATTACATTATTTAATGATAAATGCCATTAATAAACGAAAGCTGATAAGGAAATTGAGTTTTCCTGTTCTTATCTTTTCTACTCATTTTTAATTTTAAAAAGAATAAAACAAAACCTGATCAAAAATTTTAAAAATATAGTTTGGTAGAAAATATGGGAATTGAATGGAAGAGAAGTTAATATGTTTGATAAAAGTCTCCACATCTTTATTCTGGAAGATACAGTATGAAATAGTTCATAAGGAAATGTGTCGTATTCATCTACTGATCATGTTACTAATTCATTTGTTGTGCAAAGAGCAGGAGAAAAGTATATTTACCCAGTGACTTTCTAGAGTAACTATTTCTCATATATGCCTAACTTACACACTAAACTTACATGAGAGACTCAAGGTCAATTTAAACCTTCTCATATGTGTGTGTGTGTGTGTGTGTGTGTGTGTGAGAGAGAGAGAGAATGTGTGTATGTGTGTATTATATATAGTATTATATATATATATATATATATATATATATATATATATATATATAAAAATGTATATATGTATTTCCAAATTCATGCTGAAAGGCTATTTTTAAAGAAGACCAAGTTAACTCTTGAAAGATTAGTAGTCCTGAAATAGTAAAATCTTTTAAAGTATGATTAAGAAGGTATTCTTCTTTCATTAATAAGATTAAACTCAAGTCTGCACTGTAATTATTTGGAAATAATGAGTAAGATGTACTGCCAAGAGTGATTACAGATAAGTGGCAACACTAAATCTATCCTTAGGAGTAGTTTTAGGCACTAAGTAAAAATATCTACTTTGGCTCTCTCTCTCTCTTTTTTTTTTTTTGTAATGAATCAGGCCTCTCGTCTTTGGAGTATGAGTTGAAGAGAGTTAACACTACAGTGGAATTTGTGTTTCTCAACCAGCTGAACAGTAAATTAGTAAGAAATGTCTATGGTTTTGCCCCTGAAATACTTTCAAGCCTGCTCTATCATATCCACCTAAGTTTGAGTTTTTAAATAGCAACTTTATCAAAACACAATATAACTACAATCAAACTGCTTAATGTATCTTATAGGATAAGTAACTATTTTTTAAAAATCTGTGCTCACTAGTTTTATTTATCACTGAAGAAGAAAGCTGAGATACAAGCGTCAAATCCTCGACTTGTATTAATTCTGGGGAAAGTGGTGATTTAGGGGGTTTTATACACCCAGAAGAATCTCCAGATTCATGTTTGGATTTCTTGCTGCGAGCCTTCCCTGAAGACAAAGTTGAGGATAACAGTGCAGGTTTCTGAGTGTTGGCAGAACTGCTAATGTCAGCTTCATTTTTTTTCTGACTTTGAGGTTTAGGTGAAATCGCCTGAATAAATAATAAAAAATTGATATTTTTATTTTGGTTTCTTCATTTTTGTTCTTGTATTCTATTTTGACTGTTAAGCAACTTTAGTATCCCAAAACATTGTTAAGCAACATGTAACATTTCTATTACAAATGAAAAAACAAAAAGAACCCCACAAATTATTAACTAAAAGTTGAATAAGCTGTCTTTAAAGGGATGCTGTCAACTTTCAGTCTAAATTTGGCTTTTTTAGTATAATTTTCACAGTATTTTCAGAATATGTCATCTTTCTAGACAAATGTTTTCTGTAATGAATTGAAATATACCTCCTTTGGAACCATAACTGTCAATGATATAAACAATTATTTTTTAAAACAGTATTTTCATGTTTTAGAGCATTAGAGGAATATATTTAAGCTTTTGGCTTTCAAATGTTTTCTTGTAAAATAATTCTCTTTATCAAGTTGAATGTAGAAATCTACGTAGACAGTTTCCCTTTAAAGAAAGCTCCCCACAGGAAAACAATGACCAAATTAACAAAACATTATCTTTAACTCATCTTAGTGCTGAAAGCTAGTTTCATAAGCATGATGCATCATGAAATCAGAGCCACCAGCAATACAGAGTTAAAAGACTAAAAAACAATACAGAACAAGCAACAACAACAAAAAAAAACCAAAGAGATAAAGTGTAAGTTAAAAACATTGGATTTAAAAACAAAATACGTCGCATTCTTAGATGAGAGTTTTACCTTCTTCCTGCCAACTGATACTTTTAAAAAAAAATTAGAACTTTGTCAGTTCTTTCATAAGTAATATTTTTACTCATTTGGCAGTAAATTTCCTACATGTAAAAATATGTATCAATGTGTCCACTGTTCAAAGACAACAGAGAATAGCCACATAGGATGGATTTGTAATCTATGGTGCTGAAATGCCTACGATGTATCTCTTTCTGATATCTGAGAGCATAACATAAATCAAACGTCTCAAATCTATACTATCATAGGCTTCTACAAAGAGTCAAACTGTTAGCACCATGAACAACATGCTTGTTCCCAAGAAACCTTTTCAATGCCATATTTTTTGGTAAGGGATGACCATCAGGTCAGCGGTCTGCAGTTCCCTGGGATATGACAGATTATTGTCCGGGACCAAAAGCATAAATAATTCTGTTCCCTCTAAAATATAAGAACACTCAAATTTTGGTGGGGAAAAGTGTATATTTGGCATTAGGTAGGGCACCTTAAACTGCGCGACAGAGGGTATGTTGGTCAGACCACATAAAAGGCCTGGGGGGGTCAAGTGTACCATTTATTCAATTGTCATCATTCTTATTCCTGAATTTAGTCATTGTATATGTGTATTAATGAGGATTAATCATTTGACAAAGTGCCCGTAGTGAAAGGTATTCCTAAACTGATCATAAAAGGTGTTGCCAGGAAAGTAATTAGAGCCATTACTTGTAAATAAACAATTTTATTGTTCATCTTCACATATGTGAGAGACATCACTACAGCATCCATCACTCTTGAGTTACAAAGTTATAAAACAAGACTTTAGAACGTGAAATTAATATTCTGATAAGGTGCTTAACTTCTAAACAAGGACAAATTAACATTTTTAGAAACTTAATTATTAAGCATCTAATGCAAGATTTATCCAAAAGTAAATATAACATGACATTTCCCTAATACAATTAAATAACCTATAATTAATAATCTGAGAACTGAGGTTCAAGACCACAGAGCTTGAATTCTTTTAAATATAAATAAAATAAATCCATTAGCATAGTAAGTTTTTGCTATAGGCCTATCATCAAGCTGTGTCATGAAGAACTCATTAGGACAACAGAGGTTAGCAACAATCAATACCTCTCCTTTATTTACGTCAATTACTGATACCAGTTTAGAAGTCAGTACGAGTTTAGGCTCGGCTTTTTAACTTTGAAGCTGGGCTAATGTGCAGCATAAAAATTAAGAATTTGATTACAAAACATTTTCACATTGAAATCAACCTGAATGACACGTAAAAATGTAAGGGAACAACATGATGTTCCTTCAAATCTAACTTACAAAGTTTTCATGAATGATTATTGGTCTCTGTTACAAAACTGGCAAGGACTCTCAAAATTTTTAATTATGCAAACAGAAAGAGCCGAGTTAACTCAATTTTCCTTCCTTTCCTCCTTTCTTTATTCTCTATTTCAAAATGTTTTCTGTACTTTCTCTGAAACGGGTATTCCTTCTACACTAACTCTCACATTCCACATATAATAAGAAATTTGCACGATCACATTCATCTCAGCAGGACTGTGTGTAATGAAAGATTGACATTGTAATGAATTTTCCAGAAACATTTTATTACCCAAGTCCCTGATTTGTCGCATTCTGAGAATACCATACAATGGTGAAAATACAAAATATTGTTAAATCTGGGATGTTGAATATAATAATACACAATAAAAAAGTCATTTAAAATTTGGTTGATATAGTGACAATAACGGCAAAGACTTAACCGTTCCATGATTACAGAAAATCAGGTGTAATCCATTGACATATCAATCAATTTAAGAGACCTTTGATTTAATACAATATTAATGGAGGCACCAAAACAATGCACTGTTATTAAATCAGGCCTAAAATAACCCTGAAAAACTCAATACAATATCAATTAAATTGGGACTATTTTTTAAAACACACATAGAGAAAAGCTAAAGATACTCATTTTTAAAATCTTCTTTATTAGGCTACTAATAAAGAAAACTAAAATAATATAAAAAGGATATATTAAAACTACATTAAGGCTCAGATTTTAAAACAAGAGAACCAAAGAAATCCAGTTATGGCTATTACTGTGTTCTTATCATCTTACAGTGCCTAAGAAGTTAAGCCCTTAGAAAATGGAAAAGCATGCAGTTTATTATGTACAGGTATTGTGGGAATCTGAAGGTGGCCAAGGCAAAATCTAGCAATTGCAACCTTCACTTTTAAATTCCTCTATTAGGTGGTTTAAAGACAGACCCTTAATAGTTTTTTAAACTCTTTTCTTTTTTGTAGTTATTAAAATATACATCCTAGCAAAAAGGTATGGCTCATTGATCAATTCATAAAACACATAGTCTAACACCACCGATTGGTACAATATAAAAGAAACTTCTTCCAAAAGAAGCTTTATTAGATGTCAAAAAAAACCCTGTTTTAACTCACAAATGAAAAGTATTTGTGTAAGGGTCTTTCTGTAAGTGAGTTAACGGTGATCCAGCTGGAAGCATATACCCTGGGATGCCTGTCTCCAATCCTCCAAGTTTTGGAGACAAAGGCTTTAATGCCAGTCTATTAAAGACAAAAGCTAATGAAGTCTGTAGTTTATCCGTATGCCTTGGGGAAGGCAGAATTAAAAATATATCATCAAATAGCTTTCTATTCCCATATATGATCAAAAGGGCAATTTCAATTACGTAGACACTATAGCTCCATGATCATTCCAGTGGGAACCTTGAAAAAAAAAAAAATCAAATGCTACCATTTCATACCTGCTCCAGCATTGGAGCTGTTTCACTGTAGTCTTCCTTTTTTTCAGCACCATCCACCCCAACAGCTTTGGATGCCAACAAACCTTGAGAAAAATTGTACAGAAATTGCTTATTAGAAAAAAAACATTGATATTCACCCTAATTTATTTCTCAAAAACATTAGTAGTAAAATCACGACATTTTAAAAATACAAGTTAAGCATCCCAAATCTGAAAATCTAAAATGCTCCAAAACCCAAACTTTTTGAGCACTAACACAATTTTTTCACTAGTGGAAAATTCCACACTTGACCTCAACATGATGTGTCATAGTCAAAAGGTTGTGTTAAAAAAAAAAAGCATATAAAATTACATTCAGGCTATGGGTAAATGGTATATATGAAAAATAAATGAATTTGAGTACCTTCTACAAGATAGTTCACCATGTATATGCACATATTCTAAAATCCAAAATACTTCTGGTCCCTCACATTTCAAATAAAGGATACTCAACTTGCACATAAGAAATAAATATTTTAAAATGTTTACATTTCAAAAATACAAACACCATTCCTGAGTAAGTCAAGAGAATCAATCAAAACTTGAGACCTGCTCACATACTAGTGTGGGTTTTTCTTGTTTTTTAACATAAATCTTAGTGAGATTCTGAAACACACTGATACTGATCATTTGGGCTTTGGGGTATAACTGCGATGAAATTTAGACTTAATATTACCCTATGACAAATCCAAATATCAAAAATATAAAATAATATTTTGCCATATTATTAGCAAAAATTAAAAAAAATACACAACTTTTTAATTTCACTTGGATCCTTTAACCTAAGTTTTCTGTACTTAATCTCTATGCTCAACTGTCTTATTAAAGAGGTCCAAAAACATTAATGGGTCCATTTTACACTGAGGGGAAAAAAAGTCGTGGGTCCTTCCTAGAACATTTGAACTTAACATTACAGCTTCATTCCACAAATGATGAAAAAACTGGAAGTACCAATTTTCTCCAATATACATCACTAATTTTCAATTTCTGAAGATAGTTTATCTGGAATATAGCTAATTAATTTCTCAAAACATAAATTGAAGGCATTACTTGGCATAATAAAATTCTTAACTAAGCCTGTCAGGTACCTTCAATGAAGCCAGGCTTATAAGACTTGTATAATAACAAGTATTTTTGTTTGTTTATGGCCACCTGGCTCATCAAAGGTTACCAAAAACCATTTCTGTCTCACTTCAGAGTTGCCTACATAAAACCTTTGCTTCAGAAGCATGTTTTAATAACTGACAACAAAAAACTGACTATGGTAATCACCACCTACATTACTGAAGCTGTCAACATATTCAGTAGGAGAAAAGGGGCATCCCTGAATGCCACACTGTAATGCTGAGCTAGCCATAAGGCAACATGACTCCACTCAATCAGATAACATGTCCAAGAGTGTTAAGAGATCCAGGCAGGAATGCACGTATCAAAATTACATTTTTTTTTTTTTTTGGAGAGGTTTTTGCTATAGGGCGCGTGCACTCGCCAGACAGAGAGAGACAGAGAGACAGAAAGCGAGAAATCACCCCCCAAGGGGGATGACCACGCCACAATCCCTTCTCCTCCATTCTCCTCTCGGGATCTTGGGCACGCACGCACACGCACCCGGTGTGAGTTTAAGCCACCAGGTCCGGGACTCGAGCCATGGTCGACTACATGGGAGTCCAGCAACATAGCTATTACGCTAACTGCTGGTCCCTCAAAATTACATTCTTAAAAGTAGTCCTAGAGTCAAATGTTAAATTAGGCAAAAGATACCTTTGGGAAAGATGAAGATCCAGTTCTCAGACTAATTTAAAATAGAAAAGACTGAGTATGAAACAATGTCTTTGATACATTAATGGCTGAAACTATTATTCAGCCCAATCTGAAGTAATCATCTACAAAGTATGTTCCAGTCTTATACCATATGTAGTGTAGATTTAAATAAAAATAAATACTATTTAAACAATTTTGTAAAAAGTTTTTAAATCATAAATTCGACTCTAGTTATATTCTTAACATATTTTTACATGACTGAAAAAGACATAACATGGAATATTTCTTTAACATTTAAACTATTCACTAGGTTTTACTTTAGTTAATATTCTGTCAAATTAGTGAACTAATGAAATAAAAATAGTGAGTTAAGTTACCCGGAACTGAGCAGTTTTTATTTTTAAGGATACTCAAATGAAAAAAACATTTCCTAATTAATAGTTAAATAATTGGGACCAGCAGGTGGTGTAATGGTTACAGTGCTCGACTCCCACGTAGTCATCCGTGGTTTGAGTCCCAGACCCAGCAGCTTGAAACTCATGCCAGGCACGTGTGCGTGTGTCTCCAAAATCCCAAGAGGAGAAAGGACTATGGCATGCCTATCCCCGTCAGGTGGTTTCTCACTTTCTGTCTCTCTGTCTCTTCAGCAAGGGCACATGCCCTATAGCAAAATCTCTTAAAAAAATAATTATACCATTTATCTTGATCCCTTTAATACAGGTGGTATAAAGTTTTTAACACTCACCAATAGTGAGAACAGAGCACAAATTATAAAATTAAAAACAAGATGCCCTAAGTTTTAAAAGAAACAAAATAATTCAGTTAAAACTTGTGAATTTATATTAGACTATAATAGAGTCATTTTATTAAGTCATCTCTATGTAATGGCTCAGAAATAAAAACTAAAGCCTTATAATGTACTCATAAAAACCAATAGTAAGCAGGTGGTGTGGAGGTTAAGATGGCTAGATCCCATATGGATGACTTAGAGCTTCGAGTCCTGGACCTGGCGGCTCAAAAATCATACCGTGTGTGTGTGTGTATGTGTGTGCATGCCCAGAATTCCAAGAGGAGAGAGAGGAGAAGGACTGTGGTAAATGTGGTAAAGCCAAGCTCTCCCTGGGGAATGATTTCTCTCTCTTTCCTTTACTCTCTTTCTCTCTATCTCTGGAAGGCACATGCAACCTATAGCAAAACTAAAAAAAAAAAAAAAAAAAAATGTAATAAAGCATTTTAAGAAAAAAACTACTCGAAATTCAATTAAAAAATACAACATCTGATATCTGTGAAGTCAAAAGTCCCAAGTGTGGTCAATAAAAATGTTTTCATGATTTATACGCACACAAACTTACAAACAAGTTATTAAATATAAACAATAGAAGAGAGAAAATAATAAAACAGGTACTTAAGGAGAGGACTCTGATTACTTCTGCCTTAAGAGGCAGTCCAAAATCTGTTTTTGTGACCTGCTAGCATTCTGGGAAAAAATGCAATATCCACAGAAATGAGAAGAATTAATTTGAAGGAAACAGATATAAATGAAATTAATTTAGTTATTAGAAAATACTTATCATCAATATATTATTAACAAACTTTCTTCCAGAAGAATGTGTCTTTAAGCTAAAATTATCCTCAAAGAATGCACCATACAACTCCAAGAAGTTATTTAAACATCAGGCAGAAAACAATAATCAAATATTATAAATCTAACCCACAAAGTCACAATATTCTTCAGGCAGAAAACAATAGTCAAATATTATAAATCTAACCCACAAAGTCACAATATTCTTCAGTATAAAATATACAGTCCATCTCTCCCTCCCAACAGGAATAAATAGAATAAAGGCCAGCATTCCCTGGAATGGCAAAAGGTAACAAAGTGGTTAAATTCTTAGTCTACTTTTCAACTACAGGACTTCAAAACACAATCTTCTTACCAAGATCAAGAGTAAAATATTCTTGATACTATTAACAATAACGTACTACTGGTCAACTAAAACCTCAGGAATTTTTAAATCCCTTAAATAGATAATATTTAAGTTGACTGAACATCTAGGTGGTCTTCGGAATTATGGGAATAGACTGTGTCAATGACTAATATTTCTTCATTCGTTCCGTTCTCTTGATCTGTGTTTTTAAATCTACTCAGCTTGCTTACAATGATGTCTCAGAAGTATGAACTCCTGATTTTCTATACAAAATTGTTTATTTTACACGACATAACTATACACACACACACACACACACGCACACACACATGTATGTAGTGTGTACACAGTACATATACATATGTATATATACTATGTCATTACATTTTTAATGCCCACCTATTTGAAAATCCTAAATAAAGCCATCCTTTTATCATTCTCTACACAAAAATAAGGTTTAAAATTGTTGTAGGGTATGTGGGGAATGGAACAGAAAGAGTAAACACATGAATCGAATCTGTCCAGTGACTAGTCCACTTATTTTCTGCTAGAACTATTAAAAATAACAAAAAATGTATTGGGCAGGGGGACATCCAAACAGGCTGCCTTGATCTCAGTCCCATTCTTCTCAGCAGTAATGGGACAAAATGACACAGAGAGATGACCTTGATAAATTTAAAATATATCAAAATTCCACAACAAATTGCGATTTTATATTAGGTTTCATTTCTTTTTATCTCTACAAATGAAATTTACTGAATGGGTAGGTAAGCCTGCATTTCAACCATTGAAGACAATCATACAATATATATATGTATTTTTTTTGGTATGACATAGCTGTAACATGAAATCAGGAACATATGCAGAAAGATAAAACTATGAAAGGATTATCATACACTTAAACGCCTGAGGAAATAAAAGCGAAAAGTTTATAGTGATTTCATATTCATCTTATGCTTTGTTCCACTGCCACACTATCACTTATTCATTAGGATTCCCAAAGAAAAGTGAAGAGTATGTCCCTCTAGGTGTTCCTAAGCAACCGGGGCTGTAACCTGAGGCACATGGTAAAACGGTTTTCTCCAGACACTACTGTCTTTTCAAAGCCATGTGGAGACAGTGTATCAATGTAGGCTCAGCCGTTTCCTTTTTTAAAAATTTCTTTAAATGTTGAGCTTGAACCTCTCAGTAAGGCACAGGTTAGAGTGCACTGGCTGAAAACTAAACAGGTTATCCAGATCAAAGGGAATAAAACACACGATGCTGGTAAATTGGCAGTTGTATCCTGTTGGTGTCACCTCCGTCTTCCTTGATCTTCACTCTTCCAACAGTGCTGTTTTGACGTTTGTATCACAGAAATTAGAAAGACTATTCCACTTCTGCCCATCACATAGCACTGAGTTCCATGTTTCAAGGCAAAACTGAAGTTGCAAGTTGCCATCAGAATAAACTTAGAGAACTTTATGGCTTTCTCGAAGGCTAACAGGTCCCAAGGGAAAGGTGGAATGAGTAAACTAATTTGAAATATTTCCTGCCCTGGGGCCAACTACATCCTTTATCCGAGAAAGGCATGAAAATAATACAAACAAATGGAAGAAGACTAAATAGTCTTGGCTACTGAAACCAACTGTATTCACTTAAAACAATTACTATAATAAAACAGTGGTTCTAAAGAAACCTCAGTTCCAGAAGAGTCTTTCAGTGGGCTTCTCCTTTTCAGAAAATGGTCAGAATATCTAATTAACATTTTATCTAGATCTCACAATGAAACCAAGCTTCTTCAAATTATTTAAATGAATGTCAACAAAGGTTTACACAGCTTTACTATGCCAAAAGTACTAAAAACTATTTTGTCCTTAGTATAAAACATTAGGATGAATAAGTGAAGTATTTAAATTTCCTTTTAACATACACTCAGAAAAATAAAATAGGTTCACAATTTCCTTTAAAGACTGCAAACAGAGGCTGAATAGGCCTTGGAAGTGATAGGACCTGTCTAACTGGTTCCAGTTTTCATACTGCAATCCTCTCATACATGAATACTAACCAGGTGAGTATTTCAGTGCTTTCCATAATCCTAGCACTGCAACTTCCTAATCTACACAAAAGCAAATGGGAAAAAAGCCCAGATTCTAGAGACTAATTTGAAGATAAAGTGGCGGGGTGTGGGGTGGGGTGGAGTAAAAACACAACAGAAACTGAAAGAAATACTTTTACAACGGGAACTAACAGACTCTGGAACAGAATTTAATTCAGATATTCATTTTTCCAACCATATATGGTGCCATTTTTAAAGTGAGCCTGGTCAGGTGTAAGAATGTTTGCATGGAAACTTTGAGTGCCTCACAAATCATGTTATTTGCTATAGGCTGACAAAAGGAGAGAATTCAGTTCTTGTAGAAGACACTCCTACCATCAAAGGGATTTAAAAACTACAACATTTTGTAGCATTTGATCTTATTAATCCTCACAACATCCCTGTGAGGTAGGTAGAATAGAGTGTTTTTCACATTTTACAACCCATAAAACTGATAGTGTTAAAATACATTGATTTTGAAGAACCAGAAAGTGACTTTCTTATAAACCATTTCATTACACTGAACCAAAAGATGCATTTTACTTTATTAAAAATAAACTATTCTAAAATCAAACCCCCCATGTTTACCCCCAGAAAGAATCATTGTAGTTTACCAGTAATCTTGTTAAGTCGAGCTCTCTTTGCCTGAAATGAGTTGCCTTGATTATTTTTCCTCTTGTTTGATAATGTGCTCTCTGGCTGTGGAAAGACCATCTTTGGAACGTTCTCTACATGAAGTCCTACTTTTAATAGAACACATATATGAGAGTTTATCTAGAATCCAAAATTGAAACACAAGATTGCTTTTTAAATAATAAAAACATTTTGCACATTAACTTTTAAAATCTAGTGCTTGATATAAAACTTCAAATAACACAAATTCATTCAGGCTGACATATTAGAAATAAGACTACTAAGCAGTTATTCCTTAAGAAAAAAGAAAAAAAGGTAGGAAAAGAATGACTTAACTGCTTTTTCCATATCACATATTGAAAATATATGCAAAAGCATTTAAAAGCTTGGGAGGAAAAAAACACAAAATAAAGAAGCAAAAACCTTGAACAAATAAAAACCTACTACCAAGAAGTTACAAATGAAACTCTCAATTCATTTCTATTCTAGAGTATTGAGGCCATTTCATATGAAGTACCCATGCTGGACCATTAAATCTTGAGAACTGGGCTGGCCCTGAGGCCTAATGTTTAAGGCAGCCAGAATCTACATATGCTGACCATGGTTCAAATTCCAGTCCTGGCAGCTTGAAAAACACACTGGTCATATGTGTGTGCATGCTCAAATCCCAACAGGATAGAGAAATGAAAGAGAAAAGACTACAGCTTGACAGGGTTGGGGTGTGCGTTCTCTCTCCCTCTCTGTCCGTACCTCTATGGCAAGTGAACGCAACTCCTGGCAAATAAAAAAAATAAAAAGAAAAAAGAAAAAAAAAAAAAAAAACAGATCTATTGGTAAGTTGCTAAAAAGACTATCCATCATATCATATGCTAGGAAAAAAAAAAAAAGAGCCTAATAATTTAATCATATCTTCAAAATTACGGGTAACCAAAGGTTTGACTTATCCACTCAAGAGTTTGCCAGTGTCATAAAGAATGAACATAAGACTGTATTTTGTACCAAATGTTTCACTAGATGTCGGCAGATCTTCTTTCTTCTCAGCTTCTGGTGTGGCTATACAAGTTGAAGTTTCTTCCTTCTTTGAAGGTACTTTAAACCACTTTCTCTCATCTTTCTCTTTATCTTTATTGCTGTTAGCGCTGGTTCGAGGTTTATTCCCTGCTTTATTCTTGGCTGCAGCTGCAGCAGCTGCTTTGACTAACGCAATCCAATCCTCCAAAGGAAACACACAAAACATGTGACGTATTAAATATTAATCAAAACGGAACTACACTAATGAATGAAAATACATATCTCATTTTCAAAGCTACTTACAAATACACAAACACAAAGAATCAAGTTAACCATACTACATTTACACTGTAGTGATCAACTTGAACATTATCAAATTTAATAATCTAACAAGTTAGTTGAATCATATAACCTATTAAATAGGAAAAATGTATTCAATAACAAGTATTCCTTTGATACATTTTCTCAGGAATAAAATCTAAAACAACAGAGGAAATTTATGGCAAATATAAAATACTATGAGACATTCTACCTTAGCATTTTAGGGTATAAATGCTACATTGGATTTCTTTTCCACAATATAAAAAAAGAAGAGAAAATGCTTTTGTCGTAATTCTACAAAGTTTAAAAGAAATGTATTCCCACTGAGCAAATTACTTTTCAGTATTAGAAAGAATGTACCATTTATAGTTGACTCAGCAGAAATGAAGGTATAATTATATTATTTTCTAAAGCTTTTAAGGTTCAGGTACCAATTTATCACAACAGCATAATATTACTGACGAGAAAAAAAAAAAGAGAGAGAGAGAGCTACATGTCTTGATCAAGGTAGAACACATACTGTCATTCTACAGGCTCATTTCTCTCCCTGTACAACTCACTGGGTCTATGTTAAAAAGTTCTCATTTCTTTGAGGTATGAATATTTATTTTTCCTGTGTTTCTTTTTAGTTTATTGCTACATAAGTTTTACTATTTTATTTTTAACTAAAAATACCTATTGCAAAAAAAAAGGAAAGGTATTAGGAAATGTAAAGTGGTTTTAGCCTTTTAATTTTCACAACCAGGAAGATTTCTATAAAGCAAACATTTACAGTATCTTTGCAGAGTGAATCTTTCCTGAGGCCATTAAGATCTGTCAAATAGACCACCAATTCAGATTTATGCAAAATGTGTAATATATCAAATTCCTGGTCAAAACAACTTTATATCATCAAATAAATTTAACTCACAAGTTTCATTAACAAATATAAGCAATATGGGTTAACAAAATTAAAGAATATGCAATATAGGTTGGTGGCTATTCAACCATCAAATTACATGGTAAAGACAGTAAGTTATTACAAAAATAAAATCTATGCATTGCTCTCTCTCACCATGACTGAAATGAACTGAAAACATCATGAGATTACATCTAACAGATTTATTCTCCAATTTTTTATGGAACACTCTACTCTACATGCTAGGAACCATGCTAAAAATTCAAGAGACAATAGCTATAAAAGACTGGGCCTGCTCATAAGGAATCAGCAGGCAAATCAAATTAACTGTAAGAAAGAATGACAGGAGATTTCCCAGAGGGAAAAATGAAATATTATGGGAGAGCAGAAACGAAAAGATAAATTTCGACCGAAGTGAAAGATCAGCAGAAGGTTTCAGGGAAAATGACAGATGAGTTGAACCCTGATAGAAAGTAAGAATTGCTAGGGACAACAGTAACCAGAAAGGAGAATATGGGCATATCCAGCAAAAGAAAAAACATTAAACAACGGCATAAAAATCCAAGTGTACAGGAATGGGTAAAAGTGAAGGAAGGCTCAAGGAGCAAAGTGGGGAGCTGAGAGCATCATGGCTAAAGGGAGCATTGAGACAAACATTTAAGCAGTAAGCAAGGAAAGTGCCATCATTGGAAAAAATAGAGAGAAAGCAGTCTACAGAGTGGAAAGAGAAACAAGAGCAAGGACACCCAGATGAGCAGAGTGCTCCATGTGGCACAGATCACCTGTTTGCAGACTTATCAACAGCAGAGTGTTTAACTCTGGGTTCTACATTGGGAAGAAAATAGTAAGTGGCTAAATAATAAACAATGTCAATTTCCATTCCAAGGTATTTTCTCCAATAAAAGAAAAAGAACTAGAGGAAAGAGAATTATATTACACTCTTTAAAATTTAAATTAGATATTTAAAAAACATGCTTCCTGATCAAATAAATTGTTAATCATGGGAATCATTGCAACAAATCCATGTGATTAAAGAATTCCACCATTATTTCACTTTTGCATGTTTTGTTTTGTTTTAATTTGCTATAGTGCATATGTGCTCACTAAGGAGACAGAGCAAGAGAGAAAAAAGGAAAATGAGAAATTACCCCCCAGAGGAGGAAAGCCACACCACAATCCCTTCTCCTCCATTCTCCTCTTGGGATTTTGAGCAGGCAAGCACATGCGCCCGGTATGTTTCTTCAAGCTGCCATATCAGGGACTCAAACCACAGAGTCAACCATGTGGGATCCAGCCACCTTAACCTCTATGCCACTAGCTGGCCCCTGCTCTCTTATTTTTTAAATAGAAGAGCTTCACTATTAAATTATAACAGAAGTGTGATCTTTCCATGAATTAGAATTGATGATATATCTCCAGATTCTGTATGGATAGCTTAATAGAGTATACAATAAAAAAAGCACTGTGTTTAAAATCAGGCCTGGGTTCGAGTAGTCATTCATACATAATAGGTGAGTAAAGTTTTATGTTACTCAGTTCTCTAAGTTCTGAATTCCTCACCTGTGAAACAAAAATGTCAGCATATCTATGTCAAAAGTTTGGCTACATGAGAACCCAATACAGTAATGTACACAAAAATGTTTTATTGATGGTGACCACATGGGCCAATCTCTAACACTACAAAGTTACAATGTAAACTCTCTAAAGGCACAAATTAAGAAAGAAAAAAGAATAAGGAGAAAAAGCAAGTTATGTGCCTCGAAATTAAGAAATTCTATGACTCATTCTTTCACCCTGTAATTATCAACGATATGCTCTTACTAGGGAATATCAAAAAGAACAGTAAGGCTAAGTAATAAGGTATCTCATCAGATGGAGAAATCAATCCCCATCCTACGAAATAGTTGCATTTCATTGCTATTGATGTATAGCATAGTTCCACTAAATTACACAAAAAATTATAGTTCCACTAAAATTACACCAAAAAAAGGTGGAGAAGGAAGGTAGTAAAGACAGAGAAAATGTTACTGAGGCGGTTGACATGTCTACCATACCTTCTTTCCTAGTGAGAAAAATGGCTACAGATTCAACTCACATTTCATCCAGTATAATATTAAAAGTTCTTTAAGGTAATTAAGCTA
Organism: Tupaia tana; assembly: GCA_026018925.1. Classification (NCBI taxonomy): domain Eukaryota; kingdom Metazoa; phylum Chordata; class Mammalia; order Scandentia; family Tupaiidae; genus Tupaia; species Tupaia tana. Next base: position 84,710,338 of record JAKSZU010000008.1, on the reverse strand, counting down.
ACCTCTGAATGCAATGAGATGTTTACTAATATTAATCAATTGACTCAAGCCAGAACAATAGCATGAAGATTTTTATTTAGGCTCAAGGAAATCAGTTCATTTGGAGGTTCACATATATAAAACCTGTTACCAATGACACATTTTATACAGCTCCTGCAGAACGTTTAGGAAAGAGTGTCACACAGTGCATTTATTTGATGCATACTATGCTAGTACATTAACTTTTTTTAAGGGAGATTTTTGTTATAAGACACGTGTGCTTGCTAGAGGGACAGAGAGAGACAGAAAGTGAGAAATCACCGCCGGGGGGGATGGCCATGCCACAATCCCTTGTCTTCCATTTCATCTTGGGATTCTGATTGTGCACACACAGGGGCCTGGCAGGACTTTAAGATGCCAGGTCTGGGACTGTAACTATGGTGCTAATATTATGTGGGAGTTCAGCAACGTAACCATTATGCCATCTGCTGGTCCCAAAAAGATAAAATTTTACGTAATGTACTTTATAAAGATATTCTCAATGTACTCAAAATCTAGAAGATAATGTAAAAGATAGTTTCGCTTAGCCTTGCCCAAACAACTACTGACATAGCCTATTTCCTATATGAAAACAAGTCAAAACCTTTACGGGGAATAAAAAAGAAAAGAAAAAAAAATTCATAGAATGGGAGCCAGAAAATAATTGTACAAATATCTTAATGTGCTCAAATTAATTAAAGATTATGAAAAAATTAAAAGAAATATACCACTACCTCGAGATTCTTTTAGCAGTTTTGTATTTTGGCACTGATTTCATGTTAATATATGTAGTAGTGTGATTAATATTAAAAATAAACATTCCAGGCCAGCCTGTGGCTTGAGGTTAGGGCTGCTAGATCCTATCTGGCCAATTGTATATCAGTACTGAACCTGGTCGCTTGTGACACATACCAGGTGCACATGTATGCATGCCCAAAATCCCAAAAGGATGGGCAGATGGAGGAAAAGGGATTGTGATGTGACCACGACCCTTGGGGATGTGCTTTCTTGCTTTTTCTCTCCCTATCTCTCTCTGGTAAGTGCACACACATTCTGGCAACTTAAAAAAAAAAAAAAAATCCCCAAATTTATATTTTACAATAAGCCAAATTTGCTCAGTGCTTCACTTTGAGAAAAGAAAGTTTTACAGCAATAATACTAAAATCATTTCATGAATATCTGAATAACCAGCATAACAAAAAATCATTTTAAAAGAAAACAAAATTATTTTAATTAAGTAGGTTCATACTAAACTATATCCCCAACATTTTTACTCAATCTATCTATACACTAACCAGGAAATCATACCACGGAATCCTTAAAAGAGCAATTTATTTATACATACACACAGAAAGACACAAAGCAATTTTTTGATCAAAAGCATTTCATTCAAAATTTCATTTATATATTAATTAGGAGGAAAAACTCTGCTAGATCATTATTTCATACCTAAATTTGTGAAAACCAGCTGATTCGAAACAATCATACTTCTCAAAAGATTTCTTCACTAATGATTTAGATATGGTGTTACACACTTTTAGACTACTAAATGCTTATTTGCACTTGACTGAAACTGAACAGATGATTTTAATACATTCCTGAATATTTTTAACTAAATGAAATAGAACAAATACATAGTATATTTCCACATTAGACATTTTTATAGATTACTTTCAAGTTCTTAAAATTAATTGTAGGTCCAGGTGCTGAAAATCCCAAATAACAGCAGAATCCAAACGAAAATATTTTAAATTTCTAAAGGCACCTTTTCTTTCCAGTATTTCAGGGAACACAGTCATCAGATGGAATCATGGCTTTAAGTCCATCCCTCCTTCTCCTTCAAATGCTTACCGTTCATTCTTGCTCAGAGCAGTGACAGAGCATGTAACACACTGCTCCCATCATGTGACTCAGACAGCCCTACCTGAAACAGCCTACAGAGTGTCAGGTAAGCGCCTTTTAAAAGAAAATGAATGACTATGATTTGTACAAGGAAAGAAGAAAATACGAAACTAAATGTAAAATTTTATATTAAAAATTAACTTTCTAAATGATACTATATACCAGGAAAAACAAAACAAAATTTAAAGAAAAAAGGCACTTACCTCACTTCCCATAGACTGGTTACACGATCCAGCTGGGTCGATAGGACAACACCAGCTTAGTGGATGCTGGGATTTCACCTGGAACAGAAACTAGTGACCTATAACTTTAGCAGGTCTAAAACCAAAGAAGCAAAAATCAAGTGTATAGTTTATTTTACATTCTAAGCTTCCTTTTCTTGCTGCTATTTGGGGCTATCAGCACATAATCCTACAATTAGTTCACTTTAAAAATGTGTGTGTATATATATATTTTATTTTTGATCAGTCGCCATTCAGGAATACATTTCTTTGGGTAGCTAGGAATACTGAACACTCTTACCTGCCCCTTAGCATCCTCAGGCATGGCTTTAATGTGCATTCTTTTTAAACAACGAATTACTCCATCATAAAACTGAACTGTGAAAGTTCCTAAAATAGGAGCAAGTCAGAATCATTAGAAAATAGAATTTAACCTCACATCAACACTTAAAATCTAAAAAGCAGTGACCTGATAGAAGTAAATGCTGTGTGATTATAGCAACTATAAACATACACCTCCTGCAGAGACTCCATCAAGTTTATTAAGTTTACACTCTCTCCCTCTAATAATGACTCTGAATTCATATTTCCCTTAAAGAATGCAAAAACTAAGTCTTGATAAATTAATTGCATGTAACTCTGATTTTTACTGAGGAACTGAAGAAATTATTTTGTAATAATTTAAGTATGTTTAGACTTATATCTGACAAAAAAATCATTTACAAAAATTTACCACATGTCCATAAGAATTACCATTTGCTCTCTTTGGAAGTACTATTCAAAATAAATCACAGAGGTCCAGCGGGTGGCATAGTAGTTAAGGGACTAGATTTCCATGTGGCCGACCACAGTTTGAGTTCCAGACCTGGCAGCTTGAAACTCACTCCTGGTGCATGTACATGCATGCCCAAAATCCTGAGAGGAGAATGGAAAAGGAATTGCAAGTGTGGCCACTCCCCCACTCCCCCGGGGAGGTGATTTCTTGACTTCTGTCTCTGTTTCTCCAGCGACCACATGAGCTCTCCGTCAAAAAATACATACATAGATAATAGAAAGATCTGATACACGGAAAAGATTATTTTCCCAGGAGTGGATTATTCTTCCATCAATAACCAAGAACTAGCAAATGAGAATTTTAGATTTCCAGACTTCTAAGCTAGAAAATACTTTACAAATCCTCTGGAAAAATGCCCTCACATGTAGACCCGGACACTGAACTCCAGGAAGGGTATATGTCATATCCAATGACATTCAGCTGAGCAGCAGCAGGGCCATCACTAACATGCCATGCCGTTCAGGACTCAAAATTTCACTCATGTGTCTATTTTGAAGTATATTCACTTTCTGTTACAGACCCCATGCTTTCAAGTCAATATATACCTACTAGAAAATATACAAATTACAGACTTTATACTATGAAAATTCAAATATTTTTCTAACATTTCCCAGATGAATTTTTTTCTACCACTTCCCAAACGAGGGCACTTAAGTAAACAGATTCTTGGCCTCTACAAAAGCACATATAAAAAAGGCAATAATTGTTACTAATCACTTTAGAGTTGACACTAAAGCCAAGAGTACATTTGTGCCAATTTTCTCCTTTTCTTATAATTTGAATGACACCATCTGATGCCATACCTTTCTATAACTAGCGTAATGCTAAACACTACGGATACAAAGATCTAAATCCAAGTTGTGGAAACAACTGGTAGGTGAAGAGCAAGGACTAAAGACATGAGAACCGCTGTGAGAGTGCCACGCCAGCCGCAGTCCTTGCAAGGCCACCACTCCCGCGACCGGCTGCCTCTCCCTCTTCACCCAGCATTGCTGCGCTCCCCTTCCCTGCTTTGTTCACCCACTTCTCTACGGTGCTGCCTTCCTCCTACCATTTTATTATTATTATTATTATTATTATTATTTATTATTATTTGCCAGAGGACGTGCGCTTGCCAGAGAGAGACAGAGAGAGAGAGAGGAAAAGTGAGAAAACACCCACCCCAGGAAGTGGTTACACCACAATCCCTTCTACTCCACTTCTTTCTCCTTTTGGGATTGTAGGCACACACACACATGCACGCAGGTGTTTCTCAAGGTGCTGGGTCTGGAACTTGAATCACAGTCAGCCACATAGAGTCCAGCTGCCTCACGACCAGGCCACAGGCTGACCCCCTTCCTTCGTTCTTTATGCCTGTCTAACTCCAACCCACTCATCGAGGACCATCCATAAGCTGAAAACTTGCCTTACCCCTCCAGTCCACACTGATAAGCCCCTTATCTTTACTTCTATAATAAATGCTTACATTGTTACCTCTGTTTTACTTTTACACTGAATTGAGGGCCTCCTTTGCTTTAGTTTTTTTTTTTTTTTTTTTTTTTTTTTTTTTCCTTTCTTTTTTTGGGAGAGGTTATTGCTACAGAGCACAAGCACTCACCAGAAAGACAGAGACAGACAGACAGACAGAAAGTGAGAAATCATCCCCCATGGGGGATGGCCACGCCGCAATCCCTTCTCCTTCCTTTACCTCTCGGTATCTTGGGCACGTATGCACACATGCCCAGCGTGAGCTTAAGCAACCGGATCCAGGACTTGAATCATGGTTGACTACATGGGAGTACAGCAACATAGCCATTACACCAAGTGCTGGTCCCTTCCTTTGCTTTCTTTGGATTTTTTTCTGTGCCTCTTTTTTTGTGGAGAGGGAGAGGAGGTAGCAGCCTCATCTACCATGTGGGGCATTTAAAAAACACAAACTTAGTAACTCTAGTGAAGACTTTTAATTTTGAGATAAGGTACCCGCCAGAGAGACAGATGGACAGAAAGAACGATAGAGAGAAAGCTCTTTCCTGAAGGCATGGCCCAGCTGCAATTCTTCTCCCCCATTCTCTTCTCAGGATTTTGGGTATACATGCACACACACCCAGCATGTTTTCAAGGTCCCAGGTCCAGGACTTGAACCATGCAGTCAGCCATGTGAGATTTGGAACCTTAACCACCACACCACCTGGATGGCCAGAGTGGAGAATTTCTTTTTGAACAGTATTTTTTAAAGTGTATTTATTTACTTCATCCATACGCGAGAGACAGAGAGTCATAGATACAGTGAGAGAGAAAAGAGGGAAAGACAGCACTTTCAACAGGGTCTTGACATTGCAAGTGCAATCCACTCACAGCCTTGGGCAGCCCTGGATCACTGGCAGGGGCATACACACTCAGGGAGGTCTCTAGACACAAAACCAGGATCTTCCCATGTGGGTCAGCCTCACAGAGGTCAAGTTTTACTTGGCTGTATCACAATCTAGCCATAATGAAGAATTTTTTCTTCTTCTTTTTTTCCCTAGATTTTTGCCATAGGGCATGTGTGCTGGCCAGAGAAAGAGAAAGAGGGAAAGTGAGAAATCATCTGCCAATAGCTTAACAAGAGCTCACTGAAACTACACCTGAAGTGTCAGGAATTACAGCGGTGCCATCGCTTTCCCACTAATGTAAGCCTAATTTTCTACACCAGCTGTGTGAAGAAAAATGGGATAGGATGACAAATGAGAGTGATTTTGTTTCTCAGTGTTGTATGGGTGTATACGTACTTGCATATGCATCCTTCAAGGGTTTTAAGCATGGAAGATGATCCCAAAGATCTCTGCACTTCCAAGAAACTGTTCTTAATTAAAGTAGAGCATTGTTGAATTTCGTTTTGCTTTGCTTTGGATGGATCCTATTCATACTTCTTCTCTTTCCCTCCTCCTAAAAATTCTTACTGACTGCCTAGCCTGCACTAGACTCGAGTAGACACTGGGGAGCCCACAGGAGGGTGCAGGAACCTAAGCTCCGTAACACAGCTCTGCAGCAGTTGCAAGGGCACGAGGAAATACACTGCTCGATAGAAGAAGAGAAGTAGCCTGCACACCTAAGACTGAGCACCTCGGTTCTTGTAGCTGGATAACTAATGGTCTTAAAATCACAGCCAGATCCGTGATTCCAACCTAGTGAAATAATCAATGTATTAAAGTTTTTGTGAAGTTATCTATTAGGACATCAGAAATGTCACAACATATTTTTGCATAGAAAAACACATTATGACTTTTCCCATGACCCAATAGCATGACTTCTTTTTTTGTTTCCTTATTGGGCACGTGCACTCACCAGAGAGACAGGGAGATAGAAAGTGAGAAATAACCCCCCCAGAGGGGATAGCCATGACGCAATCCCTTCTCCTCCATTCTCCTCTCAGGATCTTGAGTACACACGCACACGCACCAGCCTTGAGTTTAAGCCACCGAGTCCGGGACTCGAACCACGGTCAACTACGTGGGAGTCCAGCAACATAGCCATTATGCTAACTGCTGGTCCCAATAGCATGACTTCTAATTAGACTACTGTGATCTATTTCTTCATACCTAACGGTCCTTAATGAGTTCCTTCTTAAATGATTTTTCCCTCTCTTCTTTCTTCTTGTTCCTCCAATTTTCTCTCAAGTTTGCTGTTACTAGAACCCTGGGCTCTCAGGCATGACTCCATCACCCTTAATCAATTCCACATCCTTTGGCAAGACTGGACATTTCATACACTGACCCTTGCTTCTCTCCCCGACCTCTTCTCCAGTTATTCTACCCACTTTAAATGGATCCTTCACACCAAACAACTTGCAATTCCTTAAAACCACCAGACTCACTTCTACTCTTTTCCAGCTTCCTTTGTGCTGGCACAAAAGCCTTTTAATCTTTACCTACCTAACTTAATTCTCTCAAGTCTCTGATTAAAAGAAGTATCCCCTATCTTAGGTTAAACATTCATCTTGCCAAAAGCTGTCAGTCAATGTTTGTTTCCTTAGAAAAATCAGTAAGTGATCAAGTTTAAGAAATATTTGTAACAAGAGAACTAATGTATTACTGATTTGAAAAATATACGCAAAAGTATTTCACAACTGTTTTAGATGAGATTTTTAAATAAGAAATTTAAAAATAAGTATGTTATCAATAACTTAAATATTCTCATGGCTTTCTACCATCAGTCTATAAAGTTCTATTTTTTAAACTTATTATCCAATAGACTTCCCAGTTTTATGGTATACCAACACCCCTGATTTCTGTGTCATTTTCAACATTTAACAACTTTTTTTAAGTTCATTTATTCATTTCTTCCATGGGCAAGAAAGACAGTACTCTCTTCAGAGTCCTGATGCCATGACCACCCCGAAACCCAGCCGCCCTATGATCATGGGCAGTGTGTGCCTGGTGTACTCAGGTTTCTGGTTGCTAACCTGGAACCCGCCCATATCAGTCAGCCTCAAAGAACGTCACGACTTACCACTGCATCACTGTCTGACCCCCTTTTCATTATTTGTGATCATTTCAGTAACTTTCACTCTCAACATGTAATGTTTTAACAAATGCCCACAAAAGACTATCAGCAACATTCATTCAGTTATCTACAGAAATCAGCGGAAGGGGCATGAGAGATACAATAAAGAAAATCCCGAATAAAAGTTCTGAATCCTTTTCTCAGAAAAGATTGCATGTATTGTACTTAGAGGTTGAACTCTCCTATATCTTTAACCTTTCCTCATATTCTAGATGAGATGTTCAGGAATTTAACTCAGTCACATACTGGAAACAGAGAAGCAGAAATGAAATGCACATAATAAAAGCCTAAGTACTTAGAGTTTAAAAAGTTTATTTACCTCTACTAAATTAAACAGTTTATTTAGGTAGTAAATCATGTGCCATGTTATTCTTTACAATATAAAACAAATTAAATGCTCCCCCAAAAATTTGTTATCAGGAAATTTATTCAGTAAAATATAGAACAAAGAGAAATAAAAGTTATATGTAACAGTGACATACATCAATTAAATTTAAAATACTGTGGAATTTCACTTTGAATCCTATTTCCAGTCTCGGATCATTTCAAACACATACCTTCTTTGTTAATTGCTTCAATCTTGGCAGGGTAATAGCGACAGTCCGTCCACCGAGCCAGAACTTCTTCTCCAGCTTTAAAGTCCTATTTTAAACAACTTTTTATGATCAATTCCATGTATAACAAATAAGCATTTCCTTAACAAAAACAGACTTCTGTAAAATTTAGCAGAAACCTATTAAAATATGCCACTACATATCTAGCAAAATTAACAAATGGAATAAGTTTGCTACTTACAAAGAAATCTTCCTCATCTTTGAGCCCTTCTTTTCGTAGTGCAGGTCTCTCAAGGGGTCGCAATCTATTGCTATCCCAATAAATCCACTCATCATAGCGATGACTCCAACGCTCAAAATGGACCAACATCTTGCCCTCCTCATAGTCAATTTTTTCAATTCGTGATGGATACCTCAAAAACAAAATAAAGTTTCATATCAAGAGAAAATTGTTGTGTTTATACAAAGCCTTAAATAGGAAAACTTTAACTGAATTATTGCTTACCATTAAAAGCATGAATAAAACAACATAATTCTGTTTGTTTAAGCTATTAATCAGTAAGGTCTGGTTTACTTTTGCTGCCTTTTTTCAATGAATGTTTTCAATATCTGAGGGAATAAACTCTTTAGTATTATCAGAGGTAATACAAATTTTTGCATTCTTTGGGAAGTAATGTGATCACAGACATCTAGCGCCTTAAACATATTCCTATTTTTGGACCCATTTATTCCAATTCTGGAACTATAATACAAAGCAGTATTTATAGTAATAAAGGAATCAGAAATCATCTAAAATGATGATTGGAAAAACTGAACTGTCTACAGAGAAGTAAACAGTAGTATACACACTGGTATACTATAGTACACTATTACACAGCTTTTAAATGTGGTGTTTACAAAGAAAGCATAATATGGGAAAAAATAAAAAAATAAGTAAAAACCATTTTGAAGAATTATAAATCTGTAAATTTTGTCTAGAAAAAAATACAAATATTCTAACATGTACACTTATCTCTATATGACATAAGTACACTTTGTTCTTTTTATTTTTCTATACTTTCCAGTATTTTATGATGAACATCAATAATGGTAGATGAAAGCTCAATAAAATCTTATATTTCAAAATAATATTTTATTGTTCTGTCTTCATTTGTGATAATTTTCCTATAATTAATTCTAAAATAGAAACTAGTTAACTTGAAACTTTTTACAAGGAAAATGGTTCATTATTCCTAATATACTGTACTGAAATACTCAGATAACTCCAATTTTTTACGAAGTATAATTAATAACATTTAGAACTCAATAGCAGCACATAGGAGCTGACTCAGCCAAAAAATAGATTATCTAAACTTTTTGCTGTTTTTTTAATAATTTTGGAATCTTTGTTTCTCCCTGTGAAAAAAACAGCTTTAACGGAAGGCACAAAAACTTTATATAACTTTATAAGTTAGAAGCTGATTACTGCCTGCTTTGTAGATCATTCACAGTATTTGAGGTTTCCTATATATTTGGAGGGTCCCGAGTCATTCTCTGGCATAGCTTTTTCTTTCTTTGACAGTCAGCCTCACTGTGGTTTAATGAAACTGAGCTACCGGAACTTCATCAAACACACCATGCTCTACCAAGCACTGGTGCTTTTGTATAACCTATCTTTTCTGCCTAGCTCTAAACACCCTTCCTTTCCTTTCTACACACGCTGTTTACGACTTTAACACATAAGCACTCGTGTGAAGAACCCCTAACTTCTCCGCTCCTTTTATATCAGAGCACTCGTCATGCTATAATCATCTCTACAGAGATTATATAATCTCCCAAACAGGGTGCTGTAGAGCATTTACATACCATGATACACTGAAATGTGTGACACAAAAAAGGGTCCCCTGGCCAAATAAGCCTAGAAATACTGGATTAAAAAAAGAAAGTTAAACTGCTTTCTTTATTGGAAGACTTTCTAATGCTGTCAACAAGATGGAGATTAAGCATTCAATATTATAAAACTTGAAAGATACATAACCTCTTTTATCATGGAATATTTATTAACATTTCTTGAGACAACAGAGAGCTAAGGAACACGAGGTCAGAAAAGCTACTTTAGCCCTGGTGCTTGTGAAGATAGCTGAGGCGTGTCCATCCTCACAGCCCCCAGCACCCTGCCCAGTGACAGGCAACACAGCCACTCGGGGAATGTTCTGCAGCACTAAGAAGGGATGTGCAATAAAGATAACATGCACACTTCTGAACTTAGAAGGCTGCTGACCCAATGAAAACCTTAACTTAAATCTTGGTCTTAGTCTTTCTGGGGAGTGTGGGTAAAGGAACACTTTGTAAAGAAAAGCATAAAAACAAGAAAACCTAGGAGATTAACATACGTACTAAACTAAGGTAGACGTGCCTACCCCACCTACCTAGAATCCAATGTAAACCTTGCCTTTTGCAGTCTTGGGCTCCATTTTTTCAGTTGCTCTATTTTTATTTAAAGATTTTTTTTTAATTCACCTTTATTACCATTATTATTATTTTTTAAAATCTGACCAAGGAGAGACAGAGATAGAGAGGGTAAGTGAGAAACCAAGCCGTGAGGTTCAGGACTTGAACCATGCAAGGTTGGTCATGTGGGAGTCCAGCACCTTCAACCACCACCCCATCTGTTGGCCCAGTGCTCTATTTTTTTAAACATAAATATTATCAATAGCTTTAAGGGAAACAAAGAACAAGTTGTCCTTTATTAAATTTTAACGTTCATTAGCGACTCAAGTACTATAAAGAGATTTTCTATCAATTATAAAAATTGACAAATTTATCTCAAAACATGACAATGTCTAAATTCATATGCTTAAAATCATCACATCTTTTAAACTGTGAATAAAAAATATGAAGCTTCTTCTCCAAGTTCCATGAAAGTCTAACATATACAATTCTATATACTTAAAAACACCTCTTGAAATGAGAACAGTTGGGACCAGCAGTTGGCTTAATGCCTGTGTTGCTGGACTCCCATGGAGTTGACTGGACCTGGTGGCTTAAACTCACGCTGGGCGCATATGCATGCATGCCCAAGATCCCAAGAGGAGAATGGGGAAGAAGGGATTGTGGCCCGGCCATCCCCCCAGGGGGTGATTTCTCACTTTCTTCTCTCTGTCTCTCTCTGTCTTTCTGGCAAGTGCAAGCACCCTATAGCAGAAACCTCTCCAAAAAAAAAAAAAAAATGAAAACAGTCACAATAATAAAGCTAAACATACCTTTCTTTTATAACATGGCTCAATTCAGTACAAATTCGGAATCTAAATCAATATTAATCATTTACATCTGGATTTCTTTTTCAAGTAACTTATAGTTAAAATATTTCCAATTGTGTTAACTTTGAGGATTACTGATCCAGCAGCCAGATTTAAAATAATGTTTTAGGGATCCCTTCAGGATAAGTTACAACAACTGGAGATTGATAGGTATACTTGGAATTAAGAACAAGAATTAAATAAGTAATGCAAATACACAAGATGACCTATTTTAATTGTTACGTTTACTCATCAAATTTTGAAACTTAAAGGTGTCAGTAATATTACCATTATGAAGAATGCCCAAATTTCTGTTCATTCATTCAACATATATGTGAACGTCTATTAAGACTAAGGTACTTGCTATGCACTGTTGGTAGATAAAATAGAAACATACCTAACTCCTACCACCAGTGGGCTTAGCTTAGTCAGAATAAGATTTACTATCACATATATGTCAGGCTTTACGTTTCTTATGTACTGAGTGTCAATTGTCTTTATACACCTTATCTCATTTGACCTACATGGTAATCACACAAGGCATAGATAACATAGTCCCCCCACAGTGAACAGATGAAGACTTGTCCAAGAATACATACAGTGCAGCCATATTCGAAGCCATGATTAACTGCCACAAGTCTACACTCCATACCAAGAAAAGAAATATGTGAGGCCTCTATCTAAGTGATTAGATCATACATCGTAAAACCAGTAAATGTACATAAAAATTTTGTTTCAATAGCTCAGAGGAATCTAGAGAGTTCATTGAAGAATGGGAGATATAGGTAATATTGGGAGATATCAGGAGATATAGGTAATATTGGGAGGTATTACCTATGCTAGACTTGGTGGAAGACTTAAGACTTAATGAACATAGTACGAACAAAGGCAAAAGGTAAATAAACAGCATAACTCATTTACATAGTATTCATTTACTTAAAACCATCATATGATTCTATGTTAGGCAAGAAGCCAACAGGGACTCAGAGACAAAGAATATGCAGCATCTGTCTTCAGATATCTTGTGTTCAAAGACTAGAGGGAGATTTAAAGGAAACAATATTCTTTTTGGCCAGATTACAGAGCAAATCTCGATAGTAAAGTGGACAAAGAAAGACAGTGGGACATCAGACTGAACTTGTTAGATTGGTTGAACCTTGAAGATCTTTGAAAGAGCGAACTGATGAAATGATCCTTTATTCTACAGATAACAGAGAGTCATTTAAAGTTTGTATTTAACCTGGTTATCAGTTACATCTTAGAGAAAAAAAAATCATAACATCAAGATCTTTGTAATATATGTAAAATATACAAAATGACAATTTATATAACATATAGTTCATTAAAGCAAAATTATTTCCCTGTTCTAGCAATAGCCTGTAGTAATATTTTGATACACACAATGAAGGAAAAATAATGTTGAACAAATATATTTACAAATGCCTCTCTATCTTGAGCTACACCAATATTATTTTAATGCACTATTCATATTTTATTATAATTTACTGTGTGAATTGATTAAAAATTTTTTCTTACAGAATTTGGAAGATATAGTGTTAATTTGTCAATTTTTTGTTTGTTTTGTTTTGTTTTGTTTGAGAGGTTTTTGCTATAGGGCGTGTGCCCTCGCTAGAAAGACAGAGACAGAGAGAGAGACAGAAAGTGAGAAATCACCCCCTGGGAGGATGGTCATGCCACAGTCCCTTCTCCTCTCGGGATCTGAGGCACACACATGTCTGGTGTGAGTTCAAGCCACCAGGTCCGGGATTCGAACCATAGTCAACTACATGGGAGCCCAGTGACATATCCATTACGCTAACTGCTGGTCCCCACTTTACCATTTTTTGAAGCCTGAACCACAGAGAATGGTTAGAGTAAGGATCCGTGATTAGGCTCAGTCCAGGGATTTATGACTAATCTAGGAGATTTAAGGGAAAGACTGGAGTTTTAGAGTTTAAAGTATCAAAGACAAGGGACCAATAATTACTGGTAAGAAGAAAATACCTATAATTGTCATCATCTCTCAAGGGTTCAAGAGTCGGAGAGAAAAGGCAACCTCAGTGAAAGTCTAATTCCTCCATGCCAATATTCTACACAGACCTTTCTACCCCTATTATCCATTACCACAAAATACCACAAGTTTCCCATTATCTATCTTCCCTGTGTGAGGAGGATTCAAAATTAAGTTTGCTGAAAACTGAAATTGAAGTATGAGTTTATTTTAGTCCTAAAATTTTTGTGAAATCCATGACTTTTTCTATGATATACATTTTTCCACAAACTTCCAAAGACTTCATGTATAATCCCATTTTGAAATGCTAGCGCTGCTTAAATGACATTTACTTTGGTAGAAAATAAGGACTGCCTTCACTATTCTGGGTCTGCCTCACTCTCAAATGTCTTGCATTTGGATCCTGGAGAATGGAATTTACCGCAGAAAACTTAATGAGAAAAATAATTCACCCTGAAATGGGTCCTTCCTAGATTTTTTTTTAGCTTAATAGAAATAAAGAGCATTGCAAAATACTGTGAAGACTTTAAAATAGTACTTGTCCAATTTAATAGAATTTCCCTGTATTGTACTATTCTCTCAATTGATTTCTTGGGACCTTTTTGAATCAGTGTGGGACCCTTTTCTAACCAAAGTCCTCTTGGCGATAAAACTGTGCCCATACCTATCTGTAAAATGAGGTCTTCATCAAGAATGAAGATTAATATCACCTTCTTTGAACTCTTAACAGCATTTTATTGCCTTGTCTGATATACCATCATTTCAAGTGACTGCTGCTTCCCACTAGTACAAGACTGTTCAGAATAGCAATAATGCCAATAAATTCTAAGCTGAATCCATAATCAAATTAAAAAAAAAGACACTGACCAAAGAGGTTAACTATACATCACATACACTGAATTGATACCCGACTAAATCAATCTGAGTGTTGCATAAACACAAGGAGAACAAGAGAAAGCTAAAATGGGAATTACCATTTCCGAGGAATTCCTACACTGACACACTGCGCAATGCTTCACATGGGCAGGCCTTCACCTACTCCATCAGGAGACCAGGAATTCCCTCAGGCTGTATGCAGTGTCTGGTGTAGATGTATATGCGTATTTTTCTGAGTGACAGATTCCAAAGTTTAATAAGATTTTCAAAGAGGTCTATGATCAAAAGAACAAGAACTTCTGGAAAGCAAGACCATTTATTGATACTTAAATTACCAGTGTTCCATTATCCCTGAATTTAAAAAGGTGAAGAAATAGTGGGCCCTGAGGTATGCCCGAAATTTAAAAACTATTTTGTAGTCAATGTAACTGTAAAACAATTAAACATTATTTAAAAGGAACTTGTTCTGTCACTTAATTTGATGACTCCAGATATTTACCTGTATCGTTAAAGATAGCCATGAGAAAATAAAAAGGGGAATTCCCTGATATACTTATGGCCTAGAATCTCCTGCACTTATGCAGAATGACAAAGTTGATAACTACCTATCATGGAACAATGCCAGAACATGCTACCAAGTGTGTGTGTGTGTGTGTGTGTGTGCGTGCGCGCGTGTATGTGTGCATGTGTGTGTATGTGTCAGGAGATGAATGTGTTGTCCAGAGAGAAACAGTGACACAGAGAATGGTCACACTGCAATCCCTTCTCTATCTCTCCCCTCTCCCTCAAGATTGTGAGCATGGTGCATTTCCCTAGCCACCAGGTCCAGGACTTGAAACACACTGTAGGCAATGTGAGATCTGACTATCTCAAGGAGGTAGGTCATAGATCCGGACTCCAAATGTCTTAAAGACTGTAAGAATTCACTAGAAGATTTGAGTAGAGATCTAGCTAATCACTTATGAATAAAGGCCATTATCAGTCAAAAGGGCAACAACAGACTTTTTAATTGCCACAATAAGTTATTCAAATTAGTTATCTTAAAATAATTTTCTTGTCTATATTGGTAAGCCAATAACATTTCTAATTTATGAAATTTGGAAATTGACACTTTCTCATGTATTTCACTTAATCAACAAAAAAGAACGAATCAAGTTAACACAATATAATAGCTAGTAAAGATATTATACTTGTACACAGAAAGAGTATCTAACTAAAAATGCTCTCTTAGACAAAGTGTGAAGTACACTTGAAATATGACTCAAACACAGATGTTAGTAGAATCTTAAGGAATTAGGAATAACTATTCAAAATAGATGAATAAAAACTTCATCTATAAATGGTGTTCAAAAAAAAAAAAAAGACTGGGAATTTCGAAGAACAAGAACTAGAAGAGTACAAACTGCCTGACAGTACAGTGTTTTCATGCTGGGAAAACTCATTCTGTATGCTGTAATGATAAACAGTGATTAAATGTAAAATAATAATAATAGTAAAGAAGTGCCTGACATATGACTGTCAGGAAAATTTTTGTCGAATAACAAAAATTAATGTAGAAGGTAATCCAAAGCAAACACTCCTGTAACCTAGTAACCCTTTTAAATGTTTAGCTTCCTAGAAGCCCTTTAAATTTATATTATGCTTTGTAATTTTCAAAAGTGTTTTCTCACCCATTTACTCACTGATTATAACTGCAATCACAATGTCACCTAATATTATTATTTTAAAATTCATTGCTTCCAGATACTGCATGTTAATTTGTTTTACAACTTAAAAACAGTGCATGGAAACAAAACCCTTTCGATTAATTCAAACTTGATATTCTAAAATAAAATAGAGGGCTGGCCCAGTAGCCCAGCAGTTAAGCACTGTGCTTGTGAAGCAGGATCCCACACAGACAACCAGTTTGAATTTCAGCTCCAACTGGCTGGGCACGTGTGCATGCATGCCCCAAATCCTAATGGGATACAGAAATGAAGGGAAAAGGATTGTGATTTTACCACACCACTTAGGAGTTTCTCTTTCTTTCTCTCTCTCTCTTTCTCTCTCTCTCTCTCTCATGCACGCGTGCGCAAGCACACAAGACCTCTGGCAATAAAAAACTTAAATCTAAGTACAAAATAATCTAGAATTTTAAGAACATTTAGATTACAGCTCAGGCTAGCCACAGCCTGGTGTTTAAGGTGGCTAGATAGTACATGGCTGACCATGCAGTCAGGAGTCCCAGAGCTTACAGCCTGAGAAACCTGCCAGCATGCCAGCATGCACTTGTGCATGCCCCAATTCCAAAAGGATAGAGAATTAGAAAAAAAGGTTTGCAGCTTGACCATGCCCCCAAGGGGGATTCCATCCTCCCATCCTCCCTCCCTCCCTCCCTCCCTCCCTCTCCCTCTCTCTCTCTCTCTCTCCCTCTCTCTCTCTCTCTCTCTCTCTCTCTCTCTCTCTCTCTCTCTCTCTCTCTCGCCCTGCCACCCCCACAATCCCTCCAGGGCACATGCCCTCTGGCAAGTTAAAAAAAAAAAAAAGAACACTGATGACAGTTAACAGGTCAAAAGCACTTCTCCAACACATAATTCGAAAGGTCTCATCAGGTTATTTCTCAAGTCCTCCTTTCGGCCCTGTTCATTTCCACGATACATGCCTAGTACAAACTTCCAGTTCATCCTGCTTCCTACTTGTCCACAAATGTTGCAGCAAAAGGAATACTAGTAAGCTATGTTTCGATATTTTCCTTTAGAACCTTGTAGCAGTCACTTTTTAAAATGTTTCCTTTTGGATCACTGGATGATTTAAATTCCTATTCCTCTATCTCTTAGCACCAGAATTGTCTGCCAGGCCTACATCCATTCATACTGTCAATTCTAACCAAATCAAAGTATCTGCACCATAGACTTTGTACTCATCTTCTGTCCCCACGAGATCTATTAAATCATCAAGAATTCCTTTCCTACTCTGCTAACACATGTCCTTTATAGCACCAGTAATTTACTCAAAGTATGGACTTCATATGGTTTTTTCAGGCTACCACAACCAAACTTTTTGCACTTAATTATGTCAGCAGAACTCAAAATTCTAGCAGGATGCAGTCACCTAGTTCCTATTTCTTAATATTTATCACTTAAAATGTTTTACTATATTATTTGTTCATAAACCGCTTGACTAAAGTTTTAAAAATTTACTTCAATTCCTCTTCCTTTTGACCGTTTCTTAAAATAACAAATGCCTAGGACCAGCAGATGGCATGATCGTTATGTTGCTGGACTCCCACGTAGTAGGCCACTGGTCTAGGCCTGGACTGGAGGCTTAAAACTCACACTGGGCACATGTGCGTGCATGCCCAAAATCCCAAGAGGAGAATGGAGGAGAAGTTACTGTGGTGTGACCATCACCCCAGGGAATGATTTCTTGCTTTCTATCTCTGTCTGTCTCTCTGGCATGCACATGCTGCACATGCACCTCATAGCAAAAATCTCTCAAAAAAATAATAAAACAATGTGCTAAGTTATTATTTGAGTATTACTAAAGCTAATGTTTATTAAGTGCCTATTAAGTAGTAGAAACTAGACTAAGCCCTTCCTGTACACTTAAATCACCAAAGAACCCTTTACGTATGATACTACTCTACTGTTCTTAGTTTTTAAAGGGAGGTTATGAAGGCTTTGAAATATTAATTCAGTAACTTGCTCAAGTAAAAAGAGGTAATAAGAGGTAGATCCTTAAACTTGGGGGGATTTTGTGTCTATAAAGCCTATACATTGAATCATTACAGATTCTGCCTCTTATAATAGATGATTTGCAGCCCATCACTCTTACTGCAGTGAACGTCACATCCAGGGGGCCCTTGCAAGAAGTACCAAAAACAGATAAAAACAATATGAAGATCAAATCATTTAAAGTTTACTTTTCTTGCACACTTAATTTTAATCTGCTTTTTAAACAAATATGTCTAAAGTTGTTTTTTGTTAGCCCAGCTGCTAAAGGTTTTTATTATACTGCACAAAATAAATTCTCCCTTCTTTAGAAAATGCCTAAACAAAGAAAAAAGGTCCTTCTGCTTTATTAAAATTTCACAAAACAAAAGAAGTCCTGCATCTCAACTATGCCTAAGTATGAAACATTACATTATTAAAAATGAAACACTGAGAAAAGAATGTAGCTTAACTTTTAATAGGTTGGAAACTCATAATATAAATTTTAAAATTCAGAAATCTGGAACTTTAAAATGAAATTAAATTTGCTTATCTTTGTTGACAAATACCATCCATGCTTAGTTTTAGTCACAATTCAACTGCCATAATTTTCTCCAATGGTAACCAGATATTTCAAGATAGCCCCCAAATTTTTGTGCTCATTCTTTATAAACCCACCAAAATTTAATACACTCTGCTGGCATCTTTTATGAGTAAGTTACAATGTTAGATCTTGTATTTATATCATTGCATAGAAGTAGTTCATACTTCAGTACCTTACCTAATCATAATCCATTAGAAATATACTCATTTTAACTGAAGAAGTTTATTGGCAATGAGAAAACAGACTTAAAATATTCTGAAGAATAAATGAATATCATAATCGTCCTTCAACTTTACTACAATTCTTCCAAGGTTGAGTTACTGAAGGAACATAGTTGAATTACTGAAATAACATAATACTTGCTTATCAAGTTCTAATTAAACAAATAAAATTCTTATGTACTGAAGGGATGGTCACTGGCTCTTCAAAACATAAAGTTCTATTAAAAATACTAAAATTAAAAAAAAACTTGAACACTTATGAAAAATACCACAACTAAGCTGCCTTTTTAATATCCTATATACTTCTTAAATAAAATTATACTACTGATATTTAAAACTTAAAATTACAACTAGTATTGTAGTGTTGTTATATTTTGATCACCTCAACCGGGGAGAAATATTCATATATTGAAATGATCACCTTGCAAGCTAAATAATGTGATTGAATGTATTAAAAAAAAGTAAATAAAAATAAAAAATTTTAAAAAAATAAAAACAAAAAATGAAAAAAAAAAAAATTACAACTAGTATTTTCTCCATCAGCTTAGAAAGGAATCACTTAAAAAGAAAATTAAAAATACTTAAGCATCTGCAGATGCTAGGCTGTCTACTCAGCAAAACCAGAATTGTAAGACCTTCCTTTTTAGTGAACTAACTACTACAAGAGAAACTATTTCCCAGCTAGAGACTTTAATAAAACACCCCACAAAAACATAAGCCATTATCTAATGTGATGTGACAAGTGTGAAACCTCACAATACATAATATTAACATTTAGCAGGAATGATGTAATGAATAGGGAGCTGGATGTCTGTGACATATGATGGCAAATGTCAGGTTAGCAGATAAAACTCTTTTCTCTTGGTCCAACCTTTGTCATTCATTATATGTGTATATGCACATATGCACACACACACACACACACACACACACACACAAACAGCACAGCACAATAAACCTGAGATTCCTAAATTTTACACTATTATAACTGTTGAAAGACACCAAAAAAAAACACCTGCTTAGAGGTATGATTCTACAATAAAGCTCAGAAAGAAACCTCTCTAGAATAAATAAGGCTGAAATTAAACTGCCTTGCCCAGTTAACTAATTGCAAGGAACAAGAGTTAACAGGCTTGTTGGACTTTCAGAGTTCTAAATGTCCAGACATACAAACTAGAGTAAGTCATGAATGAAGATAGCCTGTGAACACTGAGCCCATTTATCACACTGAGGCTCAAAGCTCTAGGGAATCTATATACCAGGCCTTAGGCTGTAGTGGAGACCTCAATATACTTGGAGCCAAGGGACCAGCAGTTAGCGTAATGGCTATGTTGCTGAACTCCCACGTAGTCAACCGCGGTTCGAGTCCCAGACCCCGTGGCTTAAACTCACACCAGGCATGTGTGCGTGCGTGCCTAAGATCCCAAGAGGAAAATGGAGGACAAGGGATTGTGGCATGGCCATACCCCCTGGGGGGTGACTTCTCGCTTTCTATCTCTCTGTCTCTTTCTGGCAAGCATTTGCCCCCTATAGCAAAAAATCTCTCCAAAAAAAATATACATATATATACATATATATATGGAGCCAAAAAAGCTCCAGGCCCAATGCAATTATAACTCAAATGCTTTACATCTCCATATTTTGTTCCAAATTATATTCCCTTTTCTCCATTGTTCTCAACTCATATTTTCTTCTTCTAGTGACTAGTAGTTTTTAAAAACTATATAATTTGAATTCTCACAAGTAAAATCCTTAACCTAAAGTCCATGAATGAATTTTCTACAAAATTAAGAACATAATAGGTAATTTAATGTTGGAATGTAGATGCAACTGTACATTTTTTCTGAGTCTAGAGATAAAAGAAAATTTTCACAGGTGATAACTCAAAATAATCATTATTAGTTTTTCAGGTACACAGAAATTTAAGAAAACTCAAGGTACAAAAAGACAAAAAATGTATTCATATTAACAAAATAATCTCCATTTTAAAAGTATTTACCTAGTGTTCCTATAAACTTCAAATCTGTCTAATATCATGTAAATATGGTTTTATTTTAAAAATTTGATCTACATAATACTTTTCAGGAGCATTCTCTTAGCCTAAACGTCAATCACATGACTTATTCTACTAATGTTTTTCTTTGAATAACTAAGTCTAATTAAGAAAAAAAACCAACTCTTTATTTAGGAAATATGTACTTTTACTTAAGTCAAAAGTTACCTGTTCTTGCTATAATCTAAATGTCCTCAATTTTCCCACCCTAAAATTCTGTTCATGACCATTTTAAAAACTCACATTTGCAAATGTTCCATATAGTTCAAAAACTCCAAATGTGTGGAAACAGGATTTAGCAATTCAAATTTAGACTGTTCTATCAAATTCTGATACTTGGAGACATCTCCACACTTTTTAATCTTTCATTTTCCTTTTCTTTTGATCTAGAAGAGAATTAAATAGAAATATTCCAAGAGAAGTCAGAAGAGCATAACTCATCTGAATGTTTTAAATTGACTCTATATTTTGACTTTAAGTCTGATACCAAAGCATATGATTTGATCTGCTGTATTTTTATAATTAAATCACTTACTATAGAATAACTTTTCATTTCAATCAAAAGACAGAAATTAAATCATAATAAAAACCAATTTAATTTTATCACTTTTCTAACTAAACAATATTCAGAATGATTAGATACTTCAATATTTGTAAAAGTACTATGTGTACTATATAAAACTGGAAATTTGAGGATTTTATCATCTTAAAAGGATTATCTACAGCTGTTGCAATGACTTATTCTTGCTTCTATACAAGCCATTCTCCTATCAATGCTAATGCTACATTTGAAAATATATACGTTAGTCTCAGATCCCCAAAAATTTATTTTCCAGCTCACCTTTTCCCCTTGCATTTACCTGAATGTTTTATAGAATTTAAAACAAGTTTAAATACTCAATTTTACTTGACCCTTAAAATCAATGTGTAAATAAAAGCCAGTTATGCTGCTTCCATTTTACTGATAAGCAAACCAAGTTAAAGGACTTACCTATATTTACAGGATTAAAATAACTTGGAATTTAAACCTGTCCTCTTGGAGGGTTTCCCGTGTAACTTCAACTGAACATTCTCTTCCCCAAATATTAGCCATGTATCAATACACACTTGTATACATTTTCTTTCCTAGGATGTTGCTGCCTTTGAGAGATTATAACACTACATGCCAAAGTCTGTTTATACAAAGGTTGTGGTGTAAAAGATGATGGAGATAAGATAGAAAATAGTGGAGTTTGTTAGCTCTAAATGCTAGCATATTAAAGTCTTCATTCAGATTGTTGAGAAAGAAACTGAAGAAAATTTTTTAAATAAAACTACAAAATTTTTAATCTCTGTAACACTACTCATACAGACTAAACCTACACTACTCAGTAAAAGTTAGGTTTAGTCTGTTTGGAAGAGATCCAAGTATCAAAAGCCAAATACAGGAACTGACCTCTCTGGCTTCTCAGGCCTGAACTCATTAGTATTGGTAAAGAAACTATAAACAAGTATCCTGATGGAACTGTAAAGTTTCTCTGAAAATAATAATAAAAAAAATAATTGCTAAATAAAAATGTAATTTTCAAAGATATCTTTCTGAATCATACAGAATAGATGGTATGGTGTGTTTAAGCAGTAAAAGCAGTAATAAAGTAGGTACTTATCCTAAAAAAAAACCAGATCAGGGACCAGCCACAATGACGCAGGTGATAAGGAACTACTGCACAATGCTGGAGCTATGGTTCGGATCCCAGGTTGACCTGAACATGGCGGCCACCTGACCCTGGCTGGCTAGGAAGGTGGCAGGGATGGAGGAGGAGGATATATCATGTGTTCCCACGACCCTGTCAAGGGTACTTCTGTATATGTGTATGTACGTGTGTGTTTCATAAAAAAGGAAAAATAAACTTTTCAAAAGTTTTTTAAAAAATAGTCCTGTATTAAAGAAAATCTAGGGGCTGGCAAGTGATGTGGTGGATAAGGGTGCTAGATTCCCACATGGTGGACCATGGTTCAAGTCCCAGATCTGATGGCTTACTTTCTCACTTTCCCTTTCTCTCTCTCTGTCTCTTTCTGGACAAATAGAGAAATAATAACAAATGGAAAAAAAATAAATAATTCTTTAAAAAAAAATAAAATAAAGCAAATCTACCCCAAACCTAAAAATGGGAGCTTAACTTTAGATTATTTCTGCCCACTAAATTTAGAGTTTATACTTTTATCTTGGGGTCACATGCTAAAAAAATGTTTTCCTTTTTTATATGTGAAAAACCTTGTACACATAGGGCAAATTAGAATTTTCGGTGTTCTACTATCATCAATTTGCTTGTGCACTTCTCTTTAAAAGGTAATATATCAATATCTGATGAGTTAGTTCTTCAATAACAGAGATGCTGCTTAATAAAAACACAGCAGAGACAGTAACGGAGCTTTGTATTCCTGCTCCTCCCTCCCTATCCAATGTTTCTAACAGTTCTAGTTACAGTTACATACAATATGATTCACAGCTTTTCAAACAAGTTAAATAAATCTGGAAGACTAAGAATTCAGTATGGATGCAAAAAATAGAATATGAAAGAAAGCAGGAAGAAAGAACAGAGAGGAAGGAGGGAATTATTTGTGTTGGGGGGGGGTCTCTTTGGTATTTATTTATTTATTTATTTATTTATTTATTGCCATAGGGCATGTGAGCTTACCAGAGAGAGACAGAGAGAGGGAAAGTGAGAAATCACCCCCCATGGGGGATGGCCATGCCGCAATCCCCTCTCCTCCATCCTCCTCTCAGGATTTTGGACATGCACACACACACCCGATGTGATTTTCAAGCCTTCGGGTCCGGGATTAGAACCGTGGTCGACCATGTGGGAGTCCAGTGCTTTAACCACTGCGCCACCTGCTGGTCCCGGAAGAAGGGAATTATTAAATGGTATTTTCAATGATTAACTATTTTATTCCTCATAAGAATGTCAAGGCTTCTAAATGATCAAATAATCCTACCTAGCAAAATTTGTAGAATTTATATGATAGAAAGTAGTCCTTTATAAATGGAATAAATATGAAGAATAAAGTTCATTATCCCATTCAGAAATAAAATCTGCTAAGAACACTAAGTCTCACAGAACTTTTGTGCCCCATATAAAATTCAATACATCTAATAATTAAAGAGTTGTCCTACAGTAAGTCATTTAATATTAATTATAAGGGTAGCCCAAGCCTAAACAGTTCTTGAGGCTACTAACATTAATAAACAAAATCAAAAGAAAAAAATAGTTTGACTTTATCTATGTACAGTACTCTTAGTTCTTTTTTAACTGAGGAGCCAGCTGAGGCAGAATGCTACCATCTTCATATAAATGAGCTTATAAAAATCAGACTGATGAGAAGTTTCAGTTATGATCATATGTGATCATTCTGGCTGATGTGTAGTTTCATTAAAGACTTATTACTAACTTCTATCATTAATTTAAATCTAAACTTCATAAATGAGTACATTTGCATGATATCACCCTATCTAATAAACATTTAGAAATTTCTTGGTAAGAAGTCTCAACTTTTTGTTTGCTGTCTGAAATTCCAAATATTCTAAAAGGATAAAATACTCTTAAATACTCTTAAAGTACATTTATGCATAGTTTTAAATGTTTGCGAGGTGTTTTTGGTAATCTTTCACTTATAGCTAGTAAGTCATATATTTAAGCTATTGAATTAGAAAACATTTCATCACTAGAAATAAGTATCTCACTAATATCAAAGTTATGTTAATATCCCTGGAAACTGCTGTAAGAACTAACGAATGCTTCTCCAAAACTGGAAGCTACTTCAACTGCAACTTCCTTAGTTGGGGCTACTACATTAATATACATTTATATTCACAAAGCTAGTAACTTAAATAAATAACTTGTGAACAAAGAAAAGTATTATTT
The DNA here is from genome assembly GCA_026018925.1 of Tupaia tana. Taxonomy (NCBI): domain Eukaryota; kingdom Metazoa; phylum Chordata; class Mammalia; order Scandentia; family Tupaiidae; genus Tupaia; species Tupaia tana. Next base: position 84,685,650 of record JAKSZU010000008.1, on the reverse strand, counting down.
TTCACTCTCTTGCACTCTTGTAACACAGAGATTTCACAGTGTGAAGTTCCTCTTGGTCAAAACAGAACCAAGCTAGTCAGTCAATCACTGCCTGAACTTGGCATCTGTGCTGGATGGTGCAATTAATGCAGTGGTTCTCAAATCAGGAGTATTTCTGCCTACCGGTGGACACTTGGCAGTCTGGAGACCTTTTCTTTCATCACTGTTAAGAAGGATGCTGTTGCCTGGTTCCCAGGTGCTTCCCAACCCTACTAGGGAACTACTGTGTACACCCTCCACCCGATGAGGGCAACAATTAAGCCCTCTTAAAAACTACTCACTGAGATGCAGCTTGAAAGCAAGGAGCCAATAACTGTGTCTCCCCTCCTCAAACTATACTTTTCAACTATTCTGAAGCAGACCCCAATATAGAGGCCATTAAGCCAGGGTCAGGAAAACGTGCTGAGTTCTTATATCAGATGCTAAGAGACAGAAAAACCCAAGCAAGTCTAAAGTCAGATATCATGACTAAACAAGATTTCCATGCCTGCTGCTGCCAAGTCAGGAAGTTGCCTTAATGCAAATCAATCAAAAGGAAGTCTACAAAATGCCCACTATGGTTTTAAGTGAGTTGTAGAGAGAGAAAATGTCAAAAAGTCTGGTAGAAAAATCCTGGTGTTGCTAAACCATTAGACCCCTCAAAAATATAATAAGGGGTCAGGAGGAACAGAAGCAACATCACTCCCGGGAGGATATCCTGCCCAACCCTCCTCTCAGGGTAAGGGGCTACGAGTGCCAGCAAGAAGACACCTGCCAAATGAACTAGGGGCCAGCTAACTTAAATGACGAACATATTCCCTCAGAAAAAGCAGAATTCTCCTTATTCCTATTAAGGCCTGGTGACCCCTGTGTGTTGCCTCCCTTCTCTCCTTTTCAGATGGTGGTTGGCATCACTTAACCATCTCCATCTTTCCTAAATCACAATAAAAGGTGAATGTTTGGGGGGGGGGGGTGTTTAAATTACCACTTACCAAAGATGGCCAGAATAGGGGAAGAAGTAGACTGTCTGAGAGGACTAGAGACTATACTGGAGACAGGGACAACTTGCCTTTAGGTCGCTGCACCCTCGCAAGGAGTTTGTGTGGTTTAAAATTTCAGGTGGGAAAGTGCATAAGGTAAGTACACACTATGGAAAACAAATACTACGCTAACCATTACTATACTCCGTTCTTTGAAAGACCACCTCAGATACAGGCCAAGAAAACAGATTTATGGCAAAATTTATCCCAAACATGGTAGGCTGGTTATGCTGACTAATTCCGTCCCTACGTCTATCAATATAGCTCGCACTAAGCACACAAGGGTACTTACTGATACTCTATATACCTCATATGCTAGACGATTATTTTCAGTTCTTAAAGACCTACAACGACTGTATTAAACAACTCTGATTAAAATTAGTTTTTAAATGCTAAGCCTGAAAAGCCAAAGGAAGAAAACAAGGTATGTGCATATTAAAATGCGAATACACTGATGTCTCTGCTACCATCATTAGAATAGCAATCAATCAGCAAACTTGAGGTCTCAGATACTAAGCTTTTAGGTCAAAGTTCTATATTTGCCATACCATTTTTGTAAGTAGTCCAATGCCTCCAAACGAGCACCAATCTCAAAAGTGATTCCAGGACGGTTTGGGGGCTTTTTACTCATCTTGAGATCTATTCTTCAGGATTCTCTTTTCACTACCTCAAGACAAGGAAGGAAAAAATAAGTTAGATGCTGATGGATAAAAAGCATAGGGAATATAATGTAAGGACAGAGCATAACTAAGATTAAACAGAATTTTTAAACAATGCATGACAACTTGAACTACCTGCCAAATTTTTAAGAAACGTGAATGACTATTACCAGCACATCTAAGTAAAATACTGTACAACTTGCAGTCAATTTTGAGAATGATTTAAGAAAAAGGACACAGAAACGATAACCACTTAAAAAAAAAGAACAGATGAGCCATTGAAACTTTATAATGGCTAAAATGCTTTACATTTTAACTTTAAATTGCCCAAAAAAATTTCTTAGTTTTCATTTTAGCCAACCTAAAAATGCTTTTCTGCCTTTAGAGATCAAAAATTAAAGACAGTTCTGAACTATGATTAGTGAAATCCTTAGAACAAATTAATGAAGTCTTTTAACAAATTGGTACCAAGTGCTTCATGATACAAAAGCTTAGATAGGACACCAGAGGACACAAAGATGGAGAATACAGCAGACATGCTCTTCAGTATTATTGAAGATTCTATTATAATAGTTCCTCTTGTGATTGGGATTTTTCATTGCCTGAGATTCTCCATCGTGGTAGCAAACAATTCAATAATTTTAACATGTAGAAATACACAGAAAACTTTTCCTATACATTCAGAAGCAATAATGACATAGATCTTCTTAATCTGAGAATTTATTTTTACTTCAATACAGACAGTGCCACTGACAACAAATACAGTTGTAATGTTAAACAAAAAACTGCAAAGGAGAATCTGTGTCTCTCCAGATCACCCTCATAAGAACTACATACTATCCTTCAGGCTAGGGGCACTCAGTATACTTGAATGGCTTCTTTTTCACTAATTGAGTATCTGAGAAATATGAATACATGTTGAGATAGCCAAATCAAAATGTAAAAAGTCATCAGTAATGTCCATTTATTTTTATTTGGGGAGAGATCCCTAAAACGTTTTTTGATATTTAAGATTACTAATGAGTCATGCTTCCTCCAGTTTAAAATACACACACACACACACACACACACACACAACCGTGTCATTTTCTGTAAACGTTTGGCCACAATTCAAAATAGACAAAACGTAACAGCAAACATAGATATTCAATTGCCCCTTCCTCTCTCTTTGAAAGAACCTGACAGGAAAGGGGGAAAAAAAATAGCAAACACTCACCAAGTGAAATTAAACTTAAACACTCATGGTTGGGAGTAGGAGAGAGAAGGAGGGAATATCCTCCTAGCATGGCATCAGTACATTAAAAAGTAAACAGGAAGTTTGGCCAGGAGTATTTGGTGTAAAAGGAACAAACATGAATATTTTTCATGGAGGTCTTTGTAGTGTGCAACATTAAGAAAATTAAAGTCTGAGTTTATTTTGGTGCAAAAAAAAATTGAAATCCATGCTTTTTTTCTCATAACACGCATTTTCCATCTACATTGTGAAGACCCCCTCCTATAATCTCCCAGTGACACTTAGGGAGGAGTTACCAGAAAAGGTTAAGATTTCTTTTTGTCTTGAAGAGCAGAGAGAAGGATGAGGAGGGATTTGAATTAAGGAACTTTTACAAAGACAGTCTCTAGGGGTAACAACTTGAATCAGTAAGAAAAAGGGGCAGAGAGCAAGGAGAGGAGTGGAAAGCGGAGTAGCATGAGAAGGGTGGAAGCAGTGGGAGATGACAGGTAGTAGGGAAGAGAAAATTAGAAGACGCAGACACCGAGAAAGTGAAGCAACGGTCAGAGAAACACTGAGAGGCCAGACGTCGTGCAGGGTGAGGCAGAACCGGGAAGGGGAGGCCAGAGGCCGGCAGGAAAGGCTCAGAAAGGGCTGGCAGGGAGCCCTTCTCAGTCTCCAGGTTTGACAGCCGTCCGGCCCTCCGCAGGGGGAAGGAAGGGAGGGGAAGAGGGAGCCGCTGCGCCCAGACAATAGCGGCGGCGAGTTCTAGGGAGGGAGGCGGGAGGGGAGCGGGCCGGAGAGAGACACCAGCGCAGGGGAGTCCCGGGCGGCCAGGCGGGGTCCAGGCGGCCTCCAGGCCCCGCCGCCGCCTCTTACCGACTCGGCCTCCTCTCCGCACAGCAGCCGGGCCGTCCGGGGCCGAGCCGGGGCACGAGCAGGACGGCCGGCCCGGGCCTCCGCCTCCGCCTGGGCAGCGGCCGCGGAGGGAGCAGCAGCGGAGCGAGCCTCAGCGCCGCGCCGAGTCAGCCCGAGGTTGTGCGGCACCGAGCTGGTCAGAGCCCTCAAGCTCGCTCGGGCTCCGCTGCCATCGCCTCTGCCTCCGCCGCCGGCCAGCCCTGACGCGACGCCGGGCCGGGCGACGTCAGCCGCCCGCGACGCGCCGGAAGCGGGCCTGGCCGCATCACGTGACCTCGAGGGTTGGGCCCCGATCGCGCAGCGGATTGGAGGGTCTGCTCGGGAGGCGGGGCCTGGGGCAGTTGGCTGAGGGCTGGCGGGAGGGACCTTGGTTAGCCAGAAGGGAATGAGAGCTCTGAGCGCCCATTGGCAGTTGTGAGTGTTTGACCTTTGAGAGATGAGGATGAAGGCCACTGATTATTACTGTTGATTGGATGGGAACCAGTTCCCAAAATCCTCTTCCCAGAACCCTGGGTAAACTTTTACACATGAATACTCCACGCTTTCTTTCCACATCCACTCCATTCCAACCAAGTGCTTGCAGTTGCAAAACCAAAGTCTCTTGAATGGATACTTCGTGGCAGACACTGCTCTGTAAATATGTCACATGACAAGCACAATTACGGAATTGTATTGCTTTCCACAATCTAGAAGAGGCGTCCAACAAAAAAGACATATCACTGACACACGTGTGCACACCCACAGTTGGAAAAGCTATGTCTGTGATGTGACTTCCCTGAGACTACACAGCAAATGAAAGTAAAACTGTTTTTATTGAATACTACTATGTGCCAGACTGTATTAAGCACAGTAAACAGTGTCCCTGCTGTGCAGGAAAACAAATGAACACATTTAAAGTAATAGTGAGATGAACTATATTTTGTATTCCTCTTTTTTATCCCTCTTTCCACTCTACCACTCTGGCTTTCAAGCTTTCTAAGTTCAACATTGCATACAAATGACACATGTATTTTGCTTCACAGTGTAGTGTTAAAATAGCAAAGTAACTCTCTTCAAGCTTCAGTTATACTGAAATTTGGTAAATTAAGCAACCACATTCATATTCATCCTTTTATTCAGCAGACATTCATTCAGCACCTACTATAGCTTGCTAATAGCTACTGAGCTACACTGAGCATGGTGATACATTGAAAAGACATAAGACAGTCTCTAGAAGATATTTGTTTTACTATTGTTTGGGTTATCCACACTTAGAATTCCTTTTATATACTTGAGAAATTTCCCACCATGGATGTCATTGGTATAGTATACCAAATATTTCTAGAATTGTCCCTTGGATATATAACAAGATTACATTTTCAACCTCCTTAGAATTATGTGAGGTCATTCCATTTGCCATAATATGAAATCACAGGTAAGCTTCGCCATGGTCATCTGGTAATTTTAAAAACCAGTTCACCAAAGTTGTCTGTTTCTGGCACAGTGAGAGTAATGTTTGTGATGATAGTGGCTCTAGTATCCCAGGTTCTGAACAGATGATGAGCCTAAGACTCACTGATAATCTGCAACTGATATGTGGTATAAGGTAAAAATAAGTGTGTATTGTTTTAAGCTATTGTGGGTTGTTTGTTACACAACATTCTTACCAAACTGGTTGATACATCTACACTTTTAATCTTGAAGGTAGAATAAACCTACTAAATGAGATTAACACATCAGAAACTCATGTTTCCAGTCTCCTTTATGGCTGATTTAACTCTATTAAGAACTTCATATCAGAAGTTGCTAGTGACATTTAAAATAAGGAAAATTTTCTCCAGCAACAACAACAGCACCAGCAGTCAAGTTTCTGACCTTGAACCTAGAGTTAAGTCATACAGAATCCTGGCAGAACCCCATCTCACATGTCAGTAAGTGAGAGAAAAATAAATGCCTGTTATTAGACGTGACTGACAATTTGAGGTTGTAATTAAAATAAAAACACATCTATAAGGGATAACACAGATTCTGTCACTCTCCACTGTTTGTTGTCTATCTACCAACCTACCCTGACAAAAAATTATTCTCCCATTTTAATTAGAGCATAATAAGGGGTCCTTCACTTGAAGGAAAAAAATGTAAGGTAGGTCTTATGCAAATGATTTCTGACTTGAGCAACATTGTATAAGATAGTTGTTCTCTGTGCTGTTAATCCAGTCTCCTAGAGGACACTTTAGAAAAGAAAGTGGCAAAAAAAAAAAAAAAATAGAAAGTGGCATTTTTAGTTGTTGCATGGTCGGGATAAAGTACTGCTACTATGTGGAGGGAAGAGACCAGGGCTGCCAGTCATCCTAAAAGGCATTGCAGTCCAATACCTTAAAGAATTGCCCTGGATCTCAAATGATTTTTAAATGTCCCTCCAGATATGCATATAGATGATATACCTGCTTATACAATTGTCTGCACTTAAAACTGAGTTTCACATACAAATTCTAAATGTTTTTGAAAAATTGTAATATATGTTCAATTTCCTAGGAATAAGGCAACAATGCGAAAAAGGGGAAGAGTGTCCTTTTTTCTGAATATTACCAAGAGTTCATCCCATTTTTAAAAATCATGTCATCAATGGCCAAGCTACTCATCATATTTGAGGCAGTGACAGAGCACGCCTGTTATCAGTCTGTATTTGTAACTGCCATATGTAGGGCAAATCTAAATCTGTGTGCAAACAGTTAACTACTTTCATATGTCTCTGTGAGTCATGGCTGAACATTTATGTAGAGAAACATGGATTGTATTATGAATTGTTTCCTCAGATTTATTCTTTATATTATCATTATGCCATACTAATTTTTTAAAAGCATGTAGCCTGATTATGTTGCCTATAAATTTAATTTTAGAAATATGGGTTGGATGTTATTTAATATTTACTCTAAAAGGAGGCCTTAAGTCTGTTAAAACCGACAGAAATCTCATCTAGGCTATCGTGTCTTGTTTTGACTATATCAAAGTCAGGATCGGGGCAAGGATATAATATATAGAAATTTCTAGCAATGACTCTCCAGTCATGTAGGAAAGTTGTGCATGGCTATGCCCTCGTTCCTCTTTTCCACCCAGCACCCTCCTCTTGCAGATGGTTGATGCTAGCCATCAGTCACTCCATCTCCAAATATAGAAAGAAAGAACTTACAGCTGTGTTTGAGCAGAACCAAACAAGCAGTGGGCAAATTATCTTGAAACAACAGTTGTTAGGCAGAAATCACTGAACTAAATTTCTCCAATATTAAAAAAATGAAGCTAGAGCCATAATATCTCTTGGAATAGTTAACAACCGTCTACCTATTTCGAGGAAGGGAAAAGTCACTAACAACAGATATTCCTTGACTACGTATAAAACACAAGACAGTCATCTGTGTGTGTTTATTTAAATTTGTGTTTGGCATCAGTAAAGAAAATCAAGGGAATTCAAGGTTTTGGTTTTTTGTGTGTTTGGTTTTTTGCACTTTTATAAATAGACTAGTTTAGTAGAGACCTAAACAGCTGCAAGAGACACCTCTGGCAGAACTCTTTATTCCCGATGTTTAAAAGTTTTGAAAAATGCTACTAATATCACTTTCTTCACCAGCCAGGGAGTTCACTTATTTTGTCTCTCTGTCACATTATTTAACTGGTAAGTACCCATTTCTCAGCTGACCAGCAGGGATTGTTAATACAGAACTGATCCCTGGCAGTTGAAACTTCAGGCCGTGTGTGAACTAGTAGAAGTGTCTTCTCTCTGATGTTCATACAGCATTCTGTTTACACTACTGATTCATTTCCCACTGTGCACTGTACATTTACACGCCATGCTCTTAGAATGAGTCAGTCAAATGATTACGGGGCATCCCATATGACTTTACTATATATGTGTGTGTATGTACACCCATCCGCCTCCCCCCCACACACACACAGATTTGTCTATTTTACTGTAAGTTCAAATACTACTCAGAAGCCACCTGAGTTTCTGAGACTTTAAGGACTTTCAGACTTGGCAGTAATAATTTTAATATTCAACAGTACTCAAGGTTATAAAATAGAAAAATAGAAAAACAAATGTTTGTTTAGTTCAGTAATTGCAGCAAGAGAGATGATTTCTTTTTGTCCCAATTACTATGAACAAAAGAATGACCATAAAACCATGGACAATTTTGACAGTGGAAGAAAGTGCTATTAATAATTATACCTGGAGCTAACAGGTGGTATGGTAATTATGGTGCTGAAGCCCCACATGACCCATGGTGGTTTGAGCCCTGGACCCAGTGGCTTGAAACTCATGCTGGGCATGTGTGCCCACGTGTTCACAATACTGAAAAAAGGATGGAGGAAAAGGGATTGTAGAGTGGCCATCCCCTTTCTCTCTGTCTCTCTCTGGTGACCACACTCACCCTATAGCAAAAATATAAAAATAAAAATAAAAAATAATAATGATTATACTAGGACAACTGGTGGGACCCTGCATATCCTTAGACAGGCACATGATGAAGTCACACAGAGCAGCAGGAAATAATAACAAGGGCTTTCTCTACACTCACTGGTTAAGGGAGCCAGATCTCATGTGACCCTCATGACTCAAGTCTCAGCCCAGGCAGCTTAAAAAACACATGTGAGTGTGTGCCCCAAATGCAGGATCGAGAGATGGAGAGAAGGGATTGCAGTGTGACCATACCTCATTAGCGGGTGCTTTCTCCCTGGCTCTCTCCCTCTCTATCTCCATCTCTCTTTGGCAGGTGCACAAGTGATCTGGCTAAAAAAAAAGGGGGGGAAGGAAGACAAGAAATAAGGTAAAAATATTCCCTAAATAGAAAATAATTAAAAACAGATTTCACTGTTGACATTACAGTCGATTTCCCCAAGAATGAACTTCTTGCTTACAGCTGCTGTTTAATCTTTGCCCATTCACTGGTTTTTGTTGTTGCTGGTTACTGGTGTCACCTCTTTTCACTTTATCAATGTTTCTCAAGCTTTGCTCACCATTTATCTGCATTAGAACCACCTGGGTTGTTTGTTCAAATGCATATTTCTGGGACCTAATTTGTTATCTTGGGTTTCAGGACTGAGGTCTGTATTTTTAACAGACCACCCTAAATGATTCTTACATATATGAAAATTTAATGAAAGCAGGCTTAAAACATAAAGGGAATTTTTTAGTTTGGGTAATTTATAAGACAAGCTGCCTTCTGGGTCAGTTGAATTCGAGGATTAAATTACATTTCAGTCTACCTCCTAAGAGTTGGCCTGATTCTTAGGTTCCATGTCCTGCCACCCTCAGATTTGTCTTTGCAATGTGAAAACAAGTCCTAGAAGTCATTCTCTGGTTGGCCTAAATTGAGGTGCCCAGCCCCTAAGCCAACAAAGTGACCTTGGGAATGACTTTTACTGATTTGGCTTAGTCCTGTATCCATTTCTCAGTCAGGCAGGTGGGAGTCGAGCCTGGCCCAAACCTCTTGGACTGGCAAATGGGAAAGAGTTGGTTCTTTACAGCAAAGTGGGATGCTGTAACTTGAATAAAAGAGCGTGAAAAACACAACAACAAAAATAACTCACATTCAACTGGCTTATATTGACTGCAACTCCAAATTACAATTTCCAGCCATCCAACATAGCTGAGAATACCCTTTCTGGTCTGCAAACTTGTAAAACTAAGCCACATATGAAACATAAATCTAGTGAGAGATTGGTCTTAGATTCATGTTCCTGATTGCCTAGGTTTTTGTTCTTAGAGGCAGTCTCTGCAACATAGAAACACATCACTGGGAGGCATTTAAACTGGGGGAGGACAGGGTGAACAACAGAATATAACAATCTCACAAATGCACAGTAACTGCATAGTGAACAGTTTTAATCTCTTAGTGATCACAGTTTTTCTTGAGAATAGAACCAGCAGCGATTCAGTGGAATCCTGCTTTCCAGCAGACAGCATACACACATGTATGCATTGATGCTTCGTCCGTTTCATCAATTAATGTCTTAGTCAATTTGGACTGGTACAACAACAATGTCATAGACTGGGTGGCTCAAATAACAGAAAGTTATTCTTAACAATTCTAGAGTTCCAGGAAGTCCAAAATCAAGGCGCCAACTGATAGAGTTTCTGGGATGCTCCTCACAGTTCCTTACATGGCAGGGAGGGGTCGCCTCTCTTATGCCTCTTCTTCTAAGGGCACTAATCCCATTCAGGAAGATTCCATTATCATGATCCAATTTTCTCCCAAGAACTCACCTCCAAATACCACTCCACCGGGAATTAGGGCTTCAGTATACGAATCTGGGGGAACACTCAGTGCATAGCTCTCAGCAAACTTTTATCAAATTTCTACCTAATTCTAGAAGATGGTGATGTAGAGTGAGAGAAAAGGAAGAACAATAAAACTGTTTACCCATTCTAAAGTGACTTGCCATCATGGGGAGATGTATATAGAAACAACCAAATGCGATATGAAGCTGGATGTAATTCAGTTTGAAATAGAGATGCTATAGGAATATGTTGATTCTGACTCAATAAATCAGAAAAGACTACATAGAGGAAGAAGCATTTAAAAATGTGCTTTGAAGGAGGAGGAAACTTCAAATAAGAGTTCTAGGACCAGCCACAATGGAAGAGGCAGCATAGCCCCAACTGTGCAGAGAGAGTCCCAGGCTCAAATCTCAGGTTGACCCAAACATTCCCGGCACTCCCACACACACCTGTGATCCTGGCTGGCTGGGATGGTGAAGGGACAATAGCCTGCATTGGAGAGAACCTGTTGAGTATACCTGTCTTTCTCTCTCAAAAGAAGTAAATAGAATTTTTTTTTAAGAAAAGAGTTCTAAGCTATTTTTTAAGAAAGAGTTCTAAGCAGACGCTGTAATTGTTTGTGCCATATAGTTTTGACTCAAGCACTGACAAATTAAAAATATCATTTGACTTCCATTTCTTTCCCACAAGATTCGTTGAACATTTGCAAAGTGCTAAGTATGAATAAGCTTAATTCCTGATCTTAAGGCATTTAACAGTGGAATCGAGTGGGCCAACATGCACACAGGTCATTCTGGTGGTATATAAATTTCAGGATGAGGGAATGTGCAAGGTTAGCATGTCTTCTAACTCAGTAATTCCCAACCGTTTTGACACCAAGGACCAGTTTTGTGGAAGACAGTTTTTCTATGGACAGGGGCAACGGGATGTTTTGGGGAAGATTAAAGCACAGAATACTTATTATACACCTTGTTGCTATTATTTTTACATTGTAATATATAATGAAATAATTACCTAATGCACGATAATGTAGAATGAGTGGGAGCCCTGAGCTTGTTTTCCTACAACTAGATGGTCCCATGAGGGGCTCCTACAGGAACCTAAGGCTGCTGCCAGTCTGACAGGAGGTGGAGCTCAGGTGGTAATGTAAGATGGGGAGAGGCTGTAAATACTGATGAACCTTTGTTCTCTTGCCCAGCACTCACCTCCTGCTTTGTGGTCCAGTTCCTCACAGGCTGTGGACCAGTGGTAGTCCCCAGAGATTGGAGACCCCTGCTCTAACTGGTCACTTGCAATTCATCTAAGTGTCTGTTTTCTTGGTGAGGACCAGAAAACAACACCAACATCTCCAAGGTAACAGTTCCCCTCTGTGGAAGTGGAGAGGATGGGCAGGGTCAGAAAACTTATCAGCTCAAGCATTGCCACAGTCTATGTTTGCTTTAGTAAACACTGAGGCAACAGAATCTTGTGGTCAGGTATTGGATTACTTCCTCTTTTGTGTTTTTGCAAAACATTTAACAGAGCCAGTTTCATCAGGATAAGGGTAAACATCTTTGGTTTTGTTTATTTTCTTTTTTTAAAAAACTTTCATTTATTTTTCAGAATTATAGGTATATTGAAGATTAGGAGACAGTAAATTTGAAGGAAATTAATCCATTAATTACTCATTACTATTTTAATAGCAACTTAAAATAATAAAATATGTAAAAGTCAAAGATTTGGAAGAAGACCAAGAATTGTATGTGAGACCTGCCACATTGCCAGTATGTTTGGGAATTAGATATTTCTCTGATTCGCCTTTCTTTGCATGCAAATAGAAATTAAAAGCTATTTCCCAGAGTTGTAAGGAAGATTAAGTTAGATATAACACTCTTAGATGTGTTGCAAACCACAATTAATATATAAAAGTCAGGTATTTCCTAGTATTCCTTCTGCACCTTTTTTCAGAACCCATCTATCTAGTGATTGTAATCTCTGAGGATAGTCTGAGTTGCACTGAGTCCATGAAAACACATTTTCTAAAGATGTATTTGCATCCAGCCCTGTATTTGCTTCTGAGAATTACGGAGATGAACAAAACACTGTTCTAGCTGCCCAGAATATAAGATCTTACTAAGACTTTATCATATAGTTTTCAGTGGCTAATCAGTCTGTCTTAATCCTCATATTTTGTTCTCCCCATTTCTTACTCTCTCTCCATCTCTGTCCCTGTCTCTTTACCTTTAAAAAAAAAAAGAAATTACTGGCACCAGCAGTTGGTGTAATGGCTATGTCACTGGACTCCCACATAGTCGACCGCGGTTCGAGTGCCGGACCGGTGACTTAAACTCACGCCGGGCGCATGTGTGTGTGTCCAAAATCCCAAGAGGAGAATGGAGGAGAAGGGATTGTGGCGTAGCCATACCCCCCAGGGGGTGATCTCTCACTTTCTGTCTCTCTGTCTCTCTCTGTCTTTCTGGCGAGCACAGACACCCTATAGCAAAAACCTCTCAAAAAAAAAAAAAAAAGAAATTACTGAAATTTGAGTATGAACCTTGAACAAACAGTAAGAATATATGTATAATATTTTGTTGAGACAGAAAATCTAGTTGCAGGAAAGATTGTCTAAATCTTTTTTTGAAAGAATTATTTTATTTAACTTTATTAATTAATTAATTTTAATTTAACCAGAGAGGGGCAGAGCAAGAGAGAGAGAGAAAGAGAGGGAAAGTGAGAAAGCAAGTCGCCAGTTCCAGGGCTTGAATCACAGTCAGCCATGTGGGAGACCAGCGCCCTTAATCACCATGAAACCTGCCGGCCCCCAAGATTACCTAAATCTTAAAAAGACATTCATAATAACGGAAAGTTGAGGACATTACTTATAAGAAAACCAAGTCTAAAGCTAAATGATGAAAGTACTGCAATACATTTAACTAAGCAAAACTCTAAAAATCAGAAGAAACTATTAAAGATTCTCTCTCTATGGACATGAGATACTCCAGTGTTATTACAAAAGAGCTTAAGTGAATCCGTTTAAGTAAGTAATCAAAATATATCCTGTTTACCATTTTTCTGATTTCTTTGTCTTTTTTTATATCATTCACACCTGAGTTATTATCATAGTCTTCAAATATTTATATGTATAGTTTCCTTTCTACCACACATTATCTATAGCCAAGATAACCCGTTAATGGCATTCTGATCTCACAGTCTGATCACAACTCAAATTGCCAACATAATCTAGTTCCCATAAAACCAAACAGTTTGAAAGCTTTTTAAAGACTGTGTCCATGAATTATTCATATGGCACATGACAGACACCCAAGAAGTGTGGGTCCTGATAAATTCAAGGTACCAGAAATTAAAACAGAGAAATAGGTGTGTCTCTAAATAATTATAGATGTGGATATCGGCGCAGAGAGCTGACCTGAATCAAATAGACAAAAAGTTGTTGACTCTGTTTTTGATAGCATGTAAAGCCAAAGGGATGCCAGCTTGGTATCCTAGAGATTATGACAATTCTAGCTTTCAGAGTATCTTTCTGTTTCTATAAGCAGAAAGTAGATTGATGAAGTTGTTCAGCTTTCAAAGAAGATAAGAGATAGCCAACAAGAGGAATGGAAAAGGAATGCTTTTATTTTTACCCTCTAGAGCATAGGGTCAAGCTCCAAACAATTACCTGGGTTGCTACATCCGAGAAACAGACTCAGTGCTGTCTCAGGGACATTCTCTATTCCCAGGATGTAAGGCTCTTGTACCATCCACACTGGACGTCAGAATGTCCACGGGATAGCCATTGTCGTGTGTCTCCCATCACTCCCCGCCTCTTGATGGAGAGTTTTGGTGGAAGTTTCTGTCTTTCTCCCAGTATTGAATGCTGGGAGTAGGAGGCAAGATGATGCAGTCTCCATATCAAGAGGAATGACCTTGATGTAGAGACCATTATGAGATCCTGGACTTAAAGTCTGTTGCCATCATTCAATCAAATTCAGAGGTGTTCTCTATGGAGAGGAAGTGAATATAGAATTTTGGAGAGTGAAAGAGTAGAATACAAGTATTTGACCAAGGTAGAGGACTGTAGTAGATGACATAATTGTTCCCAATTATCCCCCTTTCTCCCTATACACATCTTCCATTTGTCCTCACCCACTTCCCTGTGACTTGTGGTGTTTCCTTCAGAAAATCATACTTCCCTGCCACATTGCATTGAGTTTGGTCATGCAACATGACAATTTCAGATGCCAGGGTTGAAAAGAAGCTTTAAAAGTCAGGACGTGCTTCTGCCAGCTCTGTTGTTCTTTCCCCTCTGCATCAGGAATAGAATGACCCCCACAGGGCCTGATCCCAGTCTGACTCCTGTAATGATGGCTCAAGAGCAAGCTACTACCAAGCAACAGCCAACATAGTTGTAAGCCAACTAACAAAATGTGTTAGATTCAAGGAGAAGAGAAGAACCCTTGGAATAATGTATAATGTGCAAAGGTTTAAATAGAATTGAACCTTAAACAATTACAGACATTGGTATGAAAGTCCAATTTGAGTGTTTCTTATAAGAGGATGCTGAAACTAAAGTCACAGTTGGTTGGGATCAGAAAATGGACACAAATTAGGGAGAGAAAGGTATACTGGAACCTGCAAAGAACTAGCAGGAACATACATCTGCCTATCACTAGAAGTCTCTTTGGCCTCTTCCCATCTCTAAGCCTCCACTCTCATTGCTGGGGATGCTTTGAAGAGAAACTGGTATTCTTACTGCAGGATTTAAGAACTGAAGGAAATAATCCCTCAGAGATGGAAACTTTCGGCTTCATCCACACAGAGAGCCTGCAGATCTGTGAAAATGTGCTCAAGTGGCAGCAAAATATTACCCAAATAGACACTTCAGGAATAAACACAGCTCCTGCTCCACTTCCACCTTCCAAATCTTGTACAAGTTGTTCTTATGGCCCATCTTAAGCAGGAAAGGAATTCTGGGAAATGTAGTTAAACTGAACCAAGCTGTCACACTACAAAGCCACCATGTTGGGGGAAAAAAAGGAATTTATTGCTATCTGATTTTGAGGTTGAGTTTTACTATGACATAGTTGTTGGGATAAAATGACTAGCCTACAATTCCTTCTAGATTGTAAACCTTCCAGGATTTGGGCTATGTATCTCCTTCCTGCCCTGATAAGATTCTATGCTGTACGTGGCAAGAAGCCCAGCTTGACTCAGATGACAGAAAATACTATTCTTTTATTATTAACTGTGCAGGAGACTATGTAATAATCATAGAAACCATAATAGCAAACTAGAAAAGTATAGTCATTATTTCCCCAAATCTCCCAGGATAGTAGGAAAGACTAACATCAATAAAAACTTGGTTCACTAACTGCCATTGTGATATATTCTCCAGAGAAAAAGTATAGAGTGCTGTGAGGCTTCTCACCCTGTCTATGAAGGCCAAAGAGATTCCTCGGGCTTCAAGGAAAGAGCTCTTTGGGAAAGAAATGGGCTTCAGTGGAAACAAGTGCGAGCAAACTTGAGAAACAACCAACTCAGTATGGTTGAGTTCTAAAATAAATATGAGATGTGCTGAGAGAAAGGTAAGGCTAGAAAATAGGCACCACCTGATCCCGCAAGGCCTGGTAGAACATGAAGAAGAGTCTGACTTTATATGAGAAAGAACTTGGCAAGCACTAAAAGGATTTAATCAGAGGAGTGGCATAATCAGGCACTCAAACTGAAGAGATCACTCTGACTGTGGCTTGAAGAATGTTTTGGAGAGAGGCCAGGTGACAGAATATTGGTACAGAAATCCAGGCAACATAAAATGGTCACTGGAATCACAGAAGATACAGGGATGGAGACAGTGTTGTACTCAAGATCTATGTAGGTAGTGGTAGTGATTTCTCCCAATTCTCTCAGATGAACCATTAGACAAGAACATAATGCCATCTAATGAGACACAAAATACTAGAGTAAGATGAGTCTTGTTTAGGAAGGGAGATCTAAGAAAATGAGGGATTTAAACATGTATGCAGTTATGTTTGTTTACTGACATATGTCCAGTGGTTGAGAAACAGTAAAGAAACGAGTGGGTCTGAAGAGAAAACAAATGAGGAACCATGGGGTTGGAACTTCAGCTCTGGTCCTGGCAATATTGAGAGACTTATGCCAACTTTCTATACCTCCATTTCACATGCAGATGAAAACTACAATTCTTTTCAAGGACTGTGTAAGGTTTCAACAAGATAATGCCTGGTTCATAGGAAATACTCAAACATGTTGGACATGGTCATTATTGTTTAGAACACACACTTGGAAGCAATCCTGCCATGGTTTAAATCCTAGCTCTACCAGCTCACCATTTACTGGCTATGTGACTTCAGATAGGTATTTAACTTTCCATGCCTCAGTTTCTTCACTTATAAATTGGAGATAATAATAGAGCCTCTCTTATGTGGTTGAAATGAAGATTAATATGCTGATATATGGAAGAGACTTATAAGAGTTCCTGACACACAGTGAGGACTACATAAAGTTAGAAATTATTTTGGTCATTAATGAGGTGCTAGTACATACCAGTTTTTGAAGAAGTAAACCAAAGTGTTTCTTGATATGAGCCTTTTGAGGAATAAGGGTGTGTGGGTACAGGCAGAGCAGAGGATCTTGAAGAAGTCAGAAGAATTTTCTTTTTTGTCTACAAGAGATTAGACAAGACTTGAAGAAGAATGAGGAACAAGAATAATACAAGGAAGAGGAAGAAGATGAGAGCTATGAATACAAGAAAGAGGGTACCAGACTCCTAGAATAGCTGTAGAACAGAATGACTATTTGGTAGATCTAGGCAGATGTGACCAGAAGCATCCTCAAATAAATGTGTTTACTTTCTACAGGAGACATTCAAACAGCAGAGAGCACTGACCAAGTGGTCAGGAATGACAGATGACCTAAGAAGTGATATTTGATATATGTATTATGTCATATGTTGATATATGTATTAGTTATCTATTGCTGTGTAACAAATTATCCCAAAACTTGGTGTCTTGAAAACACTATTTATAATTTCAGTTTTCATAGACCAAGAACCTGGGCAGGACTAAGCTGTCCCCTGCTTTTGAGTATTTAAAAAGCTGATATAAAGGTGTTGTCTGAGGCTGTTGTCTTCTCAAGGCTCAACAAGAGTAGAATCTGCTTCCAAACTCACACAGGCAAACTTGTTCATTCAAACTCTTGTTGGATCAGTGGCTATTGGGCTGAGGGCCTCAGTTCCTTATTTGTTGAGTATTTTTGAGATGACCTTTGGTTCCTTGTCATGTGGGTTGTGGCACTTGCTGGTTGTGGTTGTGGTTGTGGTTGTGCCAATGGCAGCTTGTTTCATGAAAGAGGGCAAGCCAAGAAGGTAAGAAAGAGACCAGCAAGACAGAAGCCTAACCACAGTGGAGTCAGCCCATCACTTTTTTTCTTAATTTGCTAGAGGGTGTGTGCACTCACCAGAGAGAGGAAGAAAGAAAGAGGGAGAACCCCATGAGGAATGGTCATGCTGCAATCCTTTCTCCATTTCTCCCTCTTTTCAGGATTTTGGGCATGCACATTTGCCTAGTGTGTTTCTCAAGCTGCCAGATCCAGGACTTAAATTGTGCAATTGACCATGTGTGATCCAGCTGCCTCAACTACCACACCACCATCTGTTCCAACAACCCATCACTTATGCTTTACTCTATTCACAATAAGCAAGCCCACACTTGAGAGAATGAAATTAGATAAGAGCATGTCGTCCAGGAGACAGGGAACCTTGAAATTAGATGGACCCTTTGATGGCTTCTGAGAAAGGCATGTCTTACAGAAGGTCCTGCCTTGTGGCATCATCTCAGGAAGAAGGAAAATGTCAAGAAAGGATAAGAATTACTTTTCTGCCACCCTGATTAACTGGGGCCTCAGAAGAGAAGTTGAATTAAATAAAACAAATAAAAACTTCATTATTTCTGATTTCTCTTATCTCACTTAATTCTCCAAGTCATCCTGTAAAGTATATACTATTATATTTAAAATTGCAAAAATTTCAACTCAAAGAGGTTAACTAAAACACCTGATGTTACGCAGTTCGTATGACAGGTGGTTTGAATCCAAGTCTCTGTGTGGCCAGCCCAGAAGTGCATTGGTTAAGTGTGGTGCATAGGGAACTGGATTCCATGTGGCCAATTGAGGTTCAAGTCCTGGCCCAGCAGCCTGAGGCACATGCCAGGTGGGTGTGCATGCATGCCCCAAATCCTGATGGAAAGGAGAAATGGTGAAGGAAAAAAAGATTGCAGCATGACCAAACTCCACAGAGGTTGCCTCTCTCTTCTCTCTCTCTGGTGAGCATACATTCACAAAATACTGACTCTCAGTCTGTGTGATTCCAAAAGCCACATTGTTTTCATTACTCAATGCTGTATTCATGTTGCTGGAATATATATTTCTTTTATTTGGTGTAGGGACCCACCCACAGGATCAAGGTTTTGAACTCTACTAAAATATAAGTATAAAATGTAAAATGATACCCACAGAGTTTTTAGGAAACCCAGTGTTTGGAACATATTGTGGAACCTGACTTATTGTCCCTACAGAAATTTTCATAAGATCAAGTTCTTAGTATTTAATAGTATTCTGAGCTTATAGCGTCAGTGCATTATCCTCAATAAACATAAGTGATTTGGACAAAGAGCACTACTACACACTGCTCCTAACTGAATGTGACTGAAGATGAAGAGCAAGAAGTGTTGCATAGCTCAAAGTCTGTCTTGTGTTTTTGCAGCTTGGGACGGGCTAGCTCAGAAAAGCATCTCCCTAGTGATCACGGTGTATCCGGCAGCTGAACTCAGGGGCTGCACATTCCCTGGAGGTGGTCCAGGAGCCTATGTTAAATATTCACCACACTTCTCCGTGTGAATACCACTGATGTGAGCCTGACAGGAAGCGTGACCTCATTCTGGGGCTCTGCCTCTGGTTACGCAGGCTGCTTTTGAAAAAAAACAAGAGGGTGTAAAGATGACTTTCCCAAGAACTACACACTCTTCTATTCTAGGAAACAGACAAAGGAACAAGAGGCCGCAGAAGAAAAAACTTCTCTGCAAAAGCCTGCACTTGGCAATGTGTGTGCGCATCTATTAGAGGAAAGGAGGATGGAATTCCCTTTATTAAGAGACTTCTGCACCTGTTGACATCCTGACATCTGAAGAACTGCTCAGTCCTCGATTTCTCGGCTTTCCGCCACAGGAAACTTCACATTTCAGTAATTATTTTGTCATTTATCAATTGGAAGAAGAGACTAGGAAATCCCTTGGGAAGGAACATGTTTGGGCAAATTATTTTTCAGAACAGATGTGTTGCTTTGATGGAAATGGTAGAGTCTGTTTCTTAAAAAGTTTCAGAGCTGTAACTGAAGGCTTTTTCACTGTTACTGGTTCTCAATTAATTGTCAGTGTACCGGCTGTAAATTGCTGCAAGAATTTATAAGATGCGGTTGTAAGACTTTATTTTCTGCTGCAGAATTTGTTGGCTTAAAATTATTATTACTACTTGGGAAATATTAACGTAGGGAAATTTGGGCTGTACATATTCATATTATAATAATAAAAAATCAAGGGCATGTGACATACTGATGTATTATATTGCAGATCATGTTATTTTACGTTCCAAACAAACAAAATCTATGAATGTATGTATTGATTTAGAGATATTCCAAGAAATGCCAACAAGTTCTCCTGGAAAATTTGAAACTATTTTCTAACAGGTTTTGTATATACTTTATTCAGGTAATTAATTCAAAGATATGGAATTAACCTGATGGGCTTCTTATGTCTTGGGTACATAGACAATTCATTATTAGTTATCATGTGTTTTCAAATGTGAGTTAGAGGTGGGGAATCAAAACAGAACTTAGCTCCACTTTATAAAACTTGTAGGATAAAGTTATATACAAAGTTCTGTAGTCAACAGGAGTCAGAGCTCTGTGATGTGTGGTAAATGATCAAGTTTTCATAGTTTACACATTTTGATATGTGTCTTCTTTGTCGTTGAGAAAGTAAATTATATATTCATGGAAACTGAGTTTTGAGATCTGCCCAGGAGCACACTATTTTTAGGGCAATGCTATTTATACTGTTTGAGAATGTCCAGGCTGATAACAACTACAAAAAGCACTGGCCCTTCTGTGACAACTTGTAGATAGATGGTTCAAGTTGTTGAGCAAAAGACAGATACCAATCCCCAGACAGTGTTCAAAACTTGGTAATGAGGTTAACTTGTGCAGGATAATGAAAATACAGATCAGTTTTTTTTTTTTTTTTTTTTTTTTTTTTTTTTTTAGATTCTAGAATCCATCATTTTTCAGATTTTTTTACTCAAATAACTCACTTTCATTACTTTATTTGGATTACAAGTCCACTTTATACGTCCAGGTTTTCAAACGAAAATGTTGTTCTTGTTTACAGAAAAAGATGATTTAGATGCACAAGTGAGACAATGAAAAATGCAATGCAAAACCATAGAGACAGACAGCCTTCATGCAGTCCTTCAGTCTGGCCAACACCCGTAGTGCAGTCCTTCAGTCTGGCCTTCTGCTTTTAATCCTGTATCTCTGTATTATCTCAGTGGAAAAAAATCTGACTAGTGCAATTAGTAGATGCCATCTGTTTTGGCATAATTTTTTTTCTATTTTTAATATATAGTCTACCTTTTTTTAACATCTTTTGCAGAAAATCTGTGAAGTTTGAACAAGTGGCCTTCCCAAGATGTACCGAATATCTCAACTGATGTCAACACCAGTAGCAAGTAAATGTAGCAGAACTGCTATATGCAATTATCTTTTGAACGATTAGACTCCGTTTAGCAATTTCCTTGCTTTGATTTTGCTGATACTCAGACCATTAACCATCTGTCAGTAGCTTGTGCTTCCTAAATGCCAGTGTTCACGTTGGCAATGATTTTGACTTGATTTCTTTCCTTGAGAGAAATGTGGTATTTTTCTTTTTAGTAGGGAAAAAAAATCACCGTTTTTTTTAGATGCCTGTGCATAAATGTGAAAGGAGATTGTTTATCAGCTACTATTAAGATGCAAAACTGTTTGTCTATAAAAAAAAATGCTGAATGCTTTTGATAGCTACTTGCAGAAAATAAGGGCGTTGTTAAAACGGTAGTGGTTTCAAGTTTCTTCCTTCCTCTTGTTATTTTCTCCCAAAACCCCACTTCTAACCCTCCCTCACACACCCACATTTTCTCCTTACAAATCAACCAGCCCAATCTGAAAGTCTAAATTTCTTTCTTTGTTTCGGATACTGTCAGCTATGAAATTAAGTTTCATGGAGCCTATTAGAAGTATTAAAACCATCACTACACACTATAAAATTCTTTTTTAGAGTTTAGAACGTTAATCAGTTGCAACTTTCCCCAAGTAAAGTCTGTTGTCACACCATTGGTTAAACTGGAATGAAAGAATGAATGGGTAATTTCTTTTTTTATAATAAAAACTACTCACAGGCTTCACACGTTGGAACACAATACACAAAACAAAGCATAGTCCTACCCCCACTAATGTCTTTTGTTCACTCTTTTACAGTAGAAGTGACTTAAAATGCACTAATGAGGGAGAATCTAGGCTGATGACTGAAGCTCTCAGAATACTCAGTAAGCTACAATAACCAATGCATTGGGTAATTGATTTGGGTCTTCTCCAGTTTCATATAAGACATTTTCTTCCTTCTTTTCATGAGCTCAGTTTGATACTAACGATGTATTTATTATTGCTTCATCCTGCACTAAGGAACTTCTAAAGGAGTGTTCTGTACAAGAAGGGACGGGAGATAGAAACCTCTAGATTATTTCTTACTTCCCATGGAGACCTGGCGACAAGTCGTGTTAGACTGATTCTCTGAATGGCTATCCTGGATGGAGTCATTATGCTGAGGCTGGGACATTAACTGTTCACAGCTTCTTACATGCTTCCACCATTTGCAATCACACACATTGATGTGGTGTGATAAATTTTAACTTTTTTCTTATTTGCTTGTGCAGGTTCTTCTAGGTTGGAGAAAGAATATGCTGGAGAGCTGTCACCCACATGCATTTTCCCAAGGTATTCCATGGGATGTTTCTCAAATTTTCTTCCTGTATGCCTTATTATAAGCAATATTTTAAAATATGATTTTAGTTATCATCCATGTTTGGTTATATATGGTTATAGATTTTCAGCCCTATGCACATACAAAACAAAAGCTTGACTCATCTAATAGTGAATTGTTTTCTTTTTGATGTGAGTACATGGACAGGTATATATCCTTTCTTTGTCTGGTGAGTGAAAAACTTTTGAATACTGATGAATGGTTACTTTTTATCACATTGATGTTCTCTTTAATATGCTTTATCATCCCATTGTATAAGAGCAACAAGATTCTACACCAATGCACAAGATAACCAAATTTCATGCTCTGCTAAAACATGTATGTTTAACATTTTGTTCAGGTACTAAAATGGCATCTCTTTTCCTTCCTTCCTTTTTTTTCTGACTCTGTTTTATTGATTTCTTTTTTAAAAATTTTTAAATGAATACTATTAATTTAATTTATTTTATTTTAATTTCTTTCAGACATTCAATCACTGTATATCACTTAGCTTGTAAAGTGAATTTTTCAACATGAATACATTTCACACCAGTCCAGTTGGGGATACTATACACATTATCATGAACAGATAATAATCCATTTCAATGTCCCATAAATGTCTTGCCTCTCTGTTTTTCTCCTTAATGTCTTTCTTCAGACTCTCCCTCTTCACCTACACTTTTTCCACACTGTGTCCAGTATCTATAACCATTTTCCATGTTTCTATATACCCTAATCTTTCAGTTTCTTCCATAGAGTGCAGACAGTCAGTATGTAAAAGGAGACATATGAGGTCTCTTCTTCATAGGCTGGCTTGCTTCACTCAACAGTAAATCTTCCATATTTATCCACTTTCTAACAAAAACCAGGATCTTATTTTTTTTAATGTCTGAATAATATTCCATAGTGTATGTGTGCCACACTTTCTCAATCCATTCTTCTGTTTGTGGGCATTTGGGTTGGTTCTATGTCTTAGCAATTGTGAATAATGCAGCAATAAGCATAGATGTGCAAGCACTTTTCCAACTAAGCATTCTCCTGTCCTTTGGGTAGATACTCAAGGGTGGGATTGCTGGATAAATGGTAGTTCTACTTGTAGATGTTTGAGGAACCTCCATATTGTTCTCCACAGTGGCTGAACCAGTTTACATTCCCACCAACAGTGTAGGAGAGTTTCCTTTTCACCATGTCCCCACCAACACTTATCACTTTTTATATTTTTAAACTTTGCCATTCTGACACGGGTTAGGTGGTATCTCATTGTGGTTTTGATCTTCATCTCCCTTATGATGAGGAATGTGGAGCATTTTTACATATGCTTTTTGGTTATTCATATGTCTTCCTTAGAGTTGTTTTTTCAAGTCAATTTCCCATATTTTAACTGGGTTCATCTTTTTTCAGGTAAGCCAGTTGAATTTCCTATGTATTCTTATCTGAAGCATAGTTTACAAAAATATTCTCCCCTTCCTACAGTTGTCAATTAACACTAAGTACTGTGTCTTTTTCTGTGCAGAAATTTATTAATCTGATTTAATCCCACTTGTCTTATTTTGGGGATTGTGTACTGTACTTTGGTGGTCTTTTTTAAGAGGTCTTTGCCTACCCCAATGTCTCCCAGAGTTTTCCCAGTGTTTTTCACCAGTAGTTTTATAGTTTGAGGTCTTAGGTTTAGATATTTGATCCATTTTGAGTTGATTTTTGTCAATGGTGAGAGGTAAGGGTTCAGATTCATCTTTCTGCAGATGGATACCCTGTTTTTCCTACATCGTTTGCTAAAGAAGTTTTCCATTTCTCACTGGACTGACTGGTGCCCTTTGTCAAAAATCTGCTGGCTGTATATTTTGGGGTTTATTCTGGGGGTTTTGTTTATTTCTTATGCCATCGGTTGAATTTTTCTATCACTACGATAGGGATATAGCAATTGGAGGGTTGTTCAAACTAAGGAGGTTTAAGGGATTATGAGCTTCCAACATCCAAGAAAGGCTATGTTGTGATTTTTCCATCCAAGAAAATGAATTAATGTCAAAAGTGAAGTTTCATCATATAGTAAAGATACTGATTAGCCTGTGTTTCCACCAAAGAAAGAAGCACTAGACGTTCTATGTTTCAACGCTCTCACAGGCAATGAAATGAAACCCAGAAAGTTAAGAGTGGCATCCATAGTGGTTGCAGAAGTAATTGATGGCCATTAATGCAAACAGATTGCTTTCCTTCACAGCGACTAGATATCTGGTATTCATGTGACTGTATGTACTTGATAGAGATCTAAAGAACTTTCCTTTTTCCTTTTCTAGTTTTGCTTGTGATTTCCTGGATGGTGACAATTCCTTTGAATGCTGCTCCATAAATCCTCTGACAGGCTCCTACTACACCTGTCGTCGAAGTCCCAGGCTCCTTGCCAATGGCTACTACATTTGGACAGAAGACAGTTTTCTCTGTGACAAAGATGGCAACATAACTCTGAACCCATCCCAGACTAGTGTTATGTACAAAGAGAACTTAGTTAGGTAAGTAGAGGATATTATATCAAGGAATCTAAACTCTAACTCACCAATAATTATTCATACATCCATTATCTATTCAATAATCACTTATAAAGAGCCCATTATTGCTCCAGACTATGGAAACCAAGGGGCAGTAAAGAGTAGGGATAACTGACCTGAAAACAAACAAAAATATTGAAGGATATAAGTGCTGTACTAAAAATCTGTGTGGGTTACAGTAGAGTGGAAAAGGAAGAGAGGCCTATTCTACTTGAGGAACAGGTAAAATTTTACTTCCCAGAGATAATGACAATTGATTTGAGTCTTGAAAGATTTAAAATATTTTATTTTATTTATTTATTTATTCTTTTGGAGAGGTTTTTTTTTTTTTTGCTATAGGGCGTGTGTGCTCACCAGACAGACAGAGAGACAGAGAGACAGAAAGCAGGAAATCACCCCCCGGGGGGATGGCCACACCGCAATCCCTTCTCCTCCATTCTCCTCTCGGGATCTTGGGCATGCACACACACGTGCCCGGCATGAGTTTTTTAAGCCGCCGGGTCCGGGACCCAAACTGCAGTCGACTACGTGGGAGTCCAGTGACATAGCTATTACGCTAACTGCTGGTCCCAAGATTTAAAATGTTAGCTAAAATAAAAGTAGAAAAAGGAAATTCAAAGGACAAAACAAGCATAGGTTTCTGAGAGACTCTGAAACAACTTGGGAATTAAAAAGTAGTTTGATCATGGTATAATTTAGGATAGGAAAGGAGACAACACAGAGTCAAGAGCCAGATTGGGGGTATTAAGTTTCATTGTAAGAAGTCTGGGCTCTGACCTGTGGATAAAGAGGAACCATTGTCAACTTATCAGATTTATTATTAGAAAAGTAATAGTGATTGCAGTCAGACAATGGCTTGTTGGGAGTGTGGACATGTGGATATAAAATGAGTAGAATAAGAAAAATTGAAGAAGGCAGGGTATCCCCGGGATTGAAGGAAAGTTGTAGTGGCAAGGATAAAAGAGTAGGGGTGGGGAATTAGTCAAAGGGGTGGTGAAGAGATAGGACTTGGTCACTAACTGGATGTGGAAATCCCAGCAAATGAAGGGTACACACTTAGTAGGACTCTGGCTTTGTCAACAGAATGTATAGTAGAAAAATTTACCAAGATTAGACATAAAGGGGAAATATGTTTACAAGAAGATGAATTTACTTTGAATCAGTGAATTTGAGCAATAATATCCATTTTCTTTTACTTCAAAACTATTCATATATGACTATATCAGTCAGCTATTTCCACAATAATGATGTTTAACAAATAATTACAAAATTTTAGTAATATAAAACAAGGAGTACACACGTTTGGAAGTTAGTTAGAGCAGGCTGTCCCAGTCTGAACTAGGTTGAGATTGGCTTCAGGTTGGGATTAAGTCTGCTTCACATGTCAGTCCAGGGGACTACATGAGGAACATTCATCCCAGTTTAATTGCATAAATGCAAGACCTGACAGCAAGCACATTTCAAGCTCCTGTGCATATTAAATCACTAACATCCCATTGACCAATGCAATCTATATGAGCAAACTGGAGTAAGGGTCAGGAAAATACACTCTCCCCCTACTGAAGGGGGGGGAAGTGAGGATATGCAAATTGGATGAGCAATATTGCAATTTGCCACATTGGAGATCCCCAGACTTACATTGCTAACTTAATTCTGTTTTTTGAGTCAGACCATCTCTCTAATAATCTTTCAGGCAGCTTTAACTTTTCTACAGGCATCCTAAAGCCAATATATCTAAAATAGAATTAATCATCTTTATGTTAAACATGTTCTCATGTTTTTTTATTTCAGTGTAAAAGAGTATCATTCACCCCCTCTTTGGAGTCACTCCAGACTTAACCTTTTTATTTACACCCATTTTTGTTTTAGTCAATGGTCTTTGGATTATTCAGATAAGATCTACAGGTGATAACCTATAGAGGAAAAAATGTATTGAGTCAAACAAAACCAAATTTTATTTTTAGCTCATGTAATGCTCCAAGTTAGCTAGTTATCCATCTCCAAGTAAGGATTCAGAGATCCAGGCTCCTTTCAATCCTACTATTCTTCCAGCCATGAGAGCCTTGTTAGAGGAGGCTCTGCCATGGTAAAGTTGCCTGGAACCAACTGATGGAGGTTGGTTCCATTACACTACAACCATAATTGCCAAAGTCTGTTAAATAGATAAATAAAATAAATGTTATTGATTGATCATTTACTGTGTACTAGGTACTACCCCAGTTGTTCTACACATACAGTCTAACTTGATTGATAAATCCTGTTTTGAAATCTTTTGACATAGATTCTCATTTAACAAAGGGGAAACTTAAGTTCATACAGGTTAAGTAACTTTCCCAGACTCACAGAGCTATTGTGTGAAATCAGGATTCTAATTCAGGTCATCTGACCTTAAGAGAACAAGTTTCTAATCACCTCTTTAAACTTTATTCCACCTTGTATAGATATCCTTAATGTTAGAGATAACACTTTAACCATAAATTTGTTTTCAGATTTGATCCCTTCTCCTCCACTGCCCAACTCACAATAAGTACTTAATAAAGGTTATTGGGTGATTTAATTAATATAAGAATAAATAAATAGAAAATGTTTAATTTTTTATTCAAATTAAGATGTTCTCATTAGAACTATAAGAACCTTTATAATTTGACTAATTTTTAGAAGAAATTGCCTTATCATGAACTACATCATTTTCCTCTACTTGCCTTTACCGGAAATGAATGACATATAGAATTAAAATAAAGCAAAAAGTCTCAGGTATAGCCCTATGCATATTTTGTTCTAGACTTTGTTTGGTTCTGAGTGACTGTGCTGTGCCATTTAACAGCACCTCTGGCCTATGCCTATGAGATGCCAGTAACAATTTTCCCTTGGTGTCACACTGAAGAATAAATCTCCAGAAATTGCCAAATGTTCCCAAAACAAAGCCAACATCACCCTGTATAAAGAATGCAGAAGGCTTTTCTGTAATTGATCTTAAACACGAAAGGCAAACACAACTTAAAAAGTATCTTCTGAAAGCAGCTGTAGATGCCCCTGTAGAGAACAGGACACGTGATAGGAATTTTTTCTATTTTCCTTTTGCCTGGTAGGTTTTGGTGCAGGTCTTCTACATTCCTCACCTTACAACATGTTTAGCACATCACAGCCAGACATACAAATTAAAGTAAGTCTACTGTGTACTTTGGATAGCCTCTCTACCCTCGAGATTGCCCTCCAAGCCATCCTCTGTGGCCAGAAACCTTTCAAAATGCAGACCAAATTGCATCACCACATCCGCCTTCCCCTTGGCACGCATCAGCACTTTCCCTTTGTCTGGTGTTCCAGTTTGCCTCCTCCACGTGACACAGAAGATTCCTCATCAGCCGCCTTCCTTTTACCTTTCCAGTCTTGCTTCCTTTGGCACAGTGTGAGACCTACTTGTTCTTCAAAAAATGGAATAGATCATCTGTGCCCCTCAGAAATCACTTCTTCTGGAAAGCCTCCCTTGATTCTCAATTGGCAGTGCCCCTTCTGGTGATCTCAAAGCAGCCTCGGGCTAACTCTTTCTGAACACATATTTTCCACATAACATAGTGATCAAGAGCAGAGACTATACCAGCAGTTAGCGTAATGGCTATGTCGCTGGACTCCCACGTAGTCGACCGCGGTTCGAGTCCCGGACCCGGCGGCTTAAACTCACGCCGGGCGCGTGTGCGTGCGTGCCCAAGATCCCGAGAGGAGAATGGAGGAGAAGGGATTGCGATCTATTTCCTGCTTTCTATCTCTCTGTCTCTGTCTGTCTCGAGCGCATGCGCCCTATAGCACCTCTCCAAAAAAAAAAAAAAAGAAGCAGAGACTATATAGAGTCACATTGTGTATGCATCCCGACTCTGTCACGGGCTCCATGACCTCGGCCACGTCCTCTCTGTGACGCCATTTTTTTTTTAATCTGAAATAATAGTACCTACGTCATAGGGATATTTGTGTATAATGTGAGTTCATCTATGTCAAGTACTGAAAAAGATACCTGGCACAGCATACGCTCTATGAAAGCATTAGCTATATCTGCATTCTTGTCATGAACCCTTTCTATTTTTACTTTCTATTTTGTTTCACAATTTCTTGTTTACATTTAATTGTTGTAAATCTTTGTGGGACACAACAGGAATGTTCAAAATGTTCAGGCTGTGTGTCAATCAGATCATGGATAATGCCATATTCATCATTTTCAACAAAGAGCACTGCAATACATATATGCACATTTCGTACTCGATTTTGTTTTGTTTGGTTCTGAGTGACTGTGCTGTGCGTTACAGGCTATTCAATAGTGTCTCTGGCCTATGCCTACCAGATGCCAGTAACAACTTGGCAGATGCAACATTGAAAAAAATAAAGCCTCCAGAAATTACCAAATGTTCCCAAAACAAAGCCGACCTCACCCTGGATAAAGAATGCAGAAGGCTTTACTATAATTCGTTTTAGACAGATAATTCCATGCCCTTTGTTTTATTTATATATAACGAAGGGTAATGTCTTTTTTCCTCTCAGTTGTAGTCCTTTCCTACATTATAATCTCAGTATCTTTGCCATTGATCCAAGAACCTGACACATAGAATTTTAAGAAACTTCTATGAAATTAATGAAGGGAGTAGACTTGGATAGTAGAGCTGTTTTCTGAGCACCTGATCATTTTCATAAAATTCTGTTCTGAACCTGAGCTGACTGCTTTAATTATTCTCCATGCTACTTTCATTTCTCCCCAGAATATTTAGAAAGAAAAAGAGACTCCGCCGTTCTCTTTCTTCTCTCTTCGACCTAAGTACCTCTAAATCTTGGCTGCATGGAAATATCTTTGGGGATGCTAGTGCTTCTTCAAGTGAGGACTTCTGGTTGGAGGGGTCCAGGAGACTGGACAAGTATCATTGCCATGAAAATGGTGAGTCTAAATCTTTCTTTCCATAGCAAAATGTCATTTCTGATGGGTACTGGTAACCAACTGGTCCTAGACAACATTGACTCCAGCAATGCCAGTGATTTTTATTAAGGAGATGGGCCACATTTAAAAATTCACCTAGGGCCAGCTCGTGGCATTTTAGACCATAGGAGGGTGTTAGACCAAGCTTGAGGCACTAGTAATTTGGGGGCTTTGTGCAATTGCACCTGTCCAATGCCAATATTATTGGTCTCATTTTCATTTCTTCCTTCTCGTAAGTGCATTCAGGTCTGATCATCCTGATCTGCTCTCAGTCTCCCAAATAGACCATGCTCTTCCATGTATCTGTGACTTTGCTCACTCTGCTCATTCTGCTGAAATTCATTCATTTAGAAGATTTTGATGAGAGCCAGCTATGCCAGGAACTACTCTATCCATTGATGTAGTGGTGAACAAAACAAACACAATTACTTTTTTTAGTGAAACTTGCATTTTTGTAGGGTGAGACAGGCAATAAATAGATTATCTCATATGTCAAAAAAGTGGTAAGTAATATGAAAACAAGGGCCCAGTGTAAGGGATCTTAAGTGTGAATAAGGTAGTTATGGAAGGCCTTACTGAGAGTGACTTTTGAGCATTGGCTTAAAAGTAGGGGCAACATAGCTGTGCAGATATTAGGGGTGGAACAATCTAGCAAAGGAAATGTGTGTTGGGTGGGGTGGGGAAGGACAAGGATAGATATAAAGCTGTTGCAAAGGCTTTGTCTTCTATTCTGAGCAAGCGGAGAAGCCATAGAAGACTTTAAACAGAGGAATAATATAATTCAACTTAGTTTATAGGGTAACTGACTGTTATGTTCATCTTTTTTTATTTATTTATTTTTTGAGAGGTTTTTGCTATAGGGTGCATGAGCTCACCAGACAGACAGAGAGAGACAGAGAGACAGAAAGCGAGAAATCACCCCCCAGGGGGGATGGTCACATCATAATCCCTTCTCCTCCGTTCACCCCTCGGGATCTTGGGCACGCACGCACACGCGCCCGGCGTGAGTTTTAAGCCACCGGGTTCGGGACGCAAACCGCTGTTGACTACGTGGGAATCCAGTGACATAGCCATTACGCTAACTGCTGGTCCCTGCTATGTTCATCTTAGATATCAGGTTTCAGGATAGGAAGCAAAAAAACTAAGTAAGAGTCTATGGGAATGATGCAGGTAGGAGAAAATGGTAACTTGAACTAAGATGGCAGCATAGTGGTGGTGAGAAGTGGTAATATGGATATATTTCACAGGTAGGGCCATCAGCATTGGCAGATGTGAGCTGTGAGTGAAGGAAAGAAATCTAGGGTGCTTATTTTATATATGCTAAGCATTTAACAGTCTGCCTTGTTTGAATATATTATCTTGTTTCCATATATTATCTTGTTAAATATCCAAAAATTCCTAGGAAATATGTCACACTATCACATTTATTATAATTATGATGAAACTGAGAGTCAGAGTGAAGTCATTTTCCCAAGTTCATTTAG
Organism: Tupaia tana; assembly: GCA_026018925.1. Lineage (NCBI taxonomy): Eukaryota > Metazoa > Chordata > Mammalia > Scandentia > Tupaiidae > Tupaia > Tupaia tana. The sequence goes on along the minus strand of JAKSZU010000008.1, from coordinate 84,654,467 downwards.
TTTACAAAAGCAGACTTGGAATTCAAGGTAGGCATAATGATTTGAAAACCCCGACTTTGCTCCACTCATTGCCAGAAAAGATTGTTTCCTCCTTTCCAAGGTGAAATCCATAGCCCCAGGCCCAAAGAGCAAGCCAGAAGAACCACATAATACAAAAATAAAACTGACTGTAGCAATTATATGTCAACTATTTTTCTCAGCCTGCTTCCTGAGCAGAAACTCAAATATATCATTATTTATTTTTCATTTCCAGTAATTATAGATTCACAAAAAGTTGCAAAAAGTAGTAGATGGTGCCTGTGTACCCTTCATTCAGCTTTGTCCATGGGTAGCAACTTAAACAACTATAGTGCATTACCAAAACCAAGAAACTGACATTGACACAATATCATGGAGATTACACACCAATATTTACATGTAGTGGTGTGTGTGTGTGTGTGTGTGTGTGTGTGTGTAATGCTAGGTTGGTTTAGAAAACAGAGTAAGTGCTTGTTAAATGAAGAAAAAATTTCTTAGGTGGACAGTTGATCATTTAAATGGTGTATGCTAGTTCCCTATAGTCACAAGGATGTGTAAGGATGTGTAAGCAAGACAAGGAAATGAGAAAAAAATAAAGGCAACTACCTGGGACATGATCCTAGAAAGCCAGATTGTAGCTATTTGAAGCACTATGCTGAAGAGTTTGGACTTTGTCAAAGATAAAGTAAACATATTTTGGAAAGACCTTTGTTTTGAAAAGTTTTTTTATTGTTATTTTTTCTCTCTTTTATGAGAGTGAGCGGGAAAAGGAGAAAGAAAGAGAAAGACAAACACCCTCAGCCCTCCAAGCCACTGAAGATAATGGGCAAGGTGCACTTGGCATGTGCAGGTAGACTGGGCAACCAACCTGTGATCTTCCATATGGACCCAATGTGGCCTGAGCAAGGTGTTACCCAGAGCTGGCCTGTATTTCCGAAGGCATATAAACAGGACAGTAGTAAAATCAGATTTAAATTTCCAGTTACCTGTGCAGTAACATGCAGTGAGAATTGGGTGGAGAATAACTAGTGAGATCTCAGAGACAATTAAAACTAACAAACACACTAAGGAAGTGGCTCTGGAAATTAAGTGGAAGAAATTTAAGGACTGTTTTTCAAGATAGAATTGACAGGTTGGTGACAGACTGAATATAGTGGTGAGAAAGTGGGAGGAATCAAAAGACACTGATGTGTTTAACTTGAGGAATTTAATGCAAAATGCTGACTGTCAGCAAGGGCTGGAAGATAGTATGGCAAAGTGATGATGTGAGTGGGTTTTTGAGCTGGATAAACCTGAACTCAAATCCTGGAACCATTTTTACCTATTTGAGTAGGTAATGGATAGTTTCTTCATTTATAAAAGAAAAGAAATAATTGCACGTATGAGAGGACCTCTAAAAGTTCTTGGAAAATGAAATTAAATTATGAGTTTATTTTGGTGCAAAAATATTGAAATCATGCATAATTTTTTTTAAATAAGGTGCATTTTCCATGAACTTTTTGAACATCCACCCCCATGGAATTATTAGGTAGCTGGAAAAGTCATGACACATTTTTGCAAAAAACAAAAAACAAAAAACAAAACATAAAAAAAATCATGACTTTTATGACAACTCAATATTTTGAGGATAAAATGTAGCAATTCATAAAATTTAGCCTAATAACACAGGGTATGATATTCTGCTCAATATATATTAGTTCTAAAAAGGAAAACAATAATAGATTGGGGTCAGGAAAAGAGACAATGAATTCTATTTCATATGAGTTGAATCTCAGGAATCTATGGGACAAAGAAAGGCAACTAGTAAAGGTTTGAAAATGTGGGAAAGGAGTTCAGGAGTGAGAAAACATCCAGAGATGCTGATTCGGAAGCCAATCTGAGAAGAAGTAGAGATCTTTGGAATAAAGTAAAAACAAATGAATGAACAGGAAGAATTAAGAAAGGCATTCAGGAGGTAGACCAGAAGGCCTAGTAATAGTGATTCCTCATAATAGTGAGTGCTTAGTAGGGGGCGCTACAGACCAGTACTAGTCCAACAGGTCCACATATGTTATTCATCGCTTCTCTCCAAAGCCTGAGAGGGAAATATTATCTTAATTTTTTTTAGAAGGGTAAAAGCAAAGGTATATTTGATACTTCCATGATGATATGCAGCTGGTAAGTATAGCATAGCCAAGAATCAAACCTAACAGTCTGAGCTTGTGCTCTGAATCACTACACCAGGAAAATACTGGTTCTTTGGAGAAATTTTCCCAGGCAAAGAATAATGCAGTTGTCCTGATACAGAGAATATAAGTAAACAGCTAATGGTGTGTACCTTGATTAAGATGTCAATCCAAGTATCCTTAGTCTTCAAATCTTTGGTAAATAAGTTATGTATAGAATCCTTACTCAGAAGGTAGGAGAGGTCACCTGGCCAACTCTCCACATTTTTAAAAGATTGCTTACAAATACCTATAGTAACAAGGAGCCCTCACTATTTTAAATTGTAATTCACATCCCATAAAGTTTACCATTTTAATGTGATAATTCAGTGACTTTTAGTGTAGTCACAAGGTAAATTATGCAACCATGACCACTTTTTAATTCTAGAACATTTTATTACCCAAAAGAAAAAAACCCATAACCATGAACAGTCCATTCCTCATTCATGGCAAGCTCCTGACAATTTACTATCTCCATAGATTAGCTTATTTGAACTTTCATTATTATTATTTTTTGGGGGGAAGAGGTTTTTGCCATAGGGCGCATGCACTCGCCAGACAGACAGAGACAGAGAGACAGAAAGCGAGATATCACCCCCCAGGGGGGATGGCCATGCCGCAATCCCTTCTCCTCCATTCTCCTCTCAGGATCTTGGGCACAATCGCACATGAGCCCAGCGTGAGTTTGAGCAACGGGGTCTGAGACTTGAACCATGGTCTGCTACATGGTTGTCCAGCAACATAGCCAGTACGCTAACTGCTGGTCCCCTCTCATTCCTTTTTAAGGTTACTTTTTCCTCTCATTGGTGAGTGTGGCTACAGAAGAAGCTTGCTTATCCTAACCTATCTATGTGCCTTTTCAAGTTCTCATCCCTTGGTTCTAGCCTGGTTTTCTAGAGCACACAGGGCCAGTCTCTTCAATTCCAAAGCAATGTAGAGATTGCTCTAGGACACAGCAAAAAGGAATATTGAAACACACAGTGAGCAAGAAGCTATGGCTCTTCTTCCAATCCACAGATAAAACCAAGGGCACCAGCTCCATTTTCGTCTTGGTAACTTTCAGACTCTCTAACATTTGCTACTCTCTCTTTTGTTTTAACAAAATTATTTTAAACAGAGGATAGCTCAGAGGTTTCTGCTTCACTAGTATTTTGAGCAATTGAATAAGGTTACATTTTCATCCTATTTCTATTTAAATGTACTTTCTCTTAGGATACTTAAGTGATTCATAGAAAATTTCCTTTAAAGTGGAAATTTCAAATGGGATCCTTTGAAGAAAATACTAAATAGCTGAGAGCTCACATTTTTTTCAATATGGCAAAAAATCAGGAAAATGATGCTTTGACTGATTGAAGTTTGGGAATTGCTATTCCGAAGGTAGGGTTTCACATATTTGGAAATTAACATCTAGTTTTCCTGTAGTTTCCCCTTCAAAATATGTCAAATTTTAAAGCAATTGGACCACAGCAGGGTTGCACATGAGTGAGGTACCTTGTTAAAATTCTCATGGCTTCCAAATATCTTCTAAATGTAATGAATCAAACCAACCCCCTCCAAAATCAATAATTGGTCAACCTAGGTGCACATGGAACTTTAAAAAACGCTCTTCTTTGCTGTGAACTGTAATAAAATCTTTCCCAGACTTCCTGCTTTCTGAATTTACACAGGGCCCCATGACTTTTCTTTGTAATTTATTTTTCTCTGGAAATGTTGCCTAGTTAGGAGACTCAAGAAGAATTCAAAATTAAATTGTTTTGCTGTTTTCTCTCTGTGCAATAGATGCAATCAAACATTACTTCCCCTGATTTTCTCTTGCTTCATTTTTCAGGCGAGAGAGGATTTTTTTTTCTTTTTTTTTCTGCCTATGTTTGTCCTCAGTTCACCCCTTCCCCAGCTGTGTTGAGACACCTTCCCCCATTAGTTGCAATTCATTTTTTAGCCATGGCATTTTGTAGCTCCCCAGACCTCGGTGCTGCAATTCGGGATGTGTTCCCAGAGACTGTGAGTCAGACTTAATGAGAACGGAGGATTCACGCAAGGAGGACCGAAGGGGACCTCCCAGCTCCACTTGTGCCAGCCCTAGGAAAGGCAAGATGACCCCTTGCAAGTCACTCAAGTTTGAGGTCTATGCTTTCGCCGAACACATGTCTCTTTCATAAATGTGTTTGATAGCAGCATCTGTATGTGTCTTTGTGCTTCTCTCATAGCAAACGATATTGCTCATTTTATATGAAAGGATATGAAAGATGCAATTGGATACAGAGTCATCATTTTTACCAGAAGTAGTACACTACATTCAAGATAAAGAAATCAGGCAAAACGGAGTAAAATTAAGGTCTTCGAATATAACATTAGAGCTATTTGCTGATGTGTTATGATCATTACGATCCTTTCCTTTGTTAGTAAAGTAGGATAAAAAAATGAATGTCAGGGAAAGGGTAAGTTGGCGGCAAATTGTGTCATTTCAGAAATGAATATGATCCTTGTTAATTTTTGAATATTACAATTTCTATTGTGGTTTCCCTCTTTAATGCTATCTCTTCTTTTAGAAAATTTTGTATAAAATTTCTAGTATTTCCTATAGAGTATATTTTTGTTTTATTTCATCCAACTCTTGGTGGCAAAGCTCTCGGTTAAATCAGGCAGCCTTGGGAAACAGCACAAAATATTTTGACTGCTGTCACCGTCTTGTCCACATCTCTAGGGATCATAATTAAGGGCCACTGACAAATACATATTCAGTCAGGAAAGTCCCCAGCTCTTTCTCTCTTCCACATTAATTTTCTCATCTAGCCTCCTCTTAAAAAAAAAAAAAAAAGCAAACAGCTATTAAAGTATTATTGGTGTACAAAGAACAGCACATTCTTAGTGTGCACAGTTTGACAGTTTGGAAACGTGCAGACACTCATGATAGCACCACCAGGGTCAGAGCAATGGGCATACACAGCACGGCCCGAAGGTTCTCGTGTGCCCCTGTGTATGTGTGCCTCTGTGTGTTAGAACTCTCATCATCAGATCTATCTGGCTGACACAGACCATCTTGTTAACACAGGCACTATGCTGAGCAGCAGATTTCTAGAACATATCCATCCAGCACACCTGAATCTTTATACCCTTTCAACTACAGCCTTCCATTTCCCCACTACCACCACCTCCGGCCCCTTCGCCACCACTGTTGTGTTCTCTGCTTCTATGAGGTTGGCTGTTTCAGATGCCTCATACAAATGGAATCATGCTTTATTTGCCTTTTATGTGACTGGCTTATTTCACTTAGCAAAACATTCTTTAGGTTCATCCATGTTGTTACAAATGGCAGTTTCTTCCCTTTTTAAAGATGTAATAATGTCCCATCACATATACATACCACATTTTCTTTATCCGCCTGTCATTGGACACTTGGGCTGTTTCTACTTCTTGGCTATTGTGAAGAGTGCTGTAATGAGCCTGGTCAAGACCACCTCTGCAGTGCGGTCATTACTAAATGCCTCACTTCCTGCTGCTTCCTTCTTCCATGGCAACCAGCAGGGATGCTTCCAAAAACTGCTATGCCAAGTAGCTGAAAGTTATGGGTTGGATGTGGGGGGAAATCTCAGGGTCAGCAGAAATTCTCCAAGCACCAGCTCAGTAGCTCCATGTCAGGCTGAGAGGGACCAGTCTGGGCAAGGAGGCTATTTCCGAATATAAATATATGCCTGCTGACTTGAGTATTTCTCCTAGTCATGAAATCGAGACTCATATAGACCATAGAAGTAGTTGTCACATTTAAGTAAGAAGCAAAAATGAGTAGATACTGGGGGTAGAAGAAAAATTTTCAAGTCCCTTTTATAGTTTCCCCAAGATGAAATAAACTAGGACAATTTCCCTAAACACTGTGCCCACTGTTCATAGCTTACACCAGGCCGTAACCTCATGGTTACCCTATCATCTCCCATCTCAGGATTATCCTGTTTTGCAGCAGTATATTCATTTTCTTACCCCTGGAAGATTACTTTCCTATGTTTAGAATGTGAATGTATTTCCCTTGGGCTTTATTTGAATGAATCTGTACAGCTTGGGTTGAGAGAGCTTTTATACTGGCTTCCGGAATATACTGCAAAATTAGGACCAGCCTGAGACTTTTCAAAATATTAACTTCTCAGGTTGGTAAACATATTAACTCAAAACTCACTTACTTATTAAGACATTAGTGGAGACATTTTCCTACTACTCACTGTCTAGGCCAAAAGGATCAGCTTTGGTGCCTTTTCCCTGAAGTGTAGATAGATAAATAGGTAAACAGATATTACAGATACATAGACAGAGATGCTAGGTAGATATAGGTATATTTCTTTCTCTATATTTTTTTCCTAGTGCACTTTTTCATTGGGGAAATGGTCTTTTCAGTCCTATCAGGGACTCAGTTTCAATTTTGCACCTCTTCTGAGACTAAGGCCTTTCTCCACCCCTACGTTGTCATTTAAACCACTGTCCTTTGGTTACTATGACTTTGAAGTTTTCTTATAGTGCTGCTCTAAACATCGGAATTGGCTTCCTTCACTGAATTTTTATGGCTCTGGACTTTTCTCATCTCTGTCCTTCTCTTCCAGATGAGGACAAACTGAAATGCCATCTCATCCAGAAGTCCTACTCTCATCCTACCCAACAGCACTTCCGTTTTACTATTGTTGTGATTGTTAGACCCACACATGGAGTAGTCATAAAACACACACGTACTCACATGCATTCACACTGTGAACCCTCCTACTCTTCCAGGACGTGATTTTGATGGTCCTCTGACTGATGGCTGGGAGTCAGAGGAGCTAAGCACAGAGTCCGTGAAAGCCTCCCCTTCCAGTCACATCACATCCCAGCCTCCCAGAGAAATCTCCCATGACTCCTCTCTTCAGTTCCAGTTGATGGAGTCTAGATATTTTCAAGAGGACATGTTGGATCAGTCAAGTGAGTTTGGGTTTGGGGTTTTCTTCATCTTTGCCGCACCCATAGAAGTCTTCCTTTCAGGGTCTGCAGATGAGTAGAGATGACAAAAGTATGTGTAGAATCTCATACCAACCTGTGCATGGAAGGGAGGGGGACATCTGCGCGATACCATGAGGTGCCTTCGCCAAAGAGGAGCCTGCCTCAGGGTGCAGTCTTAGAGGCACGAACAGCACTGGATCTGCGTGTTTCTTCTCTTTCTAGAGAAATGCTGAAAACATTTGGTAAAATCTTAAACTATAATAAAGCAGGGTAGGAAGTACACAGTTGTTCCCTATTTTACTGTTTCTACTTAGCTATGTATTTGACTTACTAAATATAAAGAAAAAAAATAAAGAAAAAAAGAACATTCCTTAATGCTATGCCACTGACACTATATATATATATATATATATATATATATATATATATATATATATATATATAGTGCTAGTCTTTCCTCTTAGAAGTGAATCTGGAGTAAGTTAAACAAGTATACCCCTTGATCTCTAGTTGTCTCATATCAGATGAATTGTGTCTTAACGTGGTGTTGCCCCAAGGTGAAGAAACCAGCTTTTCAGTCAGCTGCCAGGATTCAGAGCCCAGCCCTCCACCCACTGACTCACTGCAGAAACAGGATGCCAAACTCATTAAAACTGAACACCTCCATGTGGACATGGAGATAGTCACAGTTCCTACCTAGTAATGACTAAAGTAATTCATGTGAAGCACTCAGCATGCTGTGTCAAGTCTACTGAATACTCAGTGGAAGTGGTTATTGTGGAAGAATGAGGTTAAATGAAAATATAATATTTTCTCTTCGACATAAAATTATGGATTTTCACTTTATTGGCCATCCTCTTTCTTCTTCTCCCAAAACACTAAAATGTCCTGGCCATTTAGTTTGAGTACAGTTGTTAGATTAAGTGCTAAGGGGGATTTTACTTCCCATTCTAGATGGTGAGATAACAGAGAAAGCAGATTTTATTGTTTAGAGAACATGTAAACAATATCTTATCAGGTTATCAACATTTAATAAGACTTACAGACACTTCCTCTAGGGAACCCATTCTTCTTTAAAACAAGAACAACAAAAAATATTTTGCTAGAGTACATGTGCACCCAACAGAGAGAAATAAAGAGAAAAAGAGACAGAGGTTAAGTGAGAAAGCACCCCCCCTCACACACACACCTACCATGGTGAATGGTCACGCTGCAATTTCTTTTCCATTTTTCTCTCCTCTCAGGAATTTGGGTGTGCATGCATATATTCTTGGCATATTTTTCTGGCTGCTGGGTCCAGGACTTGAACCACATAGTCAGTCATGTGGGATTCAGCTGCCATATTCATCATGCCACTGATGTCCTTAGCCTACCCTTCTTGGTATAGCTCCCAGGGCTTGCATCTCTTGTGGCAAACATACACTGCTGTTGCATGTTTCCGTGTCGCCCCCATTAGGCTGTGAAATTCTTAGCAATGGGCACTACGTCATAGTCACCAATTGCCCACATAGTACCTGGCACAGAGAAGGCACTCTGACTATGGCAGATCAATGAATAAGTGTGCTACTTCCATTTTACAGATAAAAAATACTGAAACTTAGATGTTCAAGTAAGCCTTCATGCCCTTTCTAAAGAGTTTTGCAAGGACAAATGTGTGTTTTTTGTTGTGTCTGGAATTTCTCTCTCACTTGCTCTAGCCAGATGGCCTCTACTCTTTCTCAAGGCCCAAATTATAGGAGGCCACTTCTATAGGACCTTCCACTACTGCTGGTAGGGGTAGCACTTGACCCCTCTGTGATTCCCTAGCACTCAGTATATACCTCTATTGAAACTCTTGTCTGCTTCCCTAGGCTCTGAAGCCCTGAGAACAGCCCTGGGGACAAGGTCTTTATCTCCCTTTAAGCTCTTCACACATGGATTTGGGGTGTGTGTTTTGTGCATGGTGTGTTCCAGGCTCTCAGGATATAGGTATAGTCATGTACAACATCACCTGTATTAGGAGCTTTCTGAGTTCTAGAGGATGGAAACCCAAGTCAAAGTGCATTAATCAAAAATGGAACTTGGTTCATGTTGGTGAAAATTCTAGGGAGAGCATTGAGGATTTCATCAGTCTCTTTTGTTTTCTGTTCTCTCCAATACCCATGTTACTCTTTAAACACTTTTCTCCATGGTGGTTCCTGGTGATTCTGCTTTCAGCTGTATAGATTCCAATCCAGAGAAAGAGATTAAAACTGTAAAGATTATGACAAGGGGCCCAGATTTGAGTTCCATTGACTTGATAATGGATTTGTGGAAGGGTTCCATTTACATGACAATAGGTTTGTGAAATAAAAATGGCTCTGAATAAACCAAGCAATATGTAGAAAATTGTAGACATCAGTCACTCAGCCTAAGCTGGACACTAGAGAGAAAGTGAATTCTCAAGGAAAATGTGAGCACAGTCCCCAGAGAACAGGAAGTAGATATTAAATATTCCTAATGAACTTGCACCCTAGTGGGGAAATATAGAGAAATAAAGTAGAAATGGTAATGCGATGCAAAATGAGAGCGAAGGAAGACAGAAGGAGGTATTATGAGAGTGCAGGCAGGGAGCAACCAAAGGCATTGAAGTAATCAGGATAGGCTTCCTAAAGGAGGTTACCCTTAAACTAAGCCAAAATAGTGCTAAGTAAGTGGCTACTGGAGGAAGAAATCAGTGAATAACTTGTCCAAAATTATCACGCAGCTCTTCTTATCTTTGTAGATCTCAAATTTAAACCAACTTGTCCTTCAGTATCCAAGTCTAGTGATCTTTGAAATATTTCAAGTTGGATTTATCTCTGAGAAGACATGATTTCTGAATTTCACATGAAATCAGGGGAGGCTAAGAATAGGAACACACTTTGGAAGGATGGTTGAGTGTGAATTGAACCCACAATCGCTTACTGATTTCACAGCATACATGAACGACTGTACACTTGAGCCTTCATTTACTACAGCTACACATTGAATTGCCAGCCTTCGGTGTTTATTTCACCCCCATGATAGGCTAAGCTGGTGTTGATAGCTGACTCAATCCTCATTCATAGCATAAATAGCAAAAATCAATACATTCATACTATGTTGCAAAATTGAGCTTTTGAAACATCTGGCAAAAATTAAGTTAGAGTCTTTTTATATTTTCTCTAGGTCTTTAAGAGGTGATCCTTAAGCTCACTCTGATTTTTTCTAGGTGATTAGAGTAACACTCAGGCTCATCATTGTTCTCTTATAATAGCTGAAGGATTTCTAAGTCCCTTCTCCTTTGGCTTGACAATACCGTGTATTTTACTGACTGTAAAGAGTTTTGCAAGAATAAATATTTCATAATATATGTTCTCCTTTTTGAACTGTGGAGACTCCCAATATGCAAAGTTGCCATTGTCTCTTCCTGCCCCACTCCAGACAAAACATTATGTTCTGTCTAGATGTGGTTTTCACATCTTGGCTCTGGTACCTTATAGCTGTGTGCCTGAATAATTTCATTGTTTTTCTCAGCCTTGGTCTTCTCATTTGCCAAAGTAAGAAAATGGTCCCACCTTCTAAGGCTGCTATGCTGATTAAACTGATGTTTAAAAGCCCTCAGTGAATTACAAGACACTCTACAAATGTTAGGCACCACCACCATCATCATCATCATCATCACAGCCAGATTTCCAACACTAGAATAAACTCTATGAAGCCTTTCCCCAACATTAAAACAAAAGGCAGTTAGTGCAAGTAGCACAGCCTTTTATTTATAGGGCTAGAGAAAACTCATCAGATATTTGCAAAAATTTTATTAAAAATGGCCTTGTATAATACTAATTTTATCTTAATATTTCCAAAAATTGCTTGAAATGAAATGCAGTTGAAGACTATTTATTTTGGCATGTAGTAAAATTTTAGTATAATTTTGCTGTTCTGAGATTATTTAATCTGCAATGATTTCTAATTTATTTTTATCTTCCTATTAGAAGCTAGCTTGTTGCGAGAGGTCTCCTTCCAAGCAATCCTGCTTACTGCATGCTTAATCATCTCTGTATGTGCAAGGTAATTCAAATTGTATTCTCATGCAGCGGTATTTTATAATTACTCAAGCTGTAATTGAGTCATGATTTTCTTGCCTTATTGTACCAAGTATTTTAGGTAGCCCTGTTGTTAAGATTTGTTCATTTGTCTGTTCATGGTAAATGCTCTTTATCTGTCACCTCCTTTCTCTCATCTTCCTAACAAAGCACACAAAGCCAATGTATGTTGCTTCAAATGGGATTTTATCATGTTTCATCCTTCGTTTAAAACCTCATGACTCCCGTTATAGATAGAGTCTGAGTGCCTCTGCCTGGAGTTCAAGGGCACTCCAATTCCCTCATTGTGTTTTGTATACCCTAACAGAAAGTGTCTGTTCATGCTTGATTACAGGCATGTTTTGGCTTCTCCCTCTGTCCTCCATGACTTCCCCTTGTTTTCCCAGCTTTTCCTTGCCTGTGTTTCCAGGGCAGTGATCAAAACCCTTCAGACATAAGCCCGCACATGCCTCAGGGCCTTTATACTTATCGTTGACTCTGCCTAGTACAAGTCTTCTCCCGCCAGCCTCATAACATAGGACCTTCCTTCTTTCTGCGATCTGTTTAGATGTCACGTCATCAGAAAGTCCTTCCTTGATAACCCTATAAAAAAGTCATGCCACTCTCTGTCACACTCACTTTGCCTGACTTTTCTTCAGCACACTAATCACTACCTGACCCATTATATGTTCACATATCTAAATGTTTATGCTTTAGCTCTCCCTGCCAGAATGTGAGCTACCTGGGGGCAGAGACAGTGTGTGTCTCCATCACTTCTAGACCTACAGTGCCAGGGGCTCATTGTATTGGATCAATGGTATTTACTGGATCAAAGATGAATAGTATAGACTGAGAGTTGTTATGGGCCTGAAACTCTGGTCAACACATGCTGCTTGCTTTTAAGTCCCATAACCTGAGGGTCAAATACCTCAACATCACTTGGGGAAGCTGCTTTTTAAATATGAAGTCTGAGATCCCATCTCTGGATTTACTACTTTGGATGTAGCAAGATGTGGTATTTTAAAACTGCTTCCCAGATAATCAGGAAGTTGGAAAATCATTTCTAGATCACAATGGGTCCTAAAGAACGAAAGGGGGGAAAGTCCTATGGTTAAAAATAAATTAGCAAAATCCTGCATTATATATTCTAAGTTAGAGGGTCATAATTCACATGAGTGTAATAAAGGCCCAGTGAAATAATGGAGTAGAGAAATATGTTTAACTCTATTTAACTTCATGTTTTTCAAACTTCCAAGTCCAGTATGATATCCTTTCTGTTATTTCACAGGACTGTACATGAAATTCTCCTCAGGTTAGTTTATATAGATACATCCCTTAAGAGGTGGAGCTTAACCCTCTGTCCCTTGAATATAAGCTATATCTATAAAAACTTGCTTCCAAAGATCAGAGTATGGAAAAGTGGGAAAAGGAAACTTTGCAATGAGAAAACTGGGCAAACACTGCCTCAAGGCAACATTGACATTGACAAGCTAAGTGGATTTTGTGTACCCTTGATCAATGCAGTGAGAAAGACACCTCTTAGTCTTCCAAATCCCAGTCTAGCAGAAAAATCCAAATTGAGGGACATCCAACCCCCTTGCTAAGCAGCACTCCTCAAAATTGTCAAGGTCGTAAGAACCAAGGTGAGTCTGAACAATTGGCACAACCCAAACAAATGTAAGGAGATAGGATAACTAAATACAATGTGGCAGCCTGGATGGGATTCTAGAAAAGGAAAAGAACATTAAGGGAAAACCAAGAAGCTCAAGTGAAGTACAGATTTGCGGTAACAGTGATGCACCAACATGAGTTTGGGAAGGGACACAGTTATGCAAACCGTACTGTATGTTGTTGCATGAATTCATACCCTTTCTCTCTTTTTTCCTAATTTCTTTTTACGAAGTTTAGACATAACCATTACAAAAAAGAATGGAGAGTGGGAAGATTATTGCAATATGAGCTTGGATTTCATTTCAGGTTGAATTTTTCTCCATATGGGCTACAAGGTTTCCACCACTCTTTCTTCCCTTCATTCTTTTCTTTGCCAGAATGGATTCTTTCTCCCACAGAGTATTTTGCTCATGTATGATTAATATATATATATAAAATTTGCCCCTACTAAGACTTTTCCTTTTTATAAGAATAGTTATTCATCTGTAGCAACAGTAAATGTGCCATTCTAACAATTAGCTCATTCCTTTTCCTTTTTATTGTTGAATATAGACAGGGAAAGGGAAAAAGGATGCTTCCCCATTCACCTATTGAAAGACATCTTGGTTGTTCCCAGTTTTTGAAAATTTTGAATAAAGCCTCTATAAATAATCATGTGTAAGTTTCTGTATAGACATAGAATTTTCACTCAGTTGGGTAAATACCAAGAGTGCCAGAGCTGGGTTGTATATCTATGTTTAACTTTGTAAGAAAATGGCAAGCAATCTTTCAAAGTGTCTGCAACATTTTCATTCATTCCAGCACTGAATGGCAGTTCCTGTTGCTCTACTTTCTGGCATTTGGTATTGTCATCTTTCTGGTTTTCAGCCATTTTAGAATGCGTAATGGGTGAGCAGTAATATTTCCCTGTTTTGGTTTGCATTATCCTGAAGACAAATGGTGTTGAACATCTGTTCTTATACTTATTGGCCGTCTGTATGTCTTCTTTTGGGAGGTGTCTTTTCAGATCTTTTGCTCACTTTTAAGGAGGATTGTGTTTTCCTATTGTTGAGTTTTGAGAGCTCTGGATAGAAGTCCTTTATTAGATATGTGACTTACAGTTAGTCTATTCACAGACTGTACCTTGATGTTTTATTCTCTCAGCGACATATTTCATAGTACAAAGTTTTTTTAATTTAATGAAGTTCAATTAGACAGTTTTTTTCTTTTATGGATTGTGCATTTGGTGTCGTATTTATCAAGGGAACCAGCAGTTAGCATAATGGCTATGTCGCTGGACTCCCACGTAGTCGACCGCAGTTCGCGTCCCGGATCCGGTGGCTTAAAACTCACACAGGGCGCATGTGCGTGCGTGCCCAAGATCCTGAGAGGAGACTGGAGGAGAAGGGATTGCGGCGTGACCATCCCCCCTGGGGGGTGATTTCTCGCTTTCTGTCTCTAAGTCTCTGTCTGTCTGGCGAGCGCACGTGCCCTATAGCAAAAATCTCTCCAAAAAAAAAAAAAAAAAAAAAAAAACTCACCATCAGGTACAAGGTCACACAGATTTTCTCCTTTTATTTTCTCTAGGATTTTTTTTTTATTTTCTGATTGGTGTTTTGGTCTACAGTACATTTTGAGTAAAATTTTGTGTAAGGTGTGATGTATATGTAGAGGTTCACTTTTTTGCATATGAATATCCCATCGTTCCAACAACATTTGTTAAAAAGACTATCTTTTTTCCTTTGGATTGCTTTTGCAGCTCTGTTAAACTCAATTTACTATATTATATGGATCTATTTCTGGACTATTCTTTTCTGTTAATTGATATGCCTATCCTTTTGCCAATACCTTGAGATTTTTGATATTATATTTTTATAGTTTTTGAAATTGTAAGTTTATATTAAGTCTCGTACTGGAAATGCATTATTAATATGCTAAATCTGAGCAATCTTGTTGTTTCAGATGGTTTATGGGAGGAATAGTAGCCGGGGTCTTCACATGCTCATTGGTGATAACTACAGCTTGTAAGTAACTGTTTTCAAATTACTGCTAGGATGCCTGTATGTCATTCCAATTCTGGTCATTTTAAAATAATGTTAAAATATTTTCTCTTTCTTACCCAAGATGTTGTCAAATCACGGTTTGTCAGTCTTGCCAGCTATTTCAGAGGCATTGCCTGTGCATGGTAAGTGTTGCCTGTGTTCTCATCAGGGTCTGGACAGAGATGATCATGAACTTGACCTGATAGCTGGGATGATTTTAATGACTACATGCAGGAAAGGTCCTGTTCTTTCATCCCAAAGAATACTTTCTGTTACAATACTATTACAAACCTAATAGTATTGTCATCCTACCTCCTAGATTCCAACATTGAAATAGATAGGATTAATTCTTAAGACAGTAGGACTTAAGAAATAATATGAAGTGTCCTTTTAAATCACTTTTAAAGTGCTTTTACAGATTCATAGCATTGCATTTCATAAGTGCCTCATATTAAGAGATCTTTATATGATAGTTTTCCAAATACCTGGCAAACTGCCCATGAAATGATCTCAGTTACAAACTGTGGTTTCTCTCCCTCTCTTACTCATTGAATGATCCCCGTGTGGGCTGACTGCTTCAGTTCAGCTTATTTCAAAGGGTTACTGGGGTCTGAGTGAGAAGCTGACAGAATATCAAACAGTCTGCAAAGCACTATCCTGTTGCAAGATAGATTCTGTTAATTACCTGAACTCTGACATGGCTGCCAGAGGCAAACTCCTGCAGCTTAGAGACTGAGGTCTGTAACTCACTGCAATCCTCTTGACAGTGTATTTTTCTGTGTATGATATATTTGTATTAATTCTGAAATCACAATGGAATTTAGTGAAGATTTGTTTTGTTTAGGACTCTAGCCTGTATCGATTTACTGACATTTTGAGTGATGCTTCCCACAACTCCTAGGCATTCCCGGTTTCCAGGATAGGCATTGATACAGCTAAGTTCTGTTTAACATGCTAGTTAGAAAATCTGGTGTTGGAGTTACCTAAGAAATTATTCTTCTTTAATGATTCTTTAACACTTCTAAATTAATGGTATTTGTTTAAAGCTCTACTAACCACAGGCTGCTTTCTAGGTCTGTGCAGAGGTTACAAGGCATAAGTCATAAGTATTGATGTTATCCTCGGTTTGCATGTTGTACTTCGCTTCACGGACTGAGATAACATGCTAGTCAGGAATGGGCTAACTGATAATGTCTAGAAAAAAAAACATTTCTATCCAAAGAGCTATGTTATTACCTAGCATTCAGAAAGGAGAACTTCATGGGTTGTCAAACGATACAGAGTACATAAATTCTTTTCATCTGGGCTTTAAGATGAGCATGTACAATCAATCAAAAGAGAAATATCACCTTGTTAGGAAGTTTTACAGTGAGAGCAGAGTTTCTAAAAGTATGGCATAGGGACTGTCAGAGTAACTGCGGAAGCTTGCTTAAAGATTCCCAACTCTGGTTTTCTGAATCAAACAAATTTGAGTGTGTGTGGGGGGGTCTTCATTGTTGAAAAATACGTATTTTTTTAAATTTAGGTTTTTACCATAGGATGTGTGCACTCAACAGAGAGAGAGACAGAGAGAGGAAAAGTAAGAAATCACTCCCCAAGGGGGATGACCACACCACAATCCCTTCTCCATTCTTCTCTAGATATTTTGGACATGCACACACATGTGCCTGGCATGATTTTCAAGTTTATGAGTCCTGGGCTTGAACTGTGGGTGGTCATATGGGAGTCCAATGCCATAACCACCAAACCAGAGAACCAGAGAGAGACAGAGAGAAATCACTCCCCCCCCCCCCCCATGGGGGATGACCATGCTGCGATACCTCCTCTTTCATTCTCCTCTCAGGATTTTGGGCATGCATGCACACGCACCTAGTGTGAGTTTTAAACTACCATACCTGGGACTTGAACTTCAGTGGACTACATGAAAGTCCAATGATGTAACCATTATGCCATTTGCTGGTTCCCCTAAAAAATAACGTTTAATTGATATACAATAGTTGAACACATTTATGGGGTACAGTGTGGTTTTTCAATACACAAATACAATGTGTAATTAACACATCAAGGTGATCAACAAGAGAATTCATTTTAAACAACCTCTCCAGGTGATTCTTTGTATATTAACGGTGAAAATCTTAGAAGAATAAGAATTAACTGTGAAAATCTTGGAAGGATAGGACCTTTACCCTTTCATTTTTTAAAAATCTTATTTTTTTCCCTGACAGTGTGTGTACTTGTCAGAGAAAAAGAGGAGAGGAGAAAACACCTCCCAATGGGGTGTGGTCATGCCACCACCCCTTCTTCATTTCTCCATCTTGTTGGGTTTTGGGGCATAGATGCACATTTGTCTGCCATGTTTTTTCGAGCCACCTGGGTTAGAATTCAAACTACAGTTATGTGGGATGTGGCTCCCTTGATCATCAGGCCACAGAGCTGACCTACCTTTTGATTTCTACAGCAGCATCACTTGACTTACCAAATGTTTATTGAGAACTTATGATATGTTCTATACTGAATTCAGTGCCCTGACATTTACGGTGGCTCCGTCATCACTAGGTGCCAAAGTCATAATGCCAAGGCATGTATTTGGCTTCAAGAATCAGAGAACTTAGAGCAGCAGACATGAAAAGGGGAAGGTAAAGTTACATTTTAATGTGTCCAGTGCAAATAGGAAGTTAGCACAGAAGCCATGAGAATACCAGGAGGGAGATTACCCCAGAGTAGAAGGGGTGAGGCATGTGGGCAGGAAGAGCTACCATCTGACCTGCAGAAGTTATCACCTGTTGTTTTCTCAGCATCTCTCACTGCTCTGAGCTCTTTGTTTGTTCTCTCCTGAAAGTAATTACAGCAGGATGATGTTCTTATCATAAATAAGTACTCTGGCCTACAGTTTCATTTATGAAATCAGATACCTTGTTTGATTATTTGTGCACATACTTACACTTGTTCTTCTCTAGTTCTCCCTTCATCTTTTCCTGTTTCCGGCCCACTCTGTCTCATATACACACACTCTCGCTCCTACACCCTGAGAAAACAAGGATTATTGACTTCATTTTTGCATTTACTTGAATGCCTCTATAATCGTAGGTGGTCCATAAATATTCATTAAATTGAATGTATTTGACGCATCATTTCTCCAAGTACTCACTTTATAGCCAAGAGCTCTGCCTGTTTATTAAAGATTTTGCAGCCCTCTCCCTCTTATCTAAATATATCCAGAAGCTAATAAACCGCAGACACGGTTATTAATATCGAGAGCCAAGAATGACTCATAAATCTCCTCTAAGAATCAATGATAAAATCCGAGGAAGTGAAGGGCAAGCACCGGATTCAGTTCAGCAAACATTAATGGAGTAGCCCCTCCCACGCCCGTCACACACTGCGTGAGGTTAGATTAGGTGCCTCTTTAGCCCTTCGTACTTCTCAATCATACCTCTTTCTATAACAAGTGCTTATCCAACTGCCTTCTCCATTAAAGTCTGTGAGTACAGGGACTGTCTTGGTTGACCACAGCCTGAGTGTCTTGCAACTGAAGGTCATCAGAAGTATCCTGTGTTGCCAATTATGTGTTAGTATGAGGGTGCACATTTTGCCAACATATAACTTCACTGTAAGGAAATAGGCAGCATCATTCTCTCTAAGAGGAAGGAATGTCTGTTTATATACTTAAGGAATGAGGGACGAACTATACAGAAAAACCCAGGTGTTGCCCTATTGGCTGTTCTACTGAGGGCGATGCAGGTGGGAAGAGGAAACAGTTTGAAATGGTAGTTAACTAAGTACTAAGCAGGACTTAGGAGCCTCTCAGAGGAAAAGGGGAGCATTGGGACCTGCTGGAGCAAGAACAAAAGCAGAAAGTTAATGCTAAATGGAAGCTTCAGTTATCTCCACTGTGATTATTTAAGCCAGTTGTCCACACTCAGTGATTAGAACTACATTTTCTGTGTATGTGGATGAATTATGCATTCTTTTTCTCCCTTTTCAAACTAGGTTTGCCAAAATTTGATAGTCCTTTAGGAATGCCGCTGATGAATGCCTTCAATTTGATATCTGGAAATGGTCTTACAGTTTACTTGGAATCAGCTGCTTTATTGGAAGAGGCTGAACAAGCATAACCAAGAAAAATAATTTTAATTTGGCTATGTGGCTTTTTTAAAAATCTTGGTTTTTTTCTCATAATTGTAAAATGCTCATAAAAAATATTAATTCATCTTTCCTTTGCAAACATGGGAACTGAAAGGGAAAGGAGTAGGGAATGTGACAGAACCGACCAGGAGTATAAGTTCCCCTGCTGTTTCCTAACACAGTGGTTCTCATTCATTTTCATTAAAAGTTCTATGAAGAGCTTGTAACACTGCAGATTCCTATCCTGCCAGCATACACCTATCCTTTGCTAAGCTGCTGTAACTGAACACTGAGAGCAAGTTTATATAATCAATGCCAACTTGAAGGTTAATATATGTTATTTGTACACTCAATATAACATTGCATAACTTCATCATTCTCAAAAAGAAAGTGGTTCAGTATTAGGGGGTGGCAGCAGGTTGATGGAAAATGAGGAAAAGAGAGCCATTTTCTGCAAGATATATTTTTCTTTTGAAGCATTTTCTTTACCAAGTTTTTAACTTTCTAGAGGATAATGACTCCATTTCACTCAAATTATAATTATTATTCTTATGTTAGAGAGCACATGCACTTCCATGAGAGAGACGTCCTTGACAGGATCGCTTTACCATCTTCTTTTCCCCAGCCTTCTAGCTCCTCGGAATTCTAGGCACAGGTGTTCACAGGACATCCCAGAGATTTGATCCCACATTTACCATATGACTTCCAGCCTTGCAGGGCACTTGTTTTACCACTGCACTGCAGAAACTGGACCTGAAATTGTGAATAAAATAAAAATGTAATAAAATGCCATAAGAGAAAAATAAAGCCAAATCACCAAATCACCAGAGTGCTTGAAAATAGTGCTGTTGTATAAATGATTGACGGGTATAGAAGATGATCTCTTTCTATTTCTTTCACCCGGTATATGTGTGCAAAGCAAATATGGACTGTAATTCAAATTTGTTCCATGTGATATTCTCTGACTACTAATCTCATTTGAAGAAAATGGTTTTTGCTTACAGCGGTAATGCCAAAATATTATTTTTTGTCATTTGTATTTAGTGCATTTTTGGTTGAAAGAAATTTTCTATACTAATGAATAAAGTTATCAGCAATTTTCACATATGTACATACATATGGATATAGAGAGAAAGTATGTGTGTGTGTGTGTGTGTGTGTGTGTGTGTGTATACATAACCATACAAAGAGAGAGAAAAGTCATAGCAGAAAGACATTAATTGAACACTGTATTAGTTTCCATTTGTTGCCTTAACAAATTACTGCAAATAGGTTGCTTACATCAACTTCTGGAGCTCAGAAGTCTAAAATCAAGGTGTCAGCATAATTTTTTTCCCCCTGGAGGCTTCATGGGGGAATCTATTTCCTTTTTTAGCCTCTAGTGTTACCTATATTCATTCCTTAGCTGTGGTCCCTTCCTCTATCTTCAGAGCACACAATTCATACCTCTTACTTCCATTATTACATCACCTTCTCTTCAGTATAATTTTCCTCTGTTTCTCTCTTTAAGAGACTCTTGAGGTTACAGTAGGGTACACTCTGATAGTCTAAGATAAATGCCCCATCAAAAGTCTTTAACTTAATCACATCTGCAAAGTTCCTTTTGCCATATCAGACAGTATTCATAGGTCCCTGTGATTAGAACCAGGATGATTTGGGGAACCCTTATTCATCCTACCACAGTCATATTTGAGATAGATTTATACATGGTTTTGTATGTCTAGGGTGCATTTCTTTATCCAGTGGATTGGCACTTAGGTTGTTTCTGTATCTTGGCTCCTGTAAATAGTGCTTCAAAAACATAGCTGTGTAGCTCTCTAATGTGCTTATTTAATTGCATTTTATATAACCAGTAGATAAATTAATGGGTCATATGGTAGTTCTATTTTTCATATTTTGATGAAAATCCATACTGTTTTCCATAAAAGCTGTACAAATTTGTATTTCCACCAACAGTGTAAAAGGATTCCTTTTTCTCCCACCTTCACCAACACTTCTTATCTTTTGTCTTTTTAATAAAAGCTGTCCTAAAAATTGTGAAGTGATATTTCATTCTGGTTGTTATTTGCATTTCTCTGGTAATTGATGATGTTGAGAAACTTTTCATACATCTCATGGCCGTTGTTATGTTTTATTGTCAAAAACGCCTATTCAGGACCTTTGCTCACTTTTAAGCCTGATTGTTTATGTTTTCTCCCAATTTGTATGCTGCCTTTTCACTTTGTTGATTGTTTTCTTTGCTGTTGAAGAAAATTTTTAACTTCTTCAGGATCCTTTAATTTTTGTTTTTGTTTCCTGAGCTTTTGGTAAGATATCCCTCCAAAAAAAATCATTGCTAAGGTCATTCTCAAGGAGATATTCCCCCATGTTTTTGTCTAGAAGTTTTATGGTTTCAGGTCTTGCATTTTGGTCTTTAACCTATTTTGAGTTGATTTTGTGTATGCTGTAATCTAAGAGTTTAATTTCATTCTTTTGCCTATGGATATCTGGTTTTCCCCACACTTCATTGAACAGACTATTCTTTCTCCATTGTGTTTTTTTGATGAATTTGTCAAAAATTAGTTGGTCATACATGGGCTTATTTCTGGACTCTCTGTTCTGCACCATTGCCTATGTGTCTGTTTATGTTTTGAAGCATTTTGGAGACTGCAGGTCTTTTTTGTTATTGCAAATGTCAATCACCTTGTGCCTCGGAACTTTACACAAGGACCTTGGGATCAGCAGGTGGCATAATGGTTACATTGCTGGACTCCCACGTAGTTGACCATGATTTGAGTCCTGGACCCGGTGGCTTAAAACTCATACTGGGTGTGGGTGCATACGTGCCCAAGATCCCAAAGAGGAGAATGGAGAAGAAGGATTACAGTGTGGCTATCCCCCATGAGGGAGTGATTTCTGCTTTCTATCACTCTGTTTCTCCAGCAAGCACACGTGCCCTATAGCAAATCTTTCTCTCAATAAATAAATAAATAAAATGATTTTTTTTTTTTTTTGGAGAGGTTTTTGCTATAGGGCATGTGTGCTCGCCAGGAAGACAGAGAGAAATAGAGAGCAAGAAATCACTCCCCAGGGGGGAATGGCCACACTGCAATCACTTCTCTTCCATTCTCCTCTTGGGATCTTGGGCACTCATGCACATGTACCCAGCGTGAGTTTAAGCCACCGGGTCTGCGACTCAAACCATGGTCGACTAAATGGAAGTCCAGAGACACAGCCATTTCGCCAACTGCTGGTCCCTAAAATGATTTGATCACTACCACTTCAGGCTCTTCTGGATTTTCATACCATTTGCTCTTTTACTACTACTGAAGGCCCAGAATTTCTAACCATGTTTCTGGAGTATCTAATTTGGTAGTGCTGGAGATGTTACTACTATAGGAGAGGCCCAGGGGAATAGCATTTGGCAAGTGTTGTTTCTGTGCTAGGGGCTGTTTTAAGGCTTTATTTCACTTTAAACTGGCTTTATCTTTTTTTTTTTTTTTTAATAGAGCACAGATTAGTTTATTTTTAACACCCATCATGCCATGAATTCATAGGGAATAGGTTACAGTAGCTCAGGCTCCTTTCCATTGGTTCTCACAAAGTGTGCTTCTCTGGGTGGAGCAGGCTGGCGCTTTAGTTAAACCCAGGCACCTTTCTCTTTGGCTTCTTTCTTTTTCTGGTCATTTTCCTTCACACGTTTTAGGAAACCATCTCTGCTCTTAGAATGTTTAATATGCTCAATATGCACATTGATTCTCTTGCAAGAATCTTGCCCTTAACTTGTTTGTTCACAACAATGCCAACAGCATGCTGGGTAACATTGTAGACTCTTCCAGTTTTGCCATGGTAACATTTGTGGGGCATTCTTTTTTGAATAGTACCCATTCCCTTAATGTCTACAATATCACTTTTCTATACTAATGAGTAAGTCTTGTAGATTAACATATATGTTGCCAAAGGAACAACTCCATGTTTTCTAAAAGGCCTAGAAAACATATATCGGGTGCCTCTCCTCTTTCTCTTTGTGTTCGTCATTTTGGTTAATTACAGGAAGATGGTGGTTCTGGCCAAAAGACTAAACTGGCTTTGTCTTCATAGTCCAGCTCTTTTGGCTTCCTGAAAGGCTGGAGTCTGATCTTGAACTAATTTGTACAACTATCTTTTGTTGCTTTGTGAAATTTCAATGGAAAAGAGACACCAGTCAAATTCAGCCTCAAAACATTTCTAACCTCTAAGTGGGTGAGGGAGATTTCTGTTGCCCATCCTGATTGCCTGAACCTTCAGTAAATGAATGTCATGGATCCCTGATTGGATTAGGGGAAAGCTGCTTTGAAGGCAGTCGTGCAGCCTCACTCTATGTCTCCCACAGCCTGGGGAGTTGATGGCCTTGACCTCAAAACAGCAACTAATCAAACTAAGAGAGCTGCTGGGTGATTCACTCTGGCATGGGTACTTGGGCTCCCTTCTCTTCTCTGCTGGCCATTTAAGACATAGATTATGCTAGGGCCTATAGACCGTGGTTTGCAACCAGATCAAGGTCATCTCATGCCCCTCTATCAGTATCATTGATTCAGCATAGAAATGACAAAGTTGATAGGGGAAGATAAATGCTGGTCAGTTGACTATTTCAAACTCATGTTTAAAGTTGACTTGAAAGTACACAAATCAATTATGATATTGATGAAATAATAAAAAGTATATTTGGTTTCTGCCTCTGATTCCTGGCACAGGGCTCTTAAAACCCTTCTGGTTTCCTGAGTGATGGTGATGGTAGAAGCATCTTACAAGGAGCTCCTAAAAACCCTTGAAATTTCCTGAATAAAAAGAGTATCTTTGGTGAAAAGAGTATCTTTGGTTCTAATGAGGCAACTTTTTGACTCTTGGATAGCTTTGGGATGAGGGTTGATTACCAGAAATGCTAAATCAAGATTAGAAGCTTGGAACCTTCAGTCCCACATTCCATCCTCTTGGGAGGGAAGAGGAGTTTGATACTGAATTAATAATCAGTCATATCTACATGGTGAATCTTCCTTAGAAATTCCTAACCTCTGGTGCTGAGAACTTCCACGCTGGTGAACACATGCACATGCAAGGAAGGTGGTGCACCCCAATTTCACAGGGACAGACTCTTTCCATACCCTTTCATACCTCACTCTAAATACCTCTGCATCTGGCTACTCACTCATATCCTTTATCGTAAACTAGTGAATGTAAGTAAAGTGTTTTCCTGAGTTCTGTGGGCCATTTAGCAAATTATTGAAACACTGTTCCTCAGCACAAACTTAGCAAATATTAACAGCAAACTTTTTATCTCGCAATTTCTGTGGGTTAGCAAGAAAAAAAACAACCAGGACTGGGTTTTTGTCATTTGAAGGCCCAACTGGGGAAGTAGAGAGTTCTTCTTATTATTATTTATACATTCAATTGCTATACATCATTTAGATCATAAACAGATATTACCCAACATGTTATACACCACACTCCAGGTGAGTTGAGAATACTATACATGACATCAACAGGCAACAAACCATATTTGTGTCCCACAAATGTCTTCTCCATTTTTTCCCCAAATTTCCCTTCCTGCATTCTTCCCCTTCCCATTCTCCTTCCACTTTGTCCCCATTGTTCATAACAATTTTCAATGCTTTTATGTCCTCCAGTCTTTCAGCCTCTACCATAGAGTGTAGATAGTCGATATATGTTAAATGGAGACATATAATGTCTCTGTTTAATAGCATGACTTGCTTCACTAAGTAATAAATCCCCCATGTTCATCCACTTTCTATCAAATGCCAGGATCTTGTTTTTTTTTTTTTTTTTTTTTTTTTTTTTTTTTTTTTTTTTTTTTTTTTTTTTTTTTTATGGCTGAGTAGTATTCCATGGAGTATATGTGCCAGGCTTTTTCAATTTATTCATCTGTTTGTGGACATTTGGATTGGTTCCATGTCTTAGCAATTGTGAATAATGCCACAATGAATATAATTGTGCAAGCACTTTTTGACTGAGTGTTCTCCTGTCCTTTGAGTAGATACCCAGGAGTGGAATTCCTGTGTCATATGATAGCTCTATTTGAAGGTCTTTGAGGAACCTCCATATTATTCTCCACAGCGGCTGGACCAATTTACATTCCCACCAACAATGTAGGAGAGTTCCCCTTTCACCAGCATTTATCATTTTTTTTGCCTTTTTAATCTTCACTATTCTGACTGGAGTTAGGTAGTATCTCATTGTGGTTTTGATCTGCATCTCCCTTATGATGAGAAATGTTGAGCTTTTTTTCATATGCTTTTTGGCTATTTATATGTCTTCCTTAGAGAGTTTTTTGTTTTTGTTTTTTTTGTTTTGTTTTGTTTTGTTTTTTGTTTTTTTTTTTTTAGAGATTTTTGCTATAGGGCATATGCGCTTGCCAGACAGACAAAGACAGAGACAGAAAGTGAGAAATCACCCCCTAGGGCAGATGGCCATGCCGCAATCCCTTCTCCTCCATTCTCCTCTCGGGCATGCACACACACACGCCTGGTGTGAGTTTTAAGCCACCAGGTCCGGGACTCGAACCGCCGTCGACTACGTGGGAGTCCAGCAACATAGCCACTATGCCAACTGCTGGTCCCAGAGAGAGAGTTGTTTATTAAGCTCATTTTCCCATCTTTCAATTGGGTTAATCATTTTCCTCTGGGTAAGCTCCTTGACTTCCTTGTGTATTATGGTTATCAGTCCCTTATCTGAGGCATAGTTAACAAAAATTTTCTCCCATTCTGAGGGTTGTTGATTCATACTAATTGCTGTGTCCTTTGCTGTGCAGAAACTTCTTAATCTGATGTAATCCCATCTGTCTATTTTGGGGTTTATTTTCTGTACTTTGGGGGGGGTCTTAAGAAGTCTTTGCTTACCCCAATGTCTCCCAGAGTTTCCCCAGTGTTTTCCACCAGTAGTTTTATAGTTTGCAGTGGGAGTCTAGACCCACTTTGAGTTAATTTTTGTTAATGGTGACATATAGGGGTTCAGATTCATCTTTATGTAGGAGGATACCTAGTTTTTCCAGCACCATTTGCTAAAGAGGTCTTCCTTTTCCCACTGTACTGACTAGTACCCTTTGTCAAATGTCAGTTGGCTGTATGTTTTGGGGTTTGTTTCTGGGGTCTCTACACTTTCCATTGGTCCTCATGTCTGTTTTTGTGCCAATAGCATTCTGTTTGATTGTCACAGCTATGTAATATATTTGGGGGTCAGGAAGTGAGATGCCACTCACTCCATTCTTTCTGTGTAAGATTTCTTTGGCAATACAGGGTTGTTTATGATTCCAGACAAATTCTATGATTGTCTTTTCTAGATCTGTGAAGAATATCCCTTGTAATTGTATAAGGATTCCATTAAATATGTAGATTAATTTGGGTAGAATTGCCATTTTGATTATATTAATTTTCCCAACCCAGGAACATGGGATGTCCTTCCACTTTCTTGTGTCATTTTTTAATTTATTTTTAAGATATTCATAGTTTTCCTTATAAAGGTCTTTGACTTCCATGGTTAGTTTTATTCCTAGGTATCTTATATTTTTTGTAGCTATGGTAAATGGGATTACTTTCTTCAGTTCTATCTCTATCTGCTTGTTTGTATATAGAAATGCTATAGATTTTTGTAAGTTAATTTTGTATCCTGACACTTTACTGTATGTATTTATTACTTCAAGAAGTTTTTCGTGGATACTGTTGGGTCTTCTATGTACACAATGATGTTATCTGCAAACAAAGATAATTTCAATTCTTCTTTCCCTATTGGAATGCTCTTTATTTCATTCTCTTGTCTGATCATATTGGCTAGGATTTCCAGTACTATAAAGGAGTGGAGAGAGTGGACAACCAATGACTAAGGTCCTTTTGCAACTGATTCTTCAGATGAGAGCCGCCCAACTCTGGACAATACCAACTTTGCAGCTTTGGAAAGAACATAGTTAAACTGTGGTCCTGATCCAAGAAAATGAGTTATTAAATGTGTGTTCTAAGCGCTAAGCCTATGCTAGCACAGTATAGATAGCTCAAAGAATCTTTCCCCTTACGAAATATGCTGGTGTACAAAATGGTTTTATGACATGTCCCTAGTGGTGGCCTCCAGTCACATGGCTGATACTAAGTCCCATTATTTACAGCAGATATTTTAGGCTTAAACTCCTACAGATCCACCTGTTACAGAGGTGTCCAGGGCCTGATTGCTGATGTGTGTGCACCCAGAAAGACTCACATGCATCATTGGATGTCATCACGTGATAATGGCCAACTTAACTTCTCTGAGAGTCCTGTTTGTCACTGCAGCCCTAAAAGCATGCAGCATATTATAAAGGACCATATCTTCAGTATAAAACAAATTCCCAGTGATCTAGAATGTACTCCTTAGAAATTTGCAAGTTTGTGGAAATTTTTAATAATTAAAATATGACTTTATGTGTATTGACTCTACAGTTTTATTTATTTATTACGTTTTTGCCATAGAGTGCATGTACTTGCCAGAAAGAGAGAGAAACAGTGAGAGGGAAAGTGAGAAATCACCCCCCCTCCCCAGGGGGAATGGCTATGCTGTAATCCTTTCTCCTTCATTCTTCTCCTGGGATTTTGGGCACACATGGATACATGTCTGCCTGGCATGATTGTCAAGCCACTAGGTCCCATTCTTGAACTGTAGTTGGCCATGTGGGAGTCCAGCACCTTAGCCACCATGCTATCTGCTCGCCTCTCATTTTTTTCTTTTTTTTTTGAAGTAAATGTTTATTGTGTTTTTACCACATGTCAAGAACAAATCTAAGCAGTGAGGGTATGACAGTGAATAAGACAAATGAGATTCCTGCACTTACATCATGTTTATGAAGGGTCCTTTCACCTTGAAATAAGAACAGTCATATTTTAAAACCTGTATTATTAAGCTACCTTACATACAAAAAAAAGTGTAAAACAAATGTATTCTTATTTAACAAGTTACTATAAGGCAAATGCTCTTTTAAGAACCAAACAAAAAAAAGAGATAAAACCTTGCTAACTACACTGGAAGCCCTCCAGGTTCTCCTTCCCAACCCCCTACCCTGTGATCATGAGTTTTATGGTAATCACCTACATACCTGGCTCTGTGATTTTACTATTGGCGCACATTCCTAAATAGTACAGTGTAGGCTTTCCATGCTTTTGCTTATTTAATTTGTCATTTAGGTCTCTCTTAAGACATAGGGTTTCTTCCATACTTCCTTCTTTTCCAGTCTTTGAGGTCTGTTTCTTTGGAAGCTGGATCATTTGCCTGCAGAGCTTCTTCAATTGGAACAGCACTGGTTGCATTCTTGTGCTAAACTTTAATGCTTACTTCAGTTTTCTGTATTCTCTGCCAACTGGTAGTTGACTATAGACTTAATAATTTTTAATTTTGAGTATTTGGAGGGACATCTACTTCTTGGAGAGTATCATATTCTTCATCAAGAGGGACATTGTGTGTGTGTGTGTGTGTGTGTGTGTGTGTGTGTTGTCAGTTGCCTTTCTGCTCAATGCTTAGATCTTTAATTCATTAGAGGCTGAAAAATGATATTTTGATTTGAGCATGTCTTTTTCATCCATTTGTTGGGGTATGTCTCTATAGAGAAATATCTGTCATTAGATTGCCCAGTAATTCCATTATTAGAAGAAAGAAATGCTTGAGTTTTTCCTTTTAATAGCAGTGACTCAACTAGACCCACATGTAAAACTTCCTGGATTTATGTCCCAGGACCTCCCTAAACATACTGGGCACATGCACATTTGTGATCTGTGCCAGTGGTTGGATCATGGCATGGGGACCTTGTTGGGAGTATCTGTCTCTCTGTCTCTTACGAAAAAGATGAATAAATCAACTTTAAAATGAGTGCTTAGAAAGCAAAAACCTCAATAAAATAAAAATAATGTAAAAAATGTAGCCAGCATATTATGTGTTTAGGAAAGAACTGTGTTTTCTATACAGATTTAGTCCTACTGCATGTCTTTCCAGCTTCCAAACTCGGCACACTTTGCATCTCCCCAAGATTGTGAAAGTAAACAAAAGTGTAAAATAAATAGAGAATAAAAGTAAGTAGAGAATAACTCAGCTTTAAATATTTAACCAGCTTTTTTAGGAGTGGAGTTGGGGGGAGACATACTGCCAAAATTGACCCAGGTACAAGATGTTCTAAGGTTTGGTGCCACCTAACCTTAGGAAACTTCCTCTCTAATTAGAAAAACAGGCACTACATAAAGCAATGAGGACAAGTACCAAATAGTCATACTGCGAGCAGTGCTGAAGTAATGTAGAGCGTTCCTATTCCCTCCTCATCGTAGTCAGTTATGGCTGCAATTACACAAACACCATAGGCTAGGTGGCTTAAACAAACATTTATTTTTCACAGCTCTGAAGGCTAGGAAGTCCAAGATCAAAACACTGGACAGTTTGGTGTCTGGTGAGGCCCTCTTCCTGGTCTGCAAAGAGCCATCTTCTCCTTGTGTTGTCACATGGTAGAGGGAGAGGGATCCAGTGTGTCCCCCTCTTCCTGTAAGGACATACATCCCATTCATGGGATGCTACCCTGTGCCATAATCATTTTTCCAAATGCCCTACCTCCAAACACGATCACTATGGGGATTAGGGCTTCAACATATACACTTTGAGATGATACAAAATTCAGTCCATAATATCTACTTAACCAAAATGTGTACTCAATACATGGTAGAGATTCAATATTTGCTGACGTGAATATCATTTTTAACTTATTAGTTGTAAAGGTCTTCTATAGATTTTTACTAGAAATATTATTTTGTTGCTCTAGAATGCACAAATAATTGTTATTTGTTCTACTTTATTCACCCATCCATCTATCTACAAATTCAATCAATCATTACAATTATTGATTACCTGATAATTACCTGGCACTTGCTAGAAATCAGAATTTTTTTTGAAGGAAATATGATGTTGTTGTCAAAGAACAGATGTCACGGGGACCAGCAGTTAGCGTAATGGCTATGTCACTGGACTCCCACGTAGTCGACCGCGGTTCACGTCCCGGACCGTGGTTCGTGTCCCAGACCCGGTGGCTTAAAACTCACGCTGGGCACGTGTGCGTGCGTGCCCAAGATCTCAAGAGGAGAATGGAGGAGAAGGGATTGCGGCGTGGCCATCCCCCCCGGGGGGTGATCTCCCACTTTCTGTCTCTCTGTCTTTCTCTGTCTGTCTTTCTGGCGAGCGCATGTGCCCTATAGTGAAAAAACCTCTAAAAAAAAAAAGAACAGATGTCACAGCAGACAGAGAACCAGCTAAGCATGTAACTGCAAGTGTCAAAGGTACTTAAGAGCCAAAATATATATACATGCAATTTTTTTGGAAAACATTTACGAACTAGAACTTTCAATCATTTAGGTGAATTTTCCCTCTGGTCAGTTGGCACTGTGATAATTTCTTCTTGGAAACAGAAATGACACAGAAAGGAAAAGCAAAGTGTCAAAAACAGAGAAAGAGGGGAAGAAAAATAGAAGCACTCACAGTGGTAATAAGTAAGCAGTGATAGGAAATACCATCATTGGGAAACTTACTCTGTGCCCTCTACTGTCCCTGGCAATTTTACATTGCTTGTTTTAGTAAATCCCTCCAGGCAAGTGTAATGGTTAATTTTATGTGTTGACTTGGCAAGTCCATGGTGCCCAATTATTTGGTCAAACAGTAGACTAGATGTTGTTGTGAAGGTATTTTTGTGGATGTGATGAATGATTGCAATTATTTAATATTAGCTAACACACTCACTTCCACAATGTGTGTGGGCCTCATCCAATCAGTTTAAGGCTTCAGCGCAAAGATTGAGGTTCCCCAAAGGAGAAGGATTTCTGCACCAGACTTAACATAAACATTTTGCCTAGTTTTCAGCCTGTACACTCAAGACAGTGATGTCATCTCTCACTGGAATCTCCAGATAGCCAGCCTCCATAACAAAGCAGGCCAATTCTTTAAGTTTTCTCACTGTGTGTGCATGTGTGTATGTATAGTCAATGGGATATATATATAACATGCTATAAATGTGCATCAGTGTGTGTACATATGCCCTTCATGTACAGGGTTAGTCGTGGGACCTACTTACGCAAGGCAATGGGGAAAGTAGGGAAGCATGTGAACCTTTGGGGAGAGGTAGTAGCTCTGCCACACCATCCTCCATTTTGAAGATGAGAAAGTTAAATCTCATAGAGAGGCTTGGCTTGCCTAAGTCATACAACTAAGAAAAGAGGGAGAGGAGCTTCGGCCATCCCAGGTCTCTAAGATTTCCATGCCATTTCCTCTCACTCCCACACCTGCACTGCAATGCTTCTCCAAGCAGATAATGACTGTGGTTACTTCAAAACAACTCATATGCAAAATGATCTGCCTTGCTGCAGGGAATGCCAACCCTCACTGCCTTCCCCCATGAAAAAGGAATCCCACTATTGCTCACACAATGCAGCAGACTCAAACACCTGCCAACTTGGCGTGCTTTCTATCAGTGCCGCATTTCACTACCAGGCCTTGATGAAGGTCTGATCATGTATTTTTAAAAAATGTATCCCACTATGCTGGCTGTACCCCTCCATCTGTCTCATGCTGGGTAAAATCTGCTACAGCTGCAATCTACACCTGCTAGAGAGCCAGACGGGTACCTTGAGGGTGGGGGACAATTTAGCAGGTGGATGCTAAAAGCTGGCAACCACTTTGCAAAAATTTCTCATTCTTTTGTAGCCTTAAAGGAAATAAAAACAAAGAAAACTAAATGCAGGGGGAAGATCAAAGGCTGGTGCATTGGGGATTTGTATTTTCAATGCAAAATGTCATTTGCATTGTGGAGAGAAAGGGTGCCCCCCTCCTCCTCCAGCTCAGTCTAAATTGAAACAGCATACTTTTGTGTGGGTGAAGCTCAAGTTCAGGCTGTAAGTGATCTGCTGTGGGGGAAAGAGCCGAACCTCAGTGCCAACAGTTCCAAATTTTCCTTCTTTTCTCTATTTTTCAGTGACAAGAAAAATCAAGGACCACATTCCAGATTCTCCCATCTTGTCTCTTCTCCTCCTGAATCACATCCTTTGAACACTGGTGAGAGTTGAGCATGATACTCCTACTGACCAGACCTGGGGTTGTTGTCACCCGGTTCTCCACCTGCTACAAAACCAGGCATGAGCTATTTCATCTTCCTAAATCTTGATTTCCTAATCTTTATAATGGGACAAAACTATTATCTCCACAGCATTTTTATGGAAATTCAAAGAGTTTATGCACGCAACTCCCTTAACATTTAACATAGTGCTAGATGTTGAGCAAGTGCTTCCATAGTGGAGGCTGCTGTCATCACATTCACCACCAACATCATCATTATAATAGCAATCATAGTACCTCTAGTAACAGTAGCATGTAGAGGCTGATGTAGTTATAGACGTAGACGTAGGCATAGATATAGATGTAGACATAGGCTTCTGGCTGTTCTGCCATTTTTTGTTGTGTGATAATTTGACCTAACACTGAACATCTTTGAATCTCAGTTTCCTCATCTATAAAATAGGCACAGTTTCATAACTTGTGGTCTTTTCTGAAGTGCTAGATACACTATGGAGGGATAGTATAAGTTTATTGTCATAGAGAAGACCAAATAAGAGAAGATAAGCTTATTTATGGCATGAGAAAGTATTGATTTTAAGCATAACTTTCAAAATGTAACTGTCTTTATTTTGAAAGAGACTAATCATCTTTTTATTTAAATAAAAAAAGGGGAACTCAAATAAGCAAGAGATTTTTTAAAAATTACCAATTAGCCCTCAACTTAAGGATAGCCACTGCCAATATCCTAGTGTTTATCCAAGAAAACCATCTTGATTGCCAGGCTGATGACATGTGAGAGTAGGCCACCTAGGGAGGAGAGCTTTGGACATAAGAGCAGACACCATCTGGGATCAAGCATGTGGCCATTGCCCTGTTGGAGTAGAGGGCGCTACCAGATGGCAGCTCAGCCCCCTGCGATGATTCCCTGGAAAGGCAGTGTCATCATCTGTCACACTGCAGCAATATCATCCCACTCCTCATCTTCAACATGGGACCAAGATGGCCACACCAAAAAATTTAGTTTCAAAGATACTTTATCAAAAGGTAAGGACATAAGCTGAAATCAAATCTATTACCTTTAATGTGCAGTCTCTGCCTCCCTTCCTTCTTTCATTCAACTCTCAGACCATGGGTTTGTTCTAGGGTCCATGTAGCTCAGGGGCTCACAGGCTCACAGTATAATGAGCAAGGTAGACAAGGAGTTAGTAACATCACTGTGATGAGCAACAAGATGTCAGTAATCCCAGGTAGTTGTTCCCATCTCTGCCTAGATAACAGAGACAGACATTTTCCAGGCATCCTCTGAAATTCCTTAGACAGTGGTTTGCCCACTGGCTCAGGTCCAGTGTCCATCTTTCCTTTCACTCCAAGCTCTAGGACAGCAGAGATCATTTTAGTCATAATCATTATTTTATCTCCAATTATCCAGTGCTTGCCGGGAATGTGCTCAGTAAATGTTGACCAGACAGATGCTCTTTAAAGACTTAATGAGTTGTGTAGTGTTTGTGGTGGACATCTGCTATCTCACTCTGTGTTCAGTGCTATGGTCTGAATGTTTATCCTTTCCAAAATTCATGTTGAAAATAAACTGCATTGTGACAGTAGTAAACAGTGGGACTTTTAAAAGGTGATTAGACCATGAGGGCTCCACCCTCATGAATGGGATTGGTGCAGTTATAAAATGATGAGTCTGGTCCCCTCTTGTTCTCTATGAACTGCCATTCATTCTCCTCCATGGGATGGTACAGTAATAAGGCCCCTCACTAGATGTCAAATCCTCAATCTTGGATCTTCTAGTCTCTAGAATATTAGCTAATGAAGTTCCCTCCTACTTTGTAATATCAGCTCCAAACTCTGTAAAAGTATCTGCTTAACTCCCATTTGGGAAGAAGGTGATTTTGGAACACTAGATCAACCTCTTTCATTCTTTGATCAAATAATAAATTTCTACTCTGTTATACTGAGCTGGTTTTGTTGAACTGCATGAGTGGCACATGATAGAACAAGACCCCTTGAGTTGTGATCTGAAAGGATCAGGTGTCTCTGTCATTCTTGTTCACATATGCTGTGTGATTTTTGTTTACCGTGGTTTTTGTGCTTGGCCTCCCTCTCTTCTGCCCTCTTTTCTTCAGCAGAACAGAATCTCCAAGATTTCATTAAATCTCCAGTGCACAGAATATTGCCTGGCATTTAAAAAGTACTCAATAAATAATCGTTTGACAAGCAAATGGCTGGGCATGACCCACTGAAGAACTGGCAAGAAATACATTGTGTCTGGTGCAGAGATAAAGAGCCACAAGTGACACAGGGTGGGGTGGAAATGTCGACTTGGTCCAGATTTCCCAAGGTGTCCTTTTTGTGCCACGTTCATTCTGGTTAAGCTTTACACATCTCTGATATAATTATTTCATAGCACTGAAGGGAATTGAATGCTTACTTTTTATTTCTGTCTCAGAATCAGAATAGAAGAGAGTTGTCTCTGAGAGGCAGCTTTGCAAGGGAGAGGCAGTACAGTGGGTGTGCAGAGTTATGATATTTTCACTCTCTTCAATGCTGTGTGGTTTTGGGCAAATCACCTAATCTTTCTAAAGGGCAGGTTTTCCATCAGTAAAATTGAGATTATTGGAGGATAAATGTTCCTTGTGGTCTATTATAGAATGTGAGTTGGATATCTATACACTTACTATAGTTTCACCCTCAGAATACTCCTGCATTCTGCCAGCCCCAGGTAGATATGGATTATTATTCTAATTTGACAGATAAGGGACCAAGAGGGCAGGGCAGTCACTTGCTTAAGTCTATTGTCAATCACTGGAGGATCTACAACCAGGGGCTCAGGTCTGTCCCAAACTCCAAGACATTTCCCATTTGTACTTCCCTGTCTACCTCATAGGGATGTTTCGGTGATTAATTTTGCCTCTCCTTATTCTTCTAAAACATCCATGTTTGGTGCTCATGACACCAGACCACACCATCTGTTGCCCCTTCTTGGTGTAGTCAACTACTGACCCTCCAGTCCTTGAAGATGTCAGTACCTTCCTCGTTATCACTCTCTCCAGTACAACTGTTGTCTTTCTTTTTGGTAACATCAATCTACACATGGCTCTCCCCTCTAGTACTTTGGTCTATCAGATTCTTTCTTTTATCTTTATTTCAAAATGCCTTCAAAAACAGCTTTACCAAGTTACAACTTGTGTGCTATTATTTTCACTTGTTTCAAGCAAATAGTTCAATGATTTGCAGATTTAGAGTTACACAACCATTACTACAGTTCAATACAAAATATTTTATCACCCCCAAAATGATTCTCCCTACTATTTGAAGTCACGTTCATTCTCGTCTCTCAGCCCCAGATAATCAGTCATCTATTGTGACTTTATGGGTTTATCTATTCTGTACATTCCATAAAAATGGAATCATACAATAGGTGGCCTTTCATGTCTGGCTTCTCTCATTTAGCAGAATGCTTTCAAGATTTACCTATGTCATAGCATGAATCACTACTACATTCCTTGTTATGGTAGAATATTCTGTTGTATAAATATACCACACTTGCTTATCCAAACACCAATAAATGGACATTTGTTGTTTCTATCCTTTGATTATTATGAAAAATGTGGCTATGAAATTCGCATACAAGACTTTGTGGAGACATGTGTTTCAATTTCCTTTGAGTAGATACATAGGAATGAACTTGCTAGGTCATATGATAAATTTATGCTTAACTTTTGCCAAACCATTTTCCAAAGTGGATGCATCGTTTTATAATTTTGCTAACAGTGTGTAAAGGTTCTAGTTCTCCCATAGCCTCTTCAATGCTTGGTAATATCTTTTTTATGACAGCCAACTCTGAGTGGGTATGAAGCAGTATATCATTGTGATTTTGATTTGTATTTTTATGGTGGGTAATGTTGTTAAGTATTTTTTCTGTGCATCTTGTCTGGTCACTCACTTGTTTTTTTTTACTTTTCTACTTATTATCTTGTCTTTCACCCCGAATCTGTCAGATACTCTCACAGTCAGATACTGGATCTTGTCATTAACAATAACTGAACCTCCCCTGTAATCTCCATTTTGAACATTTCACACTTAACAACTACCATCTTTCCAAATCACTTCCTCTCCACCTACAACAATTTTTCAACACTCCTGGAATCCAATTCCAAATCACATTCCTTCTGGAAAAAGAAATGTAATACACTGTAAAATGATATGTGATTCAATGTAATGTAAACAAGGTTATGATAATAATGAAAAATTTTTAAAAATTTCATTGATTCTGACCCTTTTCACTCATCCTTCACCATGTCTTTATTCATGTTATTCAGCTTACATTCCATGGGCTCTTATTAAAATCGTTGTTTTGCAATTCTGGTAAAACCACTATACCGGTTGAATCCAACACTGTTGTTATTATGCAACTTCACCCACATGCTGAACATGGCTTGAGAAAACACACACCCAGGTCTTTCTTTAAATTCAGGACCAAGAGCCTCAAGGTGTACTTCGTGGTGCCTGGCAATCACCTTACCCAGTCCTATTTATTGACTCTCTTATTTCCCAGGTGACTATTTCATACCTTGTCCTCGCTCCTCAAACTTTCAGTACATTCTCTTCAGTCTCATTCTTAGCTGATTCCAGCCTTCCTATTTCACTGAGAAAAATAGAAACAATTATAAAGACACAACTAGCATTGCCACCACATATATCCCACCTACAGGCATCTGTTCCTGCTTTCTCTTCCTTCCTGTTTCTATGGAAGGAGAGTCCTTGTTGCTGTTTAAGTCTAATTTACCACTCATACATTGCAACCCACTCTCTCTTATCTACTTATGGAAAAGAAAATGCTCCAGAAATTGTCCCCTCTCTCCTACAGCAACAGCATGCCAGCATGATGTAATAATTCCTGTCTTAAATAAGCCTCTTCTGATTCCCTTTATAACTACCCCCCTCTTCCATTTCTCTCCTTGCAGTAACAACAAAATTGTTTGGTAGATTTGTCCTCTATACTTGTATCCAGTTCTTTTTCTCTAAGTCTTACTCAAACCCACCCTAATTTTCAAGATTTTCAAGATTTCACCCCTTCTATGACAAATCAGCCCATGCTAAAGATGCCAACCACCTTCAATGCTGTTAATCCAATGGTTAATTCTCCGTCCTCATTTGACCTGATACACAGCAGTACAATATAGTTCTGCACTCCTTTCTTCTGGACACGCTTTTTCCACTGGGTTTCCTGTTTCGTCTCATTAGTTTTATGTTTTCCTTGCTGTTTCTTCCACAGCTCACCAAGTTTTAAGTTTGGCACTTGCCAGACCTCTTCTCTGTCTGTACTCACATCTCTAGTGCTCCCATCAATCTCAGGAGTGTACACTCCTCTGTAAACCATGACCCCTCCAATTTCCTCTCTAGCCTGGGCTTCTACTCCACATTCATATACCAAAATTTCCATCTGAATGCATACGCATCTCAAATTTAACACATTCAAAGCAGAGTTCATAATTCTATACCCTCCAAATCTGCTTCTGAACTGCCCTCCCTATCTTAGTTAATAGTAACTTCATCTTTTCAGTTTTTTAAATAAAAAACTGGGGAGGCCAGCAGGCGGCGTAGTGGTTAGGGTCACTGGACTCCCACATGGCCAACCACAGATCAAGTCCTGGACTTGGTGATTTGCTTTCTATTTTCCATCTCTCTCTCTCTCTCTCTCTCTCTCTCTCTCTCTCTCTCTCTCTCTCTCTCTCTCCCTCTCCCTCTTTGATCAAATTAAAAATAAATAAATAAGACTTAAAAATAATAAAAATTTGGGACTCATTCTCGATTCTCACTTTAGTTTTCTAGGATTGCTCAAAACAGAGTACTAAGAACTGAGTGGCTAAAACAACAGACATCTACTATTTTAGCGTTCTGAACGTTAGAAGATAGAGATGAAGGTGTTGGCAGGGCGGGTTTCTTCTGAATCCTCGCCCCTTGGCTTGTAGCTGGCTTCCTTCTTCCTGTGCCTTCATGTCATCTGTCCTCTGTATGTGTCTTTATATAAATTTCTCCTTCTGATGAGGACTTCAGTGATATTAGAGTCCCCCTTGATGACTTCATTTTAACACTATTATTTCTGAGGTCTTTGAACCCACAATGTCTCTCTCTGCGCTGTGGCCTACATCCGCTCTATCAGCTGAATCCTTCAGTTGGGTCCACCTTCAAAATATAGCCTGAACTTGAGCCCTGCTCTCCAATTTCAATGTTTGTATCCCCTCTTTTTTTTTTCTTTTATTATTTTTTATTTACCATTATCATAACCTTGTTTATATTACATTGAATCACATATAACTTTTCAGTGTATTACATTTCTTTTTCCAGAAGGAATACCATGCATCTCGGTCAATACAAAGACATTAAAATCCCCAACATCATCAAATAGCTTTTTTTTTTTTTTCAGATTATTATTATTCCATTTATTTTTTTAAACAGTCAATCACTATTTATCATTTTACTTGTAAAAAGACTTTACCCAACATGAAATACTTCTCAGACCAGTCCAGTTGAGAATACTATACACATCATCATCAACAGGTAATAAACCATTTCTGTATCCCACTAATGTCATGCCTCTCTATTTGTTCTCTTGCTATCCTTCTCCAATCTCTTCTCTTCTCCCATCCCATTCCACACCATCTTCATTATGGCTAACTATTTTCACTGCTTTTATGCCCTCTGATATTTCGATCTCTACCATAAAGTGTGGATAGTCGGTATATATTAAGTGGATACATACAATATCTTTCTTTCATATCCT
Source organism: Tupaia tana (assembly GCA_026018925.1). NCBI lineage: Eukaryota > Metazoa > Chordata > Mammalia > Scandentia > Tupaiidae > Tupaia > Tupaia tana. Next base: position 84,615,550 of record JAKSZU010000008.1, on the reverse strand, counting down.
GGCTTGCTTCACTCAGCAATAGATTCTCCATATCCAACCACTTTCTATCAAATGCCAGGGTCTTCTATGTAGCCTGAAGTCCTATTTTAAAAGACTGTTATCCTCTGATAATTGAAAAATGTATTTAGTATAGAAATCCTAGGAAACAGAAAATGTGTAACATGAAAATTACTTGTCATCCTAACCCTGATTAATCAATTAACATCAGAGCATTGCTTTAGTCTTTTTTTAAATGGCTGTGTACTTTTTTTTTTAAAGGAAATTTACTTATAACTACAGCTGAATATGCTTTTTTCTTTTCACAAGAAACACTGTCCTATTACATTAAGTCTTATTCTTGTTATTTTTACTCACTGCAGTTTGGATCTACTGATTTATTTAACCATATCTCTAATGTTGGATTTTTAATTTTGTACCATTAAAGAATCCTGTGCTGAAAAAAAAAAAAATGCCAGGGTCTTATTTTTTTATGGTTCAATAGTATTCCAAAGAGTATATGTGCCACACTTTTTCAATCCATTCATCAGTTTGTGGACATTTGGGTTGGTTCCATGTCTTAGTGATCATAAATAATGCTGCAATAAACATTGATGTGCAAGTGCTTTTCCAACTGAGCATTCTCCTGTCCTTTGGGTAGATAGCCAGAAGTGGGATTGCTGGATCAAATGGTAGTTCTATTTGTAGATCTTTAAGGAACCTCCATATTGTTCTCCACAGTGGCTGAACCAGTTTACAATACCACCAAACAGTGTAGGAGAGTTCCCTTTTCACCACATCCCCACCAACACTTATCACTTTTTATATTTTTAATCTTTGTCATTCTAACATGGGTTAGGTGGTATCTCATTGTGGTTTTAATTGTCATCTCCCTTATGATGAGGGATGTTGAGCATTTCCTCATATGCTTTTTGGCTTTTCATATGTCTTCTTTAGAGATATTTTGTTCAGTTCATTTTCCCATCTTTTAATTGGGTTAATCTTTTTTTTTTTTTTTTCACGTAAGACATTTGAGTTCCCTGTGTATTGTATCCCCTCTTTATTAGTTTACTGCAATGTCCTTTTTAACTGATATCCCTATTTGTGACCTTTCTTTCTATAGCCACTGTCAACATAGCACAGTGGTCTTATAATAATGAAAGTCAGAGTATGCCATTCCTTTGCACAAAATCCTCCAATGGGTCCCTCTTCCCTCAAGGAAGAGCCAAGTTTTTCTCACAGTCTACATGTCTCTACAGGATGCTACCCCAGCTTTCTCCCTGTCCTAATTCAGTACACATTCCTCTCCAGCAACACCAGCTTCCTTGCTCTTCTCTGGATATGATAAACACACTTCTCCTTGGGCATTTATACTTGTTGTTATCTTGAAACTCTCTCCCCAAGAAATCCAAGTGCTTCATCCTTAAATGTCACCTCCTTCAGCATAAGAAGTGTCCCCTTTCCAGCATGCAGATATTTTAAAAAAATTAAATAAAAGAATAAAAATTCAAAACACTGCTGGTCCCAAGCTTTTCAGATAAGAAATACATATATTTGTTGAATAAATTGTATTTGTATTTGTGGAATAAATTAATTATATTCATCCATATGGAAAAAAAATGGAGAAATAATAATAAAATGTTTCTCTCTCCAGTTTTCTTTTTCTTTTGTTTTCTCTATACCCACTCTCAGTCTGATTTATCGTGACTATTTTTTTCATTTTTCATGTCTCACTTTCTTTCTGCCTCTGTGTATTCTTCTGTTTTTCTCCACTCTCCTTCATAATTCTGCCACATCAGAGGGAGTCCCTTTCCAGCCATCTGCTGCAGCTAGCCCCATCTTCTTTTTTTTTTTCCACATTATTTATTATTATTATTATTATTTGTATATACTTTCAATCATATTGTTTGGCTTACAATGAGACCATTTCAATATGTGAACATTTCTCCCCAGACCCGTTGATCAAAATATCTTCAACAGATAACACCACACCTCTCCATCCCGTCAATGCTCTACCTCTGTATACCTTCTCCAAATGTCCTTCGTTAGGCCCCACTCCTCCACATACACCTCATCTGACATTCACACCCATCTCTTGTGTTTGTTCAACTGTTAGTCAATCAGTTTCAGTCATAGAATGCAGACAAACGGTATATGTTAAGTGGGGACATACAATGTCTCTCCTTCATAGTCTGGTTTGCCTCACTCAGCAGTACATCTTCCATATTCTTCCACTTTCTGTCAAAAGCCAGGGCTCTGTTGGTTTTTATGGCAGAGTCGATCGTCCCCAAAATAGACAAGTGGGATTACATCAGACTAAGAAGTTTCTGCACGGCTAGCCCCATCTTCTCTTCATCCCCACTGCCTCACTCATCAGCCTGAAAGGCAAACAGTCTGCAGGCATGACGTAGTTTGCTCTAGGGCTGTTGATGTGTCCATATTTTGTTGTTGGAAGCATCTCCTTGTAGGCAACTGCATGTGTAAATGAGATGAAATAGGGAAGCTTGGTTATTTGTTCCTGAAACCGAGTTCTTGTTTTGTAGTCATCTCAGTCTCCTATTTCTTCTGACCTTATATATGACTGGTTCAAATGGATTACTGGGAAATAAGGAGGAGAGGAAAGTTTGAAATTAGTACATTAAAGGCCCTGGCAAAGAAGAGGTTGGTGACTGGACTCTGGGAATGGGAGGGTCTAAGAATTAGAAGAGGAGTACATTAAAGGCCCTGGCAAGGAGGAGGTTGGTGACTGGACTCTGGGAATGGGAGGGTCTAAGAATTAGAAGAGGGACAGATTTGAGACAGTAGACCTGACTGGTGCTGTTGAAATGGTACTAGGATTTGGGAGTCTCAGGAGATACTGGAACAGAGTTGTTTTTTGGCTGTCTGAACACTAGAATGCATTAATTTCTGGGTGTCAGAAATAAGGCTTGGTTTGTGTGTATTTGCTGTCTCCTTATTCCTGGATCAAAATCTATTATTAGTATTGATCATTTAAAATATTTGACTGGCTTTGCTCAGTTCTGTAGACTCACCAACTCTGAAGTTCACCAGACTGATGGATGCTCTGGAATGATTGATCCAACTTGATTTTTATATTTTTTGACAGATTTTTTGCTATAGGGCATGAGCACTCATCAGAGAGACAGAGACAGAGAGAGAGAAAGCGAGTAATCATCCCCTGGGGGACAGCCATGTCTCAATCCCTTCTCTTACCTTCTCCTCTTGAAATTTTGGGCATACATGCACACGTGCCCAGCATGAATTTTAAGTTGCTGGGTCTGGGACTCAAACTGGGTCAACTACGTGTGAGTCCAGAGGCATAACTATTATACCATCTGCTGGTCCCCCAACCTCTTTTTTATCGACAAGAAAACTCGGGTTCAGAAAGTGGGAATTGAATGATTGAGGTCACTGGGAAAGCCAGGTATATTTGTGATACAAATTCTTATTTTTAAAAAACCAACGACAATAAATTAGTTCATTTTCATGACTTGAGTAGCCATCCCTGAGTTCTCTTTTGACCTTACCTCACATTCAAATAATCAGCAAACCCTGTTGTTTTCCTAGTCCACAGTTTATCACCACTTCTCACTATTTCCTTGCTGCTACCATTTCTGAGGTAGCAGCATTAACCCCGAAACTTGTTTCCTTCCTGTTCTTGCCCCCTCATGCAGCAGACACAGCAGTCATGAAGTAAATCACATTATGTCACTCTTCTATTTAACCCATGCTTTGGCTTCTCATTGTTCCAAAAATGTTCTCTGAACACTTCAATATGGCCCACAGAGCTCTGTATCTTCCACATGGTTCTGCTCTGCAGCCTTATCTAGAACCACTCGTCTCACCCTTCTCACCTCTTATCTGCTAGTCATACGAGCCTCCCTCAAATCCATCTTGGTTTCTAATATCATTCTCCAATAAATGAAATCAGGGCTCCTTGGAGAATAATGGACATTAGATCTGGGGATATGAAATATACAAGGTAAGCCTAGGTTATCATGTAGTGCCAGATATAAAGGAATTATTTTAAAAAATAATAATGATGACCGTACATAGGAGTGACATAGGAACCCACTAAAAGAGTTTCTAACGGCCCAAATTGAACTATTTGAGAGGCAAAAGAAAATGATATTAGATTCTTACCTAAAGTATAAAATAGACATCATGCATACCAGATTTATTTATATCTGGTCATGCTTAATTGAATAAATGAGCAAGCAGAGAGTAGAAAAATCTCCTGTGCAGAAGTCCAAATAATCTGTGTAGTCACTCCATGATCCAGGAGGTGGGGAACAGATCTGTGCTCCTGGAGAGTGGGTTGTCCATAGCACTTTCTTCAGAGTATGGAAAGGAGCAGGGCGGTGGAAAGATGCACATTAAGCAGTTTTCAAAACTGTGAATCAAGGGTCAGCAGGTGGCCTGGTGGTAAGGCACAGGACTCCCACATGGCTGAACATGATTTAAGTCCCAGATGGTGATGAAAATCATGCCAGGTGCATGTGCTTCTGTGATCAAAATACCAGGAGGAGAATGGAAGAGAAATTATTGCAGTGTGACCTTCTCCCCTGGGGGGTGATTTCTCACTTTCCCTCTCACTGTCTTTGTCTCTCTCCAACAAGTACACATGCCCTATGGCAAAAACCTAATTAATTTTTAAAAATATGAGTCAAATATAGCTATGGAGTGTCATGGAATAGAGGCATGCATATTTTCATTTAAAAAATTAGAGAAATATTCATATTTTTATGAATACACTAAAAATAAAATGTCATATAGGAATGAACATAAAAGAATATGGAAGATACACAAGAAACTAACAACATTTTTTCAGGGCATGGCATTGTGTTGCTGGGGTGACATGAACCTTTTACTTACATATCTTTTTATTATTGGTGTGGTATGATAAGCATACACGACTTTAAAATTTAAAAGTCAATAAATAGGGAAAACAAACCTAGTATAATTCTGGTGATCAGGTTTGACAGAAAAGCTTTGGTTTCACCCCAGTCTGTATTTCTTTTACATTTCAAATACAAATAAGTGCAGTTGACATTTATAAGTGCCTCCTAACTTCCCAAACCACTAACAATGATGTCCTTTTTGATATCCAAGTGACTTTTTTTAAAAAGAGATTTTTGCTATAGGGCATGTGTGCTCGCTGGAGAGACAGAGAGAGACAGAGAGACTGAAAGAGAGAAATCACCTCTCAAGGGAGATGGCCATGCCACAATCTCTTCTCTTCCATTCTCCTCTCAGGGTTTTGGGAATGCACACACAGGTGCCCAGTGTGAGTTTTAAGCCACTGAGTCCAGAACTCAAACCGTGGTCAACTATGTAGGAGTCCAGTGATGTAACCATTATGCATCTGCTGGTCCCCCAAGCGGCTTTTAATGTAGATTTTAATATCATCCCATTTTACAGAGGAGGCAAAAAGCTGTGCAAGGACTTACCCAAAGTGGCACAGCACAGCATTTGGAGCATAAGAAATGACCTTATGTCTTGGGCCACATTTCCAGCTCTCCCTTCAGTTACTTCGCCTGGGCATGAATACTCCTTATAGCCCGCGCAGCAGAATGTAAAGAGGGATTTCTCAACCAGAGTCAAAATCGTCTAGAAGAAACAGGCTATACTATTTTAAATGATCTTGAATTAAAATCCTAAGGAAACTGGCAAAACACTCTTAGTTTCATTGCATGTATTAAATCTATATCCATCAGTCCTTCACACGATACTTTTAATGTAAGTGAATTGAATATATTTAATCTTTTTTTTATTTTTCCAGAGAGTGCATGCATTCATCAGAGAGAGATGGAGACAAGAGACAGAGAGACAGAGAGACAAAGCAAAGGATGGGGGAAGGTACCCCCCCACACACACAGGGCATCATCACACCCAATCTTTTCTCTTCCACATTTCCCTCCCGTCAGGACTTGGGGCAAGCATGAGCCCGGTATGTTTTTTAAGTCACTACAGCCAGGATTTGAACTGTGCAATTGGCCTTTTGGGATCCAACTCCCTTTACCACTAGACCATGAGGGTGGCCTATTTTTGAACATATTAATAAGAATTCTTCCAGCTGCAAGGAAGTGACATCTGATTCAAACTGACTTAGGAAAAGCAACATTAGCATCTCATGTGCACAAAAAGGGCCAGGGTCTTCCTTGATCCAAATGTGATGCCATATCCTCAGGGATCTCTTTCCACCCCTTTGCCCTTCTCTTCCATATGTTAGCTGCATCCTCATGCAGGCTCCTCTACCTCAGTGGCCAAAGTGACTGGAATCTCGGCCGAAAATGAAAGTGTCTGTAGGTGCTCCAGCACTAGTCTTCGGCTCAGTGCTGTTTGTCACTGTTTACCTTGATGGCCCAGCTTAGCTCATGTGTTCATCCATGAGCCAAACACGTGTCAGCAGAAGACAGAATTATTACTGGCCAGACCTTCGACCAGACACTGTTCTGCAGCCCAGAGATGGGTGGGCTGTACCCAAAACACAGAGGAGTAGAGGCAAAGAGCCATGGTGAAAATTCGGGGCACTGTGATGAGAAGAGAGAATGGATCTCGTGCAGACAGAGCTGAGAGATGCCTTCTACACTGAGTGCTAAAGGTTTCCGGCAGGGAACCAGAGAACCAGCTGTCTAGGTTACCAGGTCGGGCAATATCTAAGATGTGAAGGAGAAAAAAACTAAAAAATTCCATCTATTAGTAGAATCAAATGTGTTCTAGCCACAGGGTAGACATTCTCAATACCTAACTTGGAAGTAACTTATTACTGGCTTTATTTTGCCTGTTGAAATTATTTAGGATTAGAGCAATTAAGTAATTTTCCCAAAGTCACATAAATAGTAATATACTTGAACCTAGATTTGAATTAAAACTTTATTATTTGCATTACATCAACAATTAAGAAGCAAAAAGACATTTTGAATGCATGCAGTTACAGAATAGATAGTAGGACACTATATTTTTATAGTTTACATGAAGTAATTTAGTCTTCTAATTAAGCAGTAATTTAATATCCTATAGATTTGTACCTGACTTAAATACCCTCAGGAGAGTGAAAAAAACCCTGCAGTTTCTGAAGGAACATTTCCCTGACTGTTTAATGGGTTCTGTGGCAAATTAGCACATAGTTACTGCCAGCAATGATACAAACCGAAAGCAGCCTAATTTAGTGATTCAGAACAGGAGCTTTTGAGACAGGTGGACTTTGAGTTCAGGCCCTGGGATCCACACCATAGGCCTGGACTTAGCCTGAAGCATCTACCCCCACACCAGCAAAATAGGGACAATGCCAGCTGGAGTGGCAGGCGAGGACTGAGTACGAGAATGCATTCAAAGTTCACTGTGCAGGGTGAGACCTCACTGAAGGTGTGGACCTACCTACCTACAGACAGCAGGACCTGGATCAGTTGCCTGTTTAAAGAGATGAAATAAGATAGCCCCAGCTCTGGGAAGGCAGTCACCCTGACGTCATTGAGAGATGAGAAGGAAAAGGCTCACTGGTTCCAGCAGAGTACTGGAGACACCATCACTCTGCTACATGGTGAGATTGTGAGCCCCTGACAGGCAGCAGTATTTGTGTTACTCGTTGATACATCCAAGTGCTTAGAAGCAGCTCATAAACTGTTAGTTGAGTGAGTGCATGAATGAATGATTTCTATTCTGGTATTTGGTCGACGTAGGCAAGCACTAAATAGAAATATCTAAGTAAATATCTATAGCCAAAGTCTTAATATATTGTCAGTTAGTTATTCTTGATGCTATTTATAAGTTTTTTTCTCCTCAGCCTCTACTTTGTGACAATCTAGAACTGGGAGTAAATGCCAAATATTGGTTTTTATTTTTAAATGAGAAAGTGATATAATAGTAAAGAGGTTGTTCCCTTAGGGCACTTGTGCTCACCTGAGAGACAGAGACAGAGACAGTGAGAGGGAAAGTGAGAAATCACTCCCTAGATGGATGATCACACTGCAATCCCTTCTCCATTCTCCTCCTGGGATCTTGGGCATACGCACACATGCACCCAGCATGATTTTCAAGCCAACTGGTCCAGGACTTGAACCAAAGTTGGTCATGTGGGAATCCAGTGTCTTAACTACTATGTCATCTGCTAGACCACAAGATAAACAATTTTGAGAGACTCTTGCCAAGCTATGATCCTCTTGCTCCACCCTCCTAGTTAGTTAGGATTACAGGTGCACCATACAGTCCCCAGGCTGTTTAGATTGGTCCAGGACCAAACCTAGGTCTCCCATGTGTCCCTAACCTCACATAGCAGTACCCTATTGCTTGCACCACTGTGGTTGTGCCCTAGTATTCTTTTGTTTAATTTTTCATTCAGCAAACATTCCTTGATTTATTGAGTATCTTCTGTGACTGAGACATAATGATAAGGATTGGAGAAGCAAAGATGGAAATGAAATAGTTTCTGTCCTCATGAAGTTCACAGTTCAGGAGAGACAGACTGGTGTCTGGATAATTAGTAAGTCAAATGTGGCCAGTGCTATATAAGAATAGCAGCACAGGACCCAATGGGAGGACAGAGGTAGCATGGAAAACTTCATGTGTCCACTGTCTCGATTTCACATACCCTCAAGTCCATTCTTCTTCCATTCCTCCCCGTCCATCTTCCCCAGGTCAGGAAACAACAGTTGTCAAGAAACCAAGAGCACTGATCTCTCTCCTTGCTGTCTAGTGAGCTCCAGGGTCACCTCCCCCAATCGTCCTGAACATACCCACATCTCTCCATCACCACAGCCCTCTTTCCGGTCCAACAGACTCAGAATCTGCTCTGTGATCTGCTGCAGAAGCTGCCTCATTGCTCTTGCCACTCCTAGTCTTGCTGCCTTCAGCCCCCTATCCTGTCATGATCCATTTTCCACACTGTGGCCAAAACCACCTTTTAGAGAAATGAGTCAGAACACATCTCCATACCACGTACTGGAGGTTTCCCGCCACCTTTGGAAGTATACACGTCTCTTTATGCCATGACTATTTGTCTTTCCTCCTTGGTCACCTGCCTCATCTGCCATGCTGGTCCCCCGTTCTTGCAAACTCTCTTGAGTCTGAGAGCTTTTGCATTTCTCTATCTTTGGGGGGATGTAAATCTCTTAATTCTTCACAAAACTGTTTCTTTCTCCTTCTCAGGTCTCACCCCAGTGTCCCCTCTTCAGAGATGACAGTTGATCTACTGTCTACACCAAGTAGAATTCATGCTAATTCTGTCACCTTCTTTTCTTGCACAGCCTATATCATAATCTTTCTATGTAGTTTTATTTATTTATGCATTTATTGCTGTGCCCCTTCTTCCTCTCAAGAGTATAGAAGTGGCTTGGGGGTGGGGGAGGATACCTAGAGTTGATTTCTCCAGTTGAAATGTTTTCAGTCATGGTCACCACTCAATCCCCAGCTCCAAGGGCTCTATATTGTTTGCTGAAAGAAAAAAAAATGAATAAATGGATTGATGTGAACCTTGTGCCACTGAAATTAGGGACTTTTACACTAATGAAATCTCATGCTCTTAAAACACAAAATTATTTAGATATATACACACAGACACATTCAGGGCAGGTGGAAAAGTAGATTAAAAATAAAGTTCCAAATAGACGCTGCCAGTTCTCTTCTACCAAATATCCAAAGCCTTGAAAATATGACTTCTGTGTTAGCTGGAAATTTTGAAGATTCAACTGTGAAGATTTTGTGGGTAAGGTCTCTCTCTGCTTTTGGGCAAATGGTGAGCTGTGTGACAAGGAAGGTGAGATCATTTTCGGTAGCTGCCACTAAATCTGAGAAGGGTTGATTGATATGACAAAGTCTTTTCACAAAGGCATAAATCAAAGAAGATGACTGACAGTGAAGTAAACATTTTAGAACTAGAGTAATTAGGAATATATTAGCAATTAAAATAAACTTATTATCATTACAAAATTGGCAGTTGCTTGCGATTTCCCCAGGGGCCTCATTTTAAGTTTATCCTTGTAGATTATATTAAAAAGGCTTCATGTCTTTGGAAATACAGTTTCACGTTTATGGATTTCGTTTACTCATGTCCCTATCCAGAGTTAGTACAACTCAATGGTTCTCAAATAGTAACTCTGTGTTGCCAGGTTCCTATGAGCCAGACTCAGGGGTCTTAATACTAAGCTTGAATAAAATAATTATTTGCTTGGTTCTCTGAGAAAATTAAATTAGTGGATAACTTGTTTGTTTTGTTTTTCTCTCTCTCTTAAAAGCCTCAACACCTGACACCACTTGCCCATTAAGAAATAAATGTCAGGGACTAGTGAATGGCATAATGGTTATGCCACTGGACTCCCATGTGGCTGACTGTGGTTTGAGTTCCAGACCCGGAGGCTTGAAACTCATATCAGATACATGTGCATGCATGCCCCAAATCCCAAAAGGATAATGGGAGAGAAGGGACTGTGGTGTGTCCCTCTTCCTGGGGGATGATTTCTCCCTTTCTGTCTCTCTGGCAAATGCATGTGCCCTATAGCAAAATATCTCTCAAAAAAGGAAAGAAATGTCTGAAGATGACTTTGGTGCTAAACTCATTTTTTTTTTCTTGGTCATAGGGAGCTCTCCAGAGGAAGATAGAGATGTGAGAGGAAAAGTGAAAAATCACTTCCCAGGGAAGATGGCCATGCCACAATCCCTTCTGCCCCACTCTCCTCCTGGGATTTTGGACATGTACACACAGGCACCTGGGATGATTTTCAAGCCACCAAGTCCAGAACTCAAATTGCAGTCAGCCATGTGGGAATCCAGCACCTAAACCAGCTTCCTGCTGGCTCCATAAAGGCTTAATGTGAAGCAAACAGAAAACAAGGAAAAGCTTGGACACCCCTTTCTCACACTAACAGCAGCTGTGGTAGCAAGTGCTGATGACAGAGACTTTGCATGGGATCAGGGCAAGACTGAATTCTTCAGTGCCTTCACTCTGTGGTTCTTGCTTTCTACCCCCTCATGGCAAGGGTATCTGGATCATCTTAAGGCATCAAAGTTCACTTAGGGCTCCTCGTTGCCAGCAACAAAAACTGATACTGGCAACAGAATCAAAAGAACTGGAAAACTATTAGAGAGCTCACGTAAATGGTGGGAATCTGTGTAGGTGTGTAGTAAAGAATTTGGCCTCAACCAAAGAGAAGTTCTTGCTTTCGTGCTCAGCTCCTAGCAGGTAATATCTAGTGTCTTTGAAAAATAGTAGGGTAGCTTTATCTTTTCTCCAGCAGGAAATTAGCACTCAGAATTTCTCTATAGTGAAACCCAAGGAGAATCTTGCTCCAAAATGTGACAAATGTCCACTTCAAAAGTAGCACTGTGGGGCCAGCTGATGGCATAGTGCTTAAGGTGCTGGACTCCTATATAGCTGACTGCAGTTCTAGCCCCAGACCTGGTTGCTTAAAATTTACACCGGGCACGGGACCAGCGGTTAGCATAATGGCTATGTTGCTGGACTCCCACTTAGTCGACTGAGGTTCGAGTCCTGGATCCGGTGGCTTAAACTCACTCCGGGTGTGTGTGCATGTGTGCCCAAGATCCCGAGAGGAGAATGGAGGACAAGGGATTGCGGCGTGGCCATAACCCCTGGGGGGTGATTTCTCGCTTTCTGTCTTTCTGTCTCTCTCTGTCTGGCGAGTGCATGCGTCCTATAACGAAAACCTATCCAAAAAAAAAAAAAAAAAAAGAAAAGAAAAGAAAAAATTTACACTGGGCACATGTACATGTGCCCTATAGTGAAAACCTATCCAAAAACAAACAAACAAACAAAAAAAAAAAAAAAAGAAAGAAAAGAAAAAATTTACACCGGGCACATGTACATGAGTGCCCAAAATCCCAAAAGGAGGCTGGAGGAGAAGGGATTGTGGCACGGCCATCCCCCTCCCCCCATGAGGGGGAGCAAGAATGATTTCTCATTTTCCCTCTCTCTGTCTCTCTGTCTCTCTACAGCCCTATGGTGAAAACAAATAACAAAGAAAGAGGAGGAGAGGAGAAGAAAAAATGAAAAAGTAGCACTGTAGGGATGATCAATATGACCAAGATTCCATTTTGTGTTGGACATTCTCTCCTCAGAAGAATCTGAAAACCTAGTTGCTTCCCACTGAGGCTAGGCATGTCTAACCCTCTCAGGGCACTGACAGGAAGAAGCAGGAGGCAGTGAGAAGGCTGGACTGAGGGGCAGTAAGGAAGCCAGTTAGGAGATAAGAAAGCAAGAGGGCGAGCCAAGTCCCATCCCAGAGAGACTGACCTGATACGAATTGAAACATTTTATTCCATCCCCTGGACTCTGAGTGCATGTTGGACTTGCCATTGGTAAGATTGTGTTCTTTAGGGCTATGACTAATTGTCTGAACCTTTCCCCTGGGATGTTATGGGATGTGATGGAGGGGTTACTTAAACAAAATGTAATGGAGCCAGTAGGTGGTGTGGTGGTTGAGGTGTTGGACTCCCATATGGCTCACTGTGGTTTGAATCCTGGACCTGGCAGCTTGTTTTCTCACTTTCCTTCCCTCTCTGGTGAGCACACATGCCCTATAGCAAACTTAAAATAATAATAAATAAAATATAATAAATAATTAAAAATTAAATGTAATAAGCTGCTCTGACAATAAGGGTTTACAGTTAACCAATGGCAATGTACCCCCATAATTTATGCTGTTCTATTTTTCAGGTGAAAATTGTTGGCTTCATTAAGTGGAAAGAGCATCTATATTACAGAATTTGGGGCTGAAAAGGCTGCTAAAGACGCAGATGAGGGGTGATCTGGACACGTAGAGGATGGCCTCAGTAGACCCAGAGGCAGCCAAAGAGACTGCAGTTCAGTGGTTCAAGACCTTCTGTGGAGTTTCCCACGAGCTGGCCCATGTGTTCTATCTTCAACACCAAACCAAATCAAATGCTATCCTTTTTACAGGTCTCCATGGACAAATCATTGCTTTGATTGTCTCAGTTCCCTGCATGCTGGTGCTTAGAGTCATTGACACCTGCTACATCCTGAGAAGATCTTCTTCTGTGTGTTTTATGCATTGACATTTGGACAGAAGACTTAAACTGCAGAAAGTTTGGAAACCACTGGAACCAGCTTTCTACCCAAATGAGCCATTACCTTTCCACGGAGTCCTGAATGGATGGGATTCTTCTGTTCCACGTGGCATTGATAGAGGTCAGTCTTTCAGAGATATTCAGAGATGGGTAGACTAGTTTAGAGCTTAAAGACAGAATCACTCATGTGTCTAGTGTCTGGGCAAGGTGGGCTAGAAGACTAGGGTTGTGGGGATATCTAGAGTTGACTTCCCCAACATCATTGCCTCAGGGTAGTCAGACTTCTCCTCAGTGGCTCAGGGATTCAGGAGCTAGTGTTCAGCAAAGCTGAAGCTGCAACGTTTATTATGAACTAGCTTTGGGAGTAATGTGTTTATTCCTTGTACTCTGTTGATCAAAGTGATTGGAAGCACATTCAGATTCAAGGAAAAAGGAACGTGTACCATCATTCAAATTGGGAAGCAAGTGAAAGTATTTGTAGCCATGTTCTAAAATCCTCACATCTCAAACTGAGACGGGTTGAGTACAGCTTATGGACAAACATGTCACACACCCTCTCTTTTAAACCTTGTTAAGGTTTTAAAATCTAGTAAGAACTTTACGTTTTTAAAATCTAGTAAGAACTTTACTTTTTCACATTTTACAGATGAGAAAATGGAGATGCAATGAAGTAAAATAATTTGCTGAAGACCCCTGTACTTGAGTCCTCAACGGTGAACTAGTTATTCTTTGTTACTCTCCTCTGAGTTTATTCAAATTAGTAAAAGTCCTTCCTAAAACATCAAGTTTTGCCTTTATTAAACTAATAGAGATGGGAGAAGTTTGGACAAACACAATGAGATAACAATTTAAAAATTATTTTATACTTGATTTTGAGATGTGTTTTTGTACTTCCATTTGGTTACTGGAATGTCTGAAGTTTGGGAGATTTGAATAAATCACCCAAATAACACAAATTAATATCCATAGATATGGGTCAAGGAAGCACCAAAGATAATTCAGTTGTCCTGTTCTGCCTTCTCTTTCCTGTCTTCAGTCTGCCAAATGGAAGACATCACTCCTCAGATGTATGCAATAGATGAACCTAAATAATGCTGCCCTCCCCAAGTCCCTGAAGCAAACAAAACAGCTGTCTGATTTTCTCAGACTTTTATCATTGGGTTAGTCAAAGTAGATTTTTACCTATAAAATGAGGGTAATAGTAGTTCTCAATTTTAAGGTCACCATCTACTATGGTTTGAGTGCCTCCATCAAAACTCTTGTTGAAACTCAACACCCAGTGGGGCAGTGTTGGGAGGTGGGAGTTAATGGGAGGTGTCTAGGACTAGGGCTATTTGCTCAATCATGGACTAAAATCATCTGAGGGAGGGAGTAAGGCATTCTCCCCAACTGTTTCCAGCCAAAGTGGATTGTCATACAGGAAGTCAGCTGCCTGCTGTCTTTTCCACCATGGGGTAAAGCAGTACATGGCTCTCACCAGAGCTGAGACATGCCAGCACCATGCTTTTGTCTTTCCAGCACCAGAATCATGAGCCAGATACATCTCTTTTCTTGATAAATCACTCAGTCTCAGGCATTCTGTTATAGCAACGTAAATGAACTAGGATGCCATCTATAAAGATTAGTTTTCAAAAAATGAGTAGTTAAAACACAGTGCTTCCTGTGTACACTCCAAGTACCCCTCTAAGGGCTTTGCCTTTATTATACTGATTTCTCCTCACAGTGTTTGGTATATGGAAAACACTCAATAGATATTGCTGAAGGAAAGAAGGAAGGGAGGAGCAAGGAAGGGAGAGGGGTTAGGGAGGGGTGGAGCAAGCAATGAGAGGACAGGAGGACAGAATTGAAATTGTAGAGGTGCCAGTAAATTTGGGAGCTTGGTTTGTCATAAAATTGCAATGAAGAAATTCTTCCAAAGGAAACCAAATGCAAAGTACAACTGAATTGTAGCCCCAGTATTGGTTATGCATCATAAAAATACTAAATTACATGTAACGATGAAAATAAAAAGAACAAAAAATTTCTAGGTCAATGTCCCTGGAATTTATCCAGTGCAAAAGAAGTAGGAGGACAACTTTGCTGTTACTAGAATTTAAAATAAAATCTTTGAGATTTATTTCTTCTACTTATATACACACAATATTGTAGCAGTTTTCTCAGGAAGCACAGCTCATCTTGACATATTTCCAGGAGCCAAAGAAACAAGTCTATTTGGAATAACAATTTGCATAAACAGACACACACCAGGCCTCTTTAATCTAGCTCATTCACTTTGAGTGAAATGAACTTGAATTCACTCGGAGCTGTCACACTGTGATTTATTTCCCAATTTTCCTTCCCATGGGCACTATAACACTCCCAGCACATTGTGCTCTTCTCCTTCATACCCCATGGTCTTCTGTTTCTAAAAACCACAGTGGCTGTGCTGTTGAGTTGAGGAAAGGCTCTATATAAACAGCCCAATCTGGCCTGTGGTATACCATGAAGTATATATTCCTGGTTTCCTTTATTCATCATCCAAGGTTTCCTCTGCTCTGCTAGAGTGGTAGGACAATCTGTCAGGACACTGCCTCTGTGATTTATTGGAAAGTAAATCACAGTATGACAGTTCCAAGTAAACTTGAGAGCTGGAACAAACTCTTATCCTAGATTTTAGTGGAAAGACCCTAAGACTAGGAAGAAGGGAACATTCTTCCTGGGTAGTCTGATAGACCATCTAACAACATGGACACCTCTGTGGTGATCTTGCATAAATCATAAGATGTGGTCTTTCCATCTGGGAAAACCAAGCTGTTGGAGAGACTGACTCACTGACTCATTGATTTGTTGCTCAACAAATGCTTATTGGGTGTCCAATCAATCTCAAGAATTTTGTTGAGAGCCAGGATTCAGAGATGGAAAAACACGAAGAGAGGCTCTTTCCCTGCCCTTGAGTAGCTCTCAGTCTAGAAAATAATTCAGTATAGAGTGTGTGTTTGGGCACAAAATCTCACCAGGCCTGTATTCTAATCTGTGATATGTAGATAATATCATGACCTATTATCTCCAAGGGCTGCTGTGAAAATTAACTAAGTTAACACCTTCAAAGCACATGGGCAGTGTTGAACACAGTGTTTAAACAACTTAGAGATTGTTACCCAATAGCAAGACAACTCCATTGTTTGTGTGCTTATAAATGAATGAATAAAGTATTTCAGATCCACAGATATTAAATTTCATAGGAAAATTCAAAGCCCTTTTGGCAACTAGTTTGATGGTGAGGTTGAAAGTTCAAGTGATTAGATTCACGAATCGGGATTGGGAACAATACAACAGACACCTGGGGTGTGATTGCTCTTGAGAAATTTCTAGAGTTCTGACCACCTTTCTCTGTGTCTTCTGACCCAGAGGCTGAGACCTTTGATATTGGACCTGATCTCATGCCTCTATCAGCTTAGACACTAACCTTTCTACCTAGAGTACTGCATGGTATTAGCTTCCCACCAAAGGCTAGATCCTCTATAGCCTTGATGAGCCTTTAATGGCAAGGACAGAAATACCTGCTGAAGTGCTTCACTGCGTATGGCATTTCATCTCTGTGTAAAGAATCGGACACCAGTGCTTAAGTCTCTCAGCAGCACAGCCATCGATGTTTGTCCATATTGTCACCATCACGTGAAAATGAGAAATTGCAGCTCTCGAAGGTAGAGTTACCTCTCCAATGTCACACAGTAATAAATTTGCAGGTTTGAACCATGTTTCCAAAGCCAAAGTTCACACTCTTCACACTGTCCTTTCAGAAAATAGGAAAATGATGAGAACCAGACCTTCGGGGAAGGAGTGAATGTCACCTAGGTTTATAGTTTGAGTGCCCTCAGAGTCTCTTGGTCTCCAAATAGTGCTTGCACTGTGGGGACATGGTGCTGGGAACCCCACCATTCCAGGTCAGTTTGTTTGGTCTGGCACTCAAGGCCCCATTACCCTTGATCGAGTCTCTCAGGCTGACTGTGCAGAATTTCCTTATGCAGTTCTTTCCTGAGAGAGAAACTGCCAAACTGACTAGCTTCCCCTGCCCCTCCTTCACTCTACCCTGCTTCTCTGCCCAAGTTCACGCCCTTTTCCCCACCTGGCAAACCCTGATAACTGCCAGTGGTAAACACTTAGCAGTGATCTGCTGGAAGAATGAATTTCTTTGCACTCAGCCTTGCTCTATGAATCTTTATTTTAAAGGCAAACATGGCAATAATAAACCTATCAAGATTAGAAGCATGCACTCTACAGGACTGAGGTGGGAGAAGGTACATACTATACCTTTTTAAATGTGGTAGAGAGCAATTATTTTTGTATCAACAATAATGCTTTAAAATTATTGGGAGGTGTGGTGCATTATTAAGTGACAACATCTGAACAACTGAGCGTGAATGAACTCACTATGTCCCTCCTGGTCTAGGACTGGAGTGAGGTGGTTGGCCCCTTGTGGAGAGAGGCTGGGGAAATACAGGGGAGAGGTGGGGGCGGTAGGGAGACAGATACATGTCCATACTTCACAATGAAGAGAATGGTGGGGAGAGAAAGTAGATGAGGTATGATGGGTGTTGTATTTAGAAAACTTGGCCAGAAACTGACTGCTGTTGGGTGGTGACTCTATAGGTATGAAACAGAACAATGAAAACTCACCTTTATGGTGAGCCTGTTGTTTTCATAATAAAAAGTGTTTGCCATTTATTCAAATAATCTCATTAAAGCTTAACAATGCTCCTATGAGGTTATTATTCTTCCTCATCTTACGAAGAGAAACTGGAGGCTCAAGAAGTGTAAGGTCACATCCCTCATAAATAAGGTGGTGGTGTGGTGTGGCACTGGACTCCACATGGCTGACTGAGGTCTGAGACCCAGACTCAGCGGCTTGAAACTCAATGGCTGTGTGGGTGCACAAAATCCCCAGAGGGGAAGGGATTGGGGTGTCACCATCCCTCCTGGGGAGTGATGGCAAAATCTAAAATAAAATAAATCAAATCTAAAAAACAGGGGTGGAGGGCACGAAATCCGATCTCCTCGTTCTGGAAGCATTAAATAAAATGCAAAGAGAAAATGAGTAGCAGCCCCACTGCTCAGCGCGCCTAGGAGACGTGTACGAACAGCCCTGGGATTGTTTGCTCAGCCTGGACAACTGGTTTGGGAAGAAGGAGGAAGGAGGCGGTCTGCGGGAGGAGGTGGGAACGTAAGGACTCGGTCTGGGGTTAGGGGGAGCAGTCTGCACTGGGGCCCCACCACCAGGTCCTTTCTGCTCGCTCTTCTCGGAGCGCAGAATACCCGGCGCCACCTGGCCCCGCGCGGCCGCCGTAGAGCCCCTGTTGCCATGGCTCCCGAAACTCGTAGCAGACGCGCAGAGAAGTGCCTGTGAAGGGTGAAGGGAGTCTTTGGGGTCCCGTTCCGGCTTCCCGGCCCAGCGAACCGGAGAACCGCCATGGGCCGCAGTAAGCGCCCCCTCCCACCTTCCTCCCGCCCTCGATTGTCCCCTCGCGGGCGCGTTCCGGGTCCCCGGGTCTCAGGCCGCCAGCCCCAGACCACGCTGCCCTTCCTTTCCGCCCGCGCACCCCGGCCCAGCCCTGCGTTTTCGTCCCCTGCAGCCCCCGCCGGGAACCCGCGGGCTGGCCGGGCAGCGGGCCTTTCCGAGGCTCAGGCTCCTCCGTAAAGCGGGCGGGATGCAGAAGCCGGAGAACCCGGGCTCGGACCTGCCGAGGAGGGCGAGGGGCTTCCCACACGTCAGGCTCCTGCCTGCTCCTCGCACGCTGCGCGGCCCCGGGCTGCTGCGTGCCTTGGAGCCGCCGCCTTCGGACTCTTTCAGGAAGACGGTGGAGCCTGGTGGTTAAGGATATGAACTCAGAGTCAGCCTTTAAATTCCCTGCTTCTACCTAGGAGCTTTGTGACCTTGAGTCAGTGACGTCCCCCAACCCCTACTCCCAGCCCCCAAATAAAGGCAATAACAGCATCGTTTTACAGACACGGCTTAAAAACCTACCAAGAAGGGCCAGGTGGCGGCACAGTGCTAATGCCCCCGCACTCTCCCGGGAAGGGCCTAGGGTCCAGTCCTGGGACCACCAAGTGTGTCCGCACTGCACTCATGCGCCTGTGATCCAGGTGGCTGAGCAAGAAAGCAAGAGTGGGCCGAGGGGAGAGTGGGCTGCGATGCCTCTTAGCAAAGTTCTCAGCCGACTAAGGCCAGGAGCGCCACCCTTGGCGTGGATCTTCTGACTTGTCTGGCTGAGGGATCCTGCCTTCCCAGCCCCACTTCAACAGTCATGGGATATGGGCTCTCCCAGGCAAGGGCGTGCTTGGTGGAGGTGTCCCATCAGCTAAGGCAACTCCTAAAGGAGGTGGCTGAGGGCTGTCTGCTTCCTGCCTAGAGGAATGAATCCTTCAGTTTGAAGAGGGAACTGGGGGATGTTGTCCTATCATCCACCTCCCAGGGGTGCCATTTCCTCACTGGTTTATCTGGCCAACAGCTATCAAGATTCAGCTCAGTTTTCTCCCTGAAGCCCCTTCTGACCTCTTTCCTCTCAGTAGAACTGACACCCTCTTGGACTTTGGACTTCTTATGGGTGCTTTTTGAATAGCACACACTATGTCAGTCGTCCTAAAGGGACTAGTGCATGGGGCACAGTGCAGCTCTGGATGCTCACTATGACATATGAATACAGTCCCTTCTCCTCCAATTCTCCACCCCATCAGGATTTTCTTACTGAGTCAGTAAGCAAAGGCGAGACGCATGGGTAATCCTGTTTTCAAAGTTGTCATAGAAAATGATAAAAGAAAAAAAAGTTTTAGATGCAATAAAAGGTAACCTTCACC
Source organism: Tupaia tana (assembly GCA_026018925.1). Taxonomy (NCBI): domain Eukaryota; kingdom Metazoa; phylum Chordata; class Mammalia; order Scandentia; family Tupaiidae; genus Tupaia; species Tupaia tana. Next base: position 84,595,702 of record JAKSZU010000008.1, on the reverse strand, counting down.
TATATGTAACCTCTTCATTTCTATTATGCATTTTTTTTTATCCCAGAGGGGCACATGCTTGAGAGAGAGAGAGAGAGAGAGAGAGAGCTAGAATTCCTTTATATGGCCTGGACATGCCCCAGCCCTTTTTCCTCCAATTCTCACTTCTGTCAGGATCCTGGGCACATACATGTGGCTGGTATGTTTTTCATTCATACTGGGCTAGGACTCAAACCCTGGCCAGCCACATGGGATCTGACTTCCTTTGCACAGCACCTAACTATAGTACAACACAGCTGCCTCCCTTCATTTCTACTAAATTTCTATTTCATGTATATATCTTCTAGGTCTTTCAAGATATTTAAAACTTTTGCAAAATCTGCTATAAACATTTATTGATTTTATGGCTGTGTACAAGACAAGATATAAAGCCTAAAGGAATGAACACTAAATCATTGTCCTTTAGAGTTTCTAGAACTTTGCTCAATACGCTGAAAATCTTTGTAGAAGCTAATACACCAAGCGACCTCTGACATCCCAGAAACGTTTCCCTTCTGCCCTTTGCCCTCTGTCCCCACAAAATCATTTTACTGATACTTCCTCACATTGTAGAGAACTCAGTCATATTAAAGAAAAGAAGCCTTGGATGGCTGATCAGTTTTGATTAACCTCTGGATTCCTCAGTAGCATCTTTTAGTGATAGATGTATTCAATACCTTCTCCTCCATTTCTCCATCCCATTAGGATTTCGGTCATACAAGTACATATCTCCAGCATGTTTTTCAAGCTGTCAGGACTGGGATTGAAACCTCATAGTCAGAAACCTCAATGTGGGATCAGACTTTAATCACTAGGCCGTGAGGCAAGCCAAGTGAGATAATATGTATCTACAGTTAAAGCTGTCAGTGTCCTTCATCAACCGCTCATTCCTCCAGTCATGCCAATGCTGGTTAGCACTTTCTATGAGTCTGACACTTCTCACAATCCACTTGAATCTTGTACTTTGCTATCTGAAATTTTATAAACTCAGGAAGTAAAAGCAGTATGTTACATATAGTACCTTGGCGTGTTGTGTTCTTGTACTATGTAATAGGTATTAAAATACCATCTCTCATATAATAGATATTGTACTAACATATAATAGACTTATGATGATTTATTACTGTTTAAAAAGCATTTTTAAATCCCCAGAATGATCTTACATAGAGCAGTTCTGTATTATTTGGAGTAGGAATTTCTAATGTTGAACAATGCCCCTCAGAGTTAAAGAATGTTGTGTCTAAATTAGAGTATGTATAAACTGCAAAATACTTTCACATTTCAAAGCATGAAACACCGTAATCTTCTTGCACCATGTAGATGTTCTTACACAGTTCTTCTTGGGGACCCTGGCTTTTGCACTAATGTTTGCTATTCCAGGTGAAGCAGTATTGTATAACAACAATTTCCTGCATGCTCTAAAACAGTATGCCACACAGCAGTTTGCTTATTATAGAAGAGTTCAGAAAAGGCCACTGGGAAATTCCGGGTCTTCACAGTTCTACCTTCCTCTGTGATTCTTTATTTTCTTTTAATCTACTCTGTGTATAATTGTCGCTTTTGAGCAAACTTCCCTGTAGTGCTGCATGAGCTGTTGTGCTTCTCTCTCTCTCTCTCTATCTCTCTCTCTCTCTCTGACATGTGTGTGTGTGTGTGTGTGTGTGCGGATATTCACGATAAGGGAAGTTTCTCACCCCACCCCCTTCAAACTAATAGTGATTCATATCATCTTAATTCTCCTGGTTAAATCAACATAATTCTTTCCTAATATCTACATGCCTCTAAAAAGGAAGACTTGATAATTTCATGCAAATGATCAATTTTTACATGCATAACAGCATGCTGAAAAGAATGTCTTAAATTTTTTTTTTTTTTTTTTGGAGAGGTTTTTTGCTATAGGGCGCGTGCGCTCGCCAGACAGACAGAGAGAGAAATAGAGACAGAAAGCGAGAAATCACCCCCCAGGGGGGATGGTCACGCCGCAATCCCTTCTCCTCCATTCTCCTCTCGGGATCTTGGGCACACACGCACACGCGCCCGGCGTGAGTTGTAAGCCACCGGGTCCGAGACGCGAACCACGGTCGACTATGTGGGAGTCCAGCGACATAGCCATTACGCTAACTGCTGGTTCCCAGAATGTCTTAAATTTTGAGAGGTGTAGAAAGAGAATACAGGAAGGATATTGGGTTAAAGCAGGCATTGTATCAGCCCTGTAAGTCTTCTTGGAAAAACCTTTAAGACTAGAGAGCTGGAGGAGCCTGCGACACCTTTAGTGGCCCCAAGGCCCGAAAAGCTCCCATGTGGGCTGCACAGATGCTCATGTGGCCACAGGAGGCCAGAGACCAGTTACTGTTTGAGATGCAGAATACCCCTGAACACATTTAACTTAACCATCGATGACAGCTTCCATGGGATTTAAGTTAGGTTATAGCTTTAATATGAATACCACACTAAACTTTCAACCAGGATCTGGGCCAAGAATATAAGTTGAGACCCATGTATCACATTATAAATCAAACTGCTACTATATCTTCCTTCTTTGACAATAACATCTTCATAACTGTACAGAGGGCTCTGTTTAATAAAAGGTCCCCAGGCTGCTTAGAGTTCTATGTCAGAGCATGGTGGCTTGAGGAGAGCTGCTTCCCAGGCCCACCCCTCTCTTCTCCTCCCATCCTTGGCTCTGTCCTGTCCTGTCCTGTCCTGTCCTGTCCATAAATGAGGGTGGACTCTCCAGCTGACACATCCAAGCCATCCATATCTCAGGCAAGCTTCTGCTCCTTGGATACTCTGAGTGTGGGAACTGTCATCTCCAACCATGTAAGGAACACAGTACATAGTTACCTGCACACAAATGATTGAGGTCATAATGGTTTTATAATTAAAAAAAAAGGTGGGCAAGCTCCACTTTTTAAGGACATGGCATAGAAGTAAGACGGCTGAGGGTGCCGGGAGGGGCCTTGTCTTAGCTAGAGGACTCTGTATAGTCAAGAAGCCTGAGAAATCTCAAGAGGCTCTTACTTGCTCATGTTTGAGGCAGTGTAGTGTAGTGGTTAAGAACACATGGTTTGGTGATGCAACTACATATTCATACATTAACACATGCAAAGCAGTTAGAATAATATCCAGCACCTTGTAAGTAACAATACAGATGTCTCTATTATCTCCTGGGTAGACATGAAGTATTTCCACATTCTACCTAAAATGTGAGGATTCAACTATATTAATAACTTTTTCAGTAGCACCAGGAAAATGCATTGCTTCTCCATTGTCATTACCTCTGAATTCACCGCATCTTATGGAGATGATTTATGATCTTGTTCTTGACTTTAAACATGGACTGTGGCATTGTGTCTAGTCTCCTGGAACCATTGTCATCACATACTGCTGGTCCTTTGTGTCAGGCAAGGCCGGTGCTACATCTCACTCTTGTGACTGGGGGTTGGGAGGATTGGGAGAATGTGCCCATTACCCCTCTTCCTGTGAGCAGCTTTATTATTATTATTATTCCTCCTGGAAACAGAACAAGTGGTAGCTGCTTTATAAGATTGCAGTGGAAAATCTGGAGGTGTTCCTTTCCTATCTCTTTAAGCTTTAGTTGCACTAGTAACTATTGTTAAATGGGCCTGCCTTGCAACATAGTGGTTAAGGGAGCCAGATCCCACATGGACAAATCCTGATTTGAATACCAGTTCTAGTTGGGTGTGTGTGAATGCATGCCCCAAATCCCTACAGCATGGAGAAACGGAGTAGAGATTGCAGCATGACCATTCTCCATGGTGGTGGTAGGGGTGCTTTCTCCTTTTCTCTCCCTTTCTCTCTCTCTGTGTCTCCCTGTCCCTCTCTTTGTCCGCTCTGCTGTGCCTCTCAATCGAAAGTTGTTCTGTCATAGATCCTTAGAGGATCTCATCTAGTGTGACATGGTACCACCATAAGATTCCATATCATCATTCTTACGGTGATTAACTGTCAACTCTGTCTCTATCCATATGGCAAAATGTAGGTTGACCACATATATAAAGAGAAATAAGACGTAAGAGATCATTAACATATAGCTTCCTTTCCGGTGGCTCACATCATGGCACCAGCAAAACTCCGGCAGGAGGCAGCATTTTTCTGATCTCTCTCCTTTTGAAAATCAGTTGGGCTTGGAGAATTGGTATTAACTGCAGAGGAAAACCAATGCATTAATAACATAATAACCTGAACAATGGGGGTGGAAGTGTAATATGTAACACATTTTCTTTCAGTCACAGAAGATCTTATTAGACGGAATGCCGAACACAATGACTGTGTAATTTTTTCCCTGGAGGAACTCTCCTTGCATCAGCAAGAAATAGAAAGACTAGAACATATTGACCAATGGTGCCGGGATTTAAAAATTCTCTATCTTCAAAATAATCTCATTGGGAAAATTGGTATGTTTCAGTACTTTGTTCTTTTTTTTTTTTTTTTAACATTTTGAGTGGAAGAATGCAGTGGAAAAAATGCAGTGTTATTCTTTATTCTTTTTTTTTTTTTTTTTTTTTTGGAGAGGTTTTTGCTATAGGGTGCGTGTGCTCGCCAGAAAGACAGAGAGAAACAGAGACAGAAAGAGAGAAATCACCCCCCCCCCCGGGGTGGGGGGATGGCCACACCGCAATCCCTTCTCCTCCATTCTCCTCTCGGGATCCTGGGCACACATGCACACATGCCCAGTGTGAGTTTAAGCCACCGGGTCTGGGACTTGAACCGCAGTCTTCTACATGAGAGTCCAGCGACATAGACATTACTCCAACTGCTGGTCCTGCAGTTCTATTCTTAGAGGAAGGCAATAACTGATAAAGAATCATGTGGGGAAATAGTAATAGCCACCTCTCAGCAGTTGGGTATGGAACATTTCCCTGAACCTTTCCAAGTATAGTGAGTCCCCTTGTCCTTAAGGGGACATCAAGGACTTGAGGGAGTAGTTAAAGATGGGGGACACAATAGTTGACCTGATTTTTTTTAGAAGTTTGAAAGGGAGGAGGATATAATCTGGGGATTTGTCATGGTTTTACATCCCTCAGTGAAACTCAAAGGATTATGTGGGAATTGAACATGTCTTGTCAGATTACGACAGATGGTGATAGCTAATTCTGCCATTTTTGTTGTGAATATATATGTGCAAGGCATTGTGTTCATTATTGGGTATTGAGGAGGCTCTAATAAAAATGAGAACCAAATACAGCTGTTAGGTAGTTGCGGGTCAAAATGTCAAGCTCCGTGAATAATACAGCTTAGATTTGCAGCCAAGTGGGCTGCTAATAATGCCCTGGAGAAAACCTGTCCTCTGAGTCACATGCAGAGCTGGGTAACCCCAACTGTCCCCTACCCAGGTGCACTCTGGATTTATGACAAGAGGGGGGTGAGATCATGTGCTCCCTGCTGACAGGAAGATCCCAGATGCCAGAGAACAGGGTGGGGGACTGGGCATGGTCTTTTCCTCCTCCCAATTTACCTATCAGAAAAGTTGGTCTTCTCTCTGGCCCCAGTTACGCCCCCATTCTCCCACAGACCGAATTAAGGGGCAGAGAGAAGGGAGGCCTGTGGAATCACTTTAGTGGAGGCCCTGACACACAGAAACAGGAGGAGTCTCCCCAGTACACAGAAAACAGCAGTGTAGTTTAGTGGTAAGAACAAGCATAGGCTCTGATATCAGGTAGACCTAGGTTGAATCCTGCCTTGGCCCCTTAAAGTTGTGTGAAATTAGACAAGTCAGTTGACTCGTGCGAATATTAGTTTTGCCATCTGTAAAATGGCTAATAACGCCCAACAGAACTGGCATAAGGATTGCATGGAATGATGTGCTTGGCCTTAAGCTCCCCATGAGATAGTGCTTACTAGATGGTAGCTGCTGTTTTTAATCTCACCATTTACTGCACAGTGCCCCAGGCCAGCCACATGAAGGCAGGAGCAGAAGGGAGTTGGAGGGAAAGAGATGGAGCCAGGTTTGATGAGAGAGAGAGAGTGACCCCCAACCCTGGGGCCTCGACATGGGAGCCAGAGGTCAGCTTTTAAAGTTATGTTTAACTTCTCAAGGTGCTGAGCAGCTGTTCTCAACAGGGAATATTTAGCCATTTTTGGAGACATTCGTGGGAGGAGGAGGGAAGGCATGCTACTGGCATCTAGGGTACAGAGGCTGAGGATACTGCTCATCATTCTGCAACATACAGGACAGCTCCCACCACCCAAGAAAAGAATTCTTCAGACCAACATGTTAGTATTGCTGGGTCTGAGAAGCCCTAGTGATGTGGCCACCTCTAGTTTCATGGATAATTGAAAATTAGCTCTAAGATTGTAAAAAGCCCAGATTTGCATCATTTTTTTTTTTTTGAAGATTTACTAACATTCTTTCTTCAGATAATTATTTTCAGCATCTTTTATTTTACCAGAAATTAGAACTCTGGCACATTGTTCAATTAAAAAGGCTATTATAGAGCACCAGCAGCTTTTATGCACAAGGGTATTAAAGAACAGCCCTAATTGTACAACTCTAAAAGAGTTCTCCAAATTGTAATCTCCACAGCTGGGTCCATCACAATTACTAATTAGTAGCATAGTATTTCAGTCCTTTTTAAGAGCTGTGAGAAAGCTTAAATTTTGCTTCCAAAGTGTTCTTAAATTAAACATTCTTTTAAATCCTAATATTGGGATTTTTCAATGCTATTCCACCCGTAGGCTTTTAGAGACTTATTTAGCAAGTGAAGCTACTTCTCTAGGATTCAGGCTCACTTTTGTGCCATTGAGGTAGAAGCTTGCAAAGCAGTTGCCTTTCCTAAAGCTCTCTTTCTCCCTGACTGATACACACTTGGGCTGTGGAGGAAAGCTGTGTTTAGTATTAATCCTAATGTAAGTTGAAGACCATCTGGGGTCCCCTTAAAGAGCAGGTTCTGGGCTCCTCCCCAGACCTACTAAATCAGAACCTGTGTGGGTATATCCAGTGACTGACTTAACAACATCTTCCCACAGGGCGCTCTGCCTAGGTATTTTTTTTTTTTTTTTTTTTTTTTTTGTTAAGAAAATTTTCGTGGTTTTATTGTATCATGAGGCATTGAAACATCTGAACAAATCAATATCTGGGCGGTGAGGCAGCTGCTTTCTCCTTCACTTCTTTGGGTTACTAGAGCAACTTGTCAGTAGATTAAAAAAAAAAAAAAAAAAAAAAAAAAAAGAACAACCTTTGCATTACTTAAGTCTTTCCAAGGCATGCGCTGGTACAACACAAACTTCTCCTGTCAGATGCAACTAGTCTAGCGTCCAAACATCATGCACAACACCCCAGTGGCAGCAGCGCACTGCGCCCACTCCCACCGCGGCCCCGCTCATTTGTGTATGATATTTGGAGCATCTGGAGGAGTGTGAATAGTATTGGGAAGAGGAGGGAGAAGGAAACAGCGTGAGTGCCTGGCTAAGAGGAGGTCAGCCGAAGTTGTGCAGGGCAAGCCTGAACATGTCATTGGTGCAAACCCAAGCATCGTTGATGTTCTTTAATAGGAACATCTGGTGGAACCCCATGATGGGGTCTTCATCGGCCTTGAGCTGGCCCACAACCATGCTAATGATGCAGCTATCTGGCGTGGGCTGATGGTCCTGTGCCGTGATGCTGTGCTGGATTTTCTGGAACGGAAGGCTAGACAATTTCTCCACAATGGCGGCTTTTCCCTGGAACTGTTGTCCTTCCCACGTAAGGCATGATGCGTCAATATAAATTGCGCCTAGTTGGGTTCTGTCGTTATCAAATAACTGGTAGTAATGTTGAATGAAGCTGGATCCAATCTGCTCCCAAATTGGCTTGTCTCCCATTCTGGAGTGTCACCCAGCCTCGATGAGACCCGAGGGGCTGGCACGATGGCGGCAGCGGCGGCAGCAACCCAGCGCGGTCTCTGCCTAGGTATTTGAAGACTGCAGAGCTTCTTAAACCTGAGAAGGGACTTGGTCCACTCCAAGTCTGTGGGTTGGCTTATGGATGGTGATGCTTCCAGAATGGCTTGGACTGGAACTCGCAGATTCTCTTCCTGCTGCCTGGAAGTTCTATACATTTTGCTTAGAGAGTATTTTCTTCTCCCTACCAATATGGCTCCTGTTTTCCTTCTTGAACAAATCATCTTTTTTTTTTTCCCCTATCAGATGACTCTTAGCATTTAGAGGATTGTATGTGTATCAAAGGTGGGGAGGACAATTCTGTTTTGAACAAGTATTTTATTGTGGGCTTACATTTTTGTGTTTTGTTTTCCTTTTTTTCCCCCCTAGAGGGCACATGCATTTACTAGAGAGAGAGAGAAACTGGGAAAGGGAGAAAGTAACTTTTAATGGGGGCATGGTCATGCCACTTCCTTCTCTATTTCTCTATCTCATCAGGATTCTGGGCATGTATGGACATGGGCCTGGTATATTTTTCAAGCTGCTAGGGCCAGGACTCAAATCATGGTTGGCATTTTGGAAACTGGTTCTCTTAAACACTAGCCATGTGTCTGGCCTAGTGGGCTAGCAATTTTAACAATGAGAACTATAATTATTTCTGTTCAGGATGCAAGTTAGATACTCTTTCTCTTATAATTCTTTGCATACAGAAGTCTCTAATTTTGTTAACTATTAAATGTTCAGATGCTAGAAAACCTTTTGTAAACATTAGTATCACTTAGAATAACAAAATTGATGAAAGAAATTTTAGTAGTCTATTCCAAAATACTTATCTTTAGAAAATGAGTAAACTGAGGATTGGAGAGATAAATTGCTATTTACAGACATTTGATGTTTTGTACATTTTAGACAAACTATTAGTGATGATAAGGGCAATGATTAGTAATCCTCATGTTTGAGAAGACACCTTCATGGTTCCTCAGAAATAGTGATTTCAGGGGAATGAGTGAAATGAAGTTTTTCCATTGATAATTCAGCCTCCAGCCTGCAAACTCCAGTGGAGAGGCAAGGGAGCAGGACTTAAGAAGACACCTTCATGGCTACTGAGAACTAGTAATATCAGGGGAATAAGCAAAACGAAGATTTTCCAGTGATAATTCAGCCTCCTGCCCACAAACTCGAGTGGTAGGAAGCCTTTTAGCCTCTTGTCTCTCTCTGTCTCTCTCTACCTCTGTCTCTGTCTTCTCTCTTTTTTTTGTAATTTTTCCTTTCTAAAAATTTTAAAGGTAAAGCATTTTCTTGGCTTTCAGCCCCTCCCTTCCCTTTATCTTGTTAATAATCCCCTCTCCCCTTCCCAACCCAGGAGAGGCAAGGGAGCAGGACTTCGGAAGATACCTTCATGGCTCCTGAGTGTGCTGCAAGGTTTTCTAATTTTTGCTTTTTTTAAAAAAATATTTTTTTTAGTTTTTTCTTCTCGTTTTCTCTGTTTCTTGGTTGTTTTTGTTGTTGTTGTTGTTTCTCTCTCTCTGTTTCCTTTTCTGCACACTCTTGGATTCTCAAATTGAACTTTAAGTGTGGGAAGAAACACACCATCCATGAGATGACTAGAAATCACTGCAGGGCCACAAGAAATACAGGATAGCAAGAAAATACCTCTCCTCCAAGGGAAAAGAATAACTTCTCTTCACCCACAGACAGTTCAATGGAAATCATGGAAATGTCTGATAAAGAATTTAGAACATTCATAATGGTGAAGCTAACAGAGATGGAAGAGAAGAGAGACAATAAACTACAGAAAAGAAAGGAGAAAGGAGATGAGTTCCAGGAGGTGAGGAAATTCTTGCAAGATCTGAAAGAGGAATTACAAACTTTATAAAAGAATCAAATGGAACTGTTAGAGATGAAGGCTATAATACAGGAAGTCAAAAGTCTCCCTTGAAAGTATTAAAAGCAGACTAAATCATACAGAAAATAGAATCTCAGGTGTAGAAGAGAAAATTGCTGGGCTAGAAAAATCCACCACAAAGACTGAGAAAATTGCCAGAAAATTTGAGAATAATATACAAGAAGTACTAGATACCATCAAACATCCAAACATCCAGATACTTGGCATCCCAGAAGGCAAAGAGACTCAAAAGAGCATTGATAATCTATTCCATGAAATCTTGCAAGAAAACTTTCCAGACCTAGAGAGGCACTCAAAGATATAGTCCCAAGAAATACAAAGGACCCCAAATAGAATCAACCCAAGAAGATCTTCTCCAAGACACATTATAGCCAGACTGACCAAAACCACAGACAAAGACAAGATACTAAGATTGGCAAGAGAGAAACAGCAAGTTTCCTACAAAGGATATCCCATCAGACTAGCAGCAGACCTCTCATGGGAAATAATGTGAGCGAGGAAAGAATGGGAAAATATGTTCAAAGTGTTAAGGGAAAAGGAATTTCAACTATGAATACTGTACCCAGTAAGATTATCCTTCATATGGGAAGAAAAGACAAGAACATTCTCAGATTAACAAAACCTGAAAGAATTTACCAACATCAGACCAGATCTCCAAGAAGTTCTCAAGGGAGTGCTATGTCAGTAAAATTAAATGCAGACACACAGTAATAAGAGTTCAAAAACTAAGAAAATGGCCAACTTAATCGTAGGGACAAGTCTGGAGTTGAATATTATACCCCAGAATTCAGTCAGAAAGATTGAACCACAATAGAAGATAGATTAAGTCATGAGACTGATCTGGTGAAATAGCATTCTGTGACTTTTGACTAAAATAGTGCTACTTTTCTTCTAGTCTTTGTTGTCCAGTTTTAAGAGATTTTGTCCTGTCTTGAGCTGTCATTAGGTTCATGTACCTACTATTTGAACAGAATACTAACCTGTTTCCAGGCTTTAAGTTTTAAGCAAATTTCCTTACTAATTCAAAACTGCTTTTCTTGAAATTACCAGCTGAACTTGTTATTGAAAGTAGTTAGATTATTTAAGAAATTGTGTGATCAATAAAATGTGGGAGGAAGAGAAATGGATGACAACTGTAGACACCAGAGATAGTGTGAGAAGAGGGTGGGAAAGGGCAGAGGGTCAGACATATGGGTAAATATACATAAATATGAAACTAGAAATGGAAAATTATTGATGATGACATGCATAATTAAGCCACTATGCAGTATATTCTGGATGGGAAACCACATTTTGTATGCTGTGATGATGCTTAGGCAATGAATATAAATTAATTAATCAAAAAAAAGTTTCAGGAGAAAAAAGAAACACGAAAACTGTTTTTCTTGAAATTAAAAACAATGCATTTTTTTTTTTTTTTTGGAGAGGTTTTTGCTATAGGGTGCATGTGCTCGCCAGACAGAGACAGAGAGACAGAAAGCGAGAAATCACCCCCCAGGGGGGATAGCCATGCCACAGTCCCTTCTCCTTCATTCTCCTCTTGGAATCTTGGGCATGCACGCACACGCGCCTGGCGTGAGTTTTAAGCCACCGGGTCCGGGACTCGAACCGTGGTCAACTACATGGGAGTCCAGCAACATAGCCATTACGCTAACTGCTGGTCCCAAAAAACGATTCATCACTTTTGATGACAGCAGTAAGCTATATAGCCCCAGCTAGGTGCTACTTTATATTATGTTCATTCTACTCACTGAGGTTTATGCCTAAAGTCAGACTTGTGTTCATGGATATGTGTATATCAGCTGTGCTTGCTATTAGAAATATTTAAAGTTCATTGGTGAATCAATAAAATGGGGAGAAAAGGCATAGAAAGCAACCATGGATACCAGAGACAGTGTGGGAGGGGGGTGGGGCACGGCAGAGGGTGAGAGACAGGGAATCAAGGATGGCAAAAAAAAAAAAAAAAAGCAAAATATACAGGAAACAAATGGAAAATTATTTGTTGACGATAACTCGTATGTTGATGTGCTTGATTGAGCCAATATACAGTGTATTCTGGATGGGAAATCTCATTTTGTATGTTGTAATAATGTATAGTGAATGAATGTAAATAAATAAATATAAATTTAAAAAAAAAGACTGAAAAAAAAATCTTCATGTTTGATCCCATAATATCCCAAGAAATGGGCAGAAGAGATATTACTTGAGTGAGGCTGCCCCAAATGCACATTCCATAGCATGGTTTTCTACATTCATGCCATCTGTTTTGTTAATGTGTAGTGTAATGATTTAGTGCCAGGCTCTGGAGTCAAATTTCCTAGCCCTAGCACTTAATCTTGGGCAGGTGGATTAATTCTCTCTACCTTGGTATTCTCTTTTGTAAATATGGATAAAAATGCTTTTTACCTTATAGGGTTATTGTAAGGATTAAATAGTATATGCAAGATGCTTTGTATGGCAAGCACTCAACAATGTTAGCTATGGTATTATTAGCTGTTTTTAAAAGGTCCCATTTTACAGCAATTCTTTGTTTTGTTTATGCTTGTTGTTTTGTTTGAGCTTTCATGGTTATTGAAAAAGGTACTCCTGTATCAGGTTGATTTGGCTTCAAGTAAAAGAAATGCAATGTAGCTTAACAATAAGAAAGTCTGTTTTCTTACCTAACTATAAGTCTAGAGGTAAAGAAGACTTCAAGGTTGGTTGATTTTTTTCTCTCTACTCCACTGGCCACAATATGGGCTTCATCTTATAGCTGGTTCCCTCATGATCGAGTGTGAATACTAAAAGGATAGCATTTCCTTCCTTCTTAGCATCTAGCAGGACAAAGGGACAGGAAATGCCCAAGCATGTACTATGTCTTTCCCTTCCTTCTTATTGGGAGTATTTGGTGTACATGTTCTCTTCTCTCCTGTCATTGTCAGGAGACTGCCATGAGCTGGCTGGCCTAAGCCCAGGCTCCTGGGCTGTTACTAGCCAGGGAGATTAAATTGTTGTGCGCTAGCTCTGGTGGATGAACCTAACCCCCTGGAGTTGGGGCTCTAAAAAGACATGAGCAAAACTTCTATTAGGAAGGATGGAGGAAGAAATGGATGCTGCATCGACAACTGTGTGTTTAATGCACTCAGAGATTTGAAAAAGCAGCATGATTTCAATAACCATAATGATAATCTTTAGATTCTCTGTGTCATTTTCAAAGTAGATTTTGTAAAAATGTCTTTCATCTTAAAGGTTAATTATTTGTAAACTTGTATATTTCAGAAAATGTTAGCAAACTCAAGAAACTTGAATATTTGAATTTAGCTTTAAACAACATTGAAAAGATAGAAAATTTGGAAGGTAAGAATTTTATTCATTTATTCATCTTTTATTGTAATTTCTGATTTACATAGAATTATTACACATCTTTGTAGGGTACAGTTTTTTGTTTTGTTTGTTTTTTTTGTTTTTATCTTAGGGTGTGTGTGCTTGCTGGAGAGAGAGACAGAGACAGTGAGAGGGGAAATGAGAAATCACCTACCCAGGGGATGGTCACACCTCAATCCCTTTTCCTTCATTCACCTCCCAGAATCTTGAGCATACATGCATCTGTGCCTGGCACCAGGTCTGGGACTTGAACTGCAGTCAGCCATGTGGGAATCCAGTGACATAACTGCTATGCCATTTGCTGGTCCCTACAGTATTGTTTTTAAAGCATGTATGCAGTGTATAATAATCAAATCAAAGATATAAACATATTTGCCATCTTCAGCATTAAGCATTATGTTATGTTGTGCACAATCAAGATTCATTTTAATCACCTTTTTGGAAATATATATTGAATTGTCAATAGTGGTTTTTACTCTACAGTGGTACACTGTTTCATAAACTATTTATTTTTTTAATTTATTTTTTATTTACATTTAATCATTACATCTTTACAGTGTACAACATGTTTTTTTCCAATATGAATATGGTGCATATTAGTCAAGTCAAAGATTACCATATACATTATCATGAGCAGATAACTTTTTGTTTTTGTGTCTATTAAATGTTTTGTTTGTTTTTTTCCCTATTCTACTTGTTTAGTTACTCTGTGTGTCAATTTCTCCTGACCCCCTTCCATCACCACCCTCTATACAGCTTCTAGTATATACCATTTCTTTCTCACTACTTCTATGCTATTGAGTCCTTTAGCTTTCTCTAATGAGTGAGGACAGTCAGCATTTGTTAAACAGAGACATACAGTATTTGTCTCTCATAGCCTGGCTTATTTCATTTAATATTCTATTATCTAGATTCCTCCAATTTGCCTCAAATTCATTGTTCTTTATGGCTGAGTAGCATTTCATTGTATATATGTGCCACATTTTCTTTATCCATTTATTTATTTTGTTATGCATTAAAACTAAGGTTTGGGACCAGTAGTTAGTGTAATGGCTATGTTGCTGGACTCCCACGTAGTCGACCGTGTTTCAAGTCCCTGACTCAGTGGCTTAAACTCACGCCGGGCGCGTGTGCGTACGTGCCCAAGATCCCGAGAGGAGAATGGAGGAGAAGGGATTGTGGCGTGGCCGTCCCCCCTGGGGGGTGATTTCTCGCTTTCTGTCTCTCTGTCTCTCTCTGTCTGTCTGGCAAGCGCACGCGCCCTATAGCAAAAACCTCTCCAAAAAAAAAAAAAAAAAAAAACCTAAGGTTTAAAGCTTAAGTTAAGCAATATATAAATTTAAACCAAATTTAAAATTTAAGTTAAACAATATTTAAATACATTTAAATTCACATTTTATACAAATCTTATATTAAATTTTTATAAAAATTTAAACAATAAAGTGATGTATAAATTAAAAATAATGGAAGTTTATTTCACCTGTTTTTTCTTTTTTTTATTTTTTGTTAGAGATATTTTTACTATAGGCTCATGTGCTCACTGGAGAAACAGGAGAGACAGAGAGAGAGAAAGTGAAAAATCACCCCCTAGGAGGGATAGCCATTCTGCAATCCCTTCTCCTCTATTCTCCTCTCAGGATTTTGGGCACACATGCACATGTGCCCTGCCTGAGTTTTAAGCCGCTGAGAACAGACTCATACTGTCCAGCACCTTTACTACTACAGCACTTGCTGTGCCCATTTCACTCATTTCTAATCTAGCCTCCTTTCTAGAGGGGGTCAGAGTTAACACTTGGGTGTATAGAAGGTAGTTTTATTCTATTTTGCTTTCTATTAATGGGATCATGCTATGAGTATTGTTTTTATTGTTTTAAAAATTAAATTGCCTTGCTTTTTTGATATCCGGGAAAGGGTGTGGGGGATATGTAATAGAATGATTATAAATTGATTTATCTAACCATGGGTCTAAAGATGGTCATTTGGGTAGATTTCAGCCTTTTGATATTGTAAGCATGGCCACAATAAACATTCTATATTTATTTGTATACATAGGCCCAGTTTTTTCTAGGATAGATATTTAGAGATGAAATTCCTGGGTTTAAGTATGCCTATTTTGAAAATACTGTCAAATTGTTCCCCAGAAAGATTATATCAACTTATACTTGCACTGATGGTTCATGCAAGTACCAATTTCTATACAGCTTCATTAATACTTTCTATAAATAATATTTTTAAAAGTATTAATCATGGTTGCCTAATGATTTCTTTCATTTATAGCTCATTTGTTATCATTGAGCTTGCTTATATATTGTCAGATGTTTATAAATATTTGTATTTATTCTTATGTGAATAAGATATTTCATATCTTTTGATTATTTTCTGTTGATTTCCCTTTTCATGTGCTCTTATGCATTCTGCATATTAATCTGTTTTCATATATATTGTGAACATTTTCTCTCCATCTATTGCTTTACTTTTTCCAGTTTTGATGCTGGTATCATTCAGGAGTCTTGCATTTTAATATAATTAACTATCAATCTTTTTATTTATATTTTCTAAATTCAGTAGAGTCTATAGTAAGTTTTAATTCTAATTAGTTTGATTATTGCATTTTATTGCTCCAATTTGTTTCAAATTTGTCATGTATTTTTATTGTTATATTAAATTAACAAGTAATAATGGTACATATTATGGGGTAGAATGTGATATTTTGATACATGTATATAATGTATAATGATCAAATAAGAATAATCATCATATCTACCACCTCAAACATTTATTGTTCCTTTATGTTGAGATAGTCAAAAATCCTCTCTTCTAGCTTTCTGAAATATACAATAAGTTGCTGTTACATAAAGTTACCATATAGAGTTATTATATTCTAGAATTTATTTCTCATATCTAGTTATAATTTTGTTTTTGTTGACCATACTCTCCCAACCCCATCTGTCCTCTCTGTTACAGCTCCTAGTGACCACTATTCTGCTCTCTGCTTCCATGAGATCCACTTTTTTAGTTTTCACATGTGAGAAAGAACCTGTAATATTTCTCTTTCTGTGGTTGGCCTATTTCATTTAACATAACGTCCTCCAGACTTAGCCATGTTAGAAATGAATCAAAATGTGCTCTTTATTTTTGCCCTCTCGAAATGACTGTTAATTGATATATTTGGACCATTTGGGTCCAAATAATACATATACCATAAAATTCACCATTTTAAAACATGCAATTCAAAATATCCTTTCTTTCTGTAGTTACTATTTGCATTGTATAATTGTCCCAATTCTTTCCACTGTTTTGGAATCTAATGTCTTTTAAAAAGTATATAGATAGAACATGTTTTAGTTTAAGTCATCCCGTTGATCTCTGCCTTTTCACTGGAGAGTTTAGTCCCCTTATATTTAATGTAATTAGTGATAAATTCAAATTTATGTCTGCTATTTTGCTGTTTGTTTTCTACATATTTTATGTCTTTTTGTTCCTTTGTTTCTGTATTACTGACTTCACTTTTGTTAGATATTTTCTTCTGTACCATTTAAATTCCCTTATTCTTTTTTTTAACCATAGATTTTAAAAATTATTTTCTTAGTGATTGCCCTGGGAATTACAATTAATTTAATTCATCTTAATTTATAGCATTCTAGTTCAAATTAATATCAACCTAATTTCAATTATCTACGAAACTTTGCTCCTATACAGTTTTGTACCCCTCCTTTTTTTATGCTGTTTTTGTCATATTATATCTTTATATCTTATGTGCCTACCAAAATAGATTTATAATAATTTGTTTTTGCAGTTATCTTTTTAAAAAGTTAAAAGAAAAGAAAAACAGCACAAATTAAAATATATTTATGTTGTTTATAAAATTTACCTATGTAGGTAGGTACCTTTACTGATGGTTCTTATTTTTTCATGTCAATTTGAATTACTTTGTAAGTATTTTCCCTTCCTTCTAAAAGATGTACTTAATATTTCTTACAGGGTATATTTGCTAGTGACAAACTCACAGTGTTTGTTTATCTAGAAATGTGTTAATTTCTCTTTCAGTTTTGAAGAATAGTTTTCCCAGAAATAGAATTCTTGATTGACATTTTCCTCTTTCTCCATGTCTTCTTTTTTCCTTCCCTCTTTTCCTTTTTTCCTTCCTTTCCTCCCTTTTTCCTTTCCATCTCTTCCTCACCCATCTATTTATGTGTCCACTCATTTTCTTAGCTGATAAGCTTTCTTTTCTCTATTCTCTTTGGTCTCTGTAAGAACATATTTTAATTGAATTTTGGTCATACTAGACGGATTTTACATGCCTCTTAACCTATATTCCTTACTTATACCCCTTTGCCTGTTATTCCACATCCTGATATATTTTATCAGATTTAAATTTGGGGATAATTATTTTATATACATCATTGCTCATACTATAATTTAATTTACTTTTAATTTTTAATTTTAATCTAATATGCTTTTTACTTTTGCCATAATAATTATTATGCTGAATTCATACCTGGGTTCTGATTGCTGTTTTTCTGTATTGTCTATTGCTATGGATATCTTCTAAAATCTCTTTGGAAGGATATTCATTAGAACATATTGCTTTTCATCTCTCCACTTCTATGAATTATCTTTATTCATTTTAGATTTTCTGTTTTATTTTGTAGCCTCCATTTTTCAAAAACATTGTTTTTCTTTAAGATAGAGCATGTGTGCACACATGTAAGAGTGTGTGGGGCAGAGAGAGAGAGTGAGAGAGGAGCACTATTCACAGCATCCAGTCACACTGAGACTCCCTTCCTCAGGCCTCTGGCCTGTTGGACCTTGGGAATGCCTATGCTTACCTAGTATGCTTCAGGCCAACTGGTCTGAATATTCAAACCACAGGTGCCGTGTGGGGTCCAGGCTCTCCCGAGCAGCATATTACTGCTATGCCATAGAACTGGCCACCAGACTTCTATTTTATATTTCATTGCCTGGTAACACTTGTTGTCTGACTACAATCACAGAGGACTTTGTGTATTTGGTGGCTGGTGTGTTATTCTGCTGTTGTGAGGTTCTGTTTCCCCATCCAGCCTCTCTCCTGCCTGGCTATGCTCTGTGAGCTGGAAGGACATGCCTGCTTGCAAGCTTTGCTTTAGAGTGCAGAAGCACAGAGCAGAAACAGGAGAGCTGCTCTGCCCACCCCCTCCCATCTGCCAATAGCTAAATTTACTTAGGTCATGGTGGATTTTAGCCTATTTGCCTCCTAGTGTAGACATGGATCTTTCAATGATTGTCAATGTTACATATCAACCATGACATGAATATACATAAGTTTTTAATTCTCACCCCCAAAACCTAGAAAATCACTACAATCAAAGGCCTCAAGTCCAAGCTCAGCGCTGGAATTGAGGTGATTCTTTTCATCACTGACATTTTTCTGCCTTAGAAGCGGCTGCATTGTTCTCGCCCAGTTAACATTCTATGCTTTCTACTATGTTCTCTTGTCAACAAATGGAATAACAAAATTTACCCCAATCCATGATTTAAAATGTCATAGAGATAGTTAAAACCCTAGTTCTCAGTTGGATTGTCTAGAACTGGTTATTTTTGTGAAAGTATTTCACAGGATGTGAAAAGTTGTTCTTGCAGTACATTTTACTTATCTACCACTAGAGGGCAGCAGCGTCACTATTATGTTTGAGCTTTACAAGCTGACATCCACAGTCCACCTTCGGCCTTTTAGCTGGACAGGTCTTCCGTTTGATCTATTTTCAGCTCTAATATAGACGAACTGGATGCAGACTGCCTTCAGGGTATGTTTGGTGAGGACAGCGAGGGTCCAGTAGAGGCGGGAAAGTATGTATCTTACCCGTTGGCAAGTATGTACTTTTTGTTCCTTTGAGGTAAGAGGAGGAAGATATTGATACACATGTTCAAACCACCTACTTGAGTAAACCTCAGTTTAATTTAAAAGATAAGTTTTTTTTTTTTTTTTTTTTCCCCCAGATGGCAAAAAGTAGATAATATGCCTTTTGCTTTTTTTCCCTGTTGAGGATTCACCAAAGTAGAATCAAGTGTGCCCTTTTCTATCCCACCTCCTTGCTCCATCTCTGGAAGGCATATGCATGGAGTTGCTGATAGTGCTCGCCATCCCTGCCATACCCCTCACCTGCCCAGTCCACATGGTTGATTTCAGTGACTGTTAGGCACTACAGAGCCACTAAACTGAGTCTTTACAGAACAGGAGGTAGAAGTTGAGACAGCTGAAGGAGGGAGTACCTGACTCCCCAGAAGAGGATTTCTCAAGCTTGGCCAGTGAGGCAAGAATCGTTCATCATTAAGATAGTAAATGAAATTTAATTTCTTATGTGTAGGCTTTGTAGGAAAAAAAAATGAAGATTTGTTACTTTGAAAAATATAATGAGCATTTGGAAGGTCCTTCATCTACAAAATTATAGCAAAATCCAAAAATACATGAATTTTTCACCTCGTTGGAGTCTTTTAAATGTCAGTCTCTTCTTATATGAAAGGAAAAATCTAATTAAAATGTCTCCCAGAGCCTCCCAATGTAAACTTAAGAAATACCATGTAACCTGTATCTTCAATCAGACTATGCCAAATATATCTTTCACATTTATAAAATCCATCTAGCATTTTTGCCAATGTAAAATAAACATGTGGACATAGGGATATAGACTTAATTATATGTTTATAGAGAGTTTTACATTTTTTCTTCACATGGTGGCTGAGTATACATTTTATAATTTAATAATTGCACTATCAAGTACTTTGATGTGTTTTAAATAACTCCTTATTGTTCGTGCTTGAAGTGTTTTAATAACGATTATTATGGAGAGAACTGTTCTGAACAGCTTTGAACAAATCACTTCTGTTTCCACTTGAGGTATTTGATTGGGACCTTTTCCTTCAAGCAAAACTCTGGACACTGTGGGGAAATCATTAAAAGTCTATTTTGGGACCAGCAGGTGGTGTAGTGGTTAAGGTGCTGGATTCCCATATGGCCAACTGTGATTCAAGTCCTGGACCTGGGACCTTAACTCTTAAGCCAGACATGTGTGCTTGCATGCCCAAAATCCCAGGAGGAGACTAGAGGGGAAGGAATTGCAGCATAGCCATCCCCCCTGAGGGGTGATTTTGCACTTTTTCTCTCTTCATCTCTGTCTCTCCAATGGGCACATGTGGCCTATAGCAAAAAATTCTCTACAAAAAAAATAAGTCTACTTTGTGTATTAAAAGATTGCATGCTAAAAAGTATAACTGCTATAGGGTTTCCAATTAGAAAAAATGTGTGTGTGTTTTTATAAAGTTAGTAGAAATAATGATTTTGTTTTCCTGTTTTATTTATGCAATTATATTCAAAGATGTGAAGTTCCTTAATTTCTTTTATCAATGTAGTAAAATCTAGAATATATAAACATGTCTATTCTTATACATTTTAGATATGAAGCCTTTTTAATAATCAACATTTTTATCATGGTATCTTAGTTGATTTTCTGCAACTATAACAGAATACTACATACTGGGTAATTTATAAACAATAGAAGTTCATTTGGTTCATGGGCTGCAGGCTGGGAAGTTCAAGCGCACTCTACCAATACCAGCATCTGCTCAGTATCCGATGAGGGCCTAATTACTGCACCCTAACACAGTGGAAGGGCAAGCAGGCCAAACAGGGAGCAAGACAAGGCCAGTTTTGTAATGCCAAGCCCACTCTCTGGATAATGGTATTAATCCACTCTTGAAGGTAAAGACCTTATAACCTAATCACCACTTAACGGCTTCATCTTTTTTTTTTTTTTTTTTTTTTTTTAATCTTTTGCTATAAGGGGTGTGTGCTCACTGGAGAAAGACAGAGACAGTGAGAGGGAAAGTGAGAAATCACCCCCCCCAAGGGGAGTGGCCACACTGCAATCCCTTCTCCTCTATTTTCCTCTTGGGATTTTGGCATGCACGCACATGCACCTGGCATGATTTTCGAGTCATCAGGTCTGGGACTTGAACTGGAGTTGGTCATGTGGTAGTCCAGCACCTTAACCACCATGCCACCTGCTGGCTTCAAGGCTTCATGTCTTAACACTGTAATGGTAATTAAGTTTCAAGCTGAGTTTTGGTGGAGACATCGAAACCATAGGACATAGTAATATAATATGTAGTTCAAAAAGTCAAAGTGTTGTACTTTGAAAATCAGCAGTCCCTTGTCAGTGTTCTTAGACCCTGAGTCCTTTTCCCCAGAGGTGTCCTCTCTCAATTTGCCTAGTTTCTTCTGCTGAATGTTTCTAAATAGTGTGCTCATATTATGTTTTTCTCTTTATTTCCAAGTAATACACTAATATCATGCTTATCTGTTATTTTGGTTTTATTATTGTTTTTATTACCAGAGGGTGCATGTGCTCACTAGAGAGAGAAAGAGAGAGAGAGAACCCCTCTATAGGGAGTGGTCAAATCACAATTCTTTTCCTCCCTTTCTTCAGTTCATCAGGATTTGAGGCCCATGCGCATGTGCCTGGCATGTTTTTCTAGCTGCCAAGGCAGGGAATCGAATTATGGTCAGCCACTTGATTTCTGGCCCCCTATGCATGGGATTTAACCACGGTGCACAGGACCAGTCCTACCTATTATTTCTTGATATTCTCATTTTGGACAGCATTTATTGACTTCCTGATGTGAAAGATAAAGATCTTATTTTTTCATAAGGTCCTCAAGTTCTCCCTTCCTTCCTAACCTTCCTTCTTACATTTTATATCACGTAACAGGATGGCACAATGAGATATGAGATATGAACCTATTTATGGTGACTGATCTTCTGAACTAAAACTTTGGTGGAGGGGAGACGGCGCTCACTTCCCTGCTGACCAACGTCTCTGGCCTTTCTTGTCCCATCTCCCTCCTCTCACTTTTCCCCAGGCTGGTCTGGCCTTCTTCACCCATGACGTGAATTTCAGGAAAGCCCCGACCTGGGCCATCCCTGTCCTGGCTGATGACAACTGTTTTCACTCACAGGTCCCCATTTGTGTTCCACAAGTTTTAGCTCAGAATTTTAAGACGATTTGATGATGATGATGCCACTTTAGTAATAAACAGCTCACTTGGGCAGAGACACTTATTCCAAGACTGGCTTGGGGTGTGACTCAGTAAGAGGAAGGCGTGGAGTTCTGGACAAGGCAGAGTCTGATGCTCGAGTAAGAAAAGGGGGGGGGGGGGGGTGACCAACTCATTTCATGGAGTTACCCATTGTATAGTTTTCAGAAATGAAGGAAACTTTGACAGAGGGGATACAGTGACAGAACTACGAGCCAATGTGAATCAAGTTTACATTTTTGACTTTGATTTATCAGGAATCAACTTTTTTTTAAGAATTATTTTATTTACCCATCTATCTATCTATCTATCTATTTATTTATTTAAATTTGACCAGAGAGGGATAGAGAGAGACAAAGAGAGAGAGAAAATGAGAAAACAAGCTGCCAGGTGTGGGACACAAACCGTGGTCAGCCATGTGGGAATCGGGCGTCCTTCATCACTACACCACCTGCCAGCCCCTGGGAACCAACATCTGCTCTAACTCATATAGCCACACAACAATGACTGAAAGTAGCGTATAACCAGGAAGTGTAAGGCAAGGGTGAGGAGAGCAGAAGTTTGAAGAAATGAGTTCAGAAGACAGTCAGCTAGAGAGGCCTCTCTGTCAATCCCACAAGCCTGAGTCAGCCTTATGCCAAGAAGACCCGCAGAGGCTGCTGTATAAACCAGGTCAACGCTCACTCAGTCCCCAGTAAGAAGTAAACTGACGGCTCCTGAGGCAGCCATGCTCCCTTCTTTCCCCGTAGGCGCATTGTCCAAGAAGCCATTTGACAACCAGAAGACTGCCGCCAGGCTAGTCTAGTCCCAGCTGAGGTTTAGTGATGCTCTCTAGATGACGGGCACTTGACGTGAATCATCTTAGACAGTATTCGCAACACCTCCTGAGCAGTTTCAGTGCTAACAGAATCCTACAGGTGAAGAGGCTGAAGTCTATAACTCACCCAAGGTCACATTCCCAAGAACAGGACAGGTGTAGAACTTGACCTTATGTCTGCCAATTCCAAAGTCTGGATTCCTAGCCACTAAGTCCCCATGATATGTGAATAAGAAGAGTTCATTCAAATTCAAATATGAATTTCATTCAAATTTCTGTAGCACCTGGATAGCTCTATAAGGAAGGGGGATGGGTCAGATTTACTGTAAAACTATAAAACTCAGCTTCAGTGACTCATCCTTTTCCTTTTATTTTTCTGAGCATCAAAGCCTCTTATTCCTTACCTTTGATGATGCCTTCAGTTCAGTTCTTGGTGGACTTGGAGTCATTCTTTCTCTTCCAGGTGAATATGCAACTATTGCTTATGACACACAAATTTTATGAGATGCCTTTCCCATTGGGGAAACTTCCCACTGTTGCTTTCTGTGGTGAATTATGTTCTACCTGGGAAAATTTTCAGGGGACAGATTCCAGGTGCTCCCTCTAGGGGGAGATTTGTTCGCTGTAGTGCCCACCCCCACCAGCGGCTTACACTTGACTTTCTTCATGCCAGACAGTGATCAAATCCAAATGGTAGCCAGCCTGGGCCTAACAAATGTCAGCAGGGAAAGTGGGTTCCCTTGGTCGGAGGAGCTGGGACGATGCAGATGGAAAGTGAATTAAGGATAAGCTTTCAAGTTGGTATTTCTGAAAAACAATACGATTAATCAGCAGATCGAAACTCTTTTGACTGTTACTTCTATTACGCACTATTACACATTCTGTTACCACCATAATTTGTCATTTTTTTGGCTTGTTTTATTTCTCTTTTTTTCTCAACAGGATGTGAACAGCTGACAAAACTTGACTTGACCGTAAATTTCATTGGTGAGCTGAGCAGCGTTGAAACCCTGAAGCATAACATCCATCTAAAGGAGCTCTTCCTCATGGGGAACCCGTGTGCTGACTTCGATGGCTACAGGCAGTTTGTGGTGGCCACTCTTCAGCAATTAAGGGTATGCTTATTTCAATGATGAAACACACACACACAAAGAAAAATGAAAATGAGCAAATACGGTAATTCCTGATTTATTCACACTACTGTCAGGGAAGGTGTTACTTCAAAGATTGGAATATTCCAGAAAATGAAAACAAATTCTTCGACGTACTGAACCTTTCTTCTAAGATAGAGTCTCACTGTGTTGTGATCCTCCTGCCTCAGTTTCCTAAGTCCTGGGAGTGCAGGCAGGAGCCACCATGCCTGGCTTTTAGGGTAGGCCAGGAATTGAACCCAGGCCTCCCCTGTGGCCTCCGCCTGATGAAGAGCAGCACCTACCAGTGCCCACACCTCTAACAGGATTTGAGTAGCTTCAATAGACCTTTGAAAAATAAAATGCACACATTTCTCCTTTCTCATTAAAAGCACACAACACTTAACTATTTCTTGATGGGGTCAGAGCATGGTGGTAAAGCGTTTTCATCATTATTAATAATAACTTCTCATTACTAATAGCAAACCAGAAGTTTAGAGTCTCAGAGGTGGTTTTAGCTTTTTCCTTTCATAGTCATAATCTACCATGCTTTTGTAGTTGTTTTTTATTTAAGTTTTATTTTATTCTATTTTTAGCAGTATATATAATATATAATATAATGTTATATATTATGTATGTTATATTATATATGTCATACAACATACACACATGTATGTCATATAATATATGTCACATATAACATATATACATATAGGTCATATATAACATATACATATATGTCATATATACATTTATGTTAATGTGTCACATAATATATAACATATATATGTATAATATATATTTATGTTTTTTTAATCATTGCGTTTTCTTAATTCATTCTGCATGGCAATGGTTTGGACACACTAGTGCATATCTGAATACTTGAGAGCTTTCTATCACATGGGCTGATATGCCCTGTCCCCAGAGTTTCTGGGTTAGGACTGACCTGGGGGCCTGAGATTTTGCATTTCTAACAAACTCTGATGATGCTGCTGATCCTGCCCCTCATTCGAGAACCACTGCTCTGTTTAGTAATCTCTCTCCTTTTATTTTTTAATCTGCTAGAGGGCGCATACACTCACTGCAGAGGGAAAGAGAAAGTGGGAAAGCACTCTGTGAAGGTCGGTCACACCGTGACCCCGTCTCCACTTCTCCTTTTGGGATTTTGGGCAGTCACCACACGCACCTGGCTAGTCTTTCAAACCGCTGGATCTGGGTCTTGAATGGCGCACTCAGCCCTGTGTGATCCAGCTGCCTTAAGTATTCTGCCACCAGCTGGCCTATTAATCCCTTCCCTCATTTCTTCCCAAACAAATAATTTTAGCAGCTAGGAAAAAATGTGTTTCCTCGAAAAATCACAAAACTGAGGATTCTAAAGCAGTCATGTTGTTTTTGTGTAATCTCAAGAGTGTCCAGCCTGCCTGTGGCTACTGCTCCTGCCCAGAGAATGTGTGGATGTGTTGGCTTTGGAGCAGGCATTTCCTCTGGTCTCAGAGAACCTTTGATTCTTAGACTTCTGTGTTCTCTGTAGTCAAGAGATAGCTGACTGCCAGATTAATGGGGCACATTTCTTCTACTGTAAATTTTCTCGGACTAAGAGAATGAGTGAGGCGACTGAATCTGAATGAAGTGAATGATAAATGATCTCAAACATAATCCAGGCTGATCATCATTGTGCACTGACTTCCTAGAAAATCAGCCAGTGAGAGCCAGAGTATCATAGAAACAGATCAGGCAGCATGATGCCATGGGCCCCTTTCCTGAAAGGCTTGGGGTCGCCATGCTGCAGCATTCAGGCTGGAGGTGAGAGCCACCAGGCAGGTGCTAGGAAGGACCAGCCCTGGGCCAGGGGCCTTGTGCATAGCATCTCTGGTCCCCCCAGGCCATGCAGGGGAGACAGATGCATTCAGAGATGAGGAAGCCAGGGCTCCGAGAATCAGTGTCTCTTGTTTAAATAGACAGGTTTGGCAAAGGTACAGGTGAAATCCGAACTTAGCTGTGTCTGCCCCCTGGCCTGACGCCTCCACCATTCACGCTATAACTACACTTTGTGCTTTTCTTTGGGCTAATGAACAAACCTTTCCTTTCAGAAAGACTGCTCCAAATTAGCTGCTAACATTTAAAACAGACTTTTTTTGAAAAATAATATTTGAAGGGTGTTTACTTTTAAGTATTTAAAAATAGATTGATAAAGTTTAGAATATTATTTATTCAATTTTATTTATTATTGTTATTATTTTCAAATTTGCTATAGGGCATATGTGCTCATAAGACAGAGAGATGAGAGGGACAGAGAGAGAAAGTGAGAAAGCAAACTGCCAGGTTTGAGATTCAAACCATGGCCAGCCTTGTGAGAATGAAGTTCCTCAACTACTGCACCACCTGCTGGCCCCAAACTTTAGAATCTGAATTACCATTTTGTTGAAAGCTTCTGCTTTTCTCAAAAGGAATTGTAAGGAATTGTGTTAATAGATTTATTATCTTTCTAGAGCTGCTATAACAAAGCCCCACAAACCAGATGGCTGGAGTGACAGAAACGTATTCTCTCTGGAGCCCAGATGTTCGCAATTTAGGTGCCGATAGGGTTGGCTCCTTCCTCAGGCGTGTGAGGAAGAAACTGCTCTATGCCTTTCTCGCAGCTCCTGCTGATACTCTGGCCATTTTCGGCATCTGTGCTCTTGTAGGCGCGTCCCTGTGCTCTCTGCTTCCGTCTTCCCCCGGTGCCTTCCTCGTGTCTGTCTCTGTACAAGGCATGCTTTCTGCAGACTCCAGCCACACTGACTGACTCGTCACCACCGTGAGCTGCACGTCTCATGTTACTCTTATAATGGGAGAATTCCTTCCCTAAGGGGTTCTCTGAGGCCTTCAATGAAGCCCGTTTCTCTTTCCCTTCCTTGCTGCAGCACACGCACAATTATTGCCAATAAGACGGAAGCCCTGCCTGTGTCACGAGGATCTTGAGGGAGGAAAGGTCAAAAAAGACCTCAGTACTCAAATCCAATGTCTCTGCGTTTTAGCGCTTCTAAACTCAAGTGTGATTTTTTTAGCTTGAAGGACACTTGGGACAATTTTGAACACTATGTAACCGACTAACTAAATAAATAAATATTCCTAGAATAAGTACCGGGGCACAGTCCCTAACTTGTCAAGTCTCAATCAATATGAGGTATTTTGCCTTCTGTCTCCAAGATGAAAGAGGTTTTATTTCTCATAGCATTCTAGAATTTGTAGGTCTCATTAAATTGGTTTAAAATGTGTTTAAACTAAGTATAGGAATAGATATTATAATTAATTAATTAATTAAATGCACCCCAGATACAGGTAAGAGACTATCACTTTCCTTCCCAATTTCCATCAAATTCCAGTGGGGAGAAATTATATTTATCTAGAATTTTCCAGATTGTTAGATATACATATGTATGATGCATTTATACATAAATGTATTTATATTTATATATAGATTTATCATGTACATCTTTACAATAAATTTTGTTTATTCAGAATTTTCTGAATTGATTATATTCTAAACCTAGCTTAAATTAAGTATGTAGACTACAATTACTTATCACCTTAAAGAACAGGAATTATGAACTGGATTTTATTATATGGCCTTTTGCTGCTATAACAAATTAACATAAACATAGCACCTTAAATAGTACATGTTGAGACTGGCAGGTGGTGTGGTGGTTAAGGCACTAGACTCCCACACGACTAACTGTAGTTCAAGTCCTGGACCTGGTGGCTTGAAAATCATACTGGATGCATGTGTGTGTACCAAAAATGGCAAAAGGAGAATGGAGGAGAGGGGATTGTGACATGGCCATTCCTTTTGGAGGGTGATTTCTCACTTTCTCTCCTGTCTCTCTCTGGTGAGCACACAAGCTCTATGGCAAAAACTGAAAACAAAACAACAACAAAATACAAGTTTATAATCTTACAGTTGGAGGTCAGAAATCTGAAATGGTTTTGTATTAGACAACTAAGTTTGGCTGCTTCTACTCACAGTCAATGAGATGAGAAACATAGGCTGGTGAAGAAAGTTTATTTTTATAACCAGTTGCAGGGAGACAGCAAGCCCCACCAATGTCTCAAAAAGCTCAGCATGTGCTCAGTGTTTACAAGATCCAAGCATGTGCAAATCATTCCTCACTACATCAATCACAGTCAATTGCTTTCCTTTGAGCAATTATCCTGATTCCTGTTTTCCTTTAAATACCCACTCCTGGTTTCTTACTTGACTTTCCTCAAACAGCCCTTCCTGTGACGTGACACTTGGTCAGGTTGTTCTCATCAGAGGCCTTTCTTAATTTCAAAATGGCTGCTGTCCTGCTGAACCTCAAGCTGGCCTGCTTCAGTTTCACCGGGCTAAAACCAAGGCGAGGGCAGGGCTATTCCTTCTGGAGGCTCTAGGGAAAAAGTCCGCTCCTTGCCCTTTTCAGCACCTGGAGACACCTGCGTATCTGGGCTAGTAGTCTCTACCTCCGTCTTCAAAGCCAGCAGCTAAGCATCTTCCCATCTCTCCCTAAATTTAACGCCGACACAATTGCTTTCCTCATTTACTTATAAATATGCCCCTTATAAAGATCTCCCTGATCATCCAAGATCCTTAATCTAATCACATCAGCAAAGTCTCTTTTTGCCATATAAGGTGACATTTATGGAGATTAAAACATGGACATTATTGGGAATCAGTATCTGCCTACTGTACCTTTCTAAATGCCTTTCTTTTTGGAACAAGTCTGGGTAAATAAACCAGTATCTCTATACTGGTAAATTTGACATTTCAGATTCTATTTGATGTCTTTATTTCAGTATTTTTATTTTGAAGATCGTAAGCATTAGTAAACAGTGACTATAACAATTAGTATATACTCGATGTGTCTCTTCAAGAGTGAAACATGGGTTTGTTTGCATTAAATCTCAATTATGTGTAATATTTAAGGTCCTTTTTTTGTAAAGAGCATTTGTGAAGTGTCATTATTGTGTTTTATAGCTATGATTTGGCTTAAGCCTTTAAAGCCTTGATATAATGAAGTTATAAAGTTAATATAAAATATTTGAGGGAACCAGCAGTTAGCGTAATGGCTATGTCGCTGGACTCCCACGTAGTTGACCGCGGTTTGCGTCCCGGACCCAGTGGCTTAAAACTCACACTGAGCGCGTGTGCGTGCGTGCCCAAGATCCCGAGAGGAGAATGGAGGAGAAGGGATTGCGGCGTGACCATCTCCTCCGGGGGGTGATTTCTCGCTTTCTGTCTCTATGTCTCTGTCTGTCTGGCGAGCGCATGCGCCCTATAGCGAAAACTTCTCCAAAAAAAAAATATATATATATATTGGAGAGCTTGTTATTGTTATTTGTTTTGACCACATCCTATTTATTACCAGTAAAAATACGTTATAAGCTGTGTTAATTGTTAATTGTATGGAATAAACATTGATTTAGATCAATGTTTCTGATATTTCATGACTTTGTTATAATTCTCTATCATTATGGCACATTATTAGTTCTAAGTTTAAAACATTCCCATTCAAGGGGCCAGAAGGTTGCATGGTGGTTAAGGTGCTGGACTCCCACATGGTAGATCATGGTTCAAATCCCAGACCCAGCAGCTTAAAACTCACGCCAGGCATATGTGTGTGCATGCACAAAATCCCAGGAGGTGAATGGAAGAGAAAGGACTATGGCATGGCCATCAGTCTGGGAGTGATTTTTCACTTTTTCTCTTAAAATCTTTGCCTCTCGGGACCAGCAGTTGGCATAATGGCTATGTTGCTGGATTCCCACGTAGTTGACCGTGGTTCAAGTCCTGGACCCGGTGGCTTAAACTCACGCTAGGCGCCTGTGCATGCGTGCCCAAGATCCCGAGAGGAGAATGGAGGAGAAGGGATTGTGGCGTGGCCATCTCCCCTGGGGGGTGATTTCTCACTTTCTGTCTCTCTGTCTGTCTCTGTCTGTCTGGTGAGTGCATGTGCCCTATAGCAAAAACCTCTCCAAAAAAAAAAAAAGAAAATCTTTGCCTCTCTTCAGTGAGTGCACACACCCTATGGCAAAAACCGAAAAAAAAAAATCCTAATCAAAATCAACTTGGGATTGATTCACACTGCTACTTTTGAATAATTGTACAATGTTTGTTGTTTTTTATTTAAGTGGTTAGATGGTAAAGAAATAGAGCGTTCGGAAAGGATTCAGGCATTGCAGAACTATCCGGTAGTTGAACAAGAAGTCAGAGAGCAGGAGAAAGCTTATTGCCTCCAACGAGCCAAAGACAAAGAAGAAGCTCAGAGGAAACTTCAAGAAGAGTATGAAAATGAAGAAAAGAAGAAAAGAAGTAACCCAGGCTTTGATGGACGTTGGTACACAGACATCGATGCTACTCTGTATGTAAACTATCAGAGTTTACTTTTGTTAGAAACCATAAGCTATGTTTTCTTCCCAAGGTATTCACAGTCTTCCTTATATTCCAGAAGACTGATTTTAAGAATACAGTGTGATGGGAACCAGCAGTTAGCGTAATGGCTATGTCGCTGGACTCCCACGTAGTTGACCGCGGTTCGCGTCCCGGACCCGGTGGCTTAAAACTCATGCTGGGCGCGTGTGCGTGCGTGCCCAAGATCCCAAGAGGAGAATGGAGGAGAAGAGATTGCGGCGTGGCCATCCCCCCTGGGGAGTGATTTCTGGCTTTCTGTCTCTATGTCTCTCTCTGTCTGTCTGGCGAGCGCACGCGCCCTATAGTGAAAAGCCTCTCCCCCCCAAAAAAAAGAAAAATACAATGTGATGTGAATTTTAGGGGAGGAATATAAGCATTCTTTTGTTTGAGACAATTCTGTGTTCTTTCCCTGAGAAAAAAATGCCTCTCCAAGCTAACAGTTTCATTGCATCTAAAATTATGCTCAGAAAATCTCCATAAAAGATGTACAAGAAAGGTGAATTAACAGGTGTACCTTGATTTATAAGGCAGGAATACTTGAGAAAAGTTAAATGCAAATCACAGTATTATAAATTGAATAATTCTGATTGCATCATAAAAACGTTCTATTTTGTGAATTATATAATGAATACATTTTTAATGTGATTAATAACCCTTTAATTGGTCTTTTTTACAAATCTAAATTTTATGCTGTTTGTTTTAAGTTAATTGCAATGAGAGTTGATTTGATTCTATACCATGAAAGCTTTAAATATTTATACAACAGAATCTCTTAAAACTGAAAAAATAATTACAAAATATTCAGACACACGTAAATGTTAAAAAGTAATTGAATAGCTGTAGTGCACAGTCAGATTTAATCTATGATAATATTTTGTACATTTTCTTTGGATCTTTTATAAAATAAAAAAAAGAAAGAGTAGAAGCTCCCTAAGTACTTCACCATCCTTTTCCTCCTTTAGTCTCTATCCCAAAGCTAATATCTGTTTGGTTTCTATGGAGCCCATCCATATTTTCAGCACCTTTATTACATAATTATGCCTCCTTAAACAAGAGTAATTTGTGTGTGTGTGTGTGTGTGTGTGTGTGTGCACGCACGCATGTGTGTGTGGGGGGGGTGGGTATGTTTGTGTTTAGCATGAATGATATTTCTACTAATTTTTTTCATTCAGCATTCTATTTTTGAGAGTTACGCATATAAAAACATGCAAAACAAATTTATTCATTTTAACTATGGAATAACATTTCATTGGATAAATAAACTACAGTTTATCACAGAGGTGATATTCAAAATATTTAAAAGCCAGTGACTCATCAGTCCTGGCCAATCAGAATGCACCCCAGCTCGGAAAGCTCCCCCAAACAGCAGATGCCAGCTGACTAGCCATGGTGTGGCCCTCTCTCTTAGGAAAGCCATTAATGTGGTTTCCCTGTTTGGTTTTCTCAGATTATGTGGTACATGTCTCCATGTGCAGGCATGACAGTTTCTTTAGGGTATTAAACAGTGACATCGCTGCATCGTCAATTATGACATCTTGCCCACTTCAGATAAGGAAACTTCAAAATGTTCATGGGAAGATGGAATTAAAATGCAAGCTTATTTTGAAAAGTTTTGAAATCCATGCATAGTTTTTCATAATTACACATGTTTTATACACGTTTTGAAGACCCCTTGTATATATTGCCATATTGTTTTCTAAAGTGGTTGTTTGGATTTATGCCCCTAAAACAATGATGTAGGAGTTTTCCTGATCCTTGACAATACCTGATAACACGTGGTATTTAAAAACATTGGTCAACCAAGTTCGTTCTTAAATAGCACCTAAGTTTTTCTTCAATTTGCACTTCCATAACTACTAGTGAGTTTGATGGTCTTAAATATCTTCAAATATGTTTATGGGCTGTTTATATTTCTCCAACTCAGAGCCTCTGCTTACTTTCAGGTTGAAGTTGCAAGTTCTTTTCTTACTGATTTATAGTTCTTTTATATTTTGGGTGCAAATTCTTTGGAGATTATGTGCTTTGCAAATGTCTTCTAGTCTGTGGCTTGTCTTTAATTGTAAGTGCTCCTGTTTTATAGATTCGAATGTCTTCTAGTCTGTGGCTTGTCTTTAATTGTAAGTGCTCCTGTTTTATAGATACAAAAATTTAACCTTATTTTGTTAGGATTATTTTTGTACATTTTTGTGTTGTTTATGAAATTTGTCCTTACCTTAGCGTCCTATCTATTTATGTGGAGTTAACTTGTGTCTGTAGTATAGGCTAAGGTACTAATTGTTTAGATAGTTAGTTGTCTCTGCACCAATTTATTATGGTTTTATTGTTTATCCTGAACTGAAATGCCACCCTTACCATATACCCATATACCTTTTTTTTTTTCCTTTTGTTTGTTATAGGATTTGTGCACTCACCAGAGAGAGAAATAGTGAAAGGGAAAGTAAAAAATCACGCACCCCCTCCTATGGGGACAACCACACCACAATCTTTCCCCCTTCGTTCTCCTTTCAGGTTTTTGGGCACACACATACATGCACCCAGTGTGGTTTTCAAGCCACTGGCTCCAAGACTTAAATCGTGGTCAGCCATGTAGGAGTCACACACCTGACCCACCACTCCACCTACCGAAATTCCCCACCACAAACCTTTTAATCATATGTTCATGGGTCCATTTCTGGTTTCCCTAGAATGGAGTGCCTCCACCTGTTTTTTAATTTCTATAGATTTATGATATTCTTGATATTTGGTAGGAGATAGTCTCATTTTTTCAAAATTATCCTGGCTATTCTTAGTTCTTTACTTTTCTGTAAGACTTCTAGAATCTGCTAATCAAATTCCCTAGAAAATCACTAATCAAATTTTGATTGAAAATGTATTTAATTTATATGTTAATTGAGGAGAAAGTTGACACCTTCACGACATTTATTCTTGCCTTGCCAAACTTTGGACTAGCTCTTTTTATTTACTTAGATCTTTTTTTGAAGTCCTTTAATAAGATTTTTAATTTCCCCTATAAAGGTCTTACACCATTTATTATTGAATTTCTTTCTACATGTCTTGTAGAATGGGATTTTAAAAATAGACACGTAATTGGTTCTAGCTGATGTTTAAAAAGATGAATGATTTCTTTATTCTGATGGTGTATTAAGCAATCTTGCTGACCTTTTGAAAGATGCGGTAGTGGGACCAGCCCATAGCATAGTGCTTATGTCACTGGACTCCCACATGGCCAACCACAGTTCAAGTCTTAGACACGCTGTCTTGAGAGTCACGCTGGGTGCATATACACGCACGTCCAAGATCCCAGGAAGAGAATGGAAGAGAAGGGATTGCAACATGGCCATCCTCCCTGGGGATTATTTCTCACTTTCCCTTTTGCTATCTCTGTTTCTCGCTCTCCAGTGAGTACATGTGCCCTAAGGCAAAAACCTCTTGAAAAAAATTTGCAAAAATTGGTGGGTTATCCTATGTTTTTCTATGTAGAAAGCACATTGTGAACAGCAACCTAAATTTTTTTTTCCAGTCCTTCTGCCTTCTATTTATTTATTTATTTATTTATTTATTTATTTAATGGTGCC
Organism: Tupaia tana; assembly: GCA_026018925.1. Lineage (NCBI taxonomy): Eukaryota > Metazoa > Chordata > Mammalia > Scandentia > Tupaiidae > Tupaia > Tupaia tana. Next base: position 84,561,516 of record JAKSZU010000008.1, on the reverse strand, counting down.
TGAGAAGGTCTCCAGCATGGGGTGGGATAGCAGTAATAAGAACAGATATCTGTATATTGTCCCTGATTTCTAAAAAGAATGTTTTCAATTCCTCATCATTCTATATAATGTCTGCTAGAGGGTTTGCTAAGGTTGCACAAATTTTCCTTTTATTCCTGGTTGCTGAAGAACTTTTATCATCACAGATAACAGATTTTTTTTTTTCTTTAAATGCTTTCCTTGCATCTATTGAGGTTATCATGTGTCCCTGTTAATACATTCTCACTAATAAACTTTCTAATATTAAACCATCCTTGAATTTCTAGAACCCCACTTCACCCATGATATATTTATTAATGCATCACTGCATTCATTTTGCTAATATTCTATTTATAATATTCAAATCTATGTTCATAAGTGAGTTTTTACTGTAGTATTTTTTTCTCACATTTTTTCCCAGTGTTTTGCTTCAAGGTTATAAAAGATACATGAAATGTCTGTTTATAAAGTTTTGAATCATTTGTTCCTCACATGTAGGGAGAAGTGTACCGTTAAGTTTCTCAAGGTGCTATTTGCTTTTCCTGCAAGGCTGGTGGTCCTTCAGTCATCCACTATCATCCCATTTAGCTTGTATGAACAGAAACTTGACATTCTGGGGGAAAGTCATTGAAATAGGAGTCGTTGACTTAGTTGGGGAGGAACGAGGGGCTACTTCCTATTTGGAGGCAGCAAGAGGAAACACCACAGAGTCAAGGTGATATAAATCCTAGGTTCTCCCCACCTCCGAGCTACTGAACAGAAGGGTAGCCACTCAGGAATCTGTGTTGTTTTGTAAAGCTCCCAGGTGATTCATAGTCAGGCCCGTGAACCTTGCATGTGATTACTGCAGTATTCCTGGTGACAGAGGATGAGGGCCTGACTTGGTGCTGTTGTAGTCATTTCTCCAACTTGCTTGGATAGATAGCCTCTTTTTCAAAGACATTTTGTCATTCAAAGGTAAGATGATAATATAAGGAAAGTATATAAGACATTTCAAGGGTGGCATTAACGGTGAAACTCAGACCTCCATTACTGGGCTTGGGTGCACTCTGTCTATTTGTTTGTTTGTATGTTTTTTCCTAGCCCATCTTCTTTAAAGAGCAAAGATCACCTCCAGGGGCCAGAAATACAAGAAGAAAAACACAGCAAAGAGAAGTTAGGTGGAAGTGATGATGACCTGGAATTCTGGAATAAACCCTCATTGTTTACCCCTGAATCTAGATTGGAAACTCTTAGGCATATGGAAAAACAACGGAAAAAACAAGAAAAATTAAGGTATCCCATTTCGTTCTATTATTAAGAGAGAGGCAACTTTCTCTTATGGGCTATATTAAGAAACTTCAAAAATTTCATGGGAAAATAGACTTTGTGAGTTTATTTTGATGTAAAAAATTTTGAAGTCCATGCAAAGCTTTTTAAATAATTAAAAAAATAACTTCATACATATGGAATCTATATTGTATTAAGTCTAAAGTTATAGGAGTGTTTTTTCTCCACAATACCTGAAAAAGTCAGGCTGGATTTAAGGAGGTCTGGGTAGCTATCAGATGTGCTCTACTCTGCCCAGTGCAGTGGGGCCCTGAGATTCTTACCTCTGTAGTTACGTAGTCCTTTTCCTAAACTGGGAGAAAGCAGGGACAAGAGCCAGCTTTTGTTCCTGACTGCTCTTATCTAGGGTGGATCAGGTCCCTCTGGATGTCCCCTAATTGTCCTGGGTCACTGAAATATTGACTTAATTGGATCTAGAGGCCCAGTTTAAGATGCAGGAGAATATGAGTTTTTAAAAATAAAATTAAACAGCACAATATAAATATATATATATATATATATATATATATATATATATATATATTAAAAAGACAGTAGAAATTCAAAGACTTGCCTGTAATTCCATCATTTAAATAGGTTAGCCCGTCTGATATTTTAGGGCTTGTTTGTATAGGCCTATTTAACTTTGAATACATTTTGAGTATTTTTTTTTTCCAAAGACAGGGACTCACCGTTGGGTCCACCTGCCTTAGCCTCCTGGGTAGCTGGGACCACATATGCGCACCACAGCACCCAACCTTCAGGTTGGCCTGGGAATTGAACAGGGGCCTCCCGCGTGGTCCCTGCCTGCACAGCATGATGTCTGAGCAGCACACAGCTGTGACTGGGACTTAGTAAAATTTTAAAACAGAACATTTTGTTTTCCATCGCCAGAAGAGGTATTTACTTTCCAGAAAGAGAGAAATCATCCCTCGATGGGTACGGTCACACTGCAATCCTTTTTCCTACACCTCCCTCTCATCAGGATCCTATGCACACACACTTGACATGTTTTTCAAGCTGCCAGGGTCAGGATTGGAACTGCTATTGACCACGTGGGATCAGGCTTCTGATACACAGGACTTAGCCACTATACCAGGGGGCTAGCCCTCAAATAGATCGTTTTACTGCATTTTTATTTTATGTTATTTCAAGAGTATTCTCTTCACTGCTCCTGTTCTTTTTTCTTCCTGCCTGCCCTTCAGTGTAATGAGTGCTAACCTGCTTGGGTTGATCCCAACCACACACTTTTATATTTTGCACAATCATACACATTGTTTCTACAAATGGGGAAACTGGGGTCTTAAAATAAAAACAGGTTTACATTTTATATATTTGTTCTTACTAAATGTGTTATCAACACTTTTCTAGAGCAGTAGGTAACAAGCAGATGAATTTCTTAATAGCTGCAAAATATTGTGTAGCATAATATATCACAGCTGATCCAGTCATTCCTCCACTGCGGAGGGTCCTCACAGTTCCGGAGTTTTGCCACTCCAAATGACCCTGGAGAAATCTTCTTATGTAGATCCTAAAGTACTGGTGTTTTATTTCCATAGAATAGATTCTACTTGGTATCTTTAAAATTGTCATTTTAACTAACGCAGAAGCTCTATACACAAATGCAAAATTGACAGTTATCTGGGTACATCATGCATAAAATAGATTCATTTAAATATTCATAGTTATTTCATGAAAAGGAGTTTTTCTTCCCCCATTCACATTATCTGGCAAATGGTCTTGATCACATTTTTGCTTTACAGATAGAGATACAACCATGTAAAAAATCTGGCTTGATTTTCCATTCCCAGCATAGAATGAAAGGGATGGGCTTTATAACAGTGAATGGTTGATGTAGCCATGAACATCTGATTACTTTCTCTCAATCTTTCAGAAAATATATTAATTACTTTTATGTTCCTCTTGCTTATTTTTCCCTTTCTGCACCACTCCTCATTCCCACCCCCCCCCCAAACCTTAAGTGAAAAGAAGAACGTGAAACCACCCAGGCCTTTGATCACTGAAGATGGGCGAGCCCTGAATGTCAACGAGCCCAAGTATGTGAGACCAGGTAGAGGCACGAAGAAGCCAAAAGAGCGGTGCCGGTCATTGCGAAGGTTTCAATGACAGGTTTGCTCTGCAGGGATCTATCTGGCAACTCTTTAGCTGGATGAGCCTAATAATAACGTCATTTTGTGCATATTTAAAAGCCAAACAGCTAGTATATTTTCAAGTGCATAATTTTCTTGGCATTCAGAACATAATCTTGACATATGGAAATCTGAGTTATTTCTGTACCCATAAGACTTTGGACCATATACAATTTTATGCCTGAAAATTGCCATTGCATTATTGTTGTGTTTATGAAATTTTGAAACTGCCACGAACAAACTGGCTGAGAATACTGATGGGTCTTCTGTATACTTACGTTATTCTCGGCAACACACCTATGAAGCATTTGAGAGGTAAGGTAAGAAATTGATAGTAATGCCTTAATGAAATTAATGAGAAGAAAACCATTAAAACTGAAGAGCCTCAAGTATAATAGTCTCTGATGTACTCTATCTGTCTGCCTTCAAGTTTAAAATTAGAAAGCAGGCCACAAAGGACTTTTGTAGTCAGAATATAGACCCACAAGCTCATGGACTAAGTCTCATTGGCTTTATTGCTTTACTCAAAGGCTATTTACTTTTATTATTTCATTTGCCTTATCATTGGCATGATAAAGGCACCATCCTGAACCGTTCCAAGCATGGTTCATCTGTCTTTACAACAATGACGGGCAGTAGGCAGCATTTCTTTTTAGTCGACGGAAAATCTGAGCCTGAGAGAGGTGAAGTGAGTCTGTCAAGGTTACGTGACTAATAGGAGCTGGACTTGACTTGTCCAGGATAGCCCAGCCCTGCTGCCCTCCACGGTCAAGCATATAGTCTCACCCCTGCACAAACATACCTTCCTTGTCCACAGACACTAGGCCAGGCACTGGGGTACAGGAGTGAACATATTTAACAATATGGTGGGAAGATCATCTCTCTTCAGCCCACAACAGGGCTCCTGGGAGACCCCCAGAGCTCCAAGTGTTCCTGACAAGACTCACTCACTTCTCCCATCACACTGACCACCGTACCAGTTCTATCCAGGGGGCTTCTATGGAGCACTCTTGAACCCCCACCTTCCTCCCACTTCCATCGTACCTTGGCCACCTCCCCCTCCCCTGCCAGGGCATCCTTCATCATCCCCCACCACCTCTCCCCTTCCACTCTGCCCTCTGGAGCTTATGCTTTGTCAGCAAAACCCACATCCTCAATCTTCTTTATTTTCCTTTTGTTGACTGACATGAAGGATTCCTCTTCCCTCTGCTCTTCCTCACCACACACCCTACAGGGGAGTTATTATATCTCATGGTCACTTTCACTCCAGCCTTCCCTTTCCCTAAACCTTCACAACTCTGTTGAAGCGCAGGCCTTCTAGATCTGCTGCCCCCTGCCCCTTCTTACTGCGTCTGCTTATCCCTGATCAAGCCCCAGCCCTCCGCCCTTCATGGGTCATCGAAGATCTTAGTGCTCAGACATGCATCTCTCTCTCTCTCTCCCTCCCCTCTCATCATCATTTTTGGTGACTTCATTATACATGTAGGTGATACACCCAAAGCCCTGGCCCCTCAGTTCCTCGGTCACCTCACTTCTGACCTTTTAGTTCACCTCAGCTCAGCCTCACAATTCCATCTTTATTCTTCTATTTGCCACCATCAGTATCTCTTCCACTTCTAGGATCTTCACCTCCAGGGTCCCACGGAGTGCCATCTCCTGTGCTCCCCAGAAGCCCCCTCCACTGCCACAGTCGTGTCTCCATAAGACCATGAATCCGGTTGCTGTTTTTCTCTCTGTCGTCCACCCTCTCCTGCTCTCAGTTCTTGGCATACTTCTTTAGTTCTCTTGGCCTTCTTTTCTTCCATCATCCTCACCTCATAAAACCCGAAAGCTATTTAAATCTGGCAGCCATCCACTCATGGGCTTGCCCTCATGCATGGCTGGAGAACCGTTCACCTCTACTCTCTGGTCTTCCTGTGAGCTTATGACCACAGATTTCAAATGGACTCTGGCAATCTTCCTGTGTTCCCCAGGGCAGTTCCTTCTCCCACTCCGCCACAGGCTGCTCACACACCTCTTCTCTCCTTACCTGTAGCACCACTTCCACTTCCACAATCTTAATGAGGGCCTTTCTCTTACTTCATTGAGAAAACAAAAGCAATCCGAGGTTTTCTTTTCCTCCAGCACCACCTCTCCAGCGTGTCTGACCTACACACACATGACTGCTCTCCTGCTATCACGGGCGACCTTTCCCTCAGAACGTAAGCCTCTCTGCTGGCATATGGCTCCCACCCCTCTTTTTATTGAGGACTTGGCTTCTCATTATCTCTGCTCTTCTGCATCATTTCTTCTCACTCTTCTGTCAGTCCCACCAGCATACAAACAAATTATAATGACTTCCATCCTAAAAAAAATAAAATAAGGGGCCAGCAGGTGGTCTGGGGGTTAAGGCACTGGATGGTTTCAGTTCCAGAATCCACGGCTTGAAAATCTCACCAGGTACCTGTGCGTGCTTGCCCAAAATCTCAGGAGACCGGAGAAGAAGGGACTGCAGCATGGTCATCGCCCTGGGGGGTTATTTCTTTCCCTCTCACTCTCTCTGTCTCTCTCTGGCAAGTTCACATGCCCTGTGGCCAAACCTAAAAAACAAATAAATAAATAAATGAAAACAGAATAAAATAACAAGGGCTGGCCCCATAGCCCCGTGGTTAAGAGAGCTAGATCCCAGTGGCTTACTATAATTCAAATCCTAAACTGGGTAGCTTGAAAGTCACACTGGGTACATGTATGGTTATGCCCAATTCCTAATAGGATAAAAAAAAGATGGTGGAGAAGGGGTTCCAGTGTGCCCACACCCCACTGAGGGTTCTCTTTTTCTGTCTCTTTTTGCGTTTCTCTATCGGTGTCTCTCTCTGAGAAGTGACATGGTCTTTGGCAATTAAACAAGCAATCAAACCTCCTTCCCAAGTTTTCCTTTCTCTATTTGTCTCCATTCAATAGCCCTAATTCTTAATGGAGCTGTCTGTACTCAGACTCCAGTTTTTCAATTCACATTACTTCTTGACACCACTCTGCATAATGCATCATCCTGAAACTTCCTTACACACATTTCTGTATTCAGTGTCCAAATCTCAGTCCTGTGTTACTGGACCTATTAGGATCGAACTGGCCCTTCCCTTCCTTCTTAAAGCAATTTTGTCCCTCTGCTTTGGATTTTCCTTCTACTATACTAGCTGCCGATCATATAAGCTTTGCCTCCTCAGTGCTCTGAGCCAAACTTTCAGCCCTCTTCTCCTTTTTCACTCCATCCTCAGGGATCTCATCACATCCTCTGGCTGTAAACACTGTTGTTATGTTGCTCAGAAACCAAATCCAACCTCTCCTCTCAGCTAAGACGTGTGTATTCAGTCAGCTTCTCGGCATCACTGTGCAGATACACAACAGCTCTCCCAGACTTCTGGTTTCCATGCCCTCTGCTACACTCTACCACAACGTACTTGTCTCCCAGTGCTCCCCATCTCAGTAGCAAGCACATACCCATTTGTTTAGACCAAAAGCCTTGGAGTTCTCCTTCACTCTTCTCTCATTTTATCAGTGAGTCCACGAACTCTTCCTTCCATATTACAGGATCCCACTGGTTCTAACTCCATCACCACCACCCTAGTTAGAGCCAGCCAGCACCCTCTCTTCCCTGGATAATGCAGTGGCTGTTAATAAGTCTCTGTGGTTTATCTGTGGCCTCTTACAATCTATTTTACTCTGGTGAATAAAGAAGAAAGAAGGAAGGAAAGGATACACATTTCCTTTCTTAAGGAAAATTCTTAGAAATTGCCAAATGGCACTTGCCCTCACATACTGTGAGAAGCTGGAGAATGTAGTCAGTATTCTACATGCCTAAGTGCCTAGGTAGTAGAAAATGAGTGGAAATCTCTCCTACAGAAAACCTCTCTGAAATTACCATTCAAGAAATATCTAAAGGAGAGGAATTCAAGTTGTCTGGCTAGAGAATTGGGACATAAACCATCAGGGCAGAAGGGACAGCATATAAAAAGGCTTTTGAGACTAGGTAAAGAGTCACGGGTCATTTGAGACACTGAAGAAGTCCTACACGGCTGGATTGTTGGGAGCAATGAGACAGTGCCTCCACTGCTGACAGCCACATCTAGAGCCAACTTTGCGTTTTTCCAAACAGTTTAACTTAGGTCCTTTAACATTGTTGGGTTACATATTTTACAGAATACTTTAAGAAGTGAAGTACTCAAAAGAAAATTGACCAAGTCATTCTGAATAATATCTTCACTATGTGAAGCCACACGTAGGACTGACTCAACCTCAGGGTGCAGTTGAAAGACTTAGGGCTTTGAAATCCTGCCCATCTGTGCTCCTATGACCTCTTCCTTAACTGTACCAAGCTCTTTGAACCACAGTTTCTTCATCTAGGAAATGGAGGTAGTAGGTCATTAGCAGCATAACAGCCTTCCCTGGGGTGGCAGAAGGGTCAACAATGAAAGGAGAAGAAAAAATATGGCGGGATGAAGGAAAGAAAATAAAACTTGTAAATTTAAGGACTATGACATTGAATAAAGGAGAGGCAAATAAAACACTTAGTCCATAAATAATTCCATCATGTTAGTTTGCTTCTAGCACACTCAAATGAAACAGAAAAGAAAACTTTAGCCACCAGATGTCTCCATCTCTGCACCAAAGCTAACGTTATGTATGTAATTTACCTTCAGAGTCTTGCATTTAAACAAGGTCAACATAAATATGTTGAAGATTTCTGTTAAAATTTTTAAATTACTATGGGTGTTTTATTGTCCAGCTACCAAAATACGTTTGCCATTGGATATTGTCATATAATTTTTATCAGGTTTACTTTTTATTATGTGATGGGGTTACCTATGCAGTATCATAATGACATCATCTTTTTTTCCTCTCAAATGTATTCTTCTTAGACTTGACTTTTCTTTGAAAGATGATGAAAAACATAACCAGATCATCCTGGACCTGGCTGTCTATAGGTAAAAACATTTTATTACGTATTTATTTAGAGGCACTTCTGTCTGTTTCCATTCTCAGTAGCAATTTTTTTTTTTTTTTGGTCCCTTCTTTTTCATGATAGAGCTCATGCACATACTTGTGGGGGAAAGAGAGGCGGAAGAGAGAATGAAAGAAGCACCCTCCACAGAGTCTGGTCATGCCACAATCCCCTTCCTCCTTTCAGCCTATCAGATCTTGGGCACTCATCCTGTGCCTGACGTGCTTCAGACAGATCAGGCTGGGAACCCGAATGGCAGGTGCCCGCGGGCTGCATCTTCTGAGCAGTGCATCACTGCTGCGCCACGGCCCTCAGTAGCTGTCTTTTGAGTTCTAAAACATTTTGAAATGAAATATGACTCGCTAGGTAGCTAATCAGAGAAGTTTATTTTTTAAACACAGAGACGTTCCTATCATTTTTAAAAGCATGAAAATAAAAAGAAAAGTAAATAAGCCCATGATCCATGGCTGTACACCACAGAATATCTAAGGTGCATTTAAATCAGTCTCAGTTTTGTTATTTACTGATGCTGATGCCACAAGGACCCCTCTGCTCTTTTTACCGCCACTTTACTTTTATAATCTTTTTCCCCAAAAAACAATGACTTTTTTTATATATTATATTTTATTTATTGTTTTAGTAACCCTGGGAAGTAGGAGGGATCGTTCTGAAATTACCTAAGAGGGGATACATTTTTTTTTTTCTTATTGGGTGCGTGCATTCACCAGAAAGATAGAGAGAAACAGAGAGATAGAAAGCAAGAAATCACCTCCCAGGGGGATGGCCACGCCGCAATCCCTTCTCTTCCATTCTCCTCTCGGGATTTTGGGCATGCACGCACACGCGCCCGGCGTGAGTTTAAGCCACCGGGTCTGGGACTCGAACCACGGTCGACTACATGGGAGTCCAGCAACATAGCCATTACGCTAACTGCTGGTCCCGAGGGGATACATTTTTAAAGTGTGAGTTTCGTCAGTGTAAACAGTAACTGGAGGAACCAGAACATAAACCCTCAAGACTGATTCCAAGTTTGCTTTCTTTATTGTAGTAAAATACACATAATTTAAAATGTACCATTTCAACCATTTTGAGGTATACAACTCAGTGGCATTTAATAAGTTCACCATGTTGGACACTATTACCTCTGCCATGTTCTAGAATATTTTCATCAGCCCAGAGGAAACCCCATATCCATTACACCATCCCTCCTAATTTCTCCCTCTCTCTGCCAGCCACTAATCTGCTCCTAGCTCTACAGATGTACCCATCCTGGATAATTTACAGGGATGGCACTATGCTCAGTATGGCCTTTGTGTCTCACTTCTTCTGTTTGCCATAATGTCTTCAAGGGATGATCCATGTGGTAGCATGTGTCAGAATTTCCTTCCTGTTGGCCTAGTCTCCAGGGCTCCGTTGGCAGCCACAAAGTTGACCAGAAACACGCCAGAGAAGGCTCAAGTATCTAAGATCCTGAAAATCTAGAAGACTGGGGAGGGAATTTTAGCATGACAAGACCCTGTGAGGGTGTTTCTCCCACTACTGCCCACCACCCACCCCGCCTTCTGTTCCATGTGCGTGTACATGCTATCATAAATACATAATTAAAAATAATTTCCTTTCCTTCTATGGCCAAATAATATCCCATTGTGTGGATTTACCACATTTTGTTTATCTATTCACCAGCTGGTGGACATTGGTGTCATTTTCACCTTTTGGTTAGTGTGAGCTGGGGTGAGCCTTTGGTCCCCCTTGCTGCTCAGTCACCTGCCTTTAAAGAATTTCCAGCTCTTCTCCAACTGACTTCAAACCCTCTGGTCCTACAGCTTTCTGTGTTTTCTAGAAAAAGTTCACTGTTTCATCCTTTTAAGTCCTTTCCAATTTTAGGTCTTATTTCTAGGGTTTCATGAATGTCTAGCCCTTTCTCTTTCAGCTTTGTTGGCTTCATCCCCTTCAGTACTTACATAGAAATTTCCCTCCTCCCCATGCACGTGAATGTAAGGGGTGGTGATATTTTTTCTGTCTGAGTAGTAATACTCTTCCCTTCTCATGAGTCTATCTAAATGAATTCCATTAAAATTCCTTGTTATCTTTATTTGCACAGAGACATATACATGCAAGTTAAACTCATTCACTCGTGTTACTTCCTGCCATTTTCCCATCATATCTTGAGAAAACCTACTGTGTGACCATGGGGAGGCTAGCTGACATATTCTACCTGAGACACTGCTCCCTGTAGTTTCTGGCCCAGTGGAGGGGGCACAGGCAATAAATAAGCAGGCATGCTGTGAGTCGTTATCGAGGGAGAAGAGCGCCGTAAAGGACAGGGACAGCACTCAGGGATGAGAATAGTGGCATGTGGGGACTGGTGGCTGGTGGGATAGATTGGGCCAGGGAAGACGGTGACATGAGTATTGAAATTTGAAGGATGAGAAATAGCCAATTCTGCAAAGAACTGGCCAAAGATGGTTTCAGGCAGAGCAAGGCCCTGCAAACAGGGACAGGTGAACATGGTAGGAACGTTAGGAGACCCAAGCATGGAAAACAATATATGATCCATTAGAGTTGTAGATATACATGAAATTTTAGGAAATATTGTATCTTTTTTTTTTTTTTTAATTTGTGCTAGGGAGCATGTATCCTTGCCAGAGAGAGAAAGAGACAGAAAAGGAGAGGAGAAGGCATTCATGCTACAATCCCTTCTCCTCCATCTCTCCCTCCTTTCAGAATTTTTGACATGCATGAAAACATACCTGGTGTGTTTCTCAAGCCTATGGGGTCTGCCATGTGGGATCCGACTGCCTTAAGCACCAGTCTACAAAGCCGCTCCTGCCCCATATTTGTATTAAATAACATATCAAATAGCATAAATAACATATGTTAATTCTCTATTAACACTAGCTAGGCACTGAGCACTAAGCATGTACCTTCATAGCAATCCTTGGGGTGGGCTTTATTAGTGTTCTCACTTTATTAGTGAGGAAACTGAGTCTTAGAAGTTAAGGACATGGTCTGAGGTAATAATGCAGAAAGGGAGGAGTCAATTCCTTGCAAGTCTGTGAGACTCCAAATTGTGCCTGTAACCCCAGTATTAGCTCATCCGCCTAAATGTTTGTGCTTTTTGAATCATCACTGCCTTTCCTAATGTTCACAATCAGTGGTTTAAAATGTATAAAAAATAATTATTTAACTGAGTTTCACAATTAAACATGAGATGTGAAATTCAAGGCTTTGACTTGCTCATGAGTCAAGGAGAATAACTGGCACCCGAACCTGGGGTCGCTGCCATAAATGGAAGGCTTTGCTTGTTCAGCAGGATGTGCCTTTGAGGAGAGAAGCGCCGTCAGCCTCCCAGAGGAGATGGTATCAGGGCAGCTGCAGAACAGCTGCAGGGGACGGAGAGTCGCTAAGGAAGCAGGAGCTGGTGCATGTGGGCCCCAAGCACGGTAGATTCAGCATTCCTGGCTATTCAAGTCGTAAGGGCTTAAAATAAAATATTCATGAAAGAACATGGCAAGCTGTTTTTTGCAAACCTCTGGTGTTTCAGACCTCAGATATTTTTGGGTTAGGGGCAATCAATGCCAAGTATACTTGTGGGTCTAAAAATGAAATCGCTGATGTACTGCATTTCCTTTGGTCTGGGGATTAATTTAAGACTAATTTTTAAAAACCTGGTTGGCCTGGAAAATTGTACATTTTATTTTTTAAACGGTTTGGTAAGTGTGAATGTGTATTTGTATTTCTTTACACCTGAATGTTTTTGAAAATAGTAAGATCTGGTATGTTTTATTTTTAAGGTATATGGATACCTCTTTAATTGATGTTAATGTGCAGCCAACTTACGTGCGAGTAACGGTCAGAGGAAAGGTAAATATAGCCCTGTAGACCATTATGATGTCAAGTGCTAAGCCTTGAACTAAGCCACGTTGTCTCAAAAGTTTTAAAATATTATTAAAATAGAAAAAGAAAAACCCAGTACTGGTGCTATTTTTAGGCATGTGGTTTTATACCAAGGGAATGGCACACAGTAGAATTCACTGCTGACCATCATGGAGCTTGATAAATAACATTTTAAATCTGTGCCTATTATGCAGTACTTTTTGAAAAGTCAATAACATGATCATATGTGTGGGAGCCTAAGCGTGAAGTCAAACAATATAACCATTCTAAATTGTCGGTGTTTTTATTCATAACAAGTATAATTTTATCATTCTTGTAATAGTATTTTTTTTCTTTTTTGCTGATTCACAGCATTCATATGAGTTAGCTGGAAGACTTTTAATGGAAGTATATTGATGTTTTATGACAGAAATTTTTATCTGTAAATTACTTTTTGGCCATGAACAGACTTGGGAGTGTGTTACTGTTTGTGACCGATGACTGTTCTTTATACTATTCATTAATATAGGTAAAATAATTTATGTGTATCAAGCTTAGCCCACATATATTTTTGTCCGATTAAGTTTAAATACAATTTGTTAACTGAATGTTAGATCTTGAGTTTGTCATGAGTGTACCTCTTACAGTAACCCTCTCACGTAGCATGTCCTCGCCCTCAAATGACACCCCCTACATATTTTCAGCCATTTCAGCTTGTCCTTCCTGCAGAAGTCAAACCTGATAGCAGCTCTGCTCAAAGATCTCAGACGACAGGGCATCTGGTAATCTGCATGCCCAAGGTAGGTAATGACATCTGGATTAATTTCACGTCTGGATATTCAAATCTGAAGAAATGTGACCTGTCAGGGCTAATGATGACTTCTGATCAAGGTGCTTTTAGTTGTGAGAACCAGAAAGTCTACTTGCACCAGCTCAGGTGGAAGGACAAAAACCAGTGAAAACAAAGACCTGAGGCAGCATGTGGTCAGGACCTCCGTCCCTTCACCAGCAGGTTCGTCTCTGTAGCCCTCCCATCTCTCTGGGTGGGAGCTGAGGCAGACAAACCATGAGAGTCTCCCAACTTGGCAGATACGTTGAGCATGTCAACTTTCTGGTAACCAGTACTTTCCTTATAGATAACTTTACTTAATTTTATTTATTTTTTCCATGAGTAAAAGAGACATAGAGATAGAGAGATGGAGAGATGGAAGATGAGCACCCCCAACAGGCTCTTCTTGCCACCGTCCACCCCAGCCTTAGCCAGCCTGGATCACGGACATGCATGTACCTGTCATGTACAGTGAGGACTTGGCACAAGAACCAAGGACCTTCTCTTGTGGTTTCAGTTATATTACTGCTGTGCCACTATCTGGCCCCTTTTCTTACGAATAACTTTGAGAGGAGATATAGTAGGCCTTGGGTCTCTAAAGCAATTGTTTAAATTCCAAATATTGATCTTACTAGTTTTGTGACTTTGGTTAAGTTACTAATCTTTCTAGGCTTCTGTTTCCTAATATTATTCTTAAGCGAGTGAATGCATATCAAATTCATCGTATAGTGAGTACTCAGTAAGTATTACTAGTGTTATTTTTATTATATGAATTATTTTTTTATTATTGATGGGCCATATATTATTTTAACTAAAAGTCTTTTGTGGAGTTGGGAATGGAGATATATGTGATCACATAGGATCAATTTGATTCGGTTCAATTCAGCAAACATTTTTTAAAATTTATTTTGTACATTTAATCACTGTACATCAATAGCTTATAAAATAACTTTTCCCAGCATGAACACACTGCACACCTGTCCAGTTAAAGATATCATACATGCTATCAGCAGACAGTCCTCCACTTCTGTGTCCCCCAAATGTCCCGCCTCTCTATTTTTCTCCTTGATTACCTTTCTCTCACCCTCCCTCAACTCCCAGCCTCCTCCCACTCTATGTCCAGTATCTGCAACCATTTCCCATGCTTCTGTATCCTCCAGTCTTCCAGTGTCCACCATAGAGTGCGGCTGGTATAAAGTGGGAACATATCATGTGTCTATTTTGTAGACTGACTTGCTTCAATCAGAAGTAATCTTCCATATTTGTCCACTTTCTATCCAGTGTCAGGGTCTTGTTGTGTTTTATGGCTGAGTAGTATTCTGAGTAACTGTACAGCACATGCCAGCTACTGACGTAGAGATAGTAAGAAGGTCCACGTCTTTAATGAGCTCACAGTCATGTAGGAGAGACAAGATTATAAAGAAAGAATTTCAACCCAGTCTGAGAAAAACTGAAAATAGTTGAGTTCTTGACCGTAACTTGGTGAGGAGGAAATGTGGAGCTGTGGTTTTGAAGGATAAGCTGACGATGACACATGGGGAAGAAGGAGGACAAGTGGCAAGGAAGCATGAAGCATGGGGCACAGTCTGGAACAGAAAGTGGTTCTATGTGGCTGTGGCATAGGACAGATGTGAGAGGGTGCAGGAAGGGGGAGCTGGGCAGTACACAGGAGAAAACTCACCGACAACCTTAGAAGGAAATGGAAATGTTGCTCTTGATACAACATGGTATTGGGGATGTATTGGAGAAAGCAGAGAGGTAGCTAGTGGATACATTGAGATGGAAATAATAATGCCATGAATTATAATCTTATTATTTTATATTTAATGAGTGTATTAGAAGCCGAATACTGTCCCAGGTGCTGAATGAACCAAAGTCTGTATTCTCACGAATGTTAGAGTTGGAAAGGGGAAGACAGACTCCCCATGATGACACAAAGAGGGTTATTTCAGCTGGAGACACAGCACTATGCTGAAAATACAGCTGGTAATAAGACCAAGAGGGGTGACCGAGGACATCCAGGTGACATCTCAGGCAGGCATTTGTATGTACACGCTGTGAGCTCAGTGGAGAAAATGGGCCGGAGAAATGACATTGTAAGTTATGAACATTTAGGTGATAATTATAAAGACTGGGCTGGTAAAGATCACTTCAAGAAAGAGTTTAGGTTAAGGAGAGAAGAGGTCCTGTGTTTGAGCAGTTGGGGGCATCCTATCATTTGGAGGTTGAATACAGAAGAAGCCAGAATAAGAAATGATGAATGAACAGCCAATCATAGGACAGACGTGTGGTATGGAGGAGGCTGAGTCTGATGAGGATGTAAAAGTCACCACTGGACCTGACAAGATGGAGGCCATCAGTGCTCTTGAGGAAAGCTGTTTTAGTGGAGCATGAAATGAAAACCTTGAGCAGGGGTGGAGGAAAGAACTGGAGATCTGGAGGGGTAGTCAGGAGTTTCAGACAACTGTTTTTAGACATTTTGCTATGGATGGGAACAGAGAAATGGGACAGTGGTTGGAGGTGGATGAAGTATAAAGGAAAGGTTTTTGAGGCTGGAGATGCTATAGCTGGAAGAAACATTAAAAAACTAGAACAAAAGGCTCACTGAATGTTGCGTGGGAAAATAATGTAGTCTGCATCTCCCTGGTGGATTAAAATTGTAATGCTTATAACTTCTAAAGACTGGCAGTGTGGCCTCTGCTGACTTTCAGCCTTAACTTTGATCTTGGAGTTGAATATCTGAGGCAGAAGTTGTTAAAAAGCCCGACAGGCTTAATATAGATAGATGGTAACCCTGAAAGAACTTAATTTGTTCGTATGAAGTATCTGGATTCCTCATTACAGGCTGTACTAATGAGTTAGAATGTTTCCTGCTATAAGCTGCAGAAACCCCAAATATTGACAAAATCAGCTTTAAACCATAAGGAAATGTTTCACCTCTTATAACAAGATGGGGAAAGGAAGTGGAGACTCCAGGAAGATAGGGTTAGGGTCTTTCTGATATGTCAGTTTTGTCCTCGGGTTGTGCTTTCTTATTCTTATCTTGTATGAAATAGAGAATCACCATCGGGAGAAAAAAGTTCCTCTGATTAGGCCGAATTGGCTGAAGAGAGCCCATCACATCTTGATTATCTTAATCCTGAACAATTGAACCAATTTCTGGCCAAAGGGATGGTAGTACTTTGATTTGATTTCTATTAATCAGACCTCCTCCTATGAGCTAGGAGTGGGGTCAGCTTTTCCCAAGTAACTCAGATTTCACAGAAGAGTAAGTAAAATATTCAAAATTAGATGTTGCTGGTGAGAAGAAAAAGGAAAGTGGGGTTAGGAATGTCTGCTACAGAGTATACATTTGATTAACCAATAAGGCTTTTGATAAACCTTCATTTTCCTGTAGCTAATTTTCCAACAGATTGATTATGGATAATTAATTATGCATTTTTACTCTGAGGCAATAAAACAGCAAATACAATTTGTTGTCAAGCAATAAAATAACAAACACTGTAAGAATCTCGTTGTCCTTAGTGACTGCAACAAATTAAGGAAATGCTTCTATGCTAACTAGAATATCCTAAGGGAAATCTAGGGGATGACTTAATTACCTCAGTACTTTGTGATAGACGAGATAGACATTTGTATAACCCTGTGATCAGAAGCCTTTTTTTTTTAACCTTGCATTCTACCTGAAAAGCCAAAGATTAAATGGTAACTCTTCTATTTCCTAAAGGCCAGTGAAAAGGTAGGAAATTTTTGCCTTTTGCATGGTGTCAAACAAATTGATGAAAAAAATCTCTGCCATCACTATTAGAAGTTTTAAAAATAAATACAACATTCTTATTCAGTTATTTTTTGTTTTTATATCTATTTTTTGTTTTCATATCTAACATTAAAAACATGACAACAATAAATTGCTTATTAAGGAAAAAGCAGTTTAGAAGTGCTTGGCTGAAAATGAGATAATTTATACAGGATGAGTAGGAATGTTATTTTGTACTCCATAATACACAGTGAATAACATTTTTTCCTTTGATGTATATGTATTTTTAAGGTTTTAGCCTACTGTGTTAAAGTAACATTGACATATAAATTAAAGTCATCTTCAATCATCATTCCTTTTAGAAGGTAATAGTAAAAACAAATTTTAGAGAATAATTTCTTGCCAAAATCTGTTATTTTACATTGACAAGTGGTTATTGCAAGGACTGTGAAGTTTAAATAAAAGATTTTTCTTAAAATTCATCAAAAGTTAAAACCCAAAATTATAATTTCACTTGTAGTTATTATTAAAACTATGTAAGAGAACCAAATGTATCCCCCCCCCCCCAAAAAAAAAAAGAAAAACCTCCTGGATATAAATGAATACAGTAAAATGTCAGGATACAAAATCAACATGCAAAAATCTATAGCATTACTATATATGAACAATAAGGAGACTGCGGTAGAACTGAAGAAAGTAATCCCATTTACCATAACCACTAAAAGTGTAAGATACCTAGGAACAAATCTAATCAAAGAAGTTAAAGACCTCTACAAGGAAAACTATGAAAATATTTTTTAAAAAGAATGATTTTATTTAATTTTATTCATTGTCGTCATTATTATTATTATTATTATTGAAGTTGACCAGAGAGAGACAGAGAGAGAGAAGGAAAGTGAGAAAGCAAACTGCTGGGTCCAGAACTAGAACCATGGTCAGCCACTTGAGAATCCAGACACCCCAACCATCACTCCACCTACCAACCCTGAAAACCATGAAAATCTTAAAAAAGGAAACTGAAAATGATGCAAAAAAAAAAAAAAAAATGGAAGGACACCCCATGTTCCTGGATAAGAAGAATGAATATAAACAAAATGGCAATTTTACCCAAGTTAATCTACATATTTAATGCAATATCAATCAGAGACATTCTTCACAGATCTAGAAAAGACAATCATATAATTCGTCTGGAATCATAAAAAAACCCATATTGCCAAAGCAGTTTTGTCCAAAAAGAGTGGAGTAGGAGGCATCTCATTCCCTGACCCCAAATTCTATTACAAAGCTATGATAATCAAAACAGCATGGTATTGGCACAAAATCAGACTTGCACACCACTGGAACAGAATAGAGACCCCAGAAAATCATACAGCCAACTGATATTTCACAAAGAGCACCAATCTAGTGGGAAAAAGAAAACTTCCTTAGCAAATGATGCTGGAAAAATGGGGTATCCACCTGAAGAAAGATAAATCTGAACTCCTATCTCTCACCATTAACAAAAATCAATACGAAGTGGATCAAAAATCTAACTCTAAGATCTCAAACTATGAAACTACTGCTGGTGGGAGGGACCAGCAGATGGCATAACGGCTGTGTCTCTGGACTCCCATGTAGCCAATCTTGGTTCGAGTCCCGGAACCTGTAGCTTAAACTCTCACCGAGCACATGTGTGTACATGCCCAAGATCCTGAGATGAAAATGGAGAAGGAGGGATTGTGGCATGGCCATCCTCCCTAGGGGGTTATTTCTCACTTTCTGTCTCTCTGACTCTCTCTCTGTCTTTCTGGCGAGCATACACGCTCTATGGCAAAAATCTCTCCAAAAGAAAAAAAAAAAAAAGAAGAAGGAAGAAGAGAAAAACTACTGCTGGTAAACACTGGGGAAACTATGGGAGGCATTAGAATAGAAAAAGATTTCTTAAATAACCCCCAAAGCACAAGCAATAATCCCAAAATGGTCAGGTGGGATTATATCAGATTAAGAAGTTTCTGCACAGCAAAAGACACAATAATTAGTGTGAACTAAAAACTCTCAAAATGGGAAAATATTTTTGTAAACGATGTCTCAAATTAAGGACCGATAACCAGAATACACAGGGAACTCAAGTGGCTAATTAAAAAATGATCAACCTAATTAAAAGATGGTAAAATGAACTGAACAAACAACTCTCTAAGACATACAAACAGCCAAAAAGAATATGAAAAAACGCTCAACACCCTTTATTATAAGGGAGATGCAAATCAAAACCAAAATGAGATACCATGTAACCCCAATCAGAATGGCTAAGAATAAAAAAAAAAAAAAAGATAAGTTCTGGTGAGGCTATGGTGAAAAGGGAACTCTCCTACACTGTTGGTGGGAATGTAAATTAGTCCAGCCACTGTGGAGAACTGTATGGAGGTTCCTCAAAGATCTACAAATAGAACTGCCATATGATCCAGAAATCCCACTCCTGGGAGTGGAATCTACCCAAAGGATAGGAGAATGCTCAGTCAGAAAAGCGCTTGCACATCTGTTTATTGTGGCAGTATTCACAATGGCTAAGACATGGAACCAATCAAAATGTCCTCAGACAGAAGAATGGATTAAAAAAGTGTGGCATCTATACTCCATTGGATACTACGTAGCTGTTATTAAAAAACAAAAATAAAAACAAAAAGTGGATTGAATATCGAAGATTTATTGCTGAATGAAGCAAGCCAGGCTATGTCATGTCTCTACTTAATATCTATTGTCCTCACTCTATAGCAGAAATGGAAAGATTAGGGTATATAGAAGCATGGGAAATGATTATGGATACTGGAGATGGGGTGCGCAAAGGGTGGGAAAAGGGGAAGAGTGAGAGGAAGGGAATTAAAGGAAACAATAGAGGCAAGACACGGAAGCCAGAAATGCAGTATTATGTGTTGATGATAACATGTGTGGTATCTTCAACTGGACTGGTGTGAAGTATACTCATGTTGAGTAGTATATTATCAAGATGTTTGTTTTCAGTAATACTTTTTTTTTAATTTATTTTATACATTCGATCACTATACATCACTACAACTTGCAAAGTGAATTTGCCCAACATGAATACATACTATATATAAATGAAATATTATTTGTATATTTTGTGTAATATTAACTAAAACATTGAACTGAAATTTAATCCAGTGAGTCCTAGCTTGTATATCTGGACTTACTGATCTACTGAGGAATTGTATGAGTCTGGCCTACTTAATAACTACTGAGGCAAATTCTTATAACTTTAAAGCATTTGTCAGACTAACCTGGATGTCTATTGATGGACATACTATTCATGTGTGTCATATATATAAGACATATTATTTTTCAAGAAGACATACACACTATATATATATGTGTGTGTGTATTATATAAATTTTATATATACTTTATATATAAAAAATATATATATAGGGTCATCAGAAAAGGCATATTTTTCTATGCAAAATGCATCATGACTTTTCCTATGACCCAATATATGACATATGTGTAGTAAGTATATATAAATATATATGAATAATACTTCATTTATATATAGTATGTATTCATGTTGGGTAAATTCACATTACAAGTTGTAGTGATGTCTAGTGATTGAATGTATAAAATAAATTTTAAAGAAGTGTATTACTGAAAACTAACATCTTGATTTGTAATCCAAATATTATTCAGCCCTAAAAAAAGAATAGATCTTGCCCTTTGCCTCAACATGGATGAGACTGGAGGCCTTTATGCTAAGTTTTCCATTATTTTATGTTATGCTAAGCAACGTAAATCTGACACAGAAAAACATGGCATGTCCTCAGTTATATTGGGTCATCAGAAAAGTCATGACATTTTTCTATGGTTTTCTATGCAAAACTGTCACGACTTTTCCAATGACCCAATGTGTGAAATCTGAAGGAAAAAAAATGATAATATGAATAGAAAGAGATAGGAAAACAAACAGTCGTTACCGGGGTGAGAGCTAGGAGAAGGGAAGGAAATGGGAAGTTACGGGTCCGTATGGAGGAGGAACAAGTCTAGGGGTCATGCACAACATGGGGACTGAAGGTAGCCAATGTGTGCTGTACGGGGCTCATACCAGATGAGTAGACGATAGGGGTCCTTGCCGCAAAAACAAACAAACCAAGGGAACCAGCAGTTAGCGTAATGGCTATGTCGCTGGACTCCCACGTAGTCAACCGCGGTTCGCGAGGCTTAAAACTCACGCCGGGCGCATGTGCGTGCGTGCCCAAGATCCCGAGAGAGAATGGAGGAGCAGGGATTGCGGTGTGACCATCCCATCCCCCTGGGGGGGGTGATTTCTCACTTTCTGTCTCTCTGTCTCTGTCTGTCTGTCTGGCGAGTGCACGCGCCCTATAGCGAAAATCTCTCCAAAAAAAAAAAAAAAACAAAACAAAACAAAGCAAAACAAACAAACAAACAAACAAAAACAAACCAAAAGTGGATAACTGGGTGAGATGACAGATGGGCTAATTTACTTCACTATAATAATAACCTTTTTGTTGTTGTTGTTCTTTTTTCTTTTTTTCTCTTTCTTTTTAAATTTCTTTTTCTTTTGTACATTCAATCACATTATTATTTGGCTTACAAAGTGGGTATTTCAACAGGTGAACATTTCTCGCTAGTACAGTTGATAAAACTATAAAATATCTTCAACAGACAATACCACATTTCTTTGTGTCATTAATGCTGTGCCTCCCTGTTTTTCTTCTAGATGTCCTTCCTCAGACCCTCCTCTTTCACACACACTAGATCTGATATTTACAACCATATACTGTGTTTCTATATCCTTTAGTCAATCAGTTTCAGTCACAGAGTGCGGACACTCCGTAACCTTTTTACAAATTCAATTCATTCACAGGATAGTATTGTCAATATGTTAAGTGAAATTTAGTATTTCCAGAAATAGCGAAAATAGTCCTTGTAGTTTATGATATTTGGATACTTTAAATCAATTAGAAGAATATCAGATTTGATGTTTAGTAGTTCTCTCTTTGTGAAAGCATTTGTAAAGAATACTGTGAAAGGCTGACCTATTTGATTACCTATGTGCTTAATGATCATATCATATTTATTTGTGGAAATTCAATGAGAAACTTTGTATACATTTTTAAACATTTATTTAATTTTATTATTTATTTGTTTGTTTATTTTTTGGAGAGGTTTTTGCTATAGGGTGCATGCGCTCACCAGAAAGACAGAGACAGAGAGACAGAAAGCAATAAATCACCCTCCCCCCCCACCCCCCCAGTGGCTATGGCCATGCTGCAATCCCTTCTCCTCCATTCTCCTCTCCGGATCTTGGGCACGCATGCACATGTGCCTGGCATGAGTTTAAGTCACCAAGTCCTGGACTCGAACTGTGGTTGACTATATGGGAGTCCAGTGACGTAGCCATTACGTCATCTGCTTGTCCCTAAATATTTATTTTATTTATTTCTTCTATGAATGAGACACAAGCACACACAAAATACATTCCCAACACAGTCGTGATATTGCAATCCACCTCCAGGTTTAAGCCAGTCCTCCATCACGAGTAAGTATGTGCCTGATAGACTCAGGGATGTCTCCAGACTTGAACTGGGAACCTTTCCATGTGAGATAGCCTCAAAGAGCATCACATTTCATTGTTATGCCCCCATCTGGCCCCTTACATTTCCAAGGACACAAGTTACTGAATCTGCAAAATACTATGATTCTTCTTGTTAGACGTTTTACTCAACGTTTATTCATGATATCAAATTTTTATTTTTATTTTAACCCTTAAATGAGACTGGATCTGTCCTGACTGAGTGTTGACCAATAGGCAATTTTCATCAGCTTACTCTGTTCCTTGTCACATGGGTCATGGTTAGCATTTCCACTGCTGACATGTTAGTGTTGCTTCAAGCTGAGCTCCTTACTCCAGAAGGCTCACCTTGGGGTAGCTCTGTAATCCTAAATGCTTTGCGACATCTGCCACAATGACTATCATACACCGTGGAATATCCCTAGCATGCTGCCAGAATCCTTGTCTCCTTTCACCGCCTGTATAGCTTAGCTTGTAGGTACCACATTTCCCAGAATCACACCATACCTCCTCTGTCACTTCTTCAGGACTAGAAATAGCAGGTAATGTAGGGGATGAGGAATATGCTGGCTTTCTCATAAAGGTGGCATCAAGCAGAGAGGACCAACTGCCCATGTAACAGGAGAAAACACAGAAACAGGCTGTGTTTCATGGGATTGTTCTCAGTCTTGTCCACTGGGTAGTGGAATCCCTTCTTAGATCTGGCACTGTTTTATTTGTTAACCCTACCTTTCGAGAATGGTAGAAAAGAATCCCAGCCTCCAGTGTCTATGATCTTTGATTACGTTAGACATAGTCAGTCAAGAAACACGAGTTAGTGGGTGTCATCTACCAGTCAGGGGCTCATTCTTCTCTTTGGAGAAGACTTAATCATTTTTCTTTTCAACACAGCAGCCCAGATGATCATTTTCTTACATATGTAAATCAGACAATTTTGCTGTTTAATTCAGAGTTGGAGGCAAAGTCCCCTGGTGACACCCTCCCCTACCTGTTATCTCCCTGTCACCGACTTCTACCACCTTACCCTCCAATCATTCCAGTCACACTGGCTTTCTTGCAAATTCATACATGTGACAAGTATCTTTCTACTCTGGGACCTTTATACTTGCTGTTTCCTCTACTGGAATGCCTTTCCTTCTCATTTCCTCCTAATTTGCACTCTCGCCTTGCTCAGACCTCTCCTCAAGTGTGTCGTTTATCAGGAAGGCCTTTCCTAATTCCTACTTACAAGGCATCTCCTCTCCTACCCTAGAGTTCTGTATCCCTTGTATCACCACCTGACAATCTAAGTATGCAATTGTGTATTTCTTTACTTGTTTCTCCAACAGGAATTTAAGCTTCATGAGAACAGGAATTTTTGTCTGTTTTTGTCATGACACCTAAAATGAAGCTGGAAAATAGTAGGTGTTTAGTAAGTTTTTGTTGAATGAGTAAATTCACTAGATGCATTTTTAAGATACATCCTAATATTTAGACCATGAATCTCCCCTCATTAGCCTCCCTTCCAATAATTTCCTGATCATTTTTTCATGTGTATCATTCCAAGGTAACTTTAAAATAAATAAATCAAATTCTGCCTCCAAAAAGGCCCTTGGACTCTCTATTGCCATGGATAGCAAGACAGTAGAAAAAAGTTATTAAAGGAATGGTCTCTGCAGCCAGAGAACCTGAGCTAAATCCTGATGTTTTCCCTGAGCAGCTTTGTGGCAAGCTATTAATCTCTGTGCCTCAGACTCCTCATCCATAAAATGATGATAATAACTCAGGACTGAAAAGGTGGTTTTGAGAACTATGTAAATTAATGAGTAAAGCACCTTAGATAGCACTGGGATGTAATATACACAGTAAGTTTACTATTAATCTTATTAATAATTATTAATTAATCTCAACTTAACAACTAACATTATTAAATAATTAATAGTCATTGCTATTAGTTAATGTTTTGTAATTATGGAGATTGTATTGAATTTATGGATTGTGATAGAAATGAATTGATATCTCTACATTATCAAAGCTGGATAATTAAAAAATGTGTTTCAGGCCAGCTTTGGCTTGGTGGTTAGGGCAGCTGGATTCCACATGGCTAACTGTGTAGGTCAGATCCCAGACCTGGAGGCTTGAGAAATATGCCAGGCATGTATGCGTGTGTGCTCAAATCCCACAAGGAGGGAGAAATGGAGAAGAGATTGCAGTGTGACCATCGCCCATGGGGACTGCTCTCTTACTTTTTCTCTCTTCTCTCCCCGCGATAAGCACCTGTGCCCTCTGATAAAATTTAAAAAAAACAAAGAAATAAAAAAAAGGAGCAAGAATGTGTTTCTCCATTATGACTCTCACTTTATATTGCTCAGAAGGTTTTTGTTTGCAGTTTTCTTTCTATAGTTGTTATCTATGCTCTATGGCTTATAGATACTACCCATATGTTTTAGCTCCACTTTTTTTTTTTTCTTTTTGAGAGGTTTTTGCTACAGGGTGCGTGTGCTTGCCAGAGAGGCGGAGAGAGGCAGAGAGACAGAAAGTGAGAAATCACCCCGGGGGGGATGGTCACGCCACAATCCCTTCTCCTCCATTCTCCTCTCGGGATCTTGGGCACGCACGCACACGTGTCCGACATGAGTTTAAGTTACCAGGTCCAGGATCTGAACCGTGGTCGACTACATGGGAGTTCAGCGACATAGCCATTACGCTAACTGTTGGTCCCTTTAGCTCTATTTTGAGCAGAATTATGACCAGTCTCATTTTTCTAAGGGTTCATACTTGCCCCTTAGTCTAGTTTTTAAAATGTATAGTCAAACTAAGTTACATGCACATAAGCAATCTTATCATCAGCAACCTGGGGATATTTGGCAGATGATCTCACCACAGTCCACGTTAAGATTTAACTGAAATTTTGTATTCACTGAGAGGCTTGTTCACTTGCATCAAGTCATTAAATTAAACTCCCATCTACATTCTCAATTGACAAGTTACAGGAACACTCCATGAATATGCTCCATGATTTCCTTTGGGTGTTCTTCTCGAATAATTAACTGAGATTAAGGAAGTTGCCATCTGAACTGATCAGCAAAACATATTTACCACTTCAGTTGGTGAAAACCTTGCTTGATACTGTATATACTGAGCACACAAGGTAAAGGTCACGTATCAAAGTCGATAAAACAGACCATAATTCCAAAAAAGCACAGCCTCAGAATCCCTTCTCCTTATTAGTTGGGCATGTGTTTAACAGTACTCTCTCTCTATTCAGATATGCTTGTAATATACCCCAACATATACTCACTTTTAATCTCTGATTGGCAGGTGGGCCTTTCCTCCTGCCTGGTCGTCTTGTTAGGTTTCCCTATTTCATTCGCAGATCCCTATTTCATTCATACTCTTTTATTTCTCATTCTCAGATCATTTCTAAAACTTCCAACACAAAAATTAGTGCCAAAGATAGCTTTTACATGCTATCTATCAGCCTGCCTACATGCATGTTCCCTAGCTCAGCCTTCCTTCTCATTCTACGGACAAACTACCTGTGGTCCATCCAGACCCTGCAGATATGCATTGGATCTCTGTCTTCTTGCCTTTGAAAGACTACTTTCCCCCTTTGAAATTCTCTTCTCTTTACTATTTCATTCAGTTTTGCCTCTCTGGATCTTGCAGTAGAAAATATGCTGGAATACCTTCCCTCTTAAAAACAAAAACAGAAAAAAATGCCGCCTCTCCCCATTTTGCCCTGATTCACTTTATTGCAAAACCCTAAAAACACACATCTACATTTCCTGTTCCAATTATTTTGTCAAAATCTCTAAAATTCCAATTAGGTATTGTGTCCTGTCCCAGTCCCCTCCACGAAATGTCCATTTTCAAGTTCTCCAGTCATCTCCACATGAATAAATGCAGTGGTCATCTCTTATCCTCTTCTTACCTGACTTTTCAACAGTTTTTAGATCATTAATTGGCCCCTCCAGTTTTAGACCCTGTTCACTTTAGCCACACCACTTTCAGTTCTCTTCCTGTATTGCTAGATACTCCTGCTCGCTGAATGTTCTTAGCCACTGGATTCTGCTCTGCTGATTCTTTCTCACATCAAGACTTCCGAAAGTCGATGTGTACAGTCAATCAGTTCTAGGACCTCTTCTCTTCTTTCTTGGTACTCATACCCTATGTGATCTCATCTAATCGCATGGCTTTAAAGACATCCTTGGAACTCATTTGGTAATTGCCAACTATGAAATAATGAGCAACAATCCCACAGTGGAGAATTAGGAGGATGGATATATATATATATATATGTGTGTGTGTGTGTGTGTGTGTGTGTATGTGTGTGTGTGTGTGTATACATGTATTATTTTTTTTTAAATATATGTATTTTAAAAGCATCTCCTTAGGTCAATACCTAAGGAGACAGAGAGTAAGTATTATCCTCTGATCCCGAAGGAATGGCGCAGGATAAACTATGCTTTCAGTGACCACATTGTGAGGGGTGAGTGGGTAGTCAAATGTCGAGAACCTGCCAGAGAAGATACTCTAGTAAACTACCCTTACTTTCAGATGAGATACTGAAAGATTATAACCTAGAAGTAAAGTGAATAAGAAGGCCTTGTAGCCTGTTTTCAAACTATCTAAAAGATCCCCAGGATCAAAGTGAAACATAATTCCTCATAGTATTTGAGGGTGTTGAGAAAACATAGTATTTTCAGGTCATCATTTTCTTTAAGGCTACAGAGAGGCCTCTTTTCAAAGCCATAGGCCTTCTTTCTTAAAACTTTGGCTGCCTTTCTCTGGACCAGGTGGGTTGACTTTTCTCTTTCCTGGGTTTCCTGGAAATTAAATAAACAGATGTCACTTAAATAAGATTTATTGCTTTCGACTACATAAATGCTTATTAGAAGAAAATATAGCAGATGCCAAATGAAGGTCAGGCCACAGCTGTTCACAAGGTTAGACAGCTCTCTCCAAGAACTCCCTGCATGGCTGACCTTGATCCAAAAAAGGAATCAGCTTCAGAGCCTTGGGAACTCACAGGCCTTGCTGCCAGGTGAGGCTCCTCGCTATGAGGGGGAGGGGCTCCTCTGGGCTGCAAGTAGGACTCGGTGGGCTCTGGGAAAGCCGCATCCTGAAATAGACCCACCACCTCATTCTTATGTTCCATTTCATTCCTCTTTTTTCATTCCTTTGAACCTAAATAAGCTGTTAATAAGAAAATAAGAGAAGGTGATCCAAGGCTAGCTCTCTGCTGGTGAAGTGATGTCCCCGTCCCTGACTGCAAAAACACGTCTTCTATCACTGTGTGACTTCTTTTTCTAGTGTCTACAGAATGGCGTGGCTGCCATTTATAACAGGCTCTGTTCCTTTTTCCTATTCCCCAGTTGGGATGGGTGATAGGTCATTTTTCTAATTGTCAGCAAATGAGGAAGAAAAGGTGAGGTCAGCATCAATTCGAGGCAATCAGGAGACGTCATAGGCTCCATAACTACCCGAATGTCATCTGTCCTGTACAGCAGATCTTTTCCTGAGGTGGTGCAGATGAGATGAGCAGGCTTGGGCTTCCCCAGTTTCCTCTTTACTACACTTGCATGTGGTTTTTCTCACGTGAAGGTCCAGGTGTCAGGAACCAGAGAGCTGCACCATTGTGCTGATATGATGCCATCCCCTCTTCTTCTCCTGCCTTCTCTTGCTAAGGTTCACAGTTTCTCCTCAAGACTGGACTGACCAACAAAGAATCTCCAAATTTGCTCATTTAATTGGTCTGATTCTCATAGCTGGCCTTGCCTGTGTGTGTCGTCCTCTTCTGATCCGCACTCCCAGTCCTCAGTGTGGTCTGGTCATTTAGACACATGAGAGGTTTATCCCAGGGAGTCCTTTCCAACCTGGGCCCAGCCCTCTTGGGCCTCCCACCTGGCCCCTCTACCCACCCAAGAAGGGCCCGTTGCTCGCCAGCCTGCATCCCAGGGGCTCTCGGCCTCAGAGGAAGGTGCCTACTTCTCTTTGACTCCTTTATTCCTAAGATGCTCTGAGAAAAATGAAGCCTAGTAATTATTGGCTATTGGTCTTGATTCACTTAGATAGAAAATGAAACAAATCCCTGCTGAAAAAAATATGGGGGGGGGGCTTTTTCCTCAAATGATTAAACAAAAAGCTCATGGCAAAATGAAATTAAAGTACGAGTTCATTTTAGCGCAAAACTATATACAATCTGTGTGTGGTTTTCTCATAATACGCATTCCCCGTTAATTTGCGGAAGACCTTGTATTTTTCAGAAAAAGTTTATGTTGACATTTCCTCTCTGTCTGTCTTGTTTAGTAATCTCAAGGCGAGAACAGAGTTCAATGGGAAGCACAAATGCAGTAGATTTTATTTGTTTATCTATCCAGGTAGTCTGAGGGAGGAGACACAGCCTGTGAAAAGAACCTGGAGAGTGAGGAGATGTGTGGGAAGGTTGGCAAAATCCAGGAAGCAGGTGGGCGAATGTTGCCAGCATGATCATGGTAATACAGCAGGCAAAGCAACTCTGAAGTGGGGAGAAGAGGAGAAGAGGAAGGGAGAGTGGGCCAGGCAAGGATGGGTTGTGGTGATGAGGGCGGTAAGTCAGAGACAGAGCCCAGCTGGTCCTCATTTCTCAGACTGGGGACATTTCTACTATCTGGAGGGATTGGCATATATATATATATATATATATATATATGTATGTATGTATGTATGTATGTATGTATAAAACCCTTATAAATCTGTATCTATCACTGTTCTTCACGATGTGTGTCCTAACTTGATAAAGTATTATTTTCAGCTTTAGGCTGTGGTGTGTGGATGATTCTCCACAGGAACTGTCTGATAGATTGCACTCCACAAGTGGAAAAGGACTTTTAAGGAATCACTTGGTAGTTAAATTTGTTCTACTATTTTTTTTCAAAGTCATACAACTGTCTTTATGTTACTGTCAATATTGATGTTACATATAAATATCAATAATTATGACTTTTGAAATGTTCCTTAGACACTTTGGGTATCTTTGGAATCAGAGCAGTACTTCCATCCTTTTTATTTTTCAGATCAGATTTTCTAAAACTTAAATTCTTACTACTGCAATCGTGCAGTTATTTGTGATAAAATATACTTCAAAGATATCTGACTAACAGAGGCATTTTATCTGTTCAAAATTTTAAATAATGTGCCAATGGTAATTTATATGTTTTCTAATTTTTTGGATAATAACCTATTTTAAAATAGAAAAAGAACTCATTTATCTTTAAAAAAATATTTTTAGTTGGCTCAATGAATAATGTGCTTGTCTTAAAGTCTATCAGAACACAGTTAAGAAATAATGAAGTCTGGAATTAAAATATCAACAATAAATTTGAATACATATGAACTTCCTCTAATGCCAAGGGATAATTAGAAAATCTTATGGATCCTGAGGTTTTTATATTACTAATACTCCTTTTTGGGAACAGAACTTTGCATATTTGAGTGTCAGCACCAGTATTATAGATAATTGAGTAATAAATAAGAGCACCAGAAATATGTAATAAGATGAACAATGTGCAAGCGAACGAATTACTCTGAAGTTGATAGAAAGATTGCTAGAAAACAGCTGTCTGGGGAACCAGCAGTTAGCGTAATGGCTATGTCGCTGGACTCCCACGTAGTCGACCGCGGTTCGCGTCTCGGACCCGGTGGCTTACAACTCACGCCGGGCGCGTGTGCGTGCGTGCCCAAGATCCCGAGAGGAGAATGGAGGAGAAGGGATTGCGGCGTGACCATCCCCCCTGGGGGGTGATTTCTCGCTTTCTGTCTCTATGTCTCTCTCTGTCTGTCTGGCGAGCGCACGCGCCCTATAGCGAAAAACCTCTCCAAAAAAAAAAAAAAAAAAAAAAAAAAAAAAACAGCTGTCTGTCTCGGTTGTGTGGCGAGGCCTCGTCACTGAGCACCGTCAGCCTGGTGTGAGTTGGCTCTCCCCAACCCCAATCTGTGTGTATTTGGCCTCGTGAAGGCAGGTCGGCATATAAAATACTTAGACGATTTGAAGTTTTTATGAAGAAAAAGATGTGGAAGCATCCTAGAAATTATTGATGAGGCATGGGTGAAGATATTAAATGTGTATACTTAAGCAAAATGATGTTGGGGAAAAGATATGCTACATCCATAAATAAATTATATAGAACTTATTAATGTTAGATGAGGGGATTAGGAGCATGTTTGGGATGGTAGTAAGGTGCTAGAACTCAAAAATAGAAAACTTTCTGCAAAATTCTGAAACAACCTTAAATTAATGAATTATTAATTAACCAATTAAAATATTCAACACAGATGTCTCCAGCGCTTAGTACGGAGGACGCACTGTGCACATGACTGTGGAAGAAAAAGCATGTACTACGGTCCCCAGGTCCTCCTCCCTGCCCCCTCCTTGTGGAATCTAGTGCACATCACCCCCTGCAAACCCGCATCTGCCCTTGCCCTAGTTTCCACGTTTCACATAGGCCCAGACACTTGCCTGTTTCCTTTCTCTTAGATTTGACATTTATTTCACAGTTGTGACCAATGGAATCTTCTACTGGTCCCCAAATCCCTTTCCTCTCCAGTTAGACCCAGCACTGTGAGGTCCCAGCCTCCGGGAAGTTCTGGCCTGCAGAATTCCCACTTCTTCTTAATTATAGATAAACAGGCAGAAATAAGCATCTCTAAGAGGTCTTTTCTCTTAGTTCTAGGCTGTTGCCATTCATGCATGTAGATATTTCACAAACTCCGACGAGCACATTCTGTGTGCTAGGCACCTATGTTGGGTTCTTGGAAATGCAAACGAAAAGGAAAAGTTCACTGCATTAGCTACCCCAGAATGTCTTCTTACAGGGCTCTGATACCGTCTTGATATGTTACCTTCAACTGAAGACCTAGTGAGGGATTCTCCCGCGTGGTCTCCATTACATCACCCGCCCATTAGCCCTCTGCTATGGGGACACATCATCTTTCTCTAGAGCAGTTCTAGGGTCTTACATACATATCTGTAATCGTTTGAATAAGGTTTCAAAAACTTCAAAAAGAGGGGACCAACATTTAGCATAAGGGCTGTGTCGCTGGACTCCCACGTAGTTGACCGCAGTTCATGTCCCGGACCCGGTGGCTTAAACTCACGCTGGGCGCGTGTGCGTACGTGCCCAAGATCCCGAGAGGAGAATGGAGGAGAAGGGATTGCGGCGTGGCCATCCCCCCGGGTGGGTGATTTCTCGCTTTCTGGCTCTCTGTCTCTGTCTGTCTGGCGAGCGCACGCACCCTGTAGCAAAAACCACTCAAAAAAAAAAAAAAAAAACTTCAAAAAGATGTTATTTTTCCTTTGAGGAAATAGTCAAGATGATGTAAAAAATTATGTGATAAATAAAACTCATTAAAATGTGAAAATAGAAAAAGTATGGGTAGGGAGGACAAATGTAATAACCATTTTCTCCTTCTCACTATTTCACCTCCAAACATGTACGATGCACTTTATTTGCATTGATATTTCATTTAAATGTTGTCAAGGAAAATGAGTAGGTTTTAGTAAAAATGTATAAATTACAAAACATTACAAAAAATAATTGCAAACGAAAGTCAATACAGTTACATGATACAGAAGAATGCGAAGAAGGAAACATTAAAAGCCGAAAATCTGTAAGAAAGTAACAGATTAAAATCAATTATGCCATCCAGCTTACCAAAGAGCACCTGAGGCTCAAGGACACAGAAAATGCTAAGGAAAAGAACAGATAAAGCTGTATTAGCTAAATACAGGCAAAAATAACTCCTAACAAACTACCAGATGATAGACTTTAAAGCAAAAAAGCATGAGTTGGAGCCATGAGAATTATTCTATAGTGACAAAAATAATCTAAAAGAATCCAACTGCCTTTTAGTTATTGGATTGTTGATTATTTAACTATGTAAAGCGTAAGGATCTTAGAAACATAAGAAAAATGAACAGAACCAGCTCTACCAGAAGATTAATGACCAATTCTATCTTTTACAGATATGATCAACAAAAAGATAGCTATTATTTGAATAATGTAATTAATGATTTTGAATATCTATGTCCCTTACAAGACAACTAAATAGCTTCTTTTAAAAGCTCATGAACAAAAAGTTCGTGAACAAAACCCTATGAAAACTTAATTTTCAATTCCAAAAGAAAAATGATAGACTTTGTTGAACACAAGTCAGTAAAAAAATTGAGTATCAAATACAGAATAAATCAACGAATATAGTAAAAAAATTAAAATGCTGTCCTGAAATATTATTAAACTACAAAATACTGTCCTAAAGTACTATTAAGTCACCATCAGCCGGTGGTGTGGTGGTGAAGGTGGCCGGATCCCACACCACCAGCTGCACAACTTGGGTTCTAGACCCAGAAGCTTGAAAGACATGGCTGGCCCATGTGCATGCCTGCCCAATATCCAGAGGAAAATAAGGAGAGGGGATTGTGGTGGGGCCATTTCCCTTGGGGTGGGAGTGATTTCTCATTCTCTCTCTTTTTCTCTTTCTTTCTGTTTTTCTCTCTTTCTGTCTCTCTCTGGTGAGTGCACTTGCCTATAGCAAAAGCTGAAAACAAAATAAGACAATATTTAAAATGTAATAACATGTTATTTGGAAAATTCTTTTAAGAAACTGTGAACGTTAGCAAACCTATGGACTTTGGGAGTAAAATATTTTTATGCACCTGCCAGCTGACAGGCCATGTGAATGAATAATTAGCATGGACCTCCCCTTCTGCCATCTTGCTGACATCCAGCATCAATCTTTTTTGTTTTCCTTCTCCTACGTACATTTTTTTTCAGTTTAAAAATATTTTAGGGGACTGGCAGGTTGGGTAGTGGTTAAGGCACTGAAATCTCACATGGTCTACTGTGATTCTAACCCCAGACCTGGTGACTTGAAAATCATGCCAGGCACATGTGTGTATATACCCAAAATCCCAGGAGGAGAATGGAGACGGGATTGTGGTATGGCCATCTTCCCAGGGGTGATTTCTCACTTTCTCTCTCACTGTCTCTTTTAAGCGAGTGCATGTGCCCTATGTAAAAAACAAAGTTTCAAATTATGCTTATAAAAGTCATACATATACTTACGTATGATTTTGTAATATATGTCACATATATGTACATGTAACATTTATTTTATATGTAACATTTATATATATATGCAATGTGTAGCTTTGTGGGGCACAGTATGGTGTTTTAAAATCTGCATTCAGGATATCATAATTAAATTAAATATCTACACATACTCACCTGCTTCAACAATGAACGTTTTATTGTGCATATTTGATGATAGTTCTCCAATTAAAAAAATTTTTATCTGTCTTTTTTTTTTTTACTCTGCTGTGGCACAACTATTTCAGAACTACTACTTCTTATTTACATGCATCCTTTTGTTCATTAAAAATATTCTCATAGGGACCAGCAGACAGTGTAATGGTTATGTCGCTGAACTCCCACATAGTCCACTGTGGTTCAAGTCCCAAACCCAGCAGATTCAAACACACCAGGTGCCTGTGTGTGCATATCCAAAATCCTGAGATAAAAGGGGAGGAAAAGGGATTGTGGTGTGGCCATTCCCCCCGGGGAGATGATTTCTCACTTTCTGTCTCTCTGTCTCTCTGCCTCTCCAGTAAGTGCACATGTCGTATAGCAAAAATCTCTCGAAAAAAAAAAAAATGTTCTCATAAACTCCCTTCCACACACAAGCATCTCCTGGTATCTGCCACTACTGTCTATATTTCTAAGCTTTTGGGTCCTTCAGTTTTCATGGAGTGTGACTATTTGGTCTCTGTCAAGTGGAGACATACAGCATTTGTCTTTCACAGTCTGGCTTATTTTTGCTTATCAATATATCTTGTAGGTTCATCCACTTTGTGGGAAATGACAGCATCTTGTTGTCCACTATGGCAGAGTAGTATTCCATTGTGTATATGTGCCACATTTTCCCAATTATTCATTGGTTTTGGGACACTTAGGTTGATTCTATGTCTTAGCAATTGTGAACAATATTGCAATAAATATGGATATGCAAATGTGCCTCCAGCTGAGTGATTTCTTGTCCTTTGGGTATCAACCCAGTAGTAGGAATGTGGGGTCATATTATAGTTCTATTTTAGATTTTTTTTTTTAAATCTTGCCATAGGGTGTGTGCACTTGCAAGAGAGAGGCAGAGACAGAGAGAAAGACAGAGAAACAGAGAGATAGAGAGAGGAATAAAACACCTTTATGAGGAATGATCATACTGTAATCCTTCCTATTCTCTCTCTCCCTCCTTTGGAAATATGAACAGACATGCACATGCACACAGTATGTTTCCTCAAACTACCGAGTTGGAGACTTGAACCACCCAGTTGACCACGTGGGATCTAGTTGCCTTAACCACAGTGCCACAGGCTGGTCTTGTTTCTATATTTTTGAGGAATCTCCGCACTGTTGTTCACAATGGCTGTGCAAATTTACATTCCCAGCAGTAGTGTACAGTGTTTTCTCCACCACAACTTCACCAGCATCTGTTATTCTTTGCTTTTTGATTATAGCCATTCTCACTGGGATTAAATGATACCTCATTTTGGGTTTTCTTCAGCATCAATCATTTTAAATGCTCAAACGAACCCATAAACCCATAATTTCCTTCCCTAAACCTGCCCTACCCACAGTCTTCCCTGTCTCAGTAAATGGATCACCATTTACCCATTTGTCCCAGTCAAAGATCAGGAAGCATTCATAAAACAGCTCACAACCTACACCCATTGACACTATATAATTTTATCATATATTCTCTATATGACATTATACATTTATCTAATTATATACTTATATATATCCCAGCATATAAAATGTTAGGGGTACTGTGTGATGTTTTGATATGTCTATACACTGTGGAATCATCAACCCAAGCTAACTGACATACTCATCACCTTGAATTCTTACTGATGCTTTGTGGTGAGAGCATTTAAAATCCTTTCTATTTTAGCTCTCTGGAAATACATAATACATTATTATTTACTATTGTTACCCTGCCATGTAACAGACCAGAACCTGTGGCTCTCATTTGTCCTTCAGCCAGCCTCTGCCCTGTCCCATTCTACCTCATCCATGCTGCCTCCCGCCCGCAGCCCCTGGTAGCCACTAGTCTACTTTGCACTCCTCATGTCTGACCTTTATAGTTTCCTCATATAAATAGATCATGCAGTATTTGTCTCTCTACACCAGTATTTTCCAAAGTGACTGTTTTCCAGTATGACAAATAGTATACAAAGTTCTCTTTTCTCTGTACCCTCATCAACTTGCAAATACCTTTCTTCAATGCAGTTTAATTCTTTATATATCCTTTTTCCTCATAAAATGATCTAGGATCTTTGTTTTTGTCTGTTATTTCATGGTCTGCCACTTAATCATATGTTTGGCATAATAGATGTTCAATAAACATTTCTTTGAACAGATTTCATGGAAATTATGATTGAAACTGAGAGAAAGTGACATCACCAAGACAACGCTTATGGTGATTTTTATAAATACTGTTATTTAAGAAGCTAGGCTAAATTAACAAGAAAAAGTTTAAAACTTACTGTCTTATTTTCTTTTTCAACAAGTATCTCTGGTTATATTCTATTTTCTTTGTTCATTCTATTTACTATTTTAATTTGAATGAATCTTCATCTGAAGTGGAGTGATTGCTTATTCTATTTAGATTTATACAAATAATTATTGAACCATATGAAATCACTGTATCATGGGTCAAAAATAGTCAGACACTGGCACTTGCAATGATTTAATTTAAAGGATAAAGATTAAGAACTTAGTGTTTCCCTTGCATCTGGTTCTCATGTTTGCACACAACTCACATGGTCTGAGTTTCCCATTGTAAGTAACTTTTACACCTGGTA
Source organism: Tupaia tana (assembly GCA_026018925.1). NCBI lineage: Eukaryota > Metazoa > Chordata > Mammalia > Scandentia > Tupaiidae > Tupaia > Tupaia tana. The sequence goes on along the minus strand of JAKSZU010000008.1, from coordinate 84,525,137 downwards.
GAGCAATTATATAAACGTCTTTCTTTTTCTTGAGAGATTTTTGCTATAGGGCATGTGTGCTTGCCAGAGAGACAGAAAGCAAGAAATCACTCTCATCACCCTCCAGGGAGAATGGCCATACCGCAGTCCCTTCTTCTCCATTCTCTTCTTAAGATTTTGGGCATGCACACACATGTACCTGGCATGAATTTTAAGCCTCTGGGTCTGGGACTTGAACCCTGGTTGACTACATGGGATCCAGCAATGTAACCACTACATCTTCTGCTGGTCCCAGCTATATACATTTTGTTGAATGTAGATCATCTCAGTGCAGTGAGTTTCCTTAGGAGGGAATGAGTCTCCAGCCCAGGAGAGTGACCTAAGCAAAGGCTAGAGTCATCTGGCAGAAAAGGCTTAGGAGGGACTTTTCTATTCTGTAGCAAAGTGCACTCTGTTACTACTCTGTGTTCACCCCAGCTTCCAATTGCATAACTCTAGGCCAGTTAAAATAATGTAACATCATTAAAATGTTAATTTGTAACTTTGTGCCTATTTCACAATTGAATTTTCAAGTAGTTGATTACATTTCTCTCTGCGGATTCAGGAAACCATTAGTCTCACATTATCTAATTTATTAAACATATTTGGGCCCTTAAGAACTTTTCCATTAGTCATTTCTAAACACACATAGTACAAATGAACAAGAGGGGGCCTGATGTTGAAGACAGGAAGAGCAGCACAGCCCTGCAGGTGCAGCGGGAACCCAAATGTCAGGGTTCCCTCCCTGGGAACACTTAGCCTAGAGTCCTCTGCTTGGACAAGTTAGATCTGATTTACTGGAAGAGGCTTACCTGCTGTTCGTATGAATGCTCACGTGAATTCTTGTGTTATACGAATGTCGGTGTTAATATTGTTCGTACTGCTGATCTCTTCTCTCTAACTTTTAAGCTTAAAAAAAGAACTTTGAAACTAAGTGAGCTGAAAATATCTTTTAAAAATAAGAAACACATTTAGATTCGGGTGCACAGCAAAATCCCTGTGAAGAAAAGTTCCAAATTTGTGACTCTATTTGCATTTCCACAAACACAGAGAATCTTTGTGCTTATTACGTGACAAATAACAGTGTTAGAAATGGGGTGCTTTAAGACTCTAATTATGCATATGCTCCCCTTCTTGTTAGTGCGTTTACAATGTGAAATGATACAAAACTTGTAGTTTAGGTTGACTAGTTTTTGTGTTTTGGGTTTTTTTTAATGCTGATATTTTAATGAACTTAAAAAAAAACATTGATCTCATTTTTAAAGAAATTAAAATATTCAAAAATAACAAAGGTGCTAGGGTGCCACCTGGGATGCAGATTCTGAGAGGGAAATGACCATGCAATATATTCATTAAGGCTATGATGCAAGCCCAGCGAAGACCGTAGCTGGTGCCTCAGGGAGCCCTGCGGTTGACAGGGTCTTTCGAGTTGTCCGAACTGGGTTAAGAGCTCCCTTGAGATCTCACACTGATCAGAGAGATGAGATAAGAGACTCCCGGGTTCTCACACTCACATGAGGCTTCCATGGCCCAGGTATGTCAGGAAGGAGCAGAGAGTTCCAGAACAGGAAAGATCAGGTGGTCTAGGACCACAAAAGAATCAGGGGTAACTGCTGTAGGAATGTCCTTTGCACTGGAAGAAGGATTCGGGCGTGCTACTGCATCCCATCGGTGTGGGTGTGGGCTGACTGGGCGTGCCGTCTCTGATGAGGGATATATCAATGAACACTAGCTAAAATCCAACAAAGTCAGCCTTCAGTTTCTCAGTTGCACTCAGCATATTTCAGATGCTCAGTAGCCACTGTGGCTAGTGCCTATGGTGTTGGATAGCACCAAACCTTTTCATCAGAACTGTTGGAATTTCTGGAAATGTCAGAATGAAACAGAGTTGCAGAAAACTCTGTTGCACAGCATTGCCCTGTAGGCATGGCGTAGCCACGCCTCTCAGAGGTCTTGCCGCCCCTAAGAAGGAGCGAGGAGGGGCTGCTGGGCCTCATTACTCTAACACTCACCAGCCTCTCTACCCTCCAAACCAACAGGCTTTTTTAGTCTCTTTAGTTGAATTTTCTTCACTCACAATTGATATTAATATGGTGATGTGAGGAAGTATTTGTATTCATCCCACTAGTTTAGTAAAAGAAAAAAAGAAAATCAGTTGTTTTCATATTGGAAGAGTGTGAAGATTCAAACCCTACCACCCTTACATCTGAAAACACAATGTCCTTGGCCCGCAAAATAATAATGAGAAACCAGGCCAGCCAATGGCATGGTGGTTAAAGAAGCTGGATCCCACCTGGCTAGCCGAGATTTGAGTCCTAGACCGCCTTGAAAAATAAGCCAGCTGTGCGTATGTGCATATCCAAAATCTCAAAAGGAGAAATAGAGGAAAAAGGATTGTTGTGTGACCATTCTTTGTGGGGTGTGCTTTCTCATTCTCTCCACTTGCACTGTCTCTCTTGTGAGCTCATATGCCTTCTGGCAAAAATTGAAATACACACACACAATGTAAAACCACACAAGGGGGACTTTATAAAGTTCATGAAAAAAATGTATTTTAAAAAATTTGCTAGAAGGCGGGGCTCTAGGTGGCATGATAGTTAAGGGCACTGGATTCCCACATGGCTGACCATGGTTCAAATCCTGGACCTGGTGGCTTATTTTTTTCACTTTTTTTCTCTCTCTCTCCCCTCTCTCTCCCTCTCTGGTCAAATTTAAATAAATAAATTTAAAGAAAATCTTTTTTTTTTCTTTTTTTTGGAGAGGTTTTTGCTATAGGGTGCGTGCGCTCACCAGACAGACAGAGACAGAGAGACAGAAAGTGAGAAATCACTCCCTCCTCAGGGGGGACGGCCACGCCGCAATCCCTTCTCTCCTCCATTCTCCTCTTGGGATCTTGGGCATGCACGCACACGCACCCTGCGTGAGTTTAAGCCACTGGGTCCAGGACTCGAACCGCGGTCAACTACGTGGGAGTCCAGCGACATAGCCATTACGCTAACTGCTGGTCTCAAATTTAAATAAAATCCTTTAAAAAAATTGCTAGAGGGTGTGTGTGCTAATGCACTTGCTGAAGAGAGACAAAGAGAGGAAGAAGGAAAGTGAGAAAGCACCCTTCCCTTGCCCCCATGGGGGTGGTCACTCCACAGTCCCTTCTACTTCATCTCTTCCTACTTTAACCGTCCTGTGCACACACACAAATGTGCCTGGCATACTTTTCAAGTCACAGGGTCAGAGAGTTGAACTGACAGGGGGTCAGGTAAGATCCAGCCATCCCAACTAGCATGCACTGGTTAGCTCCCAAAATGAAATCAAAGTATGAGTTTATTTTGGTGCAAAAAAAAAATTGAAATCCACACAGAGACTTTTCTTATTGTGTACACTTTCTATAAACTTTTTGAGGATTCTTCATAAAATTATAACACTAAGTGTGCTTTAACCCATAATAAAGTTTTTTAGAATTAGGTCTTCCAAAGCAAACCATGTTAGATGATAAAAAACTGCATTGTTGGGTGAATTCTATGAGTCACCTTCTTTAACTGTTCAGTAAACGTTGCTTTGGTAGCTTCAGTTGCTGATTTTTCCGCAGCGCTCTTCCATGAGTTTTTGTAGTGCAGACTGTGCCTCTTTTAAAACGTTTCTGAAAATACTCTTCCAGCCTTGATATGCTACTTCTTTAGAAGCATCCTTTTTTTTCCCCCTCCTTCTGGAGCATCAGCGAAAGTCTGACCATAGCACAAACCATTTGCAATGCTTAGGATATTAATTTTCCCTGGCCTGATGTTCAATGGTCATACTGAAGATTGGAGTTTAAGCAACATTTCCTTCTGTATTGCACATAGGCCCTCCCATGAGGCCTAGGAGGAGAGAGAAAAACATAATATGTCCATGGTCTCTTTTGTAATGAGCCAAACTAAATTGCATATTTATACACACGTATTTTGTAAGAGATTGCTTTTTTAAAATTACTTATTTAATTTTATTTATTATTATTATTATTTTTTTCATTTGACCAGAGAGAAAGATAAAGGGAAAGTGAGAAAACAACCCTACAGGTCCAGGACTTGAATCATGGTTGGCCATGTGAGAGTCCAGTGCCTTAACACCATGCCACCTGCCAGCCCCACACATTGTATTTGTACAAAACATGATAGAAACCTCTACAACAGTCCTATGTTAAAAACTTGTTCTTGCATAGCCTCCTGAGGGTGGCATGGAGGAATTACCATCTAGAGGTGGATATCCGTAAGAACATTCACCTCCTCAAGTGTAATTAGAATTCAGCCAGGATTTGTTCCTTCATTTTTTTATTCGTCATTGTTTTTATTCATGCCTGCACATGGTAAGCAATGGAATAGGCATTTGGGGTTCTGGCCAGTGGATCATACAACCGAGAATCCCTACACAAATGAGGGGAAAAATTATATATATATTCATTTGGTAAACTGTCCAACTCTAATGGCGAAGTTATGGAGTTGAGGCTAACCCGGAGTTTCCAACTCCCTTTGCAAGTACAAAGTGTGAGTCCAGCACATTTGCCTGAGTCAACAGGTGGGAGCCGGAGTGGCGATAACTCCTCAAAATCCAAGCCTCGTCTTTTTCCTTAGAGGCACAAATCTTGATCACAGCTGTACCTCATGCCTCAGACAGAACAGAGAGAGGGTGGCAGATGGCTCTTACTGTTCAAAGCAGTAACTCTGAGCACCAGCACAAGTGAAGGAGTTATTCCCTCACCAAAGAGAAAGACCTGAGGAGGACGCCTATTCCAAGTCACTCTGCTCCTTGTAAGGGAAGGTCGCTGGACCCAGACAGTACAAGGAGAAAGTTTTAAAATTCCCTCTCCCTGTCTAAGAGCAATCCCTCACTCAGGAATGCTGGGGGTGGGGGGTAAATAAAAGACTTAAAATACCTTGTATTGGTAGTATGTGCCTTGCATGCAGCCAGGGTCTAATGTGTAATAGCAAGCTCTCTTCTCCCTCCATGCCCTGATAGCTTACAAGCTTCTTGGGGGAAAGTGCCAGGCCTGAATAGTCTCTGCAGTGTGTTTGTTGGATGGAACCAATCAGTTTCACTTTTTGAAAATTCAACATGTTTAGCCCTGAGCTTACTTAGTTTAAAAGAAGTATAGAATTACAGAAGTTTTCAGTTGAAAAGAACTTTGTGATCATAATCTGATTCCCTGGGTTTAGGGTGGAAGAAATTAGGATCCAATGAGTTAAGAGCGTGGGAATTCAGGCTTCCACTACAGCATGTTTCATGAGACCGCTTCAAAGGCAGCGTCCCGATGTCACCTATGTCCCCACACCACACACCCACTGCCTGGAATGTTGTTGGCTCTTAGATAATATTTGTTAAGTAAATTAGCTCAACGTATCCCTTTAATTGGCCTTTGGCAATTGTAGGATAGCTTGTGGCTCTGCAAGACTAAGATGGACAGACAGTTTGTGACTTTACCTTCTTCTATGGACCATATATAGGGCCTTGGGGTTTGATTCCTTCATAGAATACGTGAAGATAAAGGTAAATTGTTTTAGCATATTTTACAGTATGTGCAGTAAATGGTGATGCCTCACTTACATGTTGTATTTTTATTTAAGGTGGAAGAAGTAATCACAGTTGGCCGGCGAACGTTCAAGTCTGTGAAAACTACCTTGGACAGCAGCAGAGAAGAAGCAAATCAGAGGTACCTGGTCCCCAGACTCCCCTCAGCTTCTTATAACAAATAGCTCTCTTCACTGCCATTTGTTAGAATGCAGTTTCCAAAATGATAAAATGATTTAAAAGTTTAAAAATGATTCTTTCGATGCATGTTAACGTTTGTTCCCAAACCTTAGACTCTTGCTTCGTAAGATGCTTGATTCCTAACGACATATCTGTGCACACACAGGTTTTACTTTCTTGTGCTCTGATAAGACTGATGATGTCAACGCCATGACTGCTAACAACTACTGGGCACTAGCATTATTCTTTGTGCTTTGCCCATATGTACACATTTAATCCTCACAATTTTTCTTTGTAGAGGTTTTTGCCTTAGGATGCATGTACTCTCCAGAGAAAGAGAGAAACAGAGACAAAGAGATAGAAAGTGAGAAGTCACCTTCTGGGGGGATGACCACGCCATAATCCCTTCTCCTCCACTTTCCCAGGATCTTGGGCACGCTTGCACATGTGCCTGGCATGAGTTTCAAGCCACCAGGTCCAGGACTCAAATTGTGGTGAACCATGTGGGAGTCCAATGTCAACAACTGCTCGCCATCTGCTGGCCCCAATCCTCACCATTTTTTGGCCTCAAGTTTCTCGATGCTGAAAGTGAGGGAGAGAGAAATTTAGAGCACCCCAAAGGCCACTTGGCGGTGACGCCCTGGGACAACCCTGACGAGCCCTGCCTGTGCCCTTGCTCCTGATGATGCTTCCCCTCCTGATGATCCTGTCACTGCATAGACTCCCCGGCTCTCAGGCCCAGGTGCCTCCATCACATGCCCTCCTGTCAGTCTCCTTATTTTAGATCATCTTCCAGCCTCTGCTTAAATTCATTTCCCAACAGAATGCTCACCCGCTCCAGAGAATATTCACCCCATCATAAGTCTTCCCCCAATTTCACAAACCTTTCCCTGACTCCTAAATGAAGATCCTAGCTCTTCCCCCGAGAGACCCTCAGAGCAAAGCCAATTTCCCTTAAGCAGGGCAACCTCTTAAAGTAGTTTTTTTACAGCTCTGCTATCTCTCAGTCCTTCTCTAGATTGAGATCCTACTTCTCTCAGCTATCTTTCTACTTCTCAAGATTTCCAGATACGTACCGTCCAGATGGTTAAATCTATTTTGAACTAAAGCAAAATATCTCTGTGATACAAATGTATATGCTAGAATTACCATCATAAAAATACCTGAACAAGAGCTATAAGTATGTCTTGCATAATAAAGCAGTCGGCATTCATATATTCAGATATAACTGTTGAAGTTTTACAGAGATTTTTAAACATGGGGTTTGTTTGAACAACAGGTACAGAATTGAATTCCAACTGAAAAGAGAGTTGCTGTTTTTAACCTTGGAAATCTACTTTCATATTTCCCAGTTTAGTGATTTCCATTGCAGATATAAGATTCAAGAGTAATACAACTATTATGAATATGCACGGTCTTAATTAACCCCCAGCAGTATCAACACACCAAGAGTCTGAATGTAATTCGTGAGGAATTGGAGAGATAGGAAGCCGAATCATTGCACATATTTTAGGCCTGGTGTTCAGACCCCAGGAAAGCTATCATTACACTTGAGGATCTGAGACCTCTTAGTACTTTTCCTCATAGTAGTCCCTCCAGTAGCATTTCGGAAATTTTTTCTTTTCCATTTTGATTACTGAAAAGGAGCAGCTCAAGCCACACACAGAATGTCTGTTTGTGCTGCTTCTGAATCATTAACTGACCGTGTACACACTTTATCTCAGCTTCTGGCTGGCAACCCCACTATCCAAAAATCCACCCATTAAGACTGTACATGGGGAGGTGGGGGAGCTGGCAGGTGGCGTGGTGGTTAAGGGTGCTGAACTCCCAATGGCTGACCGGGGTTCAAGTCCCAGACCTGGCAGCTGGGTTTCTCTCTTCCTCTCTCTTTCGCTTGCTTGCTCACTCTCACTCTCCCTCTGTCCCTCTCTGGTCAAATTAAAATAAATAAATAAATAAATAGATAGATAGATAGATGTCAAATAAGATAATTCTTTAAAAAAAATATTGCTCATGGGGTCTGTGATCTGCATGGTTGTTGACTTGAGGGAAAGAAGGCTGGCAGATGCAGCAGCATGCTGGGAGAACCTGAGGATATAGCCAGAGTGGCCTCTGTCTCATGCTGTGGAGGCAGAGGGAGTGGAGAAGAAGGGAAAATGGGGTGGGATTTTGTTCACAAGGACTGGAGGGAAGTACCCAGTGAGCCCTCATGGGTGACTCTGTGACATGGAAGACACACCACAGAAATGAAAATATTTATTGAATGTTACTGGGTTACATGGTCCTCTGCATTATGTAGTTTTGTCTATAAAATAACACTGCAGAGGACTAGCGGGTGGTGTAGCGGTTATGTCATTGGACTCCCACATGGCTGACCGCAGTTTGAGTCTTGGACCTAGTGGCTTGAAACTCACACCAGTGGATCTGCGTGTGTGCCCAAGGTCCCATGAGGAGACTGGAAAAGGGACTGTAGCATGGCCATCCCCCCCTTGGGAGTGATTTCTCATTTTCCCTCTCACTGTCTCTGTCTCTTTCTCTCTCCAGCGAGCACATACACCCTAAGGCAAAAACCTCTAAAAAATATTAAAATAACACTGCAAGATAAATACAATAATTCTAATTTACTGAGAGTTACAAGAACTAATCCAAAACCACAAGAGCCGACACATGGTGGAACCATAGCTAGAGAACTTTGGGCTTGCCTCCTTACTCTCTTGATGATGGCTATTCTGGTCCACTCCACTGCTAATCACAGAAATTATCTGAGTGTGAGTGATTTATAAAAACAGAAGTTTATTCAGCTCATGATTTGGGAGATCCAAGTCCAGGGGCCACCTCTGGTGGGAGGCTGGCAGTGTCCCCAAAGTATTATACTGCAAGAGCAAGAGCAGAGCAGATTGCCATGAGTCTGCCTGTCTCACTCCCTCTCCTTATAAAGCCACCATAGGGGCTCTGCTTAATGACCTTAATCCCAATCTATGTCCAAAGGCCCCACCTTTCAATGCCATATCAGATTACATTTTTACCATCTTTTTTTGTTTTGTTTTTAGAGAGATTTTCCTATACGGTGTGTGCACTCGCTGGAGAGACAAGAGAGTCAGAAAGCAAGAAATCACTCCCCAGGGAGTTGGCTATGCCTCAATCCTTTTTCGCCCATTCTCCTCTCAGAATTTTGGGCATACATGCACACACACCTGGTGTGAGTTTCAAGCCACTAGGTCTTGGACTCGAACTGTTGTTGGCCATGTGGGAGTCAAACAATGTAACTATTACACCATCTGCTAGTCCCACATTTTTACCTTCTTAATCCTGTTACAACCTGTTAAAATATGAACATATGAAATTTTGGAGAACATTCAAAGTGTAGCTGTGGTCTGTATTGAACAGAAGATCTTGATTTTAAAATAATCAAGATTAGAAATACTTAACGATCAATACTTTCTTTGCCTTTTTCTAGAAATCTTATCCTATGCTGAAGTTATAAAACTAGTCCCTAATGGTATAGTTTTGCCATTCATATTTAGGTATAAACTATTAGGAATTGATTTTATTTTTGAGATTATGACTATTTTTTCCAATATAGACACCCTCTTGTTTCAGTGACTCTTTTTAAAAAGTTGATCCTTTCTTCATTGATCATCAAGCCTACCTTTGCTACAGATTAGGTGTCCATATATGTGTAGATCTATTTCTGGACTTTATTCTGCTCTACTTCCATAGTTTCCATAGCTTTATAACAAATTCTTATAGCTAGTAGGAAAACTCCTCTCACCTTATTCTTGAAGAGTGAGTAGACTGTTCTTGGCCCTCTGCATTCCCATATGTATGTTAGAACCAACTAGTCAAGTCATATATACACACAGATTTGGAATTTTATTTGGAATTCCATTGCATGTATAGATCAACTTAGGAAGAACAACACTCAGTGTTAGTATCTCTGTCTTTTTTCAGTCTTATTTGATGTCTCTCTATAAATTTTTATAACTTTTTCCATAAAAGTATCAAGTTTATTAGTTTCTAAGTGTGCAGTTTTTGATGCTATCATATATGTTACTATACTTTATTTTTTGTTTGTTGCTAGTGTAGATAATTTTATTATTTATTTTGCTAGAGGGCGTGTGCACCTGCTGGAGAGAGAGAGAGACAGAGAGAGAAACTGAGAAGTCACCTCCCATGGGGAATAGTCATACTGCAGTCTTTTCTCCTTTCTCCATATCTTTCTAGCTACAAGGACCAGGACACAAACTGTGCAGTTGGCCACGTGAGAGCCAGGACCATAGCCCTCAAAATTTATTTTTATATTGTGACAAAACACACATAACAGCACATTGACCATTTTAACCACTTTAAAATGTACAATTAAGTGGCATTTAATATAGTCACAATGTTGTACAGTCACTACTATGTAATTTACTTTTGTGTTTGATTTCGTGCCCAGCAACCTTACTGACCGTTATTATTTTGTGAATTTATCTGTGGGTTTCTTCAGCTTTATGTATCTGTAAAGAATGATTGTTTTCTTTCTCTCCAAATGTTTATCTCTTTTATTTCTTCTTCATGTCATCACATAGGGAAGGACTCTAGTATAATGTTGAATAGAGGAATAATGGCATCTTTGTCTTTTTATTGTCTCAGAGTGAAAGCTTTCAGCATTTACTTTTAAGTCTAAAACATTTTATTTGAATGTAGTATGACAGTGTTTTTGTAATCCATGATTTTGTATGCTGGTATCTGAAGTGTTTATGTTTCAGGAGCAGCAGATGGTGTAGTGGTTACATTGCTGGACTCCCACATGGTCAACCACAGTATGAGTCCATGACCTAGTGTCTTGAAAATCACACTGGGCACACGTGTGTGTGTGTGTGTGTGTGTGTGTCTGTGTGTGTGTGCTTAAGATCCCAGGAGGGGAATGGAGAAGTGACTCGGGCGTTGCCATCTCCCCCCATGGAGGTGATCTCATTTTCCCTCTCACTGTCTCTGTCTCTCTCTGTTGAGTGCATGCTCCCTAGGGTTAAAACCTCCAAAAAATAAAGGAGTGTTTATGTTTTTATTTCCGTTCTCATTGCTTCTGCTGGTTCTCATGCAAAGTGTCTTTTTTTCTTGAGTGTTTGTTTATTCACTGTGAGTTGCTTCATGTAAAACCATTCTCTAGGTGACCTTGGACAGACTCAGGTCTCTCCACTCCCTCACTTCTGGTTCTCAGGAATAACTGTAGACTGTTCTAGGATGCAGCATCATAAAGGGAGGTGGCCAAACAGTCTGGGTTCTATTCCAGTTCCCCTTCCCTGCCCCAGAAACAGAGTATCCTTTTTTTATTTTTTTAAATTTTTTTTTTTTGAGAGGTTTTTCGCTATAGGGCGCGTGCGCTCGCCAGACAGACAGAGAGAGACATAGAGACAGAAAGCGAGAAATCACCCCCCAGGGGGGATGGTCACGCCGCAATCCCTTCTCCTCCATTCTCTTCTCGGGATCTTGGGCACGCACGCACACGCGCCCGGCGTGAGTTGTAAGCCACCGGGTCCGAGACGCGAACCGCGGTCAACTACGTGGGAGTCCAGCGACATAGCCATTACGCTAACTGCTGGTTCCCAGAAACAGAGTATCCTTTTAATGCTTTGACCCATAGGCCATAAAACCCAGAGAGGCTACTGTCCGGGCCCTCGGCTGCAGTGCAGATGACCGCCAAGCTCCCTGAGCAGCTTTCCTGGGTTTGGAGGGACCGGGTCCCACTGAATCCTGTGCTCTCTTGTGCTTTGCTGCTTCTATCTGTAATAAACCTGTTTCCTGTGACTTACGTGCATGGGTGTTCTGTCCCACTAGACTCAGAAAAGTTGGTAACTAGTGTGGAGTGAACCTGCTTCACACTTACACCCTAAGAAGTAAGTTGGGGTCTCTTCAGAGACCTGGGAGGTGCTTGGCCAGGGAACATCAGGATGTGCTTCAGGGAAAACCACTGTCAGTTTAGAATCACTTCCTTCTCAATTCAAGATTGAAGGCCTTTAACTGTCAGTGCTAAAAACGTGCAGCCTGTGGTGACAACTCAGTTCTCGTCTGTCCCTCCAAGGCAGCTTTCCATTCACTCTAATGCAAGAAAGGCCCTTTGGCACCCCAGCCTTATGTGGAAAAGGCTTCCTCTTAAGCTGCTGCCCAGAATTCTCAGGGCTTTGATTTCTGTCCTCAGATTCCACAAGGCCAGTGAGAGCAAAGCACAACTTAGAGGGCTCAGCAAGTGCCCTCAGGGCAGAGGGGGCTTCAGCACTTTGCTTCTCCCTCTTAGTCCCTGCTTTCACTGAATTCTGACCTTGTAGGTTTTTATGAGCTTGCTAGATTTTTCCATGATCGCAAGAAATTTTTCCGTGGGAGGTAGGAGTCTGGTCCAAATATGCTACATTCTTTACTAGAAGAAATCAGTCACTGATGTTTTTTAAGCCTAGTGATTGATTTTAGACATTTTTTATTCTTGCTTACTTTCATGGTGATATATCTATTTTTTCTTAACTATTCTTACTAGACTCCAGAGCCTCTGGTTCTGACAGTCAGGTGCGAGGTAGATCCAGCAATGGGCATCTGTGTTTTGGGCCTCTGACATGGAGGCAGGAAATAGTGGGTGAGAAAAGCCCCTCTCCTCTTTGGGAGGGGGATTAGTGTAATCCTCAAGTGTCCCAGGCTTAGCTGCTCACTCTTGATTACCCCAGAGGCTCACTGGTAATTCCAGTTGTCCACTGCAGGTTAGTCTGCTCCTTACAACAGCTGAAGCAGGTGAGTGTCAGAGAGCGGTGTGCTGGCCAAGTTAATCATTCATTACTAAGATCCAGAAATTGTGGCCCAAGAGATGCTCCTGGAAGTTAGGCAGGCTGCTTTTCCTCAAAGTCAAGGGCAACATAATTATAACAGATACTTTTGATATTTACTTAATTAAGACACAGATATCATAGATTTTAAATAATAATACAGTAATTAAAAAAAAGAAGTTTTATTTAATAACATTAATATGGGACCTTAAACCTTTAACTTCCTGCAAGTGTATTAGAAAACACTTTCCAAACCAGAAGGTGCCACACCAATGCCAGCGGTCTCCTTATAATCATGACTATATAATTGTATAGCTATACTAGGTGGTAATTAGAATTATGAAAACTTAGTCACAACTGCTCTAGTTGGTCTATCTTTAAGTTTTGTGAAGATTGACATAATGTTATGGGCTTAGAAGTTTGCAGGTGAACATTGGCATTCTTTTCCATGTTTCTATATGTAGCTGGCATTTGGATATAGATGACGTTTGGATAGGTTGTATTTGGCTACCGGTAGGGGAACACACAAAATGAACATAAAAATTGGGGGTGTCAGATTACCCAGATAACGAGTGGTCTGGAAGTAGGTAGTTTTCCACAGCTCACAGCTCAGTCCGTTAGCATCTCTGTGATTTTTTTCAACCTTACTTTCAGCATCACAGATGACTTATGAAACTTCAAGTAGAAAATACTCATGTCGGTATCTTCCACAGGAAGGAAGTCATGGGAGGCAAGAGAGTGACCACTATCAAAGCTGTCCATGTCCCAGGACCCGTAACTTGTGAATAGGTTGTTGCCCTACATGACAAAGAGGAATTAAGGTTGCAGATGGATCTAGCTGACCTTGTGATAGGAAGAGAATCCTGGACTCATGTGATTACTGAGCTCTTACACACGGAAGAGGGGCACAGGAGGAGCAGAGTCAGAGGGCTTGAGCATGAGGAAGACTCAGCTGGCTTCACGGCTGGAAGGGGCCCTGAGCCAAGCAATACAGTCAGGCTCAAGAAGCTAGACAAGGCCAGGAAACTGATTGTCCCATAGCGTCTCCAGAAAGGACGCAAGAATGCCGACACCCAGATTTTAGCTAGATTCCAAAAATGTTTTGCACCAAATAAATTCATACTTTAATTCCATTTTTCAGTGAACTTTCTAAAGTCTGCTAGTATAATTAAAAGGTTGTGAAATTTCAATCACTTATTTTGAAAAACATCACTGGCTCAATCTTGCCTAAAAATAAGCATACACACTAGTAGTTGAGTATTCCCAGTGTGGAAAGATAAACCTGATGAGCCGAGTGATCCAGTCACAAGCACTGTGTCATTAACACTTGTCATGTCGCCAAAGACTTTTCGCATCTGAGTTGAACACACTTCTGCAGGCAGCCTTCCTCATCATGTTAATCCATCCACCCACCCATCCTTTCCTTCTTTCCTGAGGCCCTGTCATGGCTGGACTGGACCAGACACTCCTACTACTACCCTTCCCATCTCCCACCTCAGATACCTCATCCTCTGAAGGAAGAGGCAGGCTAAGAGTGAGCTAAGAGTACAAATGTTTCCTCACCTTTCGTCGGTGTTATCTCTCTGGAATGTCCTTGCCCCTCTCTATCTAGAAAAATCCTCTCCTCCTTCAGTGCTAGGCCAGGTTCTCCTCCTGTATGATTCCTATTTCTCTCAGGCCTTCATGGCCATTTCTTTCTCTGTGCTTCAACATGGTTTTTATCTCACTGGTGCATAATAGCTGAGAAAACATATGTTCTTCCCACTTAATTATGAGCACAAGCCTTGTCTCACTCACCTTTAAATTCCTAGCACTGATCAGCACTAGGCACCTAAAAGATGAGTACTGGAAAGCTTGCCGAGTTGACTACCAAACTCTTCTCCTTATACTCCCTCATCCTGACTTATGCCGAATACTCACTGAACACTGGCTGTGTTTCTGGTGTCACTCTTAGTCTTCAACACGCAAAAACTCGTTTGATCATGACAGCAGACCTATGTTTATGGAGCTGATTTTAAAGATGAGGTCCTTGAGGCACAGGTTGACTGAGTAACTTGCCCAGCTTGCACACAGCTTAGTGGGTAGGAGCCAGGATCTTGCAAGCTAATCTAGATAGCCCACAGCCTCCGGACTCCTCATAGTAAACTTTGTTTCTTCAATATCAAGAAATAAGTGGGATGAACGAGCATCTACCATGTAGTGGAGTTACCGTCATTATGGCTCAGTGAGGGTCAGTGTCAGTGCTGACTTGGACAACATTTTTGTTGGATGTAATCTTATATGCCCAATGCTAAGGATAGAAAATCCATTATTGGCCCAGCAATTCAGTGGTAGGTAAGGCACTGGATCCACATGGCAACTGCTAGGCTTCAGTCCTGTACCTGGCTTCTTGAAAAACACACTGGGTACATGTACAATGCGTACTCAAAATCCCAAGAGGGGAATGGAGGAGAAAGGATTGCAGTATGGCCATTTCTGTGGGGGTCAGGGGTGTGATTTCTTGATTTTCCTCTCTCCCTGCACACATCCTATGACAAAAATCTAAAACAACAGCAATAAAAAATCCACTATTTTCTGTGTAATGGTGCTTACTTCTTCTGTAACAATGTGTGTAGTGTTAATACCACAGACCTGTGTGGGTTCCCAGTCATGCCTGTGTTTTTCTGTGATACCTTGGTTCACTGTTCCTCTTGTCCTCCTCCTGGGTCAGAGGAAGGTGATTGTAGTTGTCTGAGGAGTTGATAACACAAGTGAAAGACTTAACACAGGGCTCAGCAAAGTACAATGTGTCAGGGGTCCCCAAGAGGACCCCAGAACAGTGATTCATTAGAAAGACTCTCAGGACTCAGCAGATAGTCATACCCATGGCTAAGATTTATTACAGCAAAAGAATGCAAAGCAAAATCAGCAAAGGGCAAAGTCCCAGAGAAAACCAGGTGCGAGCCTCTAAGAGTCCTCTCCACGTGGCCTCACCCAGGACACACTTCTCTTCTCAGCAGTGAGCCGCACCAGTACTTGTGGAATGTCCATCAGGGAAGCTCATTAAAGACTCTGTTCAGGGTTTTCACTGGAGGCAGGGAGGGATGCACTGCCTAGCGTGGAGCAGTGCTCTGTACTACCAGCAGGAAAGCATAGCCATGGTGCTCACACGCTTTGCTGGCCACGGCGAGCTACCTCGATTGCTTAGGGGAAGTTTCATGTCGATATAGGGAACTGTTTACCAGCCAAAGCCCAGCCTTGCAAGCGGGCCTTTCTAAAGATAGCTGTCTCTGCCCTGCTGTATTCACTTTTCTGCACCGTCAGCTGCCACCCGTGTGGCAGCTATTATTTCCTGTGCATTGATGGTAAGCAGCAGCATAGCTGAAGTCGTGACTCTGTCCTTACAAAGGCAGAGGGGACAGTGAACTCCGTGATACAGAGACATCTGAGAGAAGGTGTATTCAGGCCACGATCACAGCACCGCTCATCTATCTGGAGCATTGGTTTCGCCTTCTCTGCTCATTCACGTCCTCTAACACCCTTCAGGGCATCTTCAGATCTTATTTTAGTCCATTGATGCTAATAACAGAAATGCCTGTGTCTGGGTAATTTAAGAGGAAAAAGGTTTATTCAGCTCACAGTTTGGGAGGACCAAAGCTCAGGGGTCACATCTGCTGAGGGTCTTTTTTGCCGATGGTGGTTTCCAAGGACTGGACCTAATGCAGAGTAGAGCACGTGTCTGCCTGTGTCATTCCCTTTCCTTATAAAGCCACCTGTATCCACGTACGTACGAGGGGCACACCCTGATAACTTTATGCAATTCTAATCACTTCTCGAAGGCTCCACCTCTTATTCCGTAGCCAGAGTAAGTTCCTGTGCCCTCAATAACGTCACAATTGCTCACCAGTTTTAACACATTAAATTTAGGGGAGAGCATATTCAAACCATCGAATATTCCATCTATTTTACCTCTTCACAGAATGGACAAACTCATTGTAACTTCTTACTCCTGTGATGTGCATAGTCTATAGTATATAATCTTGGTTTTCAGAATATATCATTTTATATTCTTTGTGTACTTTGTATGTTTTTCAGCAGTTCCACATGTCTTAGGCTTACTATTTAAAGGAATCAAAAACTCACTGGCCTTCATGTGCTGAGCAGATTACAGAAATGAGAGGAAGGGTTACAAGGACAGTAGACAGTTTACACTTTCTATAGAAAATTAAGCCTTCCTCTCCTCAACAAAAAGGGTCTGCTTCATGAATTTAGTCTGTGGATTTAACTTTCAAACTTCTGGATTAGACCGACTGATTTTCTTTAGATCAGAGATAATTTCTTATATAATTTCACTATTTCCTCAAAGAACAATACTGCTTTCACTCATTCAACAAGTATTTATTCAGTATACCTTATGCCAAAGATACAAGATGAGAAAGACAAAAAGCTTCACCCTAAGATGTCAGCCTTGTGGGAAAAACAGAGCAATGATAAGACAATAACATGACAGTAAAATAAATTGTTTGAGCACCATCATGTACTGTGAGATATCCCCAAAAGTCTTGCCTGTTTGCCCCAATCATGGTGTCTGTGGTGCCTGTCATAACACCTGGAATATAGTGGGTCCTTAACATTCATCCACGGAATGAGTGAATGAAGGAATGAGTGGTACAGTGATCCCAAGATAAATTGACTGGTTATCAAAATCACAGAAAGAACTCTATTAAAAACATTGATTACCAGGTCTGGCTTCAGGCTTACTGAGTCCAAACAGTCAGAAAATCTGCCAGAGGACCCGAATTACCTACAGAGTGTTTTTCTTTTTTTTTTTTTTTGGAGAGGTTTTTGCTATAGGGTGCGTGTGTTTGCCAGACAGACAGAGAGAGACAGAGAGATAGAAAGCGAGAAATCACCCCCCAGGGGGGATGGTCACGCCGCAATCCCTTCTCCTCCATTCTCCTCTTGGGATCTTGGGCACGTATGCACACGCGCCCGGCGTGAGTTTTAAGCCTCTGGGTCTGGGACGCAAACCGCGATCGACTACATGGGAGTCCAGTGACATAGCCATTACACTAACTGCTGGCCCCCCTACAGAGTGTTTTATGTGATTTTTATATTGGAAACCACTGGTCACTAGAGGTTCTTCCTTGCTGTTTCCTTCATGCTGTTGCTGAGAGTCCCAGTGCAGTGGTGGGGTCAGCGTCTTGTAGGAGAGGAAGCTGGTGGGATAAGCTTGCTGTGTACATGACCTTGCTTTGTAAATGCCCTTCTGAACCATGACAGGTTGGACTGTCTGCAGCAGCAGGGTCTAGAAGTAAGATTAGCTGCATTCAGGAGTAAGACCTGTCTAGAATAATTATCTTATTGATCCTGGCTGTAGGGCTTAGACTGCTGTATCATTTCAGTTATCACAAAAACAAACAAACAAAAACTTGGCCCAGAAAGGTGGTGCAGTCTGTGGTGTACTGAAGTGCAATGCTGGAAGCTTCATGACCAACCACAGATTCAGATCTGTAAGTCATCCAAAAACTCACCAGGTGTGTGGGTACCCAACATCATGAGGATCTGGAGCACTGACAGGAAAGAAAAGGGATTGCAGCATGATGGGACCCTGCTGAGGGTGCTCTCTCTCTCTCTCTCTCCCATGTGCACACATGCTATATTTTACTTAAAAACAAATTTCCAGGAGAGTCTCCCAGATGACCTCCACTGGACCACCTGTGCCTTAGCACAGCCCTGGAGCACTTTGGAGCGCTGTGTCTCCTGGGTTAGTCTTGCTTCTAAGTGGCTCTGAGCTACTTGGGACAGCCTCTCTCTTTTCTTCTTCTTCTTTCATGATGCATTGTCTTTGCACACACGTGTGGGGGATCGCACCCTCCACAGGATCTGGTCATGCCATGATCTCCTTCCTCCAATTCTCCAGCTCATCAGATGTCTGGCCCTCACGTATGTTCCCATCTTATTTCAGTTGCCCAGATTGGGAATTCAGTTTGTGCTTGCCATACAGGATCCAGCTGCTCTTGAGCGGTGTGTGACTGCTATGCCACAGAGCCAGCCTCAGTCTCTTCTTTTTGCCTCTGTGTTTTAGGCATAGCCCTTGCCAATGTTTGCTGAATACACGAATGAATGATTTGCATCTATTTGAAACTTTATTTAAAATGATGTGGTATCAATTTCCCTCTACTTCTGTTGTTGTAGAAGCAAGAAAACTGAGAAACTGGAAGTGGATCCTAGCAAGCATTCATTTCCTGACGTGACTAACATAGTTCAAGAGAAAAAACGCACACCCAGAAGACTGGAATCTGAACCCAAAATTATACCAAGTGAAGAAGATCCAGACTTTGAAGATAACCCTGAAGTGCCTCCATTGATTTGAAACATCAGACTGTGCTGTTGTCCTTGGCTGTGACCCGCCAGGGCCAGTTTTCTCAGTGTAGAGAGTGTATGCCTATCATTTATGGAGTAAACACAGAGTTATTGATCACTATTACTATTCCAATGTTTTAACTGCCATTTTGCCTAGTAGTGTTCTCATATTGGTTTAAAATTAAAATGTGTACCTTAAATATGCTGTAACTCATCACTTGACTGTAATGAAGGGTTAGCTAGCAAAAATGCTCAGTAAAATCACAGAACAATTACATGAAGCATTGATTATAAATCACAGAACTGCCCGCTTGTGCAATAGATGAAGTCATAGATAAAAGAACTGATTATTAAATTGGTGCTTCAGCAGATTGGTCAAGCTCTGAAGTTAAAACTGTAATTTCAGGCTCAATTGTAATGCTTTAATACGATTTTAAACAGCATTTCCATTTTCCTTCTTACGACATGACTGCTTTGTCTGGTGGCATGGTGCAATGGCAAACCTCTTCGCTGTGAAATTAGACACCCTGCATTGGATCCCAGCGTAGTCACTTTGTAAAGACCTTCAGCAAATCCGTTAGCTCCTGGAGACTGCGTGCACTGGATCCCAGCGTAGTCACTTTGTAAAGACCTTCAGCAAATCCGTTAGCTCCTGGAGACTTCGTGGCTTCGTCTGTAATGGGGGAATCAGGTACTTGCCTCATAGGTGCTTTTTGGGATGAACTGTCTGAAGTGCCCTCGGAACTGGGATGTTCCGAGTCCCCATCTCCCCTCCTCCCCGGCTCCTTTTTCTCCGCTACCTCAGCCATGTTTCTTCTCTCCTCCATTTCTCCACCTTCTTCCTTCCCACTCTACTTTTTCTCCCCCACTTCTTTCTGTACTTTTTTGATATTTTTACCTCTTCTTTGTCTAGAACGTCATAAATTTAATATTACATGTACACATCTAAAGTGTTACTCTGATCATGGTATATCAGCATTTAAATTAAGTTTCCATAAGTATCCGTTCAACAAAATGACAGGTTGACTATTGAGTGCTAGCAACTGCTCTGTTCTTCAGATATTCAGTAGTAACTAATCGGCTAAATGCATAAACAGGTCCTATGCCCAGTGGTGAATAGAGCTGTGAGGAAGAGTCAGAGGGTGGAGATCAGGGTGATCACCCTCACAAAGTATCGTATCACTCCACTGACCATAGTGGGATCGTCTGAAAGCTAGTCCGTTAAAATCCATACAGCGTTCCAATGGCTTACTTCACTGGCTGTCAACTGGGTTCCATAGTCAGAGGTGACATTCCAGGAACTGCTGAGGCAATGAATATGACATTCTTCATATAAATCTACAGATGGTGGGTTTTGTGTAAGAATTGTAGGTAAAGAGGGAGATTCCTATTCAGAATAACTTTATCTTCTGGTGAGAACGAGGCTCTGTCCCATGTTCAATGCAAATGTTTCAATGTAATCAAACTGCCATCAGTGGCTAGTTTGTCCCCTGGGCCTTTAATGAGCCACATAAGAGCTCAGCGTTGGCTTCTGCTATTGCCATTTTGGTCACTGAGAAAGTCTGAAACCACACCTGCAAAAGATTTAACACTTTTTCCATGAAGAGGTGTAGTCTCTGCCCTCTCAAATTGAATCTGGGCTAACTTGGGAACTTGATCAGTAGAATGATGCCACATGGCTGTCAGTGCCATTCCGGTTCATGGCAGATGAAGCCATACCACTTCTGCTCCCTTCTCTTGGAACACCCGCTCTGGGGGAATCTAGATTTTAGGTAAGAAGTCCGACTATTCTGGGACTTCCATACTCCAAACGGCGATGGAGGCGTTCACCCAACAGCAGCAGCGTCACTCCCAGCTGACCACATTAACTTCCAGGCAAATGAGTGCACTACCATTGCCATGAAGTCAGTCAATTATTCAGACTGCTGTGGTCCTGGCTAACATCAACCTACAACAGCAGAACCAGTCCCAAGAAGCCTGCCCAGCTGAGATTTCCGAAAACCTCATCTAACCCACAAAATTGTGAGCAAATACATTGGTCATTTTAATCTACTAAATTTTCTAATATATATACATATATATATATGTATACATACATGTGTGTGTGTATATATATATATATATATATATATATATCCAAATTTAGTAGATAAATTGTATACACACACACATATAATAGCAACAGCAACCAGAACAGATTTGGTACAAGACATAGGCTCATTGCTTGGGACCAGAGAGCTGTTAAGCTGGAGGGACCCCAAGACCTTATATGTGAATCACCCAGGAAGCAGATCCGTGACACAGAGGGCAGAAGACTTGTTAGGATAAGAGTTGGGAAAGGAGAGAAGAGAGTGGAAGTAAGAAGGAGGAAGCCTTTAGATTTTCAGCTTTCAGACTTGACACCTGTAAAATGTGGGAGAAGGAAGAGGGAGGGTGATTAATTGGAAGAAGCCTCCCACTTCAGTGCATCTCTAAGCCTTGCCCAGCCCATTAGGGAGCTCCAGCACTAAAGAAGATGGACATGTTGGGTGGAAATGGCCAAGCTTGGCTCCTACCCCTGTGTTGGTCACTGGCGGTAGCTGCCCAGGGAGAGCACAGTGTTTTCAGCTCCAGTGAGGCGATGGGTTCTGGAGGACTGAGGGTCAGGCTGTTGGTTCCGAATTCCTTGTAGCAGGTTCCATAGAAGAGAAGGCTGAGCAGTGTCAGCTCTGTGGCTGCCACAAGATTATTACAGAAAAGTGGCAGGCCCTGAGGAGGCAGAAACATGCTCTTTGATGCAGAAGAAAGGAAGGAAGTTTAGTAAAATTGTTGCCTGTGATAACTTGGAAACTTTAAACATGTACCTAACGACGCAATGCATTTAGTGATTATTATCTGTTGACGATAACGTATATCGTATCCTCATCTGGACTGGTATGAAGTGTATTCATGTTGGGAAAATTCCCTTTGCGATGTTCAGAAGCTAAACTGACTAGATTCAGATATAAATCTCTGTCCTTTCTGTCTTTCTTGGCAGAAGTGGAGAAGAGTCTCACCCTAACTGTGGACCTCAGTGTTGTTTTGGGTCCTCAGCAATCACTGTTGGTTCAGAACCAGTGTCCAGTAATACCTGAGCAGTCTGGGTGTTTTTTGCCCTCCCAAAACACAGTCACCCCAGTAAATGGGGCCCCTTTGAGGAAGGCTATAAGGAATATTTATAGTTTAAAATACTGGCAGATCAGTAGTGTACTTCCCCAAGGAGATCCAGCTATAAGGTAGTGAGCCAGATGGATATCTAGGAGAAGAGTGTTCCCCCCTAAAATCAAACATACACACTGGAGTGGAATATGTTTGACATATATCAGGAACAGCCAGAAAATCAGTGTCACTGGAGCAGACAACAAGGCAGTGTGTGTTAGGAGAAGGGGGTTGGAGAGTTCGTGGAGAGCAAGCTCATGATCATGATGAATGTGCTGATCTAAGATGATCCTGAACCTGGGAAATCGTGTCTCCCAAAGAATACATTTGAATTTTGTGGTGGCTTTGTTTGTATTTTTTGTTTTGCCAAATGTTTTCCTATACCCATCTCATTTTTGATCTTCAGAGAAATCCTCTGAAATAAGTATTTTTGCATTCCTTCATCTCATATTGTTTGAATTCATCCACGATGCCCAGGTGGAGGGGATATTATAATGGTGGGCAAAAAGAAACACTGTCTTGGGTTTCACAGAGCTTATGTTTTTGTGGCACAGACAGATGTTAATCAAATAATTACATTAGCAAACTCAGCTGACTTCTTTGAAGGAAATTGAACTCACTTTCACCTTTTATGATCATGAATCTGGGACTCCTCAAAGTCAAGGGACTTGTCCTAAGGTACTGTAACAAGTTATTAGAAGGGAATTCTTTTAACGTTTTTTTTTCTTCTAAGGTTCCAAAATTGTATCTGTCAATAGACAATTGAATGAGACAGTGTTTAAAAGGAAATAGTCACAAAAATAGTGGTTTTTTTTCTTTTTTGCCAGAGGGGTACAGATGCTCACACTGAAGAGAGAGAGAGAGCAAGAAAGAGAACACCACTCCTGGGGTCTGGAAACACTGCAGTCCCTTTTCCTCCACTTCTCCACCCAATCAGGATCCTGGGCACATGTGCATTTTTCAAACTGCCACAGCCAGGATTCAAACTGTGGTCAGCCATGTGGGATCTGGCTCCCTAAGTACAGGGCTTAAAGACTGTGCCATGGGTCTGGCCCACAAAACTACTTACCTTTTGTGGGAATATAAGAATGGGTCTGAGAGTAGAAGGACTTTGTGGAGAAGGAGATCTTAGGGGATAACCAGATGTAAGAATCTTAAGTGAAGTGGGTGCTGTTTTTTCACTTCAGTTCTACTGCATATAGCTCCTAGGGAACTTTGGGGGCTAAGGTGGATGAACAAATGTCTTTGGAGAGAATTTTTGTTCCAGAAATCCTACCTTCATTTTAGGGTTTCTACTTTGTATCCCAAGCTCAGTGAAAGTTTCTTCAAGGGGAATTTCGGGGGGACTTTGGCGGGTGCTTCCTGAAGGCGGGGACACACAGGCTGATACCTGACTTATGCCTGAGAAACCTGAAACTGATGGTGTCGGGGATCTGATCCTGCCATGCACGTACACCTCGATGGCCAGAGAAAGGCTGTCCTGGTGTGGCAGGAGGATGTGGCCTCTCAAGGCTGGCTGAGCCTTCTTGAGGAAAGGACAGCAGGGTTCATCTAGGACATTGTCCATTTAGACCTCCAGAAGGGTGAGGGACCCTGAGGAAGGGGCCTGGAGGTGTGCTGCTAGTGCCGGGGACCAAAGAGGAGTCTCATACCAGCGACGACCAGGACGTAGACACAGGGACAGACAGTGAGCCTCTGAGAAAGCCAGGGAAGTGCCCGACAAGGGAGAAACGCCAGCCCCACCCCTCCACCATGCCAACAGAGAGGGCCGCTTAAGAGCTTTGAAAGCTGGGGGAGGATTGTGACATCTGAGCTTTGCCAGTCAAGGTCCTGGAAGTCCCTAACCTTTGACGTGAACAGTTAAAGAGAGGGAATGACCACCAGGACCCAGAGACAAAGCCAAGCACAGCACACAACCTGCAGGATTTGTGCCTTCTCTGTGGACACAGCCCTCCTGGGGCTGCCAACAGGGAGGCCGTGGAGGGAACAAACATCCTGACTATTCTCCTCTGTCTGTACTGTCATCTGTGAGGGCTTCTCACTGAGAGTCAGGGCAAGTGAGCCTGCCTGCCGATGGGGTCCTTAGCAGTCATTCTCCTGGACACATGGCGTGGAGGAGGGCAGTGGGAGAGGCCAGCACACTCCCCTTCTGTCTTTCTCTTCTCACCCTACCCAATCCCCCCTCCTGAAGGAGCTAGAGACTCAGCAGGTGTGTGGAGGATTGGGTGAGCACATGAGAGAAGAGAGAACCCCAGTACCCCCTCTTTCTCAGTGGCCAGTTCCCAACTTCGGCAGCCTAAGACGGAAACACGGGAGAAAGAAGACTGGAGGAGACTTTCATAACTGAGGAGAGAGCAAGAGCATGATTCAAATGGCAAGAGAATCATTTACTGCACAAAAGGAAATGTCATAGGATTTGCCTAAATCTTCATCCAGGGACAGGGAAGAATCACCCCTTCGAAGAAAGGTCAGAGCATGGTGGGAGTGTTTGGATCGGTAGGGTGAAGATTCAAGCCTTAAGATTACACTGGTGGGGCAGATGGTGTTGCAGTGGTGAAACACTCTTTAAGGCTGTTTTCTGTGAGAAGGTTCCCAGTCCGAGTCAAGAGACCTCCCTGAGTACACCTGGCACACGCTTGCCCTTGGTTCCAGGGCTGGTTGAAGCTGAGGGTAGATGGTGGCATCAAGGCCCTGTTGGGGGTTTTCTCTCTCTCTCTCCCTCATGAAAGAAATAAATTAACTAAAAAAAAAAAAAAGAGAGAGAGATTACACCAATAATAATCAATAGTTCCGAATCTGGCGCCAGGGCTGCTGTTTCTGAACTTGCCCTGTGCTGCTTCCTCACTCTGCCAAAGCTCACTCCTCAATGGCAGAAGATCTGTCTCTAAGTCTTCCACATCAGCCCCACTGGGTGCAGGAGAGGGTTTAGTCCTCTCCCAAGTCCCCAGGAGAAAGAAAATCCCACCCAGTGTGTTGCCCCAACACTTCCCTGCCCCGTTCCTCTTCCTTCTGCTCTCCTCGGGCTCCCTTCAGGCAGTGTGAGCTGGCCCTTCTTTATCACTGCCCATCACATCTGCCGCCCCTGCACAGCTGGTCACCTCTCTGCATTCCTCTCCCAGCGGCCATGACAGCAGGAACCCTCTGCAAGTGAGAAGCTTGCACATGCTAAGAGGAGACCACTGACCCTGACCATGAGGGAGGTATGGCTTGGCTCTGAACTCCAGGGCTGGGGTAGAAGTGTTCTTCCTCACTCAGGAAGGGCTGCCCTCCATCAGACAGCTGGGGCTGTGGGGGCAGTGTGTGTCTGTCACCACTGGCAGTCAGTCACAGCTTGCTTGACATCTTTGGATGGAAAGTGTTACCCTGTCTCTAAGTGACACATGTCAGGCCGATGTGTCTGCCACCCTGCGGCAGACCCTAGCTAAAATTAGCTGGGTGAGTTTTTTTATGCACATTGACTCCCTCATTATTGCTTTTTCATTTGGTCTGGTGTTTTCCTTGTTTAGCGATCAGCTCAGTTTGCCCAGCTGTGGGTCTTTTCACTCAGCAAACATTTACTGAGCATCTACAAGGGAGGAGTTGTATCATTGCCATGGACGATTCTCTTCCAATAGTCTGCCCTCTCTATTCTCAGCTGTGTTCTGCTGAGAACTTGCTGCATGCAGCTGTCCCGTAAAGGCCATAGCTCAGGCTTGCCACTGGGCCCACCGTCTTCCCAGTGCTCACACTCTCCCAGACCTCGGGTCCACTGTCTTGGCTCCTGCCACCTGCTTAGACTGATGCCCTTGAAGCCAAGAGCTCAGGCCTTGGTGCTGTGCCCACAGTCCTCCTCTCTCATCCTGCCCCTGTTAGTTCAGCTCATTGTCTTCCCAGTTTCCTGCTGCTGGCCTTGTTCTGCCTCTTATCTTTTTTTTTGTTTGTTTGTTTTTTATATGGAATCATTTGTCAATCACCCAGATTAGGAAAAGCCATCACCACTTTCTATGTTTTGTTTTTCCTTTTCTTAGAATTTTGCCCAAGGGTGTGTGTGCTCACCATGGAAAGAGAGAAAAAGGAAAAGTGAGAAAGCACCCTCCCGGGGACAAGGCCACACCACCACAGTCCCTTCTCCTTCATTTCTCCCTCCTAGTAGGCTTTCACACACAAGCACACATGTGCCCAGGATGTAGCTTTTCAAGCTGCTGATTCTGGGACTCACACCACTCAGATGGTCATGTGGGATTTTTTTTTTCATTTCATTTTCTTCCATACATTCAATCACATTATTATTTGTCTTACAAAATGGATATTTCAACAGGTGAACATTTCTCCCTAGTACTGTTGATAAAACTATGAAATATCTTCAACAGATAACACCACACCTCTTTGTGCCATTAATGCTTTTCCTCCCTGTCCCTCCCCCAAATGTCCTTCCTCAGACCCTCCTCTTTCACACACACTATATCTGGTATTTACATCTATATACTGCATTTCTATATCCTTTAGACAATTAGTTTCAGTCATAGAGTGCAGACACTCAGTATATTTTAAGTGGGGACATACAATGCCTCTCCTTCATAGCATGGCTTGCTTCACTCAGCAGTAAGTCTTCCACATTCATCCACTTCAAAACCATATGGTCATGTGGGATTAAGCTACCTTGACCAGCAGGTCACCAGCTATAGCCTGCCTATTGCAAACTAATAAAAATAATAATTTATAATATTTTTTAGAAATGTTTGCTATAAGGTGTGTGCCCTCACCGGAGAGACAGAGAGAGGCAGAGAGACAGAAAGCAAGAAATCACCCTTCAGGGGGGATTGCCATGCTGCAATTCCTTCTCCTCCATTCTCCTCTGGGGATTTTGGGTACACACGCACATGCACCTGGCGTGAGTTTAAGCCGCCAGGTCTGGAACTCAAATTGTAGTCACTATGTGGAAATCCAGTGACACAACTATTACACCACCTGCTGGTCCCAATAATCTAGTTTTTACCATATCCCCTTTCTGCTGCCTGCACGCAATCTAACATCATCTAAAATACTACCTTTACCCTCACCTCTGCCCTCCTCCATGTGAAAACCCCCTTTGACCATTTCTTAAGGACAAGTGGGCACTTCAGGTTCAGGCTGTGACCTGCAGTGAGGTCCACCTCTTCTCCCAGAGCACGCAACTTGGCATCCACAGCACAGTTGTCACCGTTCCTGAAAGTCACACGGGGTTGTGCATACACTGACCTTCTGTCGGTGGCATGACTGAACTGAGGTTGGTGATGGGCTGAGTCTGAGGGACCCAGGTAAGCTCCTCTCAGGTGGAGAGAAGCAGGGTAATGTTATCAAGGCCCAGGGACAGAGTGAAAGGCCTGGGATGGAGGGGAAGGCAGAGCACAGCACATAAGGCACCTATTACAGTCAACAGCATCGGTTGTTGGAACAGTCATAAACGGGACACCTTTCTGAGAGATATTAGGTCCAACAAGATGGGCCGCTATCTTTCATCAGTTAGGCTGAGAAAGTGCCCCAGTCCTTGGTGCTGTCGAGGGAAGAAATCACAAGCTACAGCAACCTCTGAGCTCCCCTACAGCACCCAGGATTATGGAGAACCGTGTTTTTTACTCTGCCCAACTTCCACCACCACAGGGAAACATCACAATGCCTGTTCTGGTTACTGCTGCTCCATAACAAACCATTCCGTGCTTAGTGATGTACCACCACTGCGGTTTTTGCAGGTCAGAACTGCCCTGACACAATGGGTACAGCTTGTCTTTTCTCTCTGTGCCTCATCTTGGAAGACCCCAAACAGAGGCACCTTGAAAACTGAAGCTGAATCATCTGGAGGCGTCTTCATGTACACATTGGCCATTGATGCTGACTTTTGGCCAGGACCTCAGCTGGCCCAATAGCCAGAACATCCCCATGATGGCTGGTCTAGGTCTCCTGAGAGCATCCCAAGACATCATAGAAGAAATGCACATCATTTTGGCCCAGCTGTGATGGTGCAGAGGGTAGGGCACTGCTGCACTGTACTGGGGCCACATGGGAAGACCTGAATTTTACATAGCTGGTCAACCCACACACACCAGGCATACCTGTGAGCCTGGCTGTCTGAAAGGGGGATGCTGGATCATGGCATGGTGAGATCTTGTCAGGGATCCCTCGCTCTTTCTCTGTCTCATAGAAGAAATAATAAATGAATACATTTAAATAAATGGATGCTTTTTTTCTTCTTTTTTTTGGAGAGGTTTTTATTTTATTTTATTTTATTTTATTTTATTTTATTTTATTTTATTTTATTTTATTTGCTATAGGGTGCATGCACTCACCAGCTAGAGAGAGACAGAGAGACAGAAAGCAAGAAATCACCCCTGGGGGGGATGGCCACGCTGCAATCCCTTCTCCCCCATTCTCCTCTTGGGATCTTGGGCACGCACGTATACACGCCCGGTGTGAGTTTAAGCCACCAGGTCCGGGATTCGAACTGCAGTTGACTACATGGGAGTCCAGCAACATAGCCATTACGCTAACTGCTGGTCCTAATGGATGCTATTTTTTAAACCTAGTCTTGGAAGTTATAATACATAGCTTACTTCTACCCTACCCTATTGATCAGGGCAATGACAATGGCTTTCCCAGGCTCAAGGTGACAGGACAGAGTCTCTACCTCTTGCTGGGGTGTGGCAAAGTTCCAGAAAAGCATGAAGGACAAGAGATGCTTAAGAGGTTATCAAAAAATATGGTCCATCTCAATGTCCTTTGTCCTCCATGAAACTCAGTTTCTCTTAGGTGACATTGCAATGTTCCCAGCTCCCAAGGAATAAAGGAGCTGGTTCCTCTCTCTCGTCGTATGAATAAAAGATATCGGCAATGGTAGGGGAGATGCATATTTAGTTTTACCCCAGGGCCATTTTTATAACCTACACCACTGCCTGCCTCTCCTTCATTTGGAGTGTTCTATAAATAAAAATATTTACAAATCAATGCAAGGCCAAATAAAGATCCTTAGAGGAGGTTTAGAAAGATTGCTCAGAATTATGAATTAGATCCCATTTAATTAATATTCTTTAGGTTATGCAGATAAAGATGGAAAAGATATTTCTTAAAATTTCCTCTGGTCGTATTTCTTTGAGAGTCACACTGAACTGTGGTGCTATACTTAACCTATCCATTAATTTTTTTTCTGGAAAATTGTCCCTGGGACCTGGACTATGGCACAAAGGGAAGACATGACACTCTGACCCAGATGGGAAGGTTCCAGGTTGATGTCGGTAGACTGCCCTGAGGAGGCTGGGCATGCGTGTGCCCATGGAGCTGACGAGCTAGGGATGGATCACAGCCTGAGGGGTTGCTATCTCTCAGCCTCTCTGTCTCTCTTGCTCATGGAGTAAATAGATACATTTTCAGAAAGACGAGTGTCCCTAGTAGACAGTACTCCACATACATCACAGCTCATTGCAGGAGGAATTAAGTGCATCCCGTGTGGCCCTGCTGGGAGAGGTTCTAGAAGCATGCCTCTGGTTTCCTCTGAATTTCACCCCATGAACTTTTCCCCTTTGCTGATTTTTCTTTGTATCCTTTTGCTTTAATAAATCATAGCCATGAATAAGGGTATATGCTGAGTCCTAGGGGTTTTCCTAGCAAATTACCAAACCTAGAGACGGACTTTGGGCCTCCAGCACACTCCTCCATATCTTCTCCCCCGACATACCCATAATTTTTTCTTTAGCCACTTACTGTTTTTCAGCCATGTCCAGATAAACCTGGACAATAACAGTGAGGACAGCCTGGGGCACCCATCCTGCATGTTCCCTGACATCTGCTTTATAATCCATTTTGCCATGACTTGAATTTTTATTTACTTCATCATGTTTCATATGCTATTACAATGTACCTCAACCTTCTATGAAATGTGATGGTATAAATTTATAAATGAAACCTATTTGATCATGTGCAATAAAGGTAGAAATCAGTAAGAAAAGGATAGCTAAAATGATATTTCTTCCATTTAAAGATATGCTACTGTGACCAAAAGGTTAAGGGAGCCAAATCCCTCATGGCTGACCACACAGTTTGAGTCCTGGTCCTAGCAGTTTAAAAAACACACCAGGGAGGCCAGCAGGTGGCATGGTGGTTAAAGGCGCTGGATTCCACCCACATGCCTGACCACAGTTCAAGTCCAAACCTGGTGGCTTGCTTTCTCCCTTTCTTTCTCTCTCTGTCTGTCTCTGGTCAAATTTTAAAAAATAATAATAACAAATGGAATTAAATAAATAAATAAATCTTTTAAAATTATACATATATTTATACTTATATTTATATGCAGGCATATGTGTATGTTTGACCCAAATCCCTATAGGATGAAGAAATGGAGAAAGCTCCATGGGGTAACCACGCCCCACTAGGGGGCAACTTTTCCCTTTTCCTCTCTCTGTGTGTCTCTCTAGTGAACACACATGCCCTCTGACTTATAAACAAGCAAACAAACAAAATTTATACGAAGAAATCATTCTTGTGTTCAAAATAAAATAAGTAAAATTACTAAGCTTAAATAACAATGAGTGTATATGTCAATTTTTGAAAAATGAAGCAATAGCAGTGCTTTGAAGAAAACTTAGAGCTTTTGTTACAGTTTTTTAAAAAAATTATTTATAACTGGCTTATAAATACAAAGTAAATAAATTTCAAAGATTTACTTAACCCATTAATAAGTAAACCAATAGGGTATCAATACTAGTTCAAAGGACAATTGAAAAATCACTGATATGTAAGCAGTCAAGAATATGGAAATGAATTTGCAGATTGACACAAAATCAGTCTATCCACAGGGCCAATTGTGGATACCCATAGTGGCCAATTGCAGCCAAATTGACACAATTTGTGATAGTGTGTCTTCTACAACTTACACAGTTCCAAAGTAGACAACGGGAAGAGGAGACAATGCAGAGAGATATCCTAGATAGGTCGCATGGTAAAGCAATCATGCTCATTTGAAAGCCCCTCACGACTTTTCTTGATACTTTGAATATATTTATTTTAAAATATCAAAGATGAAAACGTATCAAAGATGAAAACAAACTTATCATTTAATTTAGGAAGCTAGAAAGTAAGCAAACACAGACAGGAGAGAGAAAACAATGATGACAATAAGACAGAAATCAATGACTTCGAGGACAATGACAACAACCAAAAAAACCTGACAAATCCATTTATTAAAAAGATTACTGAGATAGAGAAAAGTCTGGTAAGACTGATAAAAGAAACAGGAAAGCAACGCGAATTAACAAAATATAGGATGAAAGGGTTAGCATAACTTTCTATATGATATAAATTGATAATTTTCAGTATATATTTAGAAACCACGAGACTGGCAAGTGGCATGGTGGTTAAGGGCACTGGACCCCCACATGGCCATCTGTGGTTCAAGTCTTGGTTTCTCATTTTCCCTCTCTCTCTTTCTCTCTCTCCCTCTCTTGCTCTGTCCCCCTCTGGTCAAATTAAAATAAATAAATAAAGTTAAAGAAAATAATTAATTTAAGAAAAAAATATGTAATACATTTGAAATTTTTGGAAAGCTATAAGATGACAAAATTGGCATTAAAAAATAGAAAACTTGAATTGACCAACAGCCATTAACATTTTGAAAAGTAAAGCAAAAACCTTCCCCCACAGCCTTCTTCCCCCATCACCAAATTCCTGAGATCCTATATTATCCAAGATGGTCTCAAAA
The DNA here is from genome assembly GCA_026018925.1 of Tupaia tana. Lineage (NCBI taxonomy): Eukaryota > Metazoa > Chordata > Mammalia > Scandentia > Tupaiidae > Tupaia > Tupaia tana. The sequence continues at coordinate 84,493,385 of JAKSZU010000008.1, read as the reverse complement.
AAGAATAAAAGATGAAAAATTTGCTTAGTTATTTGCATGACACTTAGAATATTTTAATACCAAACTGGATATTCGAGAAAAAATATAGAGAGCCATTTATTTCTTTTATGAACTTGGGGATATAAAAATTATAAATACAACATCAATTAATTTAATACTAATGTTTTAAAAATTACACATCACTAATAACTTTTATCTCAGGACTGCAGAGATGCCTTAGCATGATAAAAAAAAACTATCAATTTAACATTCCTATATGGAAAAGGAGAAGCGTTACATTATCCTGAAAATAGATCAGAAAGTTTCACTGAATTTTAATTATGCACAATTTCTTTTTTTAAGAGAAATATTTATTTAATTTTATTTATTCATTCACTTATTTTAATTTGATCAGAGAGAGACATAGAAAGAGAGAGAAAGGGAAAGTGAGAAAGCAAGCCAGGTCTGGGACTCAAACTGTGGTCAGCCAGGTGGGAACAGCCAGCACCTTAACCACCACTCCACCTACTGGTCCCCAAATTATGCCCAATATCTTTTTCCTTTTAAGAGAGATTTTTTTGCTGTGGGGCATGTGTGCTCACCAGAGAGACAGAGAGACAGAAAGCAAGAAATCACCCCCAGGGGAGATGGCCACACCACAATCCCTTCTCTTCCGTTCTCCTCTCAGGATCTTGGGCATGCACGCACACGTGCCCAGCATGAGTTTTAAGTTACCGGGTCTAGGACTTGAGCCGCGGTTTACTATGTGGGAGTCCAGCGACATAACCATTATACCATCTGCTGGTCCCAATTATGTCCAATTTTTAAAGGGAGGAAAAAAACTCTTAGAACAATAAGTATAAAAAGAGAACTTCTTTATCCTATAAGATTTTCTACCAAAAACTTACAGAAGCACAATACTTAATGAAGATAATTTCTTTAAATGCATTTCCTACATTCAGGACAAGAAAAAGATGTTTCCTATGCCTTCTAGTAGATAAGCATGCTGCAGCTTCTGACATCGAAAGGCAAGTACAGAAATAAGAGGTATTAGGATATCCTTATTTGCAGACCAGGGGATCACACATGTAATCCCCATATCTGTATTTAATTTCATATATGTATAATATATACCATACACGGAACATGTTATATCTTAGCCTTTTCCCCAATTTTGTATTGTTCTCTTGCCACGTCTTTGGAGCTCAGACAGGGTGTCCACTGCATGTGGCCACATAAGAGGCCACGCTGGGGACTGATGCTCAGGACCCTCTCTGAAGACCAGAGCAGAGCAAGGATCAGTCAGCCATGCCCAAGACCTGAATCTTCACCCTGCCTGTATTTGCACAGTGTAAACCCCTTAGCATGGGTTTTACATTTTTAAATAGTTTTTGAAAAATCAAAAGAAGAATATGTCATGATACGTGAAAGTTACAGAAAATCGAATTTCACTGTTTGCACGCCTTCTTCGGGACACAGCCATGCTCGGCTGTGGGTTGTCTGTGGCTGCTTTCATGTGGCAGTGGCAGGTTAGTAGTTGTGACAGATTTCCTATGGCTCGCGAAGCCAAAAATACTTATTATCTGACCACTTAAAAGAAAGCCTGTTTCCAGACTATCCCATTGAGATTTGTTCAAAGGAAAGCCATGAAAATATAGTTCATAGTTATCTGTCTTTAAGAAGTTTCTTTATGGGTTAATAGGCTACAAACATCACCTCTCAGGTCACCTGCAGGGATCCCAACCTCAAAGACCAGCTGTCAGCTGTCACCTCCATCCTCAAACTGAAGACCCAGGTACCCTCCTGCATCCTGTGGGTGCAGACATTCACCACGAGATTTTCATAGCACTGAATCTGCACACTTTCCACCTAAAAACATTATCCTCCATCATTTGTAATCTTACATGAGGGCCAGCAAAGCTTTTGTCCTGGTAGGAAACCAGGTATTTGTCCATTCTTCTTTCTCTCTCCCTTTCCATATCTTCCTTCCAAATGTATGTTGCACTAGTTTGTTCAGAAAAGGGTGTGGAGACTGCCATGAGCCCAACAGAAAAACAGGAAAAGCTCATCCTAGAACCTCACCTTCTGCCACTCCATCTCCTCGCCTTCCCCTGTGTGTACGGGGGGCTCAAGCAATTGTGGGACCTGGATTCTCAGCGGCCCCACTTCGGTATCCTTTGTTCTGCTCACAAACCATTAAAACTTTTCATGTCTTCATTTCTGATACCCAAACAATGTCTTCAGACTGCCTCTCCCACCCAGAAGTGGGGCAAGGGTTATCTGGAAGATCATTTTTCTGTTTTCTCTTTTGAAAAGTGTGACACTCTGAGTTTAACCTAATTGCCTTGGTGTGCTCTGTTCACCTGTATCATCCCTAATAGGAGCCACTCCAAGGCAGGGACTGCATTCAGGTCATTTCCGTGTCCCTGTCACTCAGCACAGTACTTGGCTCGGAGGGAGCAGAATGGAAGTAACAATTGAATTGGAAAAAAAGGTTCATCACACCTTTGTCTCGATCTCTTGCCTCCCCTCCAAATCGTATGTAATTTCACACACCCTGAAACTCTGCAGGTAGAATATAGCAACTGGGGGGCTGTATTTGAGCTCTGCTCTGCAGTCCTCACATTCCTGTCTTCATATTCCAGTAGACATTGCTGAGCACCGTGTCTGTGTGACGAGGTGTATAAAGCACTGCAGCATCTCCACAAGGTCACTTCACCTCCCCACCAGAACACGTGCACCCTTTGACCTCTCACCTCTCTCTTGGCAGCTTTCCAGTCTGTCCCCACATGGGACTGAGGACTGCTCGAGGGCAGCCAGGGGTGAGATACATGCATCCGGCCCTCAGTAACTTCGTGTTACTCACATCATTGCAGATGGGGGCACAGACGCTTAGAGAAAACAGGGCTGGGAACTGGCCAGGTCCCCTGGACTCCAAGGACCATTTAATTCCCTCCTATCTGTACATCAATCGTGGCCTCTGTTCAGAAGGCCTTTGTTCTGGTCTGTGGTTATTTTAGGAGCTAAATCTCACTTACCATGAGAAGTATCAGGTCAAACAAAACTGACACTCTCCACAGCCATTCCTTCCCACAAGAGTATGAAAAATCAAAGTGATCATTGAAATCAACAACGATGCAGATCAACTCTGAGCAACCGGCAACACGACGGGCACTGGACTCAAAGACACCGAGCGCTTGACCCTGTCCTTGACCTCTCACGTGATAAAGAGACCTTCGGCTGCACCTCAAGGTGGGAATCATCGGTCCTATACTAAGAACTGGGGCCTTGGAGGGAAATAATAAATTCTGTTTGGAAGTGCTGAGAAGGAAGTTGGGATAGTGTGGAAAAAAAGAGAAGACAAAAAGTCAGAAAATGTGTGGATTTCTGTCCAGATGCGAACTCAGCAATGTTCAATTCAACATTTGCACCTGGTAGGCTGTAAAACCATGCTAGGTTCTCCACACTCAGCATCTGTTTGGTCTTCATAACAGCACTAATGAGGTAGAAATAATTATACGATCTAAGTTGTAGAGATGAGTGGGCTGAGGCTCAGGGAGGCCAGGACACCAGCACAGCACCACATAGCTACTGTGAAGCTGGCCTGTGGCTGGATTTAGATTTGGCTCTAAGCCCAGGGCCCTTTCCCATGTGCCACAATTGCCGGTTCCCACTAGAAACGAAGAGAAAAACTCCTTGGGGAGAGGGAGAGACCTGGTCCTCACAGCAGACCTTGTACCTAAGCCCATCTCCAGCAACTCCTTGGACTTGACGAATGTATGAGGCCCACTGCCTCAAACTAATGTTGTAAGCCAATATCACTGACAGGCACCTGAGATATACAAGTGAGGATTTATTCCGTGTTAGAATTCACTTAGCTGCATGTAACAGAAAATAAAATGAATGGGTAACATAAAAGCAAGATTTCTTTTTCCCTCATTGAATAGTCTAGATTAGGGGTAAGTTTTCTAATTTTCTGTTACTTCATTCAAATAAATGGCATCTCTATTTAGATGTTACCTCAGGGCTTAATATGACTGCTGGAGTGCCAACCATCACAGTCATGGTCCACCCAAGAAGGAAAAACAGTATATGTTCATGGTTAACTGACTAAGAAACCCTGAAGTTTCTACACTCCTCTACTTATTACCCATTAGCTAAGATTAGACAGAGGGTGACTCTGAGCTCCAAGACAGGCTGGAGCAAAGAGCCTTTTGTTCTACAGGACAATCTGCCTAGCTAAAACCAGAATGCTATTACGAAATTAAGGCTAACAATCTCTGTCATGCCTGGTAGGTAGCATGAGTGCAAATGGTCTAAGTTGGACCAAGATGTGGATTTTTCTCCTCTGCCAAGGAAACTTTTGACTCCATTTTACAGAGAAGGAAACCAGGTCCTGGGATAGTTAAAAATTCACTGGAGTACACAGCAGTAGGTGACAGAACCGGAACTGGAACCACTGTCATTTTGGTTCTCACATTCACGTTCTATCTTATCCCACCTTTTCTCCATCAGAGGCTGGGGTATGATCACAGGCTTTCATCCTTTGGAGTTCCATGAAGTTTCAAATATTCTGCTTCCCAGTCAGATTAATTGTCAGAGTTCATATTCCCACCTGTGATTTTGAAGATGGTGACTGTCTCTGTCTCCCTGCCCACCAAGAACTCACCACCAAGCTCTTCAACTCTGCCCTTCCTAGCCTGTTTCAGTCAATGGCTTATCACCCTTTCTGTAAGTTAGACATTGAAAGTCCATGGCTTCCTTTCATGTAATCTGACATGATACCACATCATACCAATTGAAGATGCACTTGGCTACAAGCAACAGAACACTCAACACACATGATGACTTAATAAATGAGAGGTCCAAGAAGTCCAGGGTTAGCAGCCAGGGCCAGGTAATTCAAAACACTGGCTCTTTCAGCCTTCTAGTCCATCACCCTTAGCATACAACTTTTATCTTTATGGCTATAAAAGAGCTGCATCACCTTTGAACATCGAGTCAGCATTCAGACAGGAAGGGGAAAAGCATGGAAAATCAGTAAAGGGCAAAAGCATAAGGAGGCATGCTCATCCCACCAGGCCATTCTTCGTGGCCCCACTTTTACCTCATTGGTTAAGACTATGACACAAGCCCTCACTTGCTGCAGGGAGGCTGGAGATCCAATATTTTTAACTGTACACTTGTGCACCAAAGAAATTGAGAGTTTTAATGGAAAAGAAGGAGGAAAAAATGCATCTAGAAGAGCTGGTTACAACAATAAATTGAACAATGTGTCTGACAATCAATCAAAGCAATAACAATTTTAGGAAGAAAGTTCCATCTTGACCTTTGAAAGACAAATTATTTTGACTTGATAACGAAATACCATAGTGAGCCTTGAAGCCAAGTGCGTGCCATGAGCACAGTGTGTCATGCTGGACATAAATTAGGTCATCCACTCTGGAAGAGGACAAGTGTCCATTAGTATCTCCTTAGAAACAAAGAGAAAAACACCTTGGGGAGAGGGAGGCACCTCTGGTCCTCACAGCAGACCTTGTACCTCAGCCCGAAGTCAGGCAGGAAAAAGCAGAGGTGCTCTTCCTCCTAACATCTCTTACTACCATGAATTCTGATGATATACCTCATCCTCGTTTTAATTAAGACTGTGTGATCTAGGGCTTTACCTCTGTAAGCATTAGCTGAAGCTACGAACCCCTGAATTATCCTCTTCTTTTTTTCCTCATCTCCCCTGTGAACAGGACCTGCAGAGTACTCATGAATGGTTTCTGGAACCTGATCCTTAGTTAGCAGTTTACAGGATGACCCTCACTGACCCCAGAGTTGTTATCTTTCATGTCACTGTCCTAACCAAAACTCCCAGAATCCATGCATCCTAGACTCGAACACCTAACTTCCCATAGGCCAGCCTTGCTGATCCTGAATGCCTGAGACCCATCAGGCCCCTTGTACCAGTTCAGCCATTTCCTTGTACAGGTATAATGAGGGGAATTTTTTGACCAAAGAATCTTGATTCACAGAATCCACATCCAAAATGTCTTTCTAGTCTATAAGGTTCTTGTATTCACACTTGACAGCTACTAATAAACCACTTATGAAGTGCCTACTATGTGCCAACACAGTGCTACGTGCACCATATACAGCAACCTCTAACACCTGAAATAACTCTGTGCCATTGAAGATTCCTCAGATGAGGAATTGGGGATTCATGAAGATTTAATGACGTCTTTGTGATGATTTACTAGAAACAAAGCCTGGAGTCAAACTCTGATTTATTTTATTTCAAACTCATGTGCTTTCCACTTTGCTGTTTCTCTTATACTATACCATACCAATAAATAAGACAGCATAGAAAATTCCGTATATGTCTCTCAACAAGATCAGAGGCTTACCTTTACAGCATATGGTCAATCCCAAACTCCCTTTTTGTATCACAACATTTACAGTGACTTTTTTTTTTTTCTTTTTATTGTCACATCCCTTTAAATCAACTCTTTACTCTTTTTTTTTTTCCCTACTAATTATTCAGGTTGCTAAGCTGGCACAGTGAAGTGGTGGTAAAGTGTCCCCAAATTAATAGTGCCTCATCAGCTCTGAGGCAGGGCGTGAAATTACCCTCTGAAGTGTTACCTGAATGCAGATAGCACCCCACACCCCTTTGCTGACTTCAGACAAGACCAGGCACTCAGCAGAAATATCAGCAGGTCCAGGGTCAGAGAAAGCGAGTCCTCCTCTCCTGCCAGTGTCCTTCCCATCTCTCCACTCCCCTCGGGGACGCCAGGCCCTGCACCTGCAGCCTCCTGGCACTCAGGGCCCAAGGCTTCCAGCACATTCTGTCCCAGGCTAGAATTGCTCTGTCCCTGGGTTGTTATTCTGAAAAGAGCGCGTCGTGTCTCCAAGTGATGTGACGGAGGGACTGCGAGTGTGCTGATGGGACAGGGCCGGCAGAGCTGCCTTTGTTTTTCCATTCAACCTGATGAAGGATACTCCACGAGTTTTGGATGTTAAGTAAGCATAGAGAGTCATGTTAGTCTATCCTTTCTTTTTAGGAAAGAGTTATTTTTAAAAATACAATTTAGGATGTGTTCTTTCTTCAACAGCAACTTAATTCACAGTAAACAAGGAATTAAGCTCAGCAGCATGTCCTTTCCATGACACAGCTGATTAAGTGAGGCTAATTTCATATTGTGAAACTGTTAATAGGAATAACAACTCACATTAATTAGCCAGCTACTGCATGGCCATGAGTTTGTTCAAGCAAACTTTGACTGAGCACTTGCTATGCTTCAGGCTGAAGATATAGCAAGGGACAAAAAGCACAGTAGTGTCTGTTCTTGCCGACTTTATAGTCTAATCAGATGGTAGAAAACACATAAACAATGTAATAAACATTATAATAATAAATATTAAATCATGCAATGTATGAGGCATGAAAAAAATAGAGAAAATGCAATGTATGAGGCATAGAAAAAAATAAGAGAAGGAAGGAGAAAGAATACTGCAGATAGGGCAGTGTTAAATTATGTGGTTAGGAAAGCTCTGCCTTAATAGAGAACTCAGAGAGCTGTCAGAGCTGGGATGAACACTTTGGGGAGGAAGATTCCAGGTAGACCAAGGAATAAACACAAGGGCCTATGGTGGGAAGGAGCTGAACGCAGGAGGTCAAATGACTGGACAGGAAGCAGCAAAGGAGAGAGAGAAAGTCAGTTGATGGGCAGATCAGATGGCCTCACACAGCACTGTCAGCACGAGGCTTTTGCTCCGAGTGAAATAGCTTGGTGGGGAGGATGCTGAAGGACAGGAGGGTTGGGAGCAATGGGTAAGACTTCATTTCAAAAGGCACTCACTGTCTGCTCTGTAGTGGCAAGGGGGAAAATCAGGCGCCCATCAAGAGTGGCAGCCATCCAGAGATGACAGAGATGATACTGGTTTGGACTGGGGTGGGTGATGAATGTCAGGAGAAACAACTGGATTCTAGATATATTTTGAGGTGAGACAGAACCAAATTTGCAAAAAGAAGTATATTTGCTTTTTCAGAGAGAGAAAGGAGTCACGGGTGGCACCGAAGGGTTTGAGAACCTGGAAGGATGAGCGGACGTTTACAGAGCTCTGGCAGCACGAGAAGAGACTGCTGTCTGGGGCAGTGGGAGGTGGGGAGTTCATTCCTGGGCGTGCTAGGTTTTAAAGTCTACTGGATCTCCAGGAAGAGATGTGGCATAGACAGATAGAGTCTGCAGTTCAGGGGAGAGAATTGAGTAAGAGAGAGCACATCTAACCCTTGGGCAATACTTACAGGTGAGTGTTATTAGTTTCATGTACAATGAAGCAGACTCAATTGCAAAGATCGACTGAGTCTTCAATTGATCAAGATCACGCAGCTAATGAGTTAGAATCTGAACCTAGTTTGGAGCCATATTTGGGCGCTAAATGCATTCTTACCATTACCATTACAAAAGGCTTAGGTATTGAAAAAGAGAGAAAAGAAAAAGAAAATCCTCCTGTGAATCTCTCTCCTCTCTCTCTCTCTCTCTCTCTCTCTCTCTCTCTATATATATATATATATATATATATATAATATATATATATATAGTAGCTTAGTTCAAACTTTCCTCTATCTAAGCTCAGATCTAGAGCCAGCTGGCCTCCTACTTACTTGAAAAAAAAAAAAGCAAAATCCCATTTTCAGACAGCCTGTCGTTGGCTCAAAAAGCAGTCACACTTCACAGTCCACCCAACAGAGAATTGTTTTTGGCAAGGTTGCCAAGAAATGATGTCATTCTCTGAAGACAGGGAAAACCCCATGTGCCTTTGATTTCTCCTTCAAAATCTGTCACATCTGAGCTTTTTATACCTGTTCTTGGCTGCAATGCATCACATTTGTGGAAAGAACATTTTCAAGGTGCAGCAAGAGTATTAAATATGTTTAAGCCCTGTGACTTCAAAGTTCTAAGTCTGATCATCTAATGTTAGAAAATAATCAGAATCATATAAACATGTCTTATGCTCATAGATGTTCATCATAGCCCTGTCTGTAATGCTGGAATTTTTTTTTTTTGAGAGGTTTTTGCTTTTGTGCATGTGCACTCACCAGAAAGGCAGAGACAGAGAGACAGAAAGAGAGAATTTCTCCTCTTGGGATCTTGGGCATTCACACACACGTGCCCGGTATGAGTTTAAGCCACCAGGTCCAGGACTCAAAAACCACGGTCGACTACGTGGGAGTCCAGCGACATAGCCATTACGCCAACTGCTGGTCCCCATGCTAGAATTTTAAAAGCAACTAGTACACAGTGCAGTAATGGTTTACTGAGTCATAGATGTCAAAAATTATTTTGGAGGATGGGACTGTGATCAGCAATGAAATACAATGCTCCATGAGGCGGACCACATGAAAAGGTTCTGAGTTGCTTTCAGAGACCCCCTTGTGCACTCTAGATGCCCATGATCCGGGACTGGCTGAAGATTAGGGTGGACCGTGGTATCAAGACCCTGGTGGAGATGACTCTTTCTCTCTAAGAAGAAACAAATACACAAATACACCTTACTAATTTTTTAGAAATATGGGGCCAACAAGTGCTGTGGTGGTTTGCTGGATTAGTTTGAGTCTCAGACCTGGTGGCTTCTCTCTCTCCTTTCTCTCTCTCTCTCTCTCTCTCTCTCTCTCTCTCTCCCTCCCTCCCTCCCTCCCTCTCTGTTGAGCACACATACCTTATAGAAAACTTTAAAACAATAACAAAATCATGAATAATTTTTTAAATTTTAGAAATAATTCAAAAAGTTGGGTCTATTAAAATGTTAGGCTTAAAAAGCAGAATACAACATTGTATATTGGTATAGTCTTTACATTGAAGTAATTGCCAGAGAGATACAGAGAGGGAATGGGAGAAAGTGAGAACACTATCTATGCAGAATGGTCATGCTGCAATCCCTTCTCTTCCACTTCTCTCTCCTTTTGGGATTTTGGGCACACATATGCCCAGCATGTTTCTCAAGCTGCTGTTTTGGGACTTGAGCAGCACGGTTTGGCCATGTGAGATCCAGCTGCCCCAACCACCATAGACTGATCCTACATTGAAACCAAATGGCTACTAATGAGATACAGAGAAAATATTATACAGTCATACAACACACAGAGGCATTTTGGTTAACTGAGCACTGCATATCAGATGGTGGTCTGACAGTATCGTAATAGGCCTAGAGGTATAGTAGACTATACCATAGGTTTGTATAGAAATACTCTATGATCTTCACAAGCGATAAAATCATCTAATGATAGATCTCTCAGAACATATCCTTGTTGTTAAGCGATATATGATTATATAAATATTTAAAAGGATGTTGTTAAGGGTTAAATGGAACCTTGACCCCCTCCCCCAGATTAGGAAACTAAAGGCACAAATAGAAACAGAAGACCTTACAAGGCTCTCCTTCTAACCAGTTACTTCCTCATGGGCTTACTGAAAGGTGTCATTTCAGCAGAGCAACTCCTACCACCACCACCTCTAGGCCTCATCTCCAGCAGCATCCCTAACCCATGTAAGCTAAGTTTTGAGATGTCAGGAGGAGACCTACTCAGGAAATGCAGGAATCATACAGAGAAGCTCTCCTCCTCCATTTCCATTCTATCCACTCTCATCAGCTAGGAAATGGAGCTTGTGTAGAAGTCCCTCTCCAAGCCAAGGGAAGAGGAATCAAGAGAATTGGCCAAAAAATGGCAGGAAAAAGAAGAAATTCATCCCTCATTGGGCTTCTGCTCGACTTTTTGTCCTGGCCCTAGATTACTGATGAAAAGGGTAGAGCTCCAGAGAGACTGTGGGGTGGAGACATTACTAAGTACAGAGGGCCATCTTGAGTCCAAGATTTCCAGGACAGACATAGATAGGTTCTGCATGTGCCTACTTGCTTAAGAGCTACTCTCAGTGATCAAGGGGAGGGAGTATGAATCCCACTTCACAATGAAATCAGCACCAAAGAATTTAAATCATATTTACCTTAGTTCATTTTCTGGTAGTACTTTATTTCTCTATTTGAAAAATAGCCATTGCTTTCAAGACCTCCCAAGTCCCCTACTATTAGAGTTTCAGCTTAATATCGAAGATCGCTATTTAAAAGAAAAATTAGTTCTGGGGCCAGTGAGTGGTGTGGTGATGAAGGCACTAGACTCCCACATGGCTGACCTTGATTGAGTCCTGGATCCAAGGGCTTGAGGATCACTCTGGGTTTGCATGCATGAGTGTGTGTTCATGCCCAAAATCTCAAGAGGATGCTGGAGGAGAGCAGATTGTGGCCTGGTGATTTCTCACTTTCCCTTTGTCTCTCTCCAGTGAGTACAAGCACTCTATGACGAAAGCCTTGGGAGGGGGGAGGGAAACTATCTTTCTCTCTTTTATAAGAAAGGAAGACAGAGAAGGCAAGAGAAAGATAGACAATTACCCCCAACAGGGTCTCCACACCATCATTCCACTCTAGCCTTAGCCAAACATGATCACAAGCCCACATGCAGGGAGAGGTCTCAGGACAACAACCTGGGAACTTCCATGTAGCCTTAGCATCTTGAAGCATGCTGGCCAAGCCTTAGGACCTCATTATGTTCATTAGTGCTGGGTGCAGATAAAACTTACTGGGTGCATTGATTGTATTTCTTTAAATACGATATTCTCAAACTGAAGACCTACAAGCTAAAAAGGCAAGTTAACAACTTCTCAAGACCCGCAAGATATAATGGTGAGATACTCACAAAATAACTGCAATAGACACTCCAATTTAAAAGGGGCTTTAGCGTGTCAACTGAGTGACCAGGTGGTTCCTCAAGAGGTTTTTAGCTGGCTGGAACTCCTGTGGTGTCAGTGCTGAGTAGCCTCCAGAATCTGCATTCAGCTCAAAGCATCTCTGTAAATATTTTCTGCTAGGTTGAGTAGAGTTTTGGGGTTTTTTTGCACATACAGATTGATATTTGATCAATTCTTAAGTGGACCCTATGCATACCTCTGGCATCCAGCCCTATAAACTCCAGCCTACTTACCAGCTCCTAGTTCTTATCTCTGTCTGTCCAGCTCACCAGAACCACTCTGCTATGTTTGGGCTTCATCTTCATCAGCATATTCTAGAAATTTATTCCTAGGCAGAGGCTGGGGTGTGTTACAACAAAAATACAACTGAACTCACATGGGAAAGGCCCTATGTTCACGTCCTGGGATCCCCTTGAGTATCCGGGTGCATGTACTGTGTCCGTGATTCAGGCCAGCTAAGACTGGGGGTGTCTTAATCTGAAGCGATGTTGTATTTGATCAAATGCTTTTTCTGTATCAATTGATATGATTATATGGCTTTTATCTTTCTTTCTGTTAATATGGTGCATTAGTTTATGGTTGGCAGGATACAAAATCAACATACAAAAATGTATAGCATTTCTATATACTAATAACAAGCAGACTGAGATAGAACTGAAGAAAGTAAGCCCATTTACCATAGCCACAAAAAGTATAAGATACCTAGAAATAAATCTAACCAAAGATTTAAAGACCTCCACAAGAAAAACTATGAAAAGCTAAAAGAAATAAATTGAAAATGACCCAAAAAAATGGAAGGATATCACATGTCCCTGGATCTGAAGAATTAATATAGACAAAATGGTAATTCTACCCAAATTAATCTACATATTTAATGCAATCCCAATCAAGTTACCAGAGACATTCTTGGTCAAGTCACTGTGGAGAACAATATGGAGGTTCCTCAAACATCTACAAATAAAGAACTACCATATGATGCGGCAATCCCACTCCTGGGTGTCTACCCAAAGGACAGGAGAACGCTTATTCGGAAAAGTGCTTGCACATCTATGTTTATCATGGCCTCGTTCACAATTGCTAAGACATGAAACCAACCCAAATGCCCATGAACAGATGAATGGATTGAAACAATGTGGTACATATGGTCTATGAAATACTACTCAGCCATAAGAAACAAGACCCTGTCTTTTGATAGAAAGTGGACAAATATGGAAGAGTTACTACTGAGTGCAGCAAGCAGACTATGAAAGAGAGATGTTGTATGTCTCCACTTAATATATACCAACTGTTCCCACTCTATGGTGGAAACTGAGACGTTAGAGGATTTAGAAGCACAGAAAATGGTTTGGATACTGGATTCATTGTGGCAGTGGGGTGGAAGAAGGGGGAGAGTATGAGGAAAGATGTTGAGGAGATAGGCAGGACATTTACGGGACACAGAAATGGATTATTGTCTGTTGATGATAACATGTATAGAATCCTCTACTGAACTGGTGTGAAGTGTGTTCATGTTGGAAGAATTCACTTTATAAGCTAAATGATGTATAATGATTGAATGTATAAAAGAAAGTAAAATAAAATGATAAATAAATAAGTATGAATAATATAATAAATGTATAAAATTTAAAAAGCAAAATAAATAATCTTGGAATACTGTGATGGGATAATAATAAAACTTAACATTATGAAGAATTCAAAACAATATGCATAATAATAAAGTAAATAAATAAAGCCTCGGCAGTCCATGAACAAGGAAGGAAAGTAGGAAGGTGGGAAGGAAGGTAAGAAGGAAGGGAAAGTTAGTTCCCTTAGACAAAAGACTGGAAAAATAATGAGGTCCGCCTTATACATTTCCTCTCTATCAGATCATAGCGCGGTCATACAGTCTATGTTCCAGTTTGCCTAGTGTTGTATATACATTATGTAGAACTCAATAAAAAATAGCCAAGTATACAAGAAGACAAGCTGATACAAATGGAAAACTAAATAGATAGTGAAACCATAGATGATATAAATAATGAAGTTAGCAACTTTGGACTATAAAATAAATATGCCTAATACAGTCTAGAAGATGAATGAAATGGTTCAGAATACTGGCAGTTAATTAGAAATGATCAAAAAAAGAAATTTTAGAGGTGAAAAATATAGTAACAAATCACAAACTCAATGGATTTCTTTACCAGTATATTAAATCAAGAGGAGAATTTGGAAATTGGAAGACGTTTGGAAAGACACAAGAAGAGAGAAAATACAAGTAAATACAGAAATAAGGGTAACAGAGTCTTTTTTTTTTTTTTTTTTTTTTGAGAGGTTTTCGCTATAGGGCACGTGCGCTCACCAGACAGACAGAGAGAGACATAGAGACAGAAAGCGAGAAATCACCCCCCCAGGGGGGATGGTCATGCCGCAATCCCTTCTCCTCCATTCTCCTCTCGGGATCTTGGGCACGCACGCACACGCACCCGGCGTGAGTTTTAAGCCACCGGGTCCGGGACGCGAACCGCGGTAGACTACATGGGAGTCCAACGACATAGCCATTACGCTAACTGCTGGTTCCCAAGGGTAACAGAGTCTTTAATAATAAAAGATAAAGGATGGTGCATAGCAATATTTAAAGAAGTAATTGTTGGGAATTTCCTAAACCTGAGAAAGACACTGAGCTAAAGATTCAAGAATCTCTGTAAGCCCCAAGCTGCATACTTTTTAAAAAAAGTATTTACTTAAGTACATCTTATTGAAACTGTCAAAAACCAAAATGGTGGGAAGCTCTTTAAAATAAGAGAAAACAACAGAAACAAAACATAGAGAATTAGGGAAGGAGCCTAGGATATCTAAAAAATATCAAATATTTGTGTTAGACTTTGAAATACGGATATGACGGTGCTTTGCAGAAAAGGAGCGAAGGGGCTTCAAGATAGGCAGAATGACAGGCTACGACTGTGAGAACTGAGTGTTCAGGATGTGGTTCTGTACGGTCACAAGCACAATGCAATTTGATCTTGGAAAGATGGCTTGGGGACAGATTGTGAATGACCTTGAATGCCTCTGTGGGAGTCTGAACTTTCTCCTGAAGGTAACAGGAAACCAGGGACAGTTTTAAATCAGTCATCTTCAAAGCAAGGGGCATGCTTTGAGAAAAAGAGAGGTTTATTTATTTATTTATTTTTTGTACAAAACTTATCCACAGACTGTAAAATAGTCCTTATCCCTGATCTCAGAAACAATGTAGTTTGACATAGGGAGAGAGACATGGATTGATTATTAACTGAGTATTTTGTGAGGTAGAATAATAAGGGTAAGAATTACAAACATACCAGGGTGGTGGCCTTCATCATCACTTCTTTGGGAAGCCATTCATTTACTACTTTTCTTCTGTCATTGCAAGCTTTTTTTATACCTCTATGCCTTTCACATGGTCTTCTATTTGTCTGAAACAACTTACCCCTACTTTTTGGGCCTAGATAACATGTATTCCTTCTTCTAGCATCAATTCAAATGTAATTGTTTCTATCAATGTTTTTAGGCACATTTAGAATTTTTCTCCCACATACCTACATCCTTTTGAGAATATTTCCAGTATAGTAAATATTTCATTCTAACATAGTAATCTATGCATTAGCATTAACAATGTGCTAGCAGGACCAGCAGTTGACTTAATGGCTATGTCACTGGTCTCCCATGTAGTCGACCATGGTTCAAGTCCCAGAACCGGTGGTTTAAACTCATACCAGGCGCCTGTGCATAGGTTCCCAAGATCCTGAGAGGAGAATGGAGGAAAATGGGTTGAGCCATGGCCATCCTACCTGGGGGTGAGGGGGGAGGGTAGTTTCTTGCTTTCTGTCTGTCTTGTACCTATCTGTGGTTGCCAGAGCAGCCACAAGCTCAAATATCATTGGTCATTATGGTGGAAATAAAAACAGTATGATAGATTGCACCTTGGATCATCAAACTTTAGCTTAGAAATCATAGGTGGCTGTGTCTGCATTCATAGGGTAGGGAAATGTAACACTGTTATGTGTCAAGAGAACAGGGAATATTGAGCAATAGTACCAATTGCTAGTACAGCAGCTAAGCCTTGCAATAAGCTAATAGGATAAGGCCGTAAGTTTTAAGGGTTAATAACAATTGTGTAAATGGGACCAGCATTTAGCGTAATTGCTATGTCACTGGACTCCCATGTAGTCGACCACAGTTCGAGTCCTAGATCCAGTGGCTTAAACTCACGCTGGCGCATGTGCGTGTGTGCCCAAGATCCGGACAGGAGAATGAAGAGAAAAGATTGCGGCGTGGCCATCCCCCCGGGGGGTGATTTCTCGCTTTTTGTCTCTCTGTCTCTCTCTTTCTGGCGAGTGCCCACGCCCTATAGCAAAAACTTCTCTCCCCCCAAAATAAATAAATAATTGCGTAAAATGCTTAGAACACTTAAAAGCTTGAAAGACACAAATATTAATACTAAATCATCACAGAAGTATAACATTATGGATGTTCAAATAAGGAAAACTAAGTCCAACACAAGAGAGTGGAGGAAGACTTCAGGGAGACAATGGCAACCGCAAGAGAAGCAGATATCAGGTATGTGGAGAGGAGAGCAGGCATTCAGGTGAAGGAAACAGCAAAGGTCGAGAGACAGTACAGTAAAGGGCATGTTTGAGGAATGGCCCGTCTAGTGTACCTCGAGAAGAAGACATCTGCTGCAAATATCATCTCTATGGAGAGAAGTTTTCGATGGCCAGCTGGAAAAGAAAATGCCAGCTGTGCCATTCTCACAACCAAAGGTGCCCCATATGCAAGAACACAGATGCTTAGATATGCAGAAGAGCCCGACCCAAGACCACAGTCATGCTAGCAATCTGATGAGCCATCATTCTCTCGAGAACTCATTATGTAGCCTGGCACAGGAGATGTTTCTGCCACTCATGCCTTCTCAGACAGAGCTACAGGGATGAGATCATCATCGTCTTTTTAAAAATTACCATTTAAACAGCAGAAATGCTTAACTTCATGCTGTCAGGAAAGCTGTCACCATGAAAAAGAAAAAGAGAAAGTCCCCCAAATTAGCGTTGAATCTATTCCAAAAACTGTCAATATTTTTGGAAGCCCCCAGAGAACAAATGCTTTCTCGAGCCTGGAGAGATCTGCAGTACTGAAAAGAGACTGACTCTAGGCTGATTGATGGTGGCTAGTCAGTGCATATTCAGTGGGTGACATCAAAGACAGTCAGTTGCTTGGAATGCAAACAAAAGGCCCCATGTATGGACTGATAAGAACATATGAAATCTCAGAGAATACATATTAAAGGGCTGTGTTTATATGTGTAACCTGGGTTTTATTGGCTCTTTCACTGACCTGCTAAGTAAAACAGAATCTTAAAGTGTGCCTCTGTGAAATACCTATTTATAGGTGTCTCTATAGGTGTAGTTGTCTTGATGGTTATGGTATCAATCAAGGTCAAGACACTCTCACATTAAGGCTAATTCAAGGAGGGTTTAATAAGAGGACTATTGGGACCAGCAGATGGCATAATGGTTACATCGCTGAATTACCACAGTCGACCACAGTTCAAGTCCTTAGCCCCGTGGCTTAAAACTCACACCAGGTACATGTGAGTGCATTCCTAAAATCCCAAGAGGAGAACGAAGGAGAAGAGACTGTGGTGTGGCCATTCCCCCCAGGGGATGATTTCTCACTTTCTGTCTCTCCATCTCTTTGGCGAGCGCATGCACCCTATAGCAAAAATCTCTCAAAAAAATAAAAGGGAGGGGACGGTTTATAAAGCCATAGCAATGCTATAGAGGAACAAGGATTGCTTCTGGTAGGATTGTTTCCCATCTCACTCAGTGACTAACTGCCCCAGGAAAGGCACCATCTTGGGCAAGGCAGCTTAGTCAAACCCCAAAGGAGCAATCTATTGGGGGCTGTGTACTGACCACACTCCCTGAAACTGACAGCACGTTCTTCCAAGGAAAAGGATCTTGGCAGGACATCCACGCATTTGCCACATCCACTCCTGGCTCTGCTCAAATGCAGATTTCATATACAGTTCTCTTTAGGCTTCCCTGTCTAAGAGGAAACTTGGAATAGGAAGTTAGTAAGACAAACTACTCATCTTCAGCTACCACCCAAGTGGGCATTACCTTGTCTCCTGCCCCCGTTTTGTCTGTATGTATACCATATTCAATTCACTTTCTCCATAGCCTTCTGTGTATCAGGTCTCTTTGCTTGACAATTGTAGTAATTGCAACCTTTGGTTTCTGGCAGCTAAGTGCTGCCCCCTGACTGCACATCCCCATTGTTCTCTCTAAGCTAAGTTCTCTAAGATCCTCTCTTACATCATTCATGGCCTACAGAAAAGGTCTACCAAGTTCTGTGACACTCATGCAATGTCCTCAACAGAGCTTTTCATATGTCCTTGGTAAAAAGCGTGTCCTCTGAGCCCTTCCAAAGTCACGTAGTGGGTCTTTCCCCATATGGACATGGAAGATCAATTCCTAGAAGCCCACTTTCCATCCCTTCCTGCACTACCTGGGATGGCATCGCTAGCATTTCAACCTTGCTCAGCATAGGGGGTCGCCCCTTCTATGTTTCCAGTATCATGAGTTCACATCACCTCTCGGGACCTTGTCAAGATGTTAAAATCTATCTCAGGGGAGCCAGCAGATGACATAACAGTTACATCACTAGATTCCCACATGAGTGACTGTGGTCCGAGTGGTCCTGGACCTGGTGGTTTGAAACTCATGCCTGGAGGGTGTGTGTGCATTCACAATATGCCAGGAGGAGAAGAGCTCTCAGTGGCCATCCTCCCTGGGGGAAGAATGTCTCTCACTGTCTCTGTCTCTCTCTCTGATGAGTGCATGCACCCTAAGGTAAAAAAACTCTTAAAAATATATCTCAGGAGAGTATGCCTTAGTCAGTAAACTCTACCCAAGTTTACATCCTGTCCTCCTTGATCAAACATCCTTAGAGTTCACATCCAAGCATACTCCCCAGCTTAGTGAGAAAATTATGGCTAGGTCTATATTGTGTCTTTTTATCATAAAGAAATGATTTACACCTCCATTAGTGTCTATCATGTTTATTTTATTGTACTTAGTATATTAAAAATACTAGTGATATCATTGAGGCCAATAGAATAAATGATTATATGAGCAGTTATTTTGTTAATCTTAGAGATTTTTCTCTTCTAAGAGGCAAAGAAAAGCCAAGGTATGCCTACCTAGAAGCATGATTACAGGAGAGTGATCTGAGAAAGAAATCATAGGACAGAGAAAGAGGTGGAGATTAAACCAGGAGAGACCAGGGTATAACCACTTCAGGGAGCCAGTGGTCGCTTACTTCCGAGTGGCCACACAGACAAGAACCGGAAAGGCCCTGGGGAGCGACAGCTCAGAGCAGGCAGAACAGCTGGGACAGTAGGAGCAGCGCGAGGCTTTGCTATTTGTGAACCTCCGCCTTTCTCCTTCTTTTTCCATGGGACCAAATACAATGCTGGCGCAGAAGTGCAAAGAAGTATAAAGAAGATTAAGTGCAATTGGATGACTCACGTGGAAGTAATTGCTCCCTTTTCTGAATTATTACGTCCCTATTTTGGATCTGTCTAGATCACCTTCAATATTAGATTGTTGATATTCGTGTGTAGGTCTGAACTACTTTCTTAGAGCTTATAGTAAGTTCTAAGAAGAAAGTAGACTCATACTTATCTCTGCATTACTCTAATGGCACAGCTCAGTTTTGTACATAGTAGATGTTCAATAAGCACTTTTTCAATGCATTGATATAGTCAAGTTAATAAGTGAATAAAAGTCACTGTGTACCCTTACATGGCAGGTTTTTTATCAAATACATTTCATTGAATATATCCATTAAATCAGTATAAATGTATATGGGGATCAAGTGGAAATCCTAATATTAAATATTAAAGACTATCTATGAAAAAGGACTCCTTAAGATGCTTGGAAAAGGAAGCCTGAAAAAATAAACTTTTTTTTTCCACCTGGTATTTCTCATTTATCCATTAATTACCCTAGGTTCCTATTTAAATGTTGTTAATGTGTCTACTAAAATTATCTATTGATTGACATAATAAGGTAACATCTCAGACCTCATGCTGCAAACAAGCCAGCTCACTTCTTTCACACTTAACAGCTAATTTCAGAGGTGAGACTAAGAACCCAGGTCCGTGAATTTTTGAGGCTTTAAAAATTATCCTGAGTTCTCAGGCAGCACCACATCATAGTTCATGTGGAATACTCCTAAGGACCTGGGCTTGGATGGAACACCTTGTATCCATGTTTTGCGTTTTAAGTCTTTGCATGTCCTGATGAGATATAAATAGTAATCTCTACTTTACAAATGAGTCTTCAGTAACAGAGACAGAATCCTTGGCTCAAGGTCATTAATCTTAGAGCTTGAGCCCAAGTCTTATTCTGTCTGCTTGTAGAACCTATGCTCTGGATCCCACTGTGAAATGAGCAGGTGAGGAAATTCTGAAGACACATTCATTCATTCATCACTACAACAAAAAAGTATTAGATGCCACTGTGTGGGAGAAACTGGTACAGCACCGGGGACTCAGCAGGGAGCCAAGGAACAAAGAAATATTATCTGCCCTCAGGGAGCTTTAAGCATGGTAAGGTGGGCGCTGGGAACAGATAACAAAGGAAATAGGAGAGGAACACTTTGGGAGAACTCTAGTTCAAATAGCAGATTATTTTGGTGCAAAAGAATTTTGAAATCTATGTACAACTTTTCATAATATATATTTCCATGTACTTTTTGAAGATAGCCCCCACCTCGTGTGTGTGTATGATATAAATGAATATATATATACATATATACATATGTATATATATAAAATAAAAGTAGGAAAGAATAAGAGGCAGTCATGGGATAGTTGCATCTATACAGGATGCCCAGGGAAGACCTTACGAAGAGGATGAGCTTGAAATAATGAACTGGAAGAAGTGAGTGTCTGACCAGAGAGCATCCCAGGTCAAGCACACAGCACATGCAGGCTTTGCAGCCACAGTGTGCCAGGCACACTGGTTACATGTTTACAACACAGCAGGCTCTCCAAAAAAAGAAAAAAGAAAAAAGAAAAAAGAAATGGCACCAGCAGTTAGCGTAATGGCTATGTCGCTGGACTCCCATGTAGTCGACCACAGTTCGTGTCCCAGGCCTGGTGGCTTAAAACTCACGCCAGGCGCGCGTGTGTGCGTGCCCAAGATCCCGAGAGGAGAATGGAGGAGAAGGAATTGTGGCGTGGCCATCCCCCCTGGGGGGTGATTTCTCACTTTCTGTCTCTCTGTCTCTCTCTGTCTGTCCTGGAGAGCACATGTGCCCTATAGCAAAAACCTCTCCAAAAACAAACAAACAAACAAACAAACAAACAAAAACAAATACAGCACAGCAGGAAGGTAGGTGTGGCTGGAGTCAGGTGAGCAAGGGGCAGTAGGCAGTGAGATCAGGAAGGCAGTGGAGTAGTGCTGGGGGTAGACATATCGGGCCATAGAGACCTCTGTGAAGACATGGCTTCTGTCCTGAGTACGACCGGAGGTAAACTGAGGGTTAGGAGCAAAGAAGTGATGTGAGTTCGCTTACATTCTGACAGGATCCCACTGGCTATTCTGAAGAGAATAGGCTTATAGGGACAAGAGTAGAATCAGAGAGGCCAGGTAAGAGTGACCACAGTAATCCAGGTGAGAGAGAATGACATCTTGGACTAGGCGAATAGCAATGGACGTGGTAGGAAGAGGTCAGTTTGAGATTCATTTGAATATAAAACCAATAGGATTTGCTGATGGATCAAATATGGGAGTTGAGAGAGGGGAGTCAAAACAATTTAAAAGATTTTAGCCACACATGTGCAAATAATTCTATTTCTATAAAGTCTCCACAGTATGTGAATTTATACAGGCAGAAAGTCAATTAGTAGTTGCCTAGGGTTGGAAGTGAGGAGGGGAGTGATTGCTAAAAAATACAAGATTTTAGTGGGGAGAGAATGAATGTGCTCTAAAATTGACTGTGGTGATAGTTACAGAACGCTTTGAATATACTGAATACAATTGAATTGTGCATTTTTAATAGGTGAATTGCATGGTAAGTGAATTACCTCGCAATAAAGCTATTATTTAAACGAGGAGGGGAGTGGTATTCAGATCTGCAGCGATGTCGCGTGAGCGCCCACACATGGGGAGTGGCAGGTCCGAATACAGCTCACAGCTCGGTAGTTTCAAGAGTATCCATTTGTATCCACAGCCTACGGGCCATCCAGCACTGGCAGCTGGGCTAGCATTTGCAAGAAAGTCAAAGTGACCAGGTAAAAGGCCATAGAGAAGCATACCTGTGCAGAGAGAACCAGAGATGCGAAGGCCTAGTGCCGGGGTTGGAGAAATGACAGAGGTTCAGAAGCCCAGAGCAGAGTTCATGGTAGAAGAATCAGCATGACCCGAGGCTGCAGTAGAAGTCAGGCCTGTGCTGCCCATTGCACAGAGCGGGACTTGAAGAGCAGTGAAGTGTTGAGGGTGAGTTTTCTCAAAGGTGAGAAGGGCGTGAGCGCAGAACTTAGCACTGGCAGTTGATTTATACTGTATATGTATATATTTTGGGGATTCCCAATTTCTATATTTTTCAAAATAAAGATCACACTTTGTTTAGAGACAGTCTATACATAAGGCTCTGGAAATGTACACTGTGTAGTGTTACGATTCTATATCTGCACAAGGAAAATTGAAAGTTGATTTATATTCCCTTGCACATCGGTCTTCTGTGTGATGGGAGTTGAGGCTGTGGTCAAGGTGGTTTTGGCCAAGCCATGGCAGTAGATCGTGTGTTCCATCTAAGGACTCCCTGGGCAATCAGTGCTCCTATGTGCAGGGCTGAGACCTCCTGCAGTCCTTCAATTCCACCTCCTTCTTCACCCATGGCTCTTTTGCTTCACCGGATACTTACTTTGCACATCCCCTAAGCACTCAGTCTATGAGGTACATTTTAGCAAACTCCCTACATGACAAATGAAGCCCTAGGTATGTTTTAAGAAGCAAAGGCACTGACATTATTAGAAATTCATCTTGAAGTGAGTCTGTCTTCGAGGTTTTCCTTTCCTTTAAGTGAAAATAATAGAGATAAGTGAACAGAGTTGTTACCATCACAAAGCTCATAGTCTGATCAGGAAGGCAAATAGGTCAACCCATCATTTCCAGACAGCACAGAGATGGTACACAGAGGCTTGGCACCCTGATGAGACATGGGCATAAACTCTCCCCACCTCTTGCTGGTCCAAACCCACACACATACATGTATATGCACAAACACCCATGCGCATGGGATCCCTCCTCTAAGTTGAGGATAACAGTACCTGTCTCATGCGAATTTGACAAGTGGATTGATCAATATAAAAGTGCTTTGGGAGCCAGTAGGTGGTATAGTGGTTAAGGTGCTGGACTCCCACATGGTTGACTGTGGTTCAAGTCTCAGACCTGGTGGCTTTCTCTCTCTCTCTCCCTCTCTCTCTCTCTCTGGTGAGCATGTGTATCCTATAGCAAATTAAAAATAATAATAATAAATAAAATTAAATAAATAATTGTTAAAAACAAAAGAATTTTGGAAAAATCTGGGCTCCAATGTTTTCTGTCACTTATAGCTGGGTGAGCCTGGCAGGCTGCTCTGGGCATCCGTGTCCTCATATGTCAGCTAGGGCAATGGCAGCTGCCTTGTGGAGAGCAGAAAAACGTGACAGACACAGGACACAGGCAGTGAAGCAGGAGGATGGAGGGTTGGAGTTAAAACGGGGCCCCGCTCACCCTGCCTTGCCCGCATCTGCCCAGTGAGGCACTAGGGAACCGCTTCATCTTCCGGTATCTTGGGCTCTTTGTGATGTCGTGGAAACCTACTTCCATATGCACCACAGAGAATGAGGGCACCGTCTCCTAGGGGAGGGCAAAAGACAGACTTTATGTAAACAACTGGACCAGCCAGGTAAACAGGCAGCATCTTGCAAGGAGGGGACAGTTAGGAGTGGCTCTTTGTGGGGTTTGGTTTTATGCTGAATGATTCTAAGGAAGAATGAGAAATAGGGGTCATTTTGGACTGGAGGCTACATGAAACCAGACTGGTTTAGTGGCTGGGTATCCCGGCAGTCTTTATTTAGGAATGAAAGGAGGGGACCAGCAGTTAGTGTAATGGCTATGTTGCTGAACTCCCATGTAGTTGACCGTGGTTCGAGTCCTGGACCCATGGCTCGAACTCACGCTGGGCGCATGTGCGTGTGTGCCCAAGATTCTGAGAGGAGAATGGAGGAGAAGGGATTGCAGCGTGGCCATCCCCCTGGGGGTTTATTTCTCACTTTCTTTCTCTCTGTCTCTCTCGGTCTCTCTGGCGAGGGCACGCGCCCTGTAGAACAAAAAACAAAAAAACTCTCCAAAATAAAGCAATGAAAGGAACAAAGAGGGTCAAGGAAGTCACTTGTAACAAAGTAGTAGTCACTCAACAGAAGGGGCCATTAGTCATTCTGAGATGTCTTTGACCTTAGGGGAAATGTTCACTGTTAGTTTTGTCCTTGGCATCGTCTGTGTCACCAGGGAACTCACTGGCCAACCTTTAGTACATGTGACCTATTACTGGTCGAGTCCTTTTGATCATCCCACCACTGGAGACCGCTCACTGGCAACACACGCTCCTTGAGTCCCACTTCCCTACTTACATGTCTTACCTTCCCATTCTTCCCTTAGTTCTCTTCTCATTAATAAGGAAGCACATTTGGCTTATTTCCTATGAAAACAATTCAGATAACTTCTTTCAGTTCTTTGGACACCTAAACTCTCACTATATAACCTCATTAACGAATATTTTTTCCATTTGAGAAATTCCGAAGTTACTGGTTAAGACGATACTATTTTTGTCCCATTTCAGTAATATAAGGAAATTGACGCCCACTTGCAAAATGGTTGTGAATTTGAATTTGGCAAGTATTCAAAAAAAATGTTAGCTCTCTCCTGTCTATAAAAGTGAACATGTCTGCAGCAGAGTTTCTGCTGCTTTACCCAGATGCTCTGGGATCCCCTGTCCTATTTCTCTGGCCTCCTCCCTGATTTCCATGTGCTGTGTCTTTCTGTGTTTGCTCCACGCCTGCAGCTCTCTAGCCTCTCCCACCGGAGCTCCTTTTCCTGTACATACAGAGAGCAGAAAGTACCTGCAAGTTTAGTCTCCCTGGAACGGTCCATAGCTATTGACCAACTGATGCAGGAATGTCAAAGCCCAGTTTCCTTATTTGACTTGGACAAACTTTCTGTGGCATCCCTTACACTCCAGTGTCTTGCAGGATCAGGCTGGAGACTTGGCCTGAGATTTCACCACGCTTGGCTATTTCTCCTTCTCCGTAGGCTTCTACTCTTTCGTCAAGTTCTCCAGGGAACACATTCTCAAGAGTTATCTACATGTGACTCCTTCTGTCAGCATCTGCTTCTAGGGAGACACATCCGAGTTGATTTTGTTAGGTGGAAAATGCGTTTACTGAAACAGAAGGATTGGTCCTTCAAATAAATACCCTGTCTCCTTAGATGCAGGAAGGTCCTGGGAAAACCTCCAGAGGTCCATGTAGTAGGACTTGGGCCTACGTGAAAACAGTGCCAGGAAGACAGAGGAAAAGGTGAAGGCCCAGAAAGTGCCCATAGACTCCACAGAAGTGGATGACCGAATGTGGAAGCAAAGGGAAGGGAGGTGAATTGGAGCCAAGGATTATTTTACCTTCACTGCTTGAGAGAGGGGTAGACAGTGAGCCAGGAGGCAAGGAGGAGGAGATGAGGCAGGAGATGGTCTGGGAGTGAGCATGTTAAGCTTGTGGGACAGGCAGGTGGGAATCCTTGCTGTGATGACACAGAGAAGGGAAGCTCCAGGCACAGAGGCCGTGCTCGACGCTTAGAGTGCTAAGTGTATGGATCTGGGCTATGGAACTGTGAAAGCAGCAAATGTGAAAACCCGAGGGAGAGGAAACACAGGAGCAGAGGCACAGGGAAATAGCAATCAGGCATAAACAAAACAAAACCCTCATGCTCCACACTGAAGGTCCTTCCCAGGGATTCTGACTTCCTCGCTCCACCCCATCATCCGAAACTTCATTCTCATGGTTAAACTGATGTTCTTTATCATCTTAACACTATTGGGATAGGTTGTACCTGCTTCATGCGTGCATTTTTCTTGTCACCTCTTTACTTCCCTAGATCTCATTTTTCACATCTCAAAAATGAGAGCATCTAGGGAACCAGCAGTTAGCGTAATGGCTATGTCGCTGGACTCCCACGTAGTCGACCGCGGTTCGCGTCTCGGACCCGGTGGCTTACAACTCACGCCGGGCGTGTGTGCGTGCGTGCCCAAGATCCCTAGAGGAGAATGGAGGAGAAGGGATTGCGGCGTGACCATCCCCCCTGGGGGGTGATTTCTCGCTTTCTGTCTCTATGTCTCTCTCTGTCTGTCTGGCGAGCGCATGCGCCCTATAGCGAAAAAAACCTCTCCAAAAAAAAAAAAAAAAATGAGAGCATCTAACCCACAGGGATACAATAGAGTTTGATGAGATCATGCTCGTGGGTCGCCTGGCATAGTGCCTTGTATTCGGTACATGCACAGTTGACGTCACTGCTCACCATCCCACCCTAGGACTCCTCTCATGCACTAACGTACGCCATGGAGAGCTTACTTCCCTGGCTCCGCCCTACGATCGTGGCAGAGTCTCTGTTCAAATGAGAAACAATAAACTTCAATCTTGCTTAACCAGGTCTCTTGTCTAGCATATGCAGCCAAATATAACCTGAACTAACTTCATATGTATGCAGTTGTGGGTATTGTGTGTGTGTGTGTGTGTGTGTGTGTGTGTGTGTTGTATGTACATAGGAATAAAGAAAATAAGCCCATAGGTGTTTTACAGGGCCTTGAAGAGATTTTCATGGTATAGCTTAAGGTACATAAAATAAGTCGCAGGAAAGTGGAAATGATATGATTCTAATTTGTGAAGTAATAAAGACAATTCCTCTGCATTCGTTTATATTTTGTGTGAATTATAAGAAAGATGTCCTGGTAAAATGGTTACCTAGGGCATATAGGGTGCAGGTGAGAGACAGGGAAGTGATTACATTTGCCTTTATAAATACTTGGAATCTATTGTTTCATTTCTTACGATGAGTGTAATGTTAAAAAGCCATAAAGAACTTTTAAAAGACAAAGGTGATGCAGTCTAGGATGATGACTCAGTCTGAAAGCTTGATTTACAGCCCCCATGACTTTGCTGGTAAAATACGGGTTCGGTAAAGTATTGGGTGGCTGGAGGAAGTGAGGGCTAATCAGAGCATCCATCACCCTCAGGAAAAGCTCATCAAATGAATTGGCTCATAGGGGTTTGGACAGAGATGCTGAAGAAATGAGAAGAAAGAGAAAACTACGTATCACGAGTTTTATTTTAAAGAAGGCCACACTAATTTCCCCACATTCTATATTATTTACAGGGACGAGATATTTCTTTTAGACCAAATTGACAACAGTGACAATTTTTTGAGTTCCTCTCCTTCTCTCTCACTTTCCCTGACATGTCTGTTGACATGAATGGCTCTCTGACATCAATATTATTGAGGGGGTGGTCGATGTCTTAGGTAGTTTTGTATCTTTAGTATTTACACAGTTCTTGGCAGATAAAAATTTTCAGTCAATAATAAATGGATAGTTGAAAACTTTAATAAATGAACAGATTTATGACCATTAAGAATATTATAATACACTGGAGAGAGCATAGAAAAGCATCCTTGGATATTAAGTTAGAAGGGTGTAGCTCTTCCTCAGCCGGCGCTCACCGAGGAGCAGGCATGTTCAGCTCCAGCGCCAAGATCGTGAAGCCCAACGGGAGAAGCCGGGCGAGTTCGAGTCGGGCCTCTCCCAGGCCCTGCTGGTGCTGGAGATGAACTCGGACCTGAAGGTGCAGCTCAGGGAGCTGAACTTCACGGCGGCCCAGGAAATTGAAGTTGGTGGTGGTCAGAAAGCTATCATAATCTTTGCTCCTGTCCCTCAGCTGAAGTCCTCCCAGAAGATCCAAGTGTGGCTCGTTCCCCAGCTGGAGAAGTTCAGTGGGAAGCACGTGCTCTTTATTGCTCAGAGAATTCTGCCTCAGCCAACTCGAAAAAGCAGTAGGAAAAACAAGCAGAAGCGTCCCAGGAGCCGCACCCTGAGAGCCGCGCACGACGCCAGCCCGGAGGACCTGGTCTTCCCCAGCGAGATGTGGGCGAGAGGATCTGCCTGGAGCCGGACGGCAGCCGGCTCTTCAAGGTCCGCCTGGAGAGAGCCCAGCAGGACAACGTGGAGCTCAAGGTCGAAACTTTCTCCGGTGTCTGTAAGAATCTCACGGGCAAGGATGTTAATTTTGAATTCCCAGAGTTGTGAAGATGACTAAATAAAGTACCCTAACAGTTAAAAAAAAGAAAGAAAGAAAAAAAAAAAAGGTTGTAGACAAATTGAGGGGGCACAGCTTTTTTTTTTTTTTTTTTGAGAGGTTTTTGTTATAGGGTGCATGCACTCGCCAGAAAGACAGAGAGAGACAGAGAGACAGAAAGCATCCCCCAGGGGGTATGGCCACGATGCAATCCCTTCTCCTTTATTCTCCTCTTGGGATCTCGGGCACGCACGCACGCACACACGCCCGGCGTGAGTTTAAGCTACCAGGTCTGGGACTCGAACTGCAGTCGACTATATAGGAGTCCAGCGACATAGCCATTATGCTAACTGCTGGTCCCGAGGGCACAGTTTTTGAAACTGCAGTCTTGGGACCAGCAGGTTGTATAATAGTTATGTTGCTGGACTCCCACATAACTGAGCAAGGTGTGAGTCCCGGACTCAGAGGCTTGAAACCAGGCATGTGTGCGTGCATGCCCAAAATCCCAAGAGAAGAATGGAGGAGAAGAGATTGCAGTGTGGCCATCCTCCCTGGGGGGGTGATTTTTCAATTTCTGTCTCTCTGTCTCTCTGGCAAGCACATGCACCCTATAGCAACAATCTCTCTAAAAGAAAAAAAAGAAAAAAGAAACTGCAATCGGCACTTTATGCAGGAACAATGCTGAGGCGGATGCTTAGTATACCAATGCTTCAAATATTCTATTAAAAATTAAATCTACATTACATATTTATTCTTTGGTGTGTTTTGCATCCAAGACAATGCTGGCAATATTCTGAACATTATTACATCAGAATCCCAGCATGTTCCAGACGGAAAGCAATGGATTTCTTGGAGATGTTGCAAATTACTTCAGAAGGCACTTTCAACAAAGTGAAGAACTTTGGAGTTGAAAGGAATTTAAAATTTGTTTAGTTCATCTTCCCATGTAAAGATAAGAAAACTGAGACCCAGAGAGGACCAAGGTCCAATACAGTGCTATGAGTACTATTTTAACCCAAGTTTGAGGCCCCAGCTTTGACTGGTCCGTTCCCCTTCCTCAGCAGCTAACCCAGTCCACATCCCCCTTATCAGCCTCTCACACCGAAGCCACACCTTAATTGCCCTAGGGCCAGGCCCCAGCCAGCTAAGGTGAAGCTCAGCCCTGCTGCAGTGATTCAGATCAGCCAGTACTAGACTGCTTCTCTGCTTACCCCACCTTCCCATGCAAACTACCATGAAGGTGTTGTCCCACAGTGTCCTTCTGGCTCTCTGCCTCGTGACCAACCCAGCACTTTCCCCAGTGGCCCGGCATGGCATGATGTGTTCTCCTCAAGGAGCTGTGGACAGAACTGCAAAACTCTTCAGTTCTTCTCTCTTGATCTGCATCTGAATCTGATTTCACAATACCTCCCCTAAGGTAATGTGGCTTACATAGTCTCACGGCAAACTGAAGCCATGGCTCTATCTCTGATGTGGATGGACCGAGCCAGAACACTGGTCACCCTTCTTGGAATCCAAGGATCCTCCCACTCCTTTATGGTACAAGTTGTGTAATTTCTCCTGTAAAGAAAGGATTGAAAAATCTGCTCGATAAGCATATTCCTCTTCTCTAGATGCAATTTGGCCTTCTAGGTAAGAAGGCAAATATATTCTCTAACACAGGTTGCGCATAACTGAGGGTCCAGCTCCACTGTGGAAAGTAACAGTGCTGATGTAGTGCTGAACAACACAGACATTGCCCTGGTCTGAAGGAGCTTGCCTTCTAGTGATGGAAACACAACAAAGTCTTAAACATTAAATGCATAATACGATTTCAGGCTATGAGATTATGTAACAATATTACGCAGAAAAAGGTGATAGGATGGGTGCTGTTTTGGCTAGGATGGGCAGGGGAAGCCTCAAAGCAACAGGTGCACGTATAAGTGGCAGTGTGAGTACAAGAAGAGTAGGTTATATGCAAGCAACAGAAACCCTAAGTTAAACCAGTCTAGTCAGTGAGGGAACCTCTGTCTCATGAAGCAAAAAAGTTAGATCGGTCATGCTCAGAGAGGTCACACCCTGGAATTGAGAGCACCATGGCCAAAAAACCTCCGATCATATCCCAAAAGGAAATATGGAGAAGAGAAATACTAGCTGTTCCAGGGGTTCATTTTGAAGGCAGAGGAAACCATTTCCCAGAAGCCCCACAGAAGACTTTCTCCCCATTCTAGTTTCAGATCCTAGAATGAAGTAAAACATTTGTTCCTGAACCTGGGTCTAGCCAGTGGTGCAGCAGTAATGCAGTGGTCTGCAATGCTGAATGTGCAGGGAAAGTCCCACATTGGCATCCTGAGGCCTCCCTGCACATGTTGAGTATGGGCATGTGCACACTGGTAACTGCGACCTCAGTTGACAGGCGGGAGGTGGATCACGGCATGAAGAACTCATTATGGGTGCCTCCCCCAGGGAAAAACATAGTTACTGAAATAGCCACTGGCAGAGATGTAATTACAGAAATGACCTGAACAATTCCATCCAGGCATCACCAGAAATGCCATAATTACATAAATTTCTACCTATGAGACACTATGATTGATACCTCACAGGTAGAGTTCTCCAATCAAAATCCCTTTCAGGGGCCAGCAGGCGGTATGGTGGTTAAGGCACTGAACTCCTAAATGGCTGACAATGGTTCGAATCCCAGACCTGGTGGCTTGCTTTGTCACTTTCCCTTTCTCTCTGGTTAGCCCTACTGTGGAGTTCACATGTCCTACAGCAATAATAATAATATATAAAATAAATAATTCTTTAAAAATTCCTATTAAGGGGCCAGCAGTTGGAGTAATGGCTATGTCACTGGACTCCTGTGTAGTCTACTACGGTTCAAGTCCTGGACGTGGTGGCTTAAACTCATTGCCAGGTGTGTGTGCCTGTGTGTCCAAGATCTTGAGAGGAGAATGGAGGAAAAGGGATTCCAGTGTGGCCATCCCCCCCTGGGGAGTGATTTCTACTTTTTATCTCTCTGTCTTTCTGGCAAGCACATGCACCCTATAGCAAAAACCTCTCCAAAAATAAATATTCCTATTAGAGTTTTAATATCTTTGTGTTTGGGACCAGCAGTTAGCATAATGGCTATGTCACTGGACTCCCACGTAGTCGACCGCGGTTCGTGTCCTGGACCTGGTGGCTTAAAAAACTCACGCCGGGCACGTGTGTGTGTGTGCCCAAGATCCCAAAAGGAGAACGGAGGAGAAGGGATTGCGGCGTGGCCATCCCCCCTGGGGGGTGATTTCTCGCTTTCTGTCTCCCTGTCTCTGTCTGTCTGTCGAGCGCACGTGCCCTATAGCGAAAACCCTCTCCCCCCCCAAAAAAAAAATCTTTGTGTTTAAATTTACCCATTCATTTTTCATGTATGTACATGCATTATGTTATAATGGGCAGGAATACAACCAGACCTGGTACAATCTCTTCTCTACCCTTCTCTACCCCCTAGAAGTATTTATTTAACCTCCTAATCTTCCAAAATTTGTAGAAATAATAGTACCTACCATGGATTCTCATGATACAGAACTACATATTCAACACATGTAGAACACAGAGTAGTTGCTCATTGCATCAGCTAGCTACTCATGGAACCAGGAGATGGTACATCAAATGAGGTGCCCAGGTCCTCAAAGTTTATGCCCAGGTGCCTTGGTTGTGTGGCCCTGGCTATTCAGATTTTCCATTAAACATGTATTGACTTTCTATTTATGTAAGACTTGTGCTCTCAATATCCTTCAGCCAAATGTCACTAGGAACCCACCTGTAATTGGACGTTAGGTTTAAGTCATTGCAGCAAATGAGAATGTATGGAGAACCATGGGGTGTTTCAGTAAGAGAATACTGCAAAGAACCTACTATGGAATTCAGACTTTGATAGAGAATTTGGGGGTGGGCCTATAGAAGCAGGGGTGTGCTCTACGTTGAATGCTGTCAGAAAGTGGGAGCAATTATGTCATTGGTATCTCAATAAATCTTGTCTATGGAGAAGGCAGACTAGAGAGGATAACACATTGGTAGAGAAGTAGCAGTCATTAATTTTGGCCAACAGAGCAGGATATTTGATGTTTTATGGGTGGATAAAATTGTTTTTGTTTTTCACTGTGTTTGGACAAAGTGATGAAATGATCTTGCTTTGTCTCACTTTCCCCGTGTTCTCAGAGTAACCTTGTGTAATGTTGGTATTTTGTGAGAGTGTTTGTATCCACCATAAGAATGATATAGCCTGAGTATGGGCACCCAGCCAGGTTCTGGGTGGCAGGGGCTGCTTGTTTTTTCTTAGTACAAGACAATAGAGAGCTAACAAGTCCTTGCCTTCAAGGAGTCACAGCCTAGAGAAGAGCAAACATTTGATACCATGTGAGAAGCACAATACTGGAGGTGTTACATCTACGGAGAGAAGGGCTCATAGGGAGGAGAGGGGAGCATCAAAGAAAGCTTCACAGGGGAGGAAGCATTTGATCTGGGACAAAGAAAAAGCGTGTGTGTGTGTGTGTGTGTGTGTGTGTGTAAGGAAATCCTTTCTGTGCCTGACAGTCCATGTATTTCAAATTATAAATTCAATTCAAGCCCTAGCAACTTTGCAACTGTGGATGTTTTCTTTCCCTTTTTTCCATGAAGAAAAATAGCCTTTCTATTTTCATCATTGAAATCACCATTTGTCATTCTCAAGGTGCTTTGGTGCCTTTGTCTCTGCTGTCAGCTGGCAGCAGCGATGCTAAAAATAGCAGGCAAGGGAACCGCTACACGCTGAACATTAAAAATAGAAAGGGAAGCACTGGTGTGAATAATGCATGGGAGAGAATCCCACTCACACTGGCCTTCAGGTCCTTCAGGGGCCTGGCGGCTGGGTGCATACCTGCAGGGCAAGGGAATATTTAAGCATTTGTGTTGCTTCTGCTTCATTGAAAGGGCACCCCACAAATTAGAGATTCCCCCTTGGGCTGTCCTGGCCAGGGAGGATTTAAGGCTTGGGCTAGTGTTCTGCGGGAAAAAATCAGGAGTCTAATTTAAAAGCATAAACTCAAATCTCATTATTATTGGGAGCCAAGGCAAAGGAGGAGCAGGGCAGTGAGGGCATACCCCATGTAAAGGCATCTCAATTCTATTTCTTTTGGAATACACATTGTTAATCAACCCAAGTCTACAATGGACATTTTGTTCATAAATCATTAGATTATGATCTCGGTAAAATCCAAGAGCTGCTCCAGGTTGAAGCCCATATTACACCAGGGAGCTCTCCCCATATCTGAGATTCTAGGGTCTTCATCAGTGTTGTTGAATAACTGAATTCCTATTTTCACTGACTTGTTTCTCATGACCAGATGCTAGTTTTATTCTTGACAGTACTAGGTTGTCAGAGCAAAAAAAATGTAAGAGATGGAAGGGTACATTAGAAGATGTTGGGGCTGGCTTGTGGTCTGGTGGTTAAAGCAGCTTGATTCCACTTGGCTGACCATGCAGTTAAAGTCCCAGAACCAACAGCTTGAAAAACATGCTGGGCATGTGTGCGCGCATGCCCAGAATTTCAAAAGGAGGGAGAGGTAGAAAAGAGATTGAAGTGTGGCCATGCCCCATGGAGGCTGATTTCTCACTTCCCTCTCTCTGTCTCTCTCTAGCAAGCACATGTGCCTCTGGCAAATGAAAAATAAATAAATAAATTAGAAGAAAGTGCTGAGGTCCAGAGAAAAGAAGGAAGCCGTCTGAGGTCACACAGCACCCCAACCTAAAAATCAGGATGACTGGCCCTCTCATATACAATGTCTTTGCTTTCCTCAGTTTACTGCTGAGTCGCCTCTTTAGATCCTCGGTGGAATACAAACCTTATTCTCAAATGCAGCGTCTAGCTGTCCATTGGAACTGCACATACCTCAGGTTTGGAACGCAGTCCCTTCTTGACTCTGAGGTGTGAAGCCAAGCAGGCTGTGGGTCACAGGCATTGCCCCAGGAGTAACAGGTGTGTGTTGCATCCATTCAGGAAAGGAGGGCTTGCTTTTATCCCAGTTCTGCTCTCAACATCCAATGAAGTCTTCCCAGCTCTCCTGAGGAAAGGTGACTCTGATACTAAAGAAATTGCCTCTCCTTCCTCAAGAAGGGTGGGGAGCCCACTCCCCCCCCCCCCCCCACACACACACACCACTACCTACGCCCAGCACTCTTACCTAACCTGCGAGAGCACTACTTTGAAGTCAGCCTGGGCTCAACTCCTGATCTGTCCTTTACCACCTTTGCGACTTTGAGCAATATACTCAATATCTCCAGGATCCAGTTTCCTGCTCCTGAAGTAGGACCAGTCATACTGATCCACCAGGACCGCCGTAAAGGTGAGACCACGAATGAGAAAGACCGACCGCATTGACTGCACACGAGGAGCACTCAGGAAACCTGAGTCCCAGCCCCTTCCCAGAGGAAGCTTCTGTCTGCAGCCCGATTTCACTTCTCCACCAACTGCTTGAAGCCAGGATGGATCCCAGGTCTGTAACACAGTTCCTCTCTCTCGGAACTTCGGGGCGTCCACTCACATAAAGGGAGATGATGGAAACCCCTCTGGTTGCAGACAAGGCCAGTGAGATAGTGTAGAAAGCCGGCTACAGAACCTGCCCTCAGCAAAGAGCAGCATGAGTGAGCTTCACCCCAGGTCTTGCCCAGCGCTTCAAGGCACTGATGGTTCTCTGTCTGTCGCCTCTGGCCTCTTGGTCTGGTTGGCACGCAGCACACACTCGCCTATGCACGCATACACGTAAGCACGCACACACTGACAACTGGTTAGAGGCCCAGAAATGCTTCCACTTCCCCAGACATCCTGCTCCATGGCCTCTATATTCTGAAACCAAGCTGAGGCTTTCAGTTGTTTTCCATTAACCTCCAAGGGGCAGAGGCCACATATCAACAGCCAGCAAACGCGCTTGTTTCTGCAGCCCACCTCGGCCCAGCCTGGGCTTCCCCTGCCTTCCCACGCCGTCAATGATCTGCTCCAAAATAGGCCGTTCCCTGCAGGTGTTGATGGAAGGTACTGTGAGGCCCGAGTCATGATTAGTGAGTGTCCTTGTTATGCCAAACATTAAGCTCCTGTTTTGCCATTTATTTTCTTTAGAAGCCATTTTTAAAGAAAGTGATTCTGAGGAGGGCAAACCCCAGGCTCCTAAGAATGTGAAAACCTTTTCCCTTGGGGGCCATAAAACCAGCATGAGATATGCTTAATTTGGTGGCATGTCACCAATTTTCCTGCCTTTTCTTTCCCCTGCAGTTAATTAATTCAGTCATTCCTGTAACTCATTTATTCATCACGGTTCCCAAGCTTCTGTGGAAGCTGGTCACTGAGTCACTACAGAGGAATGAGACCTGCTTCTTCACCTGGAAGGGAGGAGGCTCTAAAAAGTAAGGCAATTCTGGTTAAGTGTTTGCCAGAAAAGTTATAGATCCATGGCTTTCTCCTGCAGCTTTCCTGTCTCAATTTAGTCCTTCTACCAACCTGGTAGAGTAGGGACATCAGTGTTTTCTCCCAATTTTCAGAAGAGGAAATAGATTCAGAGGATTATAAGCACACTCAAGATTAGGCAATTAGTAAATAAAACTTCTCCACCAACTCACTGTGCTGATGAGTTAGTCATTTATTCTGTGTGAAAAAAAAAGCAAATGTTTAGTGTCAGTCTTACTTTTTCCTTAAATACATGAGCACTCGATCTTCTTAAAGGTAGTTGAAGAAAGAGGAAAAATACAGAGTTGAGAAATGAGCAACATTTTTAATATCTTGTGATGACTGTGCTTATAGAACAGAGTGTGATGCTCACTAAGGTTTTCCCTATTCACCACACAAGCCTTGAGGCTTGAGAGAGCTGCATTTGAAACTAGTAGAGAGAAACCCACTATTTTTGTTAGGGTTGTGTTAACCTGTGAGTGATAGCTAGTCCTGCCATAGCAATTTACAGAAAAAAGTTTTATTTTTTTCTCACTGCACACAAAGTCCAGAAGTAGATTCAGTCTGGAGGACGCCGTCAAGGTCCCTCCTCCCTAGGTGTTCTGTGTTTTAAAATGTGACTTTTATTCTCAAGGGATCACCACCACTGTGTTTTCTCTAGCACTCCAGCTGCAGTACAGGCAGAAAAAAGGAGGGAAAAAGGCCAAAGAGCGTATGGCTTTCTCCAGGAAGTCACGTTCTGCTCGGGGGCTTCTATTTATATCTCACTGGTCAGAGCTGGGTCACATGGCATAATCCCACTCTCTACTGTACAGAATCTACAGAAGTGCAAGGCAAGAGACAGGAGGCCGGAGTGGCTGTTGAATAAGCCCATCCTCAGTATTTGCCTAATCCGTGTCCATCGAAATTTCACTAGTTTAAAAATTCCTGTCATTCATACAGAGAATGAAGAACCTGGTAAAGGCTGAGATCAAAGAGTGTCTTGATTTTCCTGGATACTGCATGGTGAGAAAACACCCCTAGTTTCTTAGTCCTTCCTAGCAGAATTATTCTCTCTGTGGATCAATGTGAGGGACTTCCAAGAATACCCATTACTGATAGGACCTCAAGAACTCACGGATGACCCAAAGTGTGGCCCTGTGGTTTATCGCACCCGTGCTGAGACTCCACCTGAAACTTCTCTTCTATATACAGTTACCCTAACAAGGGTGAGGCCCCAGTGCCATTTCTACTATAGTCATGTAGCGACTATAGGGTAGCATCAATGTTCACTCAGGCTCTGTATGAATGATTTGGGTACTCTGCTATCCCCAGTGGACAGCTACTCTGCTCAATGGTTTTTGGCCCCTTTGAGAAAGAACTAGAAAAATACTTACTTTGTGTACTTGTGTTGACTTTTCAGGGTCCTTCCTCAAAGGAATCCATTAGATTGTGTATTTATTCCTAAGTTTGGAAACTTAATGGGAACCTCAGGTTTCTTTTGAGGTGGCTGATATCAGTCTTCTGTTTGCTAGCTCTCAATTATTTATTATAAATAGTAAGTACCTTTAGTGTACTATTTATTACTATAAATAGTAAGCAATACAACTCTCTTGTTTGTAAGACCGCGATGATCTCTTAGCCAAAGCAAAAGATTGCTGTAATTAAGTAATTAAGTTGACCTTTTCTCTAGAGGTTGAGCATTGCCATCTGATCTCTGTTTTAGGCACACGAGCATTCCCACTGATGATAGCAAACCCAGGTCCATGACCCAGGTCCGATGTCATCCTTGTGCTGTGGAGGACAGCTACCACTGGGCTTCTCAGATATCTCCCTATCCCCTTCATCATGGCACTCCTCACATCCCTTAGAACATGCAATCAGGTGGTGGGGTTCTCAGGTCTCACATATTAAGTCTATTATCATGTCTCCATGTCTCTGGGCCTTCATAGAAGACTGATAAAATAACAGAATGAAATGAAGAAAGAAAACATGGACTTAGGGTTTCAGCAGGAAATAGAAAGCACTCAGCTGGGCCTTGAAGAAAATTTAGCAGTAAGTCCATTTTCTGAGGCCTACTGTGCATGAAGGGTATGAAGGATGTTGAAGAACCCAAGTACTGGGGACAGTAGGAAGCCATTACTAATCCCAGGCCTGTGAGAGTAAGAAGAACCAGTATTAGTGAAGTCATGGAAGAGGACCCCTCCAATAGGTACTTAGTCACAGAAGACGAAGCCACTGCTAGAATCACAACATCAGTGGGAGAAGAAATTCTTTGACCATTATTGTTTCATTTTCTGATCTGCTAGTGTGTCCCATTGGCTGAAACCAACTAGAAGAGACAGGGAAAGGGGAATAGGGTGTCACAGTCCCTGGGGCCAGCCTCTCAGGGCACAGAGAAAAAAAAGAGTCAAAGAATAAATGGGTGAAGACAGGGAGACCAATGGAGACCAACAAGCACACAGGCATACCAGCCCTGTTTATGCAATACTTGAGGACTCCCAGTGCTCTTTCTCTAGGTAGCTCCTAGCTCATGCCATTTCTATGATCATAAGGCCTCTGTGGCCAGTCTCATGGCTTAACACAATCATTATCTCAGTCTTCTGTTTGGCCTATTCGAGAGGAAACAGAATCTACCCCACCACCCAGGTCCCAGCAAGCTAAGCCCACCCTGACTCTGACTTCCTTACTGAATGAATGTGGAAACCAAAACACACTAAATATTCAAGTGTGCTGATGGATTTTGATGGATTTTGATGAGTGAGACCTAAGACGAGAAGTCTGGAAAAATGGCTTGTTCTTCCTGTACCTGATGGAGTGATTGCCTTGACTCTCTCCAGAAATACTGTTCATGACCAAGCCACCAAGTTCTGTCAACAAAATTGAGGTTCTATAGCTGGCAAAGGGGGAGTGATGAATTGGTATAGGATGGTGATGAACAGTACCTGCCACAGTAAGACAGACTTTATTTATTCACTCTATAAATGCCAAGTATTCTGTGAAGGATGAAATGAGAGGAGAAGGAAAAGAAGACAAAAAAAAAAAAAAAAAAAAAAAAAAACACAAGACACTCCTTTTGAAAGGAGTAGGCCCACTGGAAGAACCATGTGAATGATGATAAAGACAGGAGTGGTAGCCCATGTCCAGGTGCTGTTGTTCCTAGAACTCCTGGACTTTTTGTTCCATGAAATGAAGAAAGAAAATACAGACTTCATGTCCCACTAGGAAGCTACAAATTCCCCCTTTTGTTTAAGCCAGTTGAGTTACAGTTCTACACTTGAGGCAAGAGTTCAGCTGACATGGTCGTTGAGTAGAGCAAGCTTTGTAAAGAAAAGAAAAAAAAAAAAAAACTATGTATCAGTGCAGAACTGAAAAGTGGGGTGACCAGTTGTCTGGATTGCTGCAAGTGTCCCTGTTTTAGCCTTGGAAATAAGTTATCCCAGGGATCCACTTAGTCCCTGGAAAATTTGGAGTTTTATTCATGTTTTCTGTGGAAAAGAGAAGATTCAAAGAGACATAGGGAGTGTTTTCAAATAGCTAAATGTTTCTCACATGGAAGAGAAAAATAGATGTTCTGAGAGGCTCCAAGGAATGGAGCGGAATAACTCCATAGACACTGAGGAGGTGGGGATATTAATAGGCAGACTGTCCTCATTATAAGGACAATTGTTCTAAATATCAGAATTGTTCAAGAGTGGAGCTGGCTTGTGTTGGAATGGGGATCCAGCAGAGGGGTCACGTGGGCTTGACAGGACAGACAACACTGAGCTGAATTCCAGAATCACCTGCCACCAGCTGCCTGGTCTGGGACAAGTAAGTTAATCTCCTTAAGCCTCAGTTTCTTTATCTGTGAAATGGTGATACTAATAGTACCCACCTCATTGGGTTGTTGAAGGCTGAGGTGAGACACAGTAAGTCTTCAGAAGCTCTAGTTACAGACATGGAGACGTAAGGAGCCCCTCTTGTCAGCTGTAAAGATTGGACGACCCCTTAGGGTGGATCTTCTAGGGGGAGTCAAAGATGAATGCCTGCAAATGCCAATGACTCTTGAGACTTCATTGAGATTTTCTTTCTAGTCAGAGATTATGTTTTGATTTGATTTTGTGTAGAGGCTGTTGCTGATAGGGCCATTTCAGAGATGGATGCTTATGTTGACTTTTTAACAGACTTTCCTTGTAAAGCTCTTTAGGGTTTCTTTAAAATACATTTTGCTGAGCTTTAAAATGAGAAACATCTATCTGCTCCTAGCTCTCTAGACCTGGGGTTATTTCTGCCCCAAGATACTCTAATAAAGTTGTTAGAGTGACGAAGTGTTCCACTGGCCGCAGCTCTGGAGAAGAGTCAGAGAGACTGGACAGCAGCCCTGTGATGGAGCGGTCAGCCACAGAGCCATCTGTTCCCCCATCACTCTCCACTGGACGCAGCTCTGGGGATCGAGGCTAGGGGAAGTTTAATTACACCAATTGTTCAGGCCAACACCATTGCTGAGAGGGTAAAATATCACTCTTTAATTTTTTTAATGAAGTCTTTTTAAAAAATTTAAGTATAACATTCATGCAGAATATGAACACATTTTAAACCTGCAGTATGATGAGTTTTACAGGTGTTTACCCTTGTAAAACCACCATCAGTATTAAGATGTAGAAGAATTTTGTTTGTTTTTGTTTTCATTTTTCTTTTTATGACAGACAGTGCATGTGTATGCATGAGAGAGAGAGAGAAAAAAAGAGCCCCCAGAAGGGTCTGGTCACAATATTTTTTTTTCCTCCAATTCTTCCTTCGTTGGAATCCTGGGTGTGTGCACATGCACCCAGAGTGTTTCTCTAGCCTCTGGGTCTAGTACTTGAACTGTGGACCAGCTTGTGACATCTAGCTTCATCAGCATGGCATTTACCACTCCACGTGAGGCCAGGCCAGAACATTTTCATCACTTTAGAAGATTCCATTATGCCCTCTCTTTTTTTTTTAATTATTATTTACTTTTTTTTATTATCATCACACTCTTGTTTATATTACATTGGATTGCATATAACTTTACAGTGTATTACATAGCTTTTGCTTTTTCAAAAGGGAATGCCATGCATGTCAGTCAATACAGAGACATTAATCTCCCTACTCCATCATTCAATATCTTTTCATTGTTTTTCCCAATCATTATTATTATTATTCCAATTATCTTTTTTAAACAGTCAATCACTATTTCTCATTTCAGTTGTAAAAAGACTTTACCCATCATGAAGTACTTCTCAGACCATTATGCTCTTTCTCAGCCATTGCACCAACTCGCCCCCCTAGAGGTAAACACTCTTCTCACCTAATCCATATACAGAGCTGCCCATTCTTGTTCTTCAAATAAATGGAATTATGCAGTATGTATTCTTTTGCAGTTAGCTTCTTACAATCAACAAAACCTGTTTGAAATGAATTAACTCTACGGTGTGTTGGTAGTTTGTTCTTTTATATTACTGTGTTGTCATCAATTATATGGTTAAATTACAATTTTCTAAAGTTAAAAACTTGACTCTTACACAAATAGAAAGTGACTGTGTATCAAATATTTTATTCAACTCGTTAATTAATGATGGAATCAGTGGGGCATTAAAAAGAGATTCCAATGAGATTTATATTTCATGTCAGACAGGACTTGATTGCATTGCTGTGAACAGGAATCCTTTTCATTGTTCTGAGCCAGAAACGTTTGCATTGCTATCAGTTTTCCATAACTTAATTTCTATTTCTCCAGAGTTGTCAAGCTGCTCTGTAAAGTCAATCCAAAGAAAGGTGTGCCACTTATACACTCAGATAACCCTGGAGAAGCCTCTAGACACACCCAACATTGCACTAAGAAGACACTCAGGTATTTCTAGCGCTTTTCCAAGTCTTGGGAAATATTTTCTGGAACCAGCAGATGGCGTAGCAGTTACATCATTGAACTTCCACATGGCCTACCGCAATTCAAGTCCCCGACCCGGTGGCTTCAAACTCACACTAGGCATGTGTGTGTGCATGCCCAAAATCCTGGGAGAATAGAGAAGGGATTGTGGTATGGCCATCCCCCCAGAGGGTTATTTCTCAGTTTCCCTCTCACC
This sequence comes from Tupaia tana, assembly GCA_026018925.1. NCBI lineage: Eukaryota > Metazoa > Chordata > Mammalia > Scandentia > Tupaiidae > Tupaia > Tupaia tana. The sequence goes on along the minus strand of JAKSZU010000008.1, from coordinate 84,451,706 downwards.
GTTTCTGTCTCTCTCTCTCCCTCTAGGAACTGCACATGCCCTAAGGCAAAAGCTTCTAAAAAAAAAAAAAAAAAAAAAAAAAAAAAAGAAAATATTTCCTGAAAATATGAACCATCCTAATTTATTATTTGTTCATTTGCTTGTTCATATGCATTTGGCTTATTTGTGGTTTAAGTTATCAATATTGTGAACAAAGCTTCCATGAGCATTTTATGTATATCATTTTTGGGGACATATGCACATGCACTCCTCTTGAGTATCTACCTGGGAGTGAAATTGCTGGTTCATAGAAAGTCATATATTTAGCTTTAGGAGATACTTTGAAGCAGTTTTCCAAAGTCACTATGCCATTTTAAACTCCTGCCAGATGTGTATGACAATTCTAGTTGCTCTACTTCCTTGCTGACATTTGGCAGTGTCAGTCTTTTTAATTTTAGCCATTCGTGGGTTGTGTAGATACTGACAATTATTATCACCTAAGTCAGGAATTTCCATACTCCCATATGTATCAGAACTACTGGAAGTGTTTATTTAAATGGTGAATTTAAAGGTCCAACCCATTTCCTGAGGTTGTGATTTAGTTCTGGACTGAGATCAGAAATCTACATTAATAATGAGCACTTTTTTAAATTAAGAAATTATTCTGAGAAATGTTGGCTTAAATGTGTCTTTTCTGCATGACCTATGAGTTGTCATTTCACTTTTTTCAAAGTGCTTTCTGCTAAAAGAGAAGGTGAGAACCCTGTCAGCTCACAGATTTGTGAATGTGGAGTAAAGATAACCATCTAGTTAGTACCTCAGTGTTCAGAGCAATATTCTAAGCTGGGACTCAGTGGGGTTGTTTTTTGTTTGTTTGTTTTTCTTTTTCTTTTATTTTGTAAATGGAGAAATTGTGGCTCAAGAGGTAAGGAAATTTATCCAAGAACTCACATTGAGAGAATAAACTTTATTTTACTTTAATTTTTTTTAAGAAAGATTTTTTGCTAGAGGACATGTGTGCTCACCAGAGAGATAGAGAGAGAGACAGAAAGCAGAAAATCAGCCCTTTGGGGGAGAGCCATGCCCAATCCCCTCTCCTTCATTCTTCTCCTGGGGTCTTGGGCACATATGCACATGTACCTAGCATGAATTTCAAGTTGCCTGATCTGGGACTCAAACCACATCAACTACTTGGGAATCCAGTAATGTAACCATTACACCATCTGCTGGTCCCAGGAATAAGACTTTAGAACCAAATATTCTCTTATTCTCTGAGATTTTCCTAGTATACCTATGGTTTTAAATTTTTTTGTTTTTTATTTCTACAAACAGAAGTAATTTTTTCTCAAGATGAAGTGTTCAGTGAAAACAATATGGAAAACCAATTCTAACTAAGGCATAGGGTTGAACTGAGGCCTCAGAGGACAGTGGCTTGTCTGGGCCTCTCAGAGCAGCAACTCCTCCTACGCTTACCTGCTGCAGGGATGAGCCCCTCCCCTTGCCCATACAACAAGGCCTTGCAAGCCATGGAGACCCCAGCACCAGTCCTCACAGACCCGGATGCATGGGTTACACCAACACTCCTTTTTGTTTATTTAAGAAAGTTTCTATTTCTTACATCTGGAGTATTTCTTACTTAAAGATAACCTGAGAGCAAAATGTAACCCGGGAAACAGCGCTACTTAGAAAGGCAGCCACCGTGTGGACAACACCTGGAAGCCAGCGTGGCTTTCTGCTCTCCTGTGGGAATATGTTGAGGGTCCCAGGACAGTGGGGCCTCTTGAAGCTTCATTGCTAAAAAGAAGGTGGAGAGGACAGAAATATTTTTCAAAAGGTTATTTCCCCCAAAGCCCAAATAAATCAATTTTGCAAACTAGTATTCTCTCGTCCTCAGATGGCGAACTGGTCGGATTGAAGTCAGAGATTCCTTGACGTTCCGTATCTCTGTAAAGGATTCCCGAGAGTTCTAACCTTGCTTGATTCCATCCTCACAGTTACTTACGATTTTCAGAATGTTACGAAATCTCTGACTTCACCTGGATAAGCTCATGATCTGAGGATGAGCATTCTTCATTGTCTAACTGGATGAACTTAGGCCAGTCATTTCACATTTTAGCTACTCAGTTTAACGTCTATGTACTCATATTGATGAGCACAGAAGGGAGACGTGGGGATTACGTGAGGTGCAGTGCCCAGGAGAGTTCCAGGGCATGGAAAATGCTCAGACAAGATCTCCATCCTGAGAGGAGCACACACCCCTCAGACCCACCAAGCATTTCAGAAATGTGTTTTGGTGACAGTGGTGTGCCTTTTCTCTCTGCTTTCTTTCTGGGACTGAGATGAGCCGTTCCACACTTCTGTACCAGACAAAGGAAGGGAGGGCAAGGATGACACGGTAGGAGGGACTTGAGAGAAACATATTTATGCTGCAAATTCTATAAACACGGGAGGATGAGATCATTGCACCAGCTATTTCGGGAGCAGAATCAGCACCCCAGCTAGATATAGGGATAGGTATCTGGAAAGCTGCAATTTGAGCTGACTTGTAATAACCGTAATCACTGAAGTGCATTGAGTTCTTGGTGTGCCAAGTGTTGTGCTGAGCAATTTGTACATGTTATCTCACTTATCCTCATATGAGCCCTGTAGCATCAGTGCCATGGCTGTGTCATCTCAGATGAAGGGACTGAGGCTCTGGAAGCTCGTGCACCCTCCCAAGTTCTCTCAGCTGGCAAGTAATGTGGTTGTGCTTACCTGGGCTCACATAGCAGTGCTTCTTAGGGTATGGGTTAGGTGGCTGGAACAGAGGCTCAAATATAATAGCTTAAATACAGTAGCTTAAAGTCAGAGGTTCATTTGTTTCCTTCATGTGTCAGTCTAAGGTAAGTTGTCAGGGACAGGCTCCTTCAGTCTTACCACTCTGCATCACCAGGGCATTGCCCCCCTCCACGGTCCATGAAGATTCACCATCATAATCTCATTCTGGGGTGACTAAAAGGAGGGAAGAGGAAGGAGAGGCACTTTGTCTCCTCTTCCTCCTGTCACATAGCATTGGCCAGAACAGAGATATGTGTTGGTTACAGCAGTAAGAGAGGTTTATGTATGACTCTTGAGTTCGATGCATCATTACTGACACAGTAGTAAAGAAGGCGGTGTCAGTGGACACCCAGCACTCCATGGCCCACCCCATACTACTGGACATTGTACTGAGGGAATGGGCAGAGTATAACTGGGACTTTAGCATCTAACATAAAACAGAAGCCTTAGCATAAATACTTTGTAGACACCTACCACATACAGGGACATTTATGAGACTTATGAGGTATAGCCTTGCAGACAAGGAACATCATGAGTTGACTACCTGCTGTGCACATGGAACTGACCTGGGCACCTTCTATATGTCGTATCAGACAGTTATCTCAAGACAGCGATTGAGATGGATGAGGACACCAAGACTCAGTGAGGTGAAATGTCTTTACTGAACATGACAGTGCAGTTCATGTTTAATAAATGGTCAGGTCAAGGTTCCAAATCCCAGCAGTGTGACTCTACACAGGTTGGTAACTCTGTGTCTATGACCTCCTCAGCTCTAAAGTGGAGCTACCCCATGGCTATGGGCCGTGGATGCTTTAATGCAGTTAAAGTAGTTGGTATTGGGCCTGCTGTGTAGCAAGCACTCAGCACATGAGTAGACGCTATTGTTGCTGTTAAAATTAGTGCTAGTATTATTTTTACACTGTACCCTGCACGTAATCCTATTCTAATCTAAATGTGAAAAATGCAGAACTAGGAATACAACGTCAAGGGATGTCTACCGAGAAGATAGAATCCTTTCTTTTCTTTCTTTCTTTTTTTTTTTTTTGGTTCTTATTTACTTATTTTTTAATAGTGTTTTATGTCATGATCCTTCTGTCTCAAACTTCCAAGCAGCTGGGACTATAGGCACACACCGCCACACCTGGCTTTTAGAGCAGGCCAGAGATCAAACCCAGGCCTTCTCTGTGGCCTCCACCTGCTGCATAGCAAGCCCTACCACAACCAAGTTTAGAATCCTTTTGATTCTAACCCATTAAAAAATCACAAAGAACCAGTGATTTTTTTTCTAGACTTTGGAAGAAGGATAGGATTTTAGCAGATAGAGATAGGAGTGAATCTAAACAAAGAAATTACCTAGAGGAAAGAGATCAACTTGTAGAAAGGCATAGAGAAAGAAAATGGCAAATGAATGGAGGACAGTGAAAAAGCGTAGGTGAGGAACATGAGTGGGAGACCAAGCAGGAAAGGTGGGGTGGGTCTGGCCTTTTACCTGAAGGCAATGGGGAACCCTTGGAAAGTTTTGATCTGAACTATGCTGGGGAAGATTACCATGGCAACAGCTCTGTGGGAGGATGGGAGGGTGGAGAGGCCAGCTCAGTAACTAGTGCCATGGTTTAGATAGCAGGTAATGAGAATCTGAATTAGAGCTATGGCTTTGGAAAAATCCAAGAGGGAACAGAACAAGGACAATGCATGGAGGGAGAATTAAAGGATCACAGTGGCTTTGTGTGCAGAGGGAAAGGCAGATGGAGTAGGGTGGCTGGAATGCCTAAACCCACTGTCTGAAGCACAGGCTCCAATAATTCAAGCCTCATAGTGCATGGTGTTATCTGCTCATTGTGACAAATTACTAAATTGTTTCTTTTTATTTTTCTGGATGGCTAGACATGGAACTATTCAGTCACTCGTTCACTTATTCATTTAGTTAACTATGTGCTCAGTATCTGTGTGAAACAAGTCCAACTGGTAAAGATATCATGTCTGCTTAAGACCCTATTTATATGAGCAAGCTGTACAGTAGGCTACTATAACAAGGAGAACCAAATATATTGATTTGAATAAGTCGTTTAGTAATTTCTTTTTTACATGTAAGTTTAGGGACAGTTCAGAAATGGTGTGAAGGCTTGATGGTGAAGGGAAATTAGCCTACGTCTAACTGTTCTGCCATCTTCGACAAGTAGCTTCCATTTCAAGTTTTCAAATGGCTGCTATAGTCATGCCATCACATCTGTATTCAAACCAGCAGGAAAAGGGGAAGAAAAGAAAGGACTCCTTTTTGCTTTTAAGATCATGTCCCCAAAGATGCACACTTCCCTTCATTTATATACCATTTGCTTGAACTTACTTATACGGCCACATAACTGCAAAGAAGATTGACAAATGTAATCTTTCACTGTGTGACCATGTATTCAGATAAGAAAATCTGCCATCATGGGAGAGTCTCTGGTACTCCATTATATATGCTGTGCTTGCCACAGTGCAGGAATTTAAAAAGGGGCTTTACAGATTATATTAAGTGAGTGAATGACAGTGGTCCACAGCTGGTGGTTGAGGGAGATGCCACATGACTGATTTTGTGGTTTGGGTCTTGGACCTGAAGGCTTGAAGGACACACCACACTGGGCATATGTATGTGTATGCCTAACATCCTGACAGGATGGAGAGATGGAGAAGAGGAGATTGTGGCATAACCATACCATTGGGGGCATTTTCTTTCTCTCTCTCTCTGTCTCTCTCTTGTGAGCACTGATACCCTATTGTTTACAAACAAACAAATGAAGAAAAAGTGAATGGCACATAATGAGTGAATAACAGAAACTGGGGATGCCAAGATTAAATAACATACTCTCCGTTTTCAAGGAGCTTTTAGTTTATCTAGGGGTTAAATAAAGAAATAAATGCAATGAAGTCTTACATTGCATAGGGTAGAAGCTTGTGTAGTCAATTACAAAGGAGAAAAGCTGAAGAGCAACTAGGGTGGGAGAGATAGGAAAAGACTTCATAGAGATGATGCTGTTTGGCTGCATCTGGAAAGATGAATGTATTTGCTTTTGCTTGGTGAGGCAGGTGAGGAAAGTCATTCAAAGATGAACACAAGTCTTAAGCAAAGGTTGGAAGGTTTATAAACAACCTGACATATTTGGAGGAGGGCAGGGGGTATAGGGAGGCTTACAAGGAGTAGTTTGAAATAAAATGACTCAGGCAACCTATCAGCAATTTGTATAAAAGGTGAAGAAGTGGGAACTAGCAGTTAGCGTAATGGCTATGTCGCTGGACTCCCACGTAGTCGACCGCGGTTCGCCTCCCGGACCCGGTGGCTTACAACTCACGCCGGGCGCGTGTGCGTGCGTGCCCAAGATCCCGAGAGGAGAATGGAGGAGAAGGGATTGCGGCGTGACCATCCCCCCTGGGGGGTGATTTCTCGCTTTCTGTCTCTATGTCTCTCTCTGTCTGGCGAGCGCACGCGCCCTATAGCGAAAAACCTCTCAAAAAAAAAAAAAAAAAAAAAAAAAAAAAAGGTGAAGAAGTTAGCCACACAGATATCTGAGGGGATGAACTTTCTAGACAGGGACTAGTTCATTTTCTATGGAAAAGCCAGACTAATATATTGCATATCCTACATTTTTGTTTGAGGAGTTTGGACAATAGGCAAGTAAACAAATAAGCCAACAAGTAAACTCAGGAAAGGTCAGGTAGTGATGAATGGCTTACATAGATCTACCTAGGACAGTGTGAAGACATTGGGTGTTATGTTAGATTATTTATCTCATTTACTCCTGTACTGCCTTATGAGGTTCATCTATTAGCCTTGTTATACAAATAAAGAAATGAAAGGTAGAGAGATTCTAAATCATTTGCCCATGCTTACTCAGCTAATTCCTCCTTCCATGTGGTTTTATAGCCCTCTGTATGTTCTCTGTCACCACGTTAATCAAAGGGTATTGTGATTGTTTATTTAGACACCTGCCTTTCGTGCTCTCCTGTGAGCTCTGTGAGGGCAGGGACTGAATCTTGTTCAACCCAGAATCCCCAGCACCTAGTCCAGTGACTAATCCACCATTGGCATCCAATGATGTCTGCTAAATTCATGAATAGATGCCTGATCCATTTTTCAAATACATGTCTGATTGATGCAAAATATGAAGTCTTTTACCCTGACAATGGATTGATCCGAAAGTAGTGTTCTAGTCTTGAAAATAGTCACAAATTATTTGAAAAATTTTTCATTGAGTCTGTGTCTTCACTTCCCAATTCTCAGTGAGTTTTTATTGACTCCTTCAGCCAAAGCCATAGATTGCCAATGACATAGGTGATTCAGGTAGATTATGAAAAGCCCTACACTTTCTGCCTTACTTGCTGGATACTTGGCTGCCGTGTAAGAAGTGCAACTATACTGATGTGACATGTGTTGGCACTCTGGCTGACAGTCCTAGTCAAACCCAGCTTCCAATCATTCCTAGGAAAGAAGTTAGGTCTTGTTGGAAGTGAATCCTCTTATCCCAGTTGATCTGGCTCCACTCATTTGAGTCACTGATAGATATTTCAGTTTTCCCAGCTGAGATCCAAACATCTGAAACAGAAACGAGCATTCCCACTGTACCCTGTTGGATTCTTAGCCTACAGAATTCATAGGAATGATAAAAGGGCTGTTACTTTGCATTAGTAAGTTTGGGATGGTTGTTTATATGACATAAATAAGTAGAATGCCAAGTAATAATATACACTCACATCTGCTTCTTGGTTGTGTTTACTATTGACCTCCCTCACTGGAGTAGATGTTTTCTGAGTCCAAGGGTTTTTGCTTGTTTTGTTCATAGCTGATTTTCTGGCACCTAGTAGAGTACCTGGCATAAAGTACTTGTGCAGTAACTAATTATTAAGGGAATGAATAAACAGGTTTCTGAACATATGCATAGAAGTAGGGAACAGGAGGGACCAGCAGTTAGAGTAATGGCTATGTCGCTGGACTCCCATGTAGTCGACCGTGGTTCACGTCCCGGACCTGGTGGTTTAAAATTCACGCCGGGTGCATGTGCGTGCATGCCCAAAATCCCAAGAGGATAATGGAGGAGAAGGGGTTGCAGTGTGATTATCCCACCTGGGGGGTGATTTCTCGCTTTCTGTCTCTCTGTCTCTGTCTGGCGAGCACACGCGCCCTATAGCAAAAACCTCTCAAAAAAAAAAAAAAAAGAAGTAGGGAACAGGAAAAGTCTACTCTTAGTTTTCTTTTGGCCCAAAGAAAAAAGAACATGAAGTCCACAAGATTCTCAGTGGCTTCAAGATAAAATCACATAGTATGATTTGGAAAATCCTAGATGTTTCCGGAACAATTTTCTGCAACCATGTTTAGTTTTATTTTACTTCCCTGTCATCTTCTTAGATAGTGAGAGACATTTCCATGGCTTAAGTGATGTCTTATCTCATTCCTTTTCAAGCCTGGAAGATCCTAGAACCTATTAGGTGCTCCAAAAATATTTAGTAAATGAGAACTCATGCATCCAAGCCCATAGAGCCAAGTTTTACATCCGTGCAAGTAATACAAAACTGAGCTCTTATTTTGGAAAGGAAAGGACCAGCTAATTAATATGCAATGTCAGCAGCCTCATATATTTTATGGTACAAAACAGAACTGCATGTCCATTAGCCCAGTCAATTTCCTGTTTGTTATCATATTAGACCTATTCCAGGGCAGATGGAAAATTTGAAGGACATCTCCAGCCATTAAGATGGGCATAAATCTTTCAAAATTGCATATAAGTATATAATACTTCCATTAACATTTTTAGAAATTAGGGTTCACACAATTTCTTCATTAAGCAGGAGTTCTTTGATCATATAATTTTCCTTTCACCTCATAATTGGGCTCCCACACTCTAGAGTCCTTGTTCTGAATCTCTGTTGATACCCTTCCAGTATTTAAGTCAGATTCTGTTAAAAATTTTATACAAACATCCTTGGAGGACCTCTCTCTGACCTTCACTCTGCCTGAATATTTTTCATCAATTCATACGAAGCACAATGGGTTTATCACCTAGACTGTGGGTGGATTCAGCAACCCCGGAGTTCAGCGGTCCTGGGTGTTGCCCTATGCAATTTTCAGACCAGCACTAAGGGGTAGTACTAGCATCTCTATTTTACTTACGATAGAACAAAGGCAAAGAATGCCTTCTAACCTGCTCAAAGTCATAGATAGAAAGTGGCAGAGACAGGATTTGAACTTTGGACTGGTTTGATTCTAACATGGGTGTTCTGACATTACTGAAAGGGATGAAAGACAAACTGGCATTTTTAGAGCCCCTATTATGTTCCAGGTACTGTACTGCTTGCTATGTATTTCTCTCATTGTTTTATTGCCGTATTATAAAGTGCACATTTTTATCCCATAACATATATATCAGGAAACTGAGACTTAGAGATAATAAGCAATTTGCCCAAGGTTAAACAGTTACTAATCAGTAAAGTCAAGTTCAAGTTCAGTTGGTGAGACTCTACATACTGTGCTCTGTGCTTTAAGCAAGAACCTGAGCATTAGCTCATATACAGTTGCCACTTGTGCAGCCAGAAGTCCTGCTGGTGATAGTCTAGCCGATGGTAAACTAACCTGAGAGGAAAAGATGACTTTGAGGAAATCTTTAAACCTCTCCAACTCTTATCACCTTCATCTATAAAATGGGCTTGCAACAGCTCTACCTCCCTACCCACAAGACTGTGGGAGGACCAACTTTAGAACTGAATAAAGAGACTATTGGTCTCAAATTCTCACTCTGCAGACAAGGATACTAAAGCCCAGATAGGTTACGTAGTTCCTCCAAGTTGGTCAGTCCTTGATACGTCATATTAGACTAGAATGCTCATAGTTTAGCCTCAGCTTTTCAACAGCTGGCAAAGTTTATTTTAGAGGTTTAAAAAAGGCCCAGCCATGGGGATGCAGGCAGTAAAGAACCACTGAGTGATGCCAGAACCTCATGGGCTTTGGGTCAGAATCCTGTGTTGACCTGAGCATGCCAGGTATACCTGCACACTTGTGTTTCTGGTTGATTGGGAGGCTGGGGGAAGGATAGAGGTATGGTAAGACCCTACCATGGGTACTTCTTTCTCTCTTATGAACTGAAAACAAACTTTCAGTTTAAAATATAACTTTCAGGTATATATAAAACAAATATATGTCAAAGATTTTTTTCTCCAATACCTCGAATAATGAGGAAATCAATAATATATTAAGATCAGTTTAAAAGAGATTTAGATGAACAGAAACGTGTAGACAATCAGTAATGATGAACTAAATTTGCTAAAAGATATAAAATACTTTACTATTCAGAAGGCCATGAACTGTATTATTTGGAGTTATCTTTCCTACAGGAAATCAAGTGTATCTCTACTAGATAAAACTCATTTTTCTTGCTATCACTTGTCTACAAGTTAACTTTTATCCCTGTAACTGTACAACAGTATCCTCAATAATCAAAGGCTCAGAGATCTATAGAATGAGATGATTCCTGGATTGACTTTGGCACTTCACCAAAAGAATTCCAGATGATTTCTCTTGCCACTTTCCAATGTTTCTTTATTCAGAAAATGGCAAAAATGTCAAAACCTTTCCATCATAAGTGTTTATTCTTCTCATCACAGATCTAGAGGGCAGTGGGGTAGCTCTACTGTACTAATGTCAATCTGGGGCTCAGATTGGAGGGGCAACAGCTCCCTGGAACATGTTCTTCTCCAGAGGGGAGGTCAGGACTCCTGCAAAAGCAAGTTTGAACATATGATGCCTCTTAATACCTAAGCTTGGAGGTGTACATTTCAGTTCTGCCCATAATCCATTAGCCAACGGTTCCCAACCCCCAGGTCATGACCTGGTCTGGTCTGTGGTCTATTAGGGACCAGGTTGCACAGCAGGAAGTGAGCTGCGGGTGAGTGAGTGAAGCTTCATCTTCATCATTTAGAGTCACTCCCCATTAATCCCCTTTACAGCCTGAGCTCCACTTGCTGTCAGATCAGCAGTGGCGTTCGATTCTCATAGGAGCACAAACTCTGCTGTGATCTGTGCATATGAGGGATCTAGGTTGTATGCTTTCATAAACAATATTCCTCCCCTTGTGGAAAAATTGTCTTCCATAAAACCAGTCTCTGGTGCCAAAAGGTAGGGGACTGCTGAATTAGCCAAAGCACGTTGTGAGAACAAGCTCAAGATTACAGTGTTCCTATGGATATGGGAGAGTGAATATGTGTTGAACAATCTAATTTTCAGTTCCTACCAGATTATGCTAATAGATACAAAAACTCTGGACCTACCAAGAAATTTTTATATACAGAGATCCCGTTGTGACCATGTGCCCCTTTTTCAAAAGTGAGAGAAAATATGGTTAAGTTTGGAAATGAGTTTGGAAATGAATTCACTCCGATGATGGGTTCTGTAACATAATCTTCCAATAGTGGTGGTGGGGGACTTTTATGAAAACATTTCACTCTTGGGACCAGCAGTTAGCATAATGGCTTTGTCGCTGGACTCCCACGTAGCTGACCACGGTTCGAGTCCTGGACCCGGTGGCTTAAACTCATGCCAGGCGCGTGTGCATGCGTGCCCAAGATTCCGAGAGGAGAATGGAGGAAAAGGGATTGCGGCGTGGCCATCCCCCTGGGGGGTGATTTCTCGCTTTCTGTCTCTCTGTCTCTCTCTGTCTGTCTGGAGAGCACATGTGCCCTATAGCAAAAACCTCTCAAAAAAAAAAAAAAAAAAAAAAAAAAGAAAAAAAGAAAACATTTCACTCTTATCTGGAGTGTTAAATGGGTGCTGGTCACTAAACGTTGGTTGAGAAATACGTTTCTTCAAAATGGCACATCTAGCCAGCTGCATTTGCAGGACTATATTTGGGATGGAAACAAGAGGGCAGAATATTCATCCTGAGGATCTAGTTGACACAAAAAAATTTGAGAAATTATTTTAAACCAAAAGAGAATCATTATAATATAGTGCATGCAGACAATATGTGGTATAAAATGTTTTAATGGATTATGTTTTTTGTCACAAATAAAAAATTGTGACCACTCTTTACGGAAAAGAAAAGGAAGAATGAGGAGCGAGGAGGAAGTGGAGGAGGAAAGGAGAAGGTCAGCTCTATAGCTGGTTAAGGGAGACGAATCCCACATAACTGGCCACAGTTTGAATCCTGCTCCAGTGGCTTGAAAAACACAGCAGGTGAGTATAGGTGCATGCCCCAAATCCTGACAGGATGGAAAAATGAAAAAAAAAATATGGGGGGGGGAGATTGTGAGTGACCATGCACTACTGAGGGGCACTTTCTCTCTTCACTTGTCTGTCTCTCTCTGGTGAGTGCACAAGAAAATTTTAAAACAAAAGAAGAATGAGGGTCTTCTAGTTTATGTCAACAATCTCAAATGAAAGCTCATAGACTATACAGGGACCATCCCCTACATTAGGGCTGTGTCAAGGTGTGGCCCTAAGTGAGGTCTGGGTGAGGGGAAACAGACTAGGGGGAGGTCTGCCTCCCCGAGCCCCAAGGCGGTCCTTCTTTCTCTTAGTTCTATTTGATCTTCCTCTTCCTCCTCTTGGTCTCCATGCTCCTACCTGCCCCTACCACTTACGTATTTCTCCCTCTTGTGGTAGGTCCTGTGTACAACACTTGACATTAACTCCATGATTTTGACGTAACTCTCTGGTTCCTCAAGACAAAAGAGTTTGTAAACCTGATCAGACTTCCATTCCTGAAGCCTGCTTGGGATGGTCTTGGAAAATTTAAAAGTTAACACCCATTTCAAGAAAGTTCTAACTAAAGATCCAGAAGTCTCTACTGTTCTTCCTTTGAGGAAAAATGATAAAATGTTCATTTTCATAACATATAAAAAAGAAAAAAAAAGTCAAGATACATCTAAGTTCTAAACAATGCAGTGTCATACATTGCCTATTTTAATTTGAGGAAACTCTTCTTATGGAGATAATATGTAACATGAAGGTAATAATGACGGTGAAAAAGAAATTCAGAGAGATTAATGGTGGATCCAGACTGCTATAAGATGTGGGCCCAAGAAACCGGTTGGGATGCAACAGCGAGCGCTTTGAGTCTTGATAGTCAGCTCTGACTCTTGCCACGGCCAGGTGAGGTAGGTGTTCATTCACATCTCCATTTTCTAAACGAGGAATGTGAGTGCAAGGAACTGACAGAGCTTCCTCTAGGCTGCTTAGAAAATGCTGAGCCTGAGATTAAGACCCAGGTCTTGCAATCCTTCAATTTGTGCTACAACTGCCCTCAAGGGAAACACCTGAATTTGAGCACCTTTTATGATATTCACATTACCCGAGGAAAGTATTACCCGAGGAAGATTTTACCTCAATATGAAGTCTTTCCAGTAAGGGGAAATCAGCTTCTGGGATCTGGAGGAAAATCTCAGTTTGAATCCCTGCTCAGTGGTCATTCTCTGACTCTGGGAAATCCACCTAATTCCTGCATGCACATTCGTGGACTGCCTACCTCACTGGGTGGGCGTGGCTGCTGACTGAGTAGCACAGGGTGGCCACAGAACATGTGGTCCGCAAGTGGTGAGTATCTGGGTTATTCAACAGTGGGGTTCTTTGTAAGGCAAGAAGCCCCCGCTTGCTGGAGACATTCACGCAGAAACCAAGACACTTTGCTGTAGATTGAACTGGGTTTGCTTTAAAAAAATAAAAAATTAGTTTGCTATAGGTAACGTGAGCTCACTAGAAAGACACAGAAGGGGAGAGAGAGAATGAGAGTGGTAACTTGAGAAAGCACCTCTTGTGGGGATGGTCACACCACAATCCCTTCTCCTTCATCTACCCCTCTTCCAGGATCTTTGGCATGGACACACATGTACCAAGAGTGTTTTTCAAGCCACAGGGTCTGGGACTCCAACTGTGTAGTTGGTCTTCCGGGATCCAACCACCTTAACTGGCATGCCATCTACTGGCCCTGGATTAATTTTATACAGGCTAGATTTATCTAGATTCATGACCCCTTGGTGGAATGTGAAATCACTACATTGGGTTCATGTCATGGACTGATGGTGTTCTCCTCACCCCAGATTCATACACTGAAGTCTTTACCCTCAGAAACTGAGACTATGACTGACATTTGTAGACAGGGCCTTTAAAATTTAAAGGGGTAACTGGGTTGAATTGAGGCTCTTAGGATGGATCCTAATCTAATCTGACTGGGGTCTTAATAAGAAGAGAAAGTCTGGGGCCCAGGCAGTGGTCCGGCAGTAATGCAGGTGGACCCACATGGGAAAGATCCTGGATTCATGTCCCAGGATCTCCCTGAGTACATCAGACAGGCACCCATAATCCAAGTTGGTTAAGACTAGGGGTGGATGGTAGCATGTGGACCCTGTTGGGAATACATGTCTCTGTCTCTCTCTCTCATGGAAAAAAGGAATTAACTTCTCTTAAAAGGAAAGAAAATTCAGACATGCAAAGAGACACCGCACATGCAGAGAAAAGATCATGTAAGGACGCAGTGACATGGCTGCCATCTGCAAGCTAAGGAGGGGGACCTCAGGAACCACCAACCTCGCTGACACCTCAACTGCAGACATTCCAACCTCCCCAACTGTGAGAAAATAAGCTCTCGTTTGAGCCCATTAGCCTGCGGAGTCTTGTTATGGCAACTCTAGTGAAGTAATATAGTTTGCTATCAGGGTTTTATAAAACAGACCATATCAGGGACCAGCAGTGGGTGTCATGGCTATGTCGCTGGATTCCCATGTAGTCAACTGTGGTTTGAGTCCCAGGCCCGGTGACTTAAACTCATGCTGGGTGTGTGTGTGTGCATGCCCAAGATCCCGAGAGGAGAATGGAAGAGAAGGGCTTGTGGGGTGGCTATCCCCCCTGGGGGGTGATTTCTTGTTTTCTGTCTCTCTGTCTCTCTCTGTCTTTCTGGTGAGTGCACGTGCCCTATAGCAAAAAAAAAAAAAAAAAAAAAAAAAACCTCTCCAAAAAAATAAAGAAAACAGACCATATCATTTCAGATCAGTTATGTCCGTATTATACTCTGTGTGGACTGTGATGGGAAATGTGGATCCCTGCCACACAAGAGGTGGAACCACACTGAATTTAGTACCTAAAAGATCTTTTTAATTAGGATGTAATAGTAATAATTAACATGATAATACTCATGTTATACCTCTTAATATATATTTAGTGCCTCGATGTGCTAAAATTTGGCAGATGTTAACTCCCTTAATCCTGACACCTACCTTTAAGGTAATTATTATTATTCCTACTTTATAGGTGAGGCTGAGATTGGATATTTGACCTGTCTCGGGCCCAACATACTTTTCCAGAGACAAGACTCTTACCTAGAACAGGCTGTCTTAAGAGCCTGAGTTCTCCCTACGCAGCATCATGGTTGGCTCCCCAGAACCCCTGGCTAGCTTCTCAGCACCAGGACATCAGCATCCTCTTTGCAAAGAATTCCGTGGTGGAAGTTAAGAAGACCTCGATTGAATAGACCTGTGCCTGTGACCGACTGAGGGTACGGTGGGCCCCTTGTGATCACAGTAGGAGAGCAAAGTGCTTCTCCTGTTGGCCCGGCCTGCTTTTCTTCTTGGTCCCAAAGTAAACAGAGCATTGTGGTGTATGGAGGGGTGAGGAGGATGGGCAGAGGGATGACACAAAGGTCTGGTATACAGAGCGGTCCAGGAAGAAGAGAGGGAGGTGATAAAAATGGTCTGGGTGCTCTTTGTCTGCAGACACTGTGAATAGAGTCTTTGCTGCTGCATTCAGCCCTTTGCACAAGCAGACACTGAGCCAGACACTCTTGAACGCAGGTACATGGGCTCATTAGCAGGGAAATGGCAGTGGGTAATTGGAATATGTAAATGGCATGGGCAAACAGGGTGTTTTAACAATCAGGACCCAAAGACAAGGAGCTTAATTTGGTAGAGAGAAAAGAACAGACTGCCCAGGGAGCCAATTATTGGAGCCAGAGGAGAGATGCTCAGCTTAGCAGGGTGCCCACTGTCACGATGGAGAGGCTGGGATGATGGGTGGGTTTGTTTCTGCCAATAAGATGCTATGCGGCCATGACCCAGTCCTGCCTTTTTCAGGTGTGAATCTTGGGAACATTCCTTCCTACGTCTTGCTGCCAACCCTTTCTGTCCAAGATCTGCCACCATTTTCCTTCTGAAAGGTCCCCATCTTCTTTTGGCTGGGCTCTGCCTGGTAATTGCTTTCATTGAATTTGTTTCTCCCACTCTCAACCTGTCCTCCACAGAATTGTCAGAAAGCTCCTCCTGAAGCCACCTGGGGTCTTGTCAGTCTATGCTTAAAGCACCTCCTGGTTCCCAAGTTCATAAGCCTGGACTGCATGCAAGCCTGCCCATGTGGACCCTGCTCTACCCACACTTACTTCCAGATGTTTCAACCACTTGTCCTAGAAGCCCACACTCTGTCTTGCCCCCAAGCCTTTATGTATGCTGAATGTTTCACCTGGCACAATATTCTCTGTAAGTAAGTAAAGAATTCCGTGGTGGAAGTTAAGAAGACCTCGATTGAATAGACCTGTGCCTGTGACCGACTGAGGGTACGGTGGGCCCCTTGTGATCACAGTAGGAGAGCAAAGTGCTTCTCCTGTTGGCCCGGTGTGCTTTTCTTCTTGGCCCCAAAGTAAACAGAGCATTGTGGTGTATGGAGGGGTGAGGAGGATGGGCAGAGGGATGACACAAAGGTCTGGCATACAGAGAGTGGTCCAGGAAGAAGAGAGGGAGGTGATAAAAATGGTCTGGGTGCTCTTTGGGTGCAATGGTTAAAAATATGGATGAGATTTGGACAACTCGAGCTTGAATACTGGGGCTGTCGTTTCTTAGCAATGTAAACTTGGGTGGCATAATTAACTTTTCCAAGTGTCATTTTCATCAGTGTTAATATAGAAAGCAATAACTATAATGCCTACGGGGCAACTTTGTTGCAAATATTAAGTGAGATAACATAAAACACTATGAAGCACTCAGTCATGTGCCAAGTGTATAGTGAGCACTCAGGAAATGCTATGATAATGATGATGATGAACATCTGTCATGAGCCAGGTCATTGCAATGCAATGATGGTAGAGATGAGTACGTTGTTTAGTATCTGTTTATCTTACTTTTGCAACTAAATATAGGATTAATTACTTAATTTTCTTTTTTTTCCCTTCTGTTTCTCATAGATGGAGAGCAATGCATGAAACAGGCAATCAGAAAGTGTTCACTGGAAGGCTGAATGAATGACTCCATTAAGTGAGTGAACTGGATAATTTCTCAACATAATTATTTGAAAGAAAAGGCAAAAGTGACATTAAGAAATAAGCACAATTAAAGGTTAATGTAAAAATTGCAAATATGAGGCAGGGGAAAGAAACACTTTATCCAACTGAGACCAATCTAAGTAAAGTCCTTTAATTATTGCCATCTGGAGTGAACTGAGTGCCATTTGGCTTGGAGCTCTCTCTTTCCCCGTCATGCCATCCATGATGCTGTGTCCAGATGCCTTCGAGCAATGTGGGAAACAGGCGCAGTTCATCACAGGCTGCTCAGCCACAGCACAGATCCAGGAAAGAGACCCAGGCCAAGTCTGAGGCGAGGAGGGGAGGGTATATGGCCCCACTGTAAAGAGAAGGGAACAGCTAGATGTGAGTCCAGTGACTTATCCAGGGTCACTAAGCAAAATGTCACAGAGCCAGCACTCTCTAAATCCCATATCTTCAGCTGACCTCCTTTGCTGAGTGACATGTGCAAGGGTGTCCTTTTGCATCTTCTTATTCATTCTCAGGAAGGCATCTAACCTGCAAGGGAAGAAGAGTTCCTGTGCCCTAATGTACACATTAGTCTGGGAAAAGAAAACACAAAAGCTAGGCATGGAGGAGGGAGTGAGGAGGGCAGTACATTAGAGAATGTGCTGAAGTTAGACTCTTTTTTTAGAGAGATTTTTTTGCTATAGGGCGTGTGTGCTCTCCAGAGGAATAGAGAAAGTCAGAGAGATAGAAAGCGAGAAATCACCCCACAGGAATGGCCATGTCACAATCTCTTCTCCATTCTCCTCCTGGGATCTTGGGCATGCACCCACACATGTCCGGTGTGGTTTTGAAGCCATCAGGTCCAGGACTCGAACCACGGCCATGTGGGAGTCCAGTGACATAGCCACTATACCATCCCCTGGTTCTGTTGAAGTTGGATTTTAAGAATAAGAAATGCATATGGTAAATTCTGAGATCCTTTCTTTCCAAACATATTTTCTTCTGGCCCAGATTGTTACCAGACCCAAAACTGGAGCCTTCCCTGTCTCCTCCAAATAAGCAAAGGAGATTCCTTGGCTGTAAAGAAAGACCTGTCTCACTGGCTCCTCCAGGAGGGAGACTTCTATGCACTTTGGGGATGAATTATTTGATCAGAAGCACTTTTATGTGGAATTCTTTGAGGGTGAATAAATTATTCCTAAGTGCACAGATGGGGGAGTTGAGAGAAATACCAGGAGCAAGGGAAGCAGTTCTGTATCCAGGATATGTGTCTATCCCAGCGAGGACACGTCTCGGTCCCACCTGATTGAAGGACCAATGTCCTTGACTTGCCACGAGATGGCTGGCTGGTCCCCCAGGGAAGGTGCCGGACTGGGAGCTCAGCTCTGATCTCTGTCATTTGCAGGTCAGGCAGGCTGCAGTCACCACCGGAATATTAACACAGGGCTTTTCTGGGTAACTAGATGATGCATTATTACGGCTGCCTTTTTGCTGATTTATATTTCATCTTTCCTTTCTAACCAGTTTGCATTTCTTGTACAACAAATACTAATGCAAATAATAAAAGCAAATTTAGGGGGTCAGCAGATGGTGTGGTAGTTAAGGCATTAGATTCCCACATAGCTGACTGTGGATCGAGTCTAGGGCCCAGTGACTTGAAAACATGCCAGGCACATGTGTGTGCCTGCCCAAACTCCCAAGAGGATTCAGTGATTCCCCTGGAGAGTGATTTCTCACTTTCCCTCTCTCTGTCTCTGTCTGTTTCTCTCTTTCTGGTGAGCGCATGCACCCTATGGCAAAACAAGCAAACAAACAAATGTTAAAGGCCAGCCCATGGTGTGATGATTAGGGTGGCTGGACCTCACATGCCCAAACATTAGGTTCAAGTCTCAGACCTGAAGACTTGAGAAACATGCCAGGCACATATGTGTGTGTGCCCAGAATCCTCAAAGGAGGGAGACATGGAAAAGAAGGGATTGTGGTGTGACCATTCCCCAGGGAGGGTGCGCTCGCGCTCTCTCTCCTCTCTCTCTCTCTCTCTCTCTCTCTCTCTCTCTCTCTCTCTCTCTTTCTGTCTCTCTCCAGTGAGTGCGTGATTCCTCTGGCAAATAGAAAAAGAAATGTAAGTCTAAAAATGATCTAAAGCATTTACTGAATGTGTTTTGAACCAGTGAGAAGAAAGGCAGAGCCACTCTTAGCGTTAGAGACTGCCCTGCTCCCTCGGTTCCAGTGGTAAGAACCACCATGAAGTGCCATCTCATCACTAGATCCTTGCCACCTTGGAAAGTAAGATTTAGGCAGAAACTAAGGTTCAAAGGAAGCCCTTTTGCCTCTCTTATTCATTCCGAGGGCAGCCTCCCCTACAACGGAGAAAGAGTGCCTCTCCACATCTCCCCTGCAAAATGAGATGAAGACCAGGAAAGGTGAAAGCCAAAGTGTGGAGGAGGGGAAGCAGGTAGCAGATGTGAGGCAGGAGGCAGGTTTTCAATGGGACACCGGACCCCAAGTCAGGAGTGCAATGCCTGGCCCTCGCTGACGCTCTGTCCCTGCTCTGTCTTGGTGTGATGTTTGGCAGGCACCTTTCAGACTTTAGGCTGCAGAGAAACTTTCTCCTGATGGGTTACAGGATGTTTGAGTTCGGTGAGCTGGAGTACGTGCTGTAGAGTGTTGGAATTGCATAGCCCCTAAAATGATCCTCAGTGTATCCCTGTTTTTCATGACATCCCGAACCTCCTATAAGAAATCAAAACACCATTCTCCGTTTGGATTATAAGACCATTGAAGCTAATCCATTTCCAGGCTCAACTACCTGGTAGTTTCTCTGTCATTGAATTTAATTGGATCAGGGGCAGGACTTTGCTATTGACTTTAGCTCACATTTTACAGGAGGCATGAAAATAGCCCCTGCCCTTTATCTTCAAATATTAGTATTTGACAATCTGCAGCGTCCATCAAAATAGAAGTCTCTTCATGTGCCTGAGGGTCAAAACTCTCATTTTGGAAGTTGGAACTTAGGATTAATTGCACGAAAATAAATTCTCATATTTTTTCATATGTTGTCTACGCCTCATTTCTATTTAGGTTTATCTAGTAAGGTTTTCTCTGGGTGTAGCACTGTCAGAATGTTTTCATCCCCACATTTGTTAAGTTGCAAGGAGTACTAAGACTTCCTAAGAATAAAGACTTTTTCAGTGGTAAAACCAAACGAAGCAGAGGAAATCTCATACACACGTGCAGGTCCTTACCTGTGCCAGGCACTGTGCTGGGGGCTGTGCGGCCTTCCTGCACACATTCATCGTTCACGCTGCAGGTGAGCATGGCGAGCCTCCTATATGATAGGCCCCTTCTAGGCTTAGTAAGGATGCTGGGCAATGACACCTGTTATCAATAAATAAATCAGGAAGGGATGGGGGAGCAAGAGCAACTGTAGAAAAGATGTTCGATTGGGACCAGCAGTTAGCATAATGGCTATGTTCCTGGACTCCCATGTAGTCGACCGTGGTTTGAGTCCCGGATCCAGTGGCTTAAACTCACGCCGGGTGCGTGTGCGTGTGTGCCCAAGATCCCGAGAGGAGAATGGAGGAGAAGGGATTGCGGCGTGGCCATCCCCCCTGGGGGGTGATTTCTCGCTTTCTGTCTCTCTGTCTCTATCTTCCTGGCGAGTGCACACACCCTATAGCAAAAACCTCTCAAAAAAAGAAAAAAAAAAAAAAGTAAAGATGTTTGATTATAAAGGGGAGGATTGTTTCCTGGGTAGTTGGGATTGCCTGGCAGTGTTCTGGGGAGGGCCAGGTTAACAAGTGGGCAGGAGCATGCTTTGGTGTGCCTCACTTCCAGCTAGAGGTTTGCTAACGCAACCAATGGCCTTTCCTCAGGCTCATTCTCCTCTCCAGAGTTCGTGCTGATGAGCTACTTAACATTCCAACTCAATTGCTGAGCGTTCTTCTGCTCATGAACACATTCGGAGGTCCTACTGTGCACAGCACATGGGACTGGTCACACTTCCGTAGCTTACTTCATGTCATCATCACAAAGTCCGTCCCATGGCCCTCTGACCAATGAATAAGCTTTCTGTATCTGGATGTTGTCATGACTCTTCCTATATTTTATACCAAGTTTTCAGACTAGGGCCAGTTTCTGTGTAAACTATTCTGTTACATCAACAAGTTTATTTTTGTGCCAATACCACACTGTTTTAATGGTTTTAGCCTTATAATATAGTTAACTTTCTTCTGGAACTCCTCCTTTCTTGGTTCAGACACCTCTGAAGTTCTGGTCTCAAGGTCTTCCAGGTCTTCCTATGTAGGCAGTCCCCTCTGACTCATCTCCTCTCCCGCACCCCATACACTTCTGCTCCCTCTTCCCACCCTTCCCCTTTCTCAGTCTTCATCCTCCTCCTCCAGGCATATCTATAACTGGTCTTCCATTGCAAGCCTTCTGATTCCTCCTGCGCACCAGGAGTGGGTCCTTGGCCTTGGCCCTGCTCAGGGCTCCTCCCCTCTACCCAAGCCAGTAGAACTGAGAGGAGATTGCATGAAGTAAAGCAGATACCTGGGGCTAGCAGGTGGCATAGTGGTTAAGGGGCTGGACTCCCACATGGTCACCTGCGGTTTGAGTCTCAGACTGAGTGGTTTGAAACTCATGCTGGGCACGTGTGTGTGCATGCCCAAAATCCTGAGAGGAAAATAAAGAAGAAGGTATTGCGACATGGCCATTCCCCTCTCCCCGGGGTGTGTGTGTGTGTGTGTGTGTGTGTGTGTGTGTGATTTCTGGCTTTCTGGCTCTCTGCCTACCTCTGTCTATCTGGCGAGCACATGTACCCATAGCAAAAATCTCTCCAAAAAACTTAATAAAAAAAATAAAATAAAGGTGACATTAAGTTTTTGGGGTTGCAAGAATGGAGGGCTTCTCTGATGGCTGTTGGTGACAGGAGAGTGCAGGACATGCCTGTCCTCTGCCAGTGGTTCCTAAGATCTAGCCCCCGCCTAACTGAGGCCTCTCCTTCCTCTGCCCTCACGAAGCTCAAGCCTCTTCAGCTCTGCACTTGCTGTTCTGCTTCTAGCAGGCTCTTCTGGGCCTTTCCACAATTGCTCTCAGCTCCTCACTCAGGCCTCACCTCCCACCTCCTTCACAGCGAGGCCTTCCAGGACCAGCAGACTCCAGTCGGCCTGTCATCATAGGAGCACAACACCCTACTTTGTCTCCACATCGAGTTTCCCAATATTGGGAATTACAATCCTCCAGTTCCTCTTTTCCCAGTCTTCCACCTCTCACTAGACCTCCTGTCCCTGGGCTGGAGAACAGGCCCCCTTAGCAGGAGAAGCTAGCTTATGTGGGTTTCCTGATTCAGTGGACCAGAACTCAGACTGGAGAGCGAATCGCTAGCCTAGAGCGCAAACTGGGAGCGCAGCAAGAAACTATTGCAGGATTCCAATTCTATTTCTTCAACCTCTGCCCACCCAAGCCGGGCAATGGTGATGAAGAAGATAGGGGCAGAGAAGCCACCAAGAAGCACAGGGAACAGGGAGCCAGAGCCTTGCTCTCACGGGGCTGCTGGGTCCCTGGTGCACTTGGCCTTGGCCAGCCAGCAATTTGGCTTTTACCTGGGAAGGCAAATAGAGGTGAGGAGTGATGAGAAAACGAACAGCTGCAACTACCAGGCAAATACTCAAATGGTTACAGAGCCTCCCACCCCCAACCTCTCCTATGTCCTCTTTTCCTCTCCAGCCCCGCCCGGGAAAACCCCAACGCCCACGGGAGCGCGGGGAGCCCGGCTTGGCGGCTGCACTCACCACCCGGCAGTGGCGGGGACCCTGGCCCAAGCAGTCCTCAGACCCCCAAAGCGCGCGGGAAAAGGGGGCGGTGGGAAGGGGCGGGGCGCCGCCAAGGCCTCCCGCAGCGACGGGGCGGGACAATGGGGCCCCACCCCGGTGAAGGAGGGAGGGAGGCGCGTGTGCTCGGCCCGCCGCGCGCTCGCTGCTGCTGCTGCGGGGCTGAGGCTGGAGCGAGCGGGGAGGGGTGCGGGGAGGCGCGCGGAGGAGGGAGGCGGCGGCGGCGCGTGTGGCGGGCGGGCGGGAGGGCGGCTGGCGCTGGGCTTGTAAATAAACTGCGATGCTGTCTCGGGCTCGCCGGCCCGGGTGCCGCCGCCGCCGCCGCCCCGGAGCGCGGGTGCCAGGCTCACGCCGCCGCGCGCCCTAGCGCCCCCACGCCAGCCTCGCGCGCCCGCTCCGTCCTCCGGCCCCAGCCCGCGCCCCTGGGGTCCCCGGCTGACCCGCGCGGGATGTGACTCCCTGACCCTCACCTGGCCTCCCTGCCCCCCGGGGGGGCCCACCTTTGCTGCTTTTGGGGGGGAGTGGGTGGGGAGGGGCGCGCGGATCATGGCATTGGAGTTCCCGGGCTTGCAGCCGCTGCCGCCTGCTGGTCCACGCACCCCGAGCGCCCCTTCTTCTCGGAGCAGCAGCGAAGGCGAAGCCGCCGGCGGGGGCGAGGCAGATGGGGCTCAAGGCGCGCAGGGCGGCGGGGGCGGCTGGCGGCGGCGGCGACGGGGGCGGCGGAGGCGGCGGGGCCGCTAACCCAGTCGGGGGGGACGCGGCGGCAGCCGGCGACGAGGAGCGGAAAGTGGGGTTGGCGCCCGGCGACGTGGAGCAAGTCACCTTGGCTCTGGGGACAGGAGCTGACAAAGACGGGACCCTACTGCTGGAGGGCGGTGGCCGCGATGAGGGGCTTCGAAGGACCCCGCAGGGCATCGGGCTCCTGGCCAAGACCCCGCTGAGCCGCCCGGTCAAGAGGAACAACGCCAAGTACCGGCGCATCCAAACTTTGATCTACGACGCCCTGGAGAGACCGCGAGGCTGGGCGCTGCTCTACCACGCGCTGGTGTGAGTACCCGCTGCTCCGGGCGCCCCGCGGGGCGGCGCGTGCGGGGTTCGGGTGGGGGCAGGACCCAGGCTGTCTCTGGGGCTCTAACCCAGAGATGACCTGGCGGACTGGGAGCCGGGTCTGCCTCCAGAGCGCGTTTCTCAGCGTGTGGCTGTGGCCAGGAGCCGCTCTCAGGTGGTGGCTATCCCGGTTTACAAGAACCAAGCGTGGTTCCCCCGCTAATTTGGAGACTGGACTGGCGTGTGTGCGCGCGTGGGTGCGCATTTACGGAGCCTTCTCGTGTGTTAAAAGAATTATGTGGTTTTTCCAATTAATGTGGAGGTTGAACGGGATAAACCAGGCTCTCCCAGGAGTGCTATTTCTGCTCCGGGTGGATTACTTCTCTTGGGATCGCTGTTGAGTTTAGATGATGCATCCCGGAGTTGGCTGTGGGAGTGGGGCTTGTGTGTGTGTGTGTGTGTGTGTGTGTGTTGCTTGCTTGCTTGTGCTACCCTTCCTAACTCTAGCGTAGAAAAGAACCTGGCGTTGCCCTGACTAGGACGTGGCCTGGCCAAGGGCTTGTCTTTGGGTTCTTTAGGGACGTAAATAGGAGTGCCTGTGTACCTGTGTCTAAGCCCAGACTGGGGGCTGGGGCTTCACAGAGTCAGAAGGTGAGGAGGGAGGAGGGGACAGACACTCTTTTGGTTGAAACAGCTCCGCAGCTTGGGTTCTGATGGCTCCTCAGCCCCAGCTGCTGACCCCCTGCTGGGCCCAGCAAGAGCGTTAGGGCAGAAGGCGCCGGGCTGGAGGCTTGTCCCATGGGCACTCTTGGCTAGATAGGGTCTTCTTGATGCTTAGGGTTTGTGAGTGCGTGGCTGGAAGGAAGGTTAAACTCGCCTGCACGTGACGCTCCTGCGGAACACGCACACGTATTTGGGGAAGGGAAGAAGGTGGTCCCGTGGCTCTTCACCCAGACCTGGAAATCTGGCTGTGGGCACACACCTTGGACTGGCAGCACACTTCCCAGCTCCTAACTGCCTCCCGCCATGGCTCAGCCACCCTGCCAGCTGCTAGATTGGCCATCACCTTGACACCCCCACCCCAAGTGCCTTCAGCATGCATTTTCGCTCCTGGCCTCCTCCAGCTGACCTGTCACTGAGATGCTTGGAAGGCTCAGGAAGCGGAGTTAGTTAGGGTGACGCTACTAGCCCGTTTTCCTTGTTGCAAGCGCTTTTCTTGATTTGGCCACCAGGTGGGGCGTCCACACAGGACCTCAGACTTAGCAACAGGTTTCTTCAGAGAGCTTATGAAAGCCAGGCGAGGGTGCCTCCGCCTCCAGCAGGAGGTGGGAGAGAACCCTGCCAGCATCATGGATGTTTGGTGTGGGGGAGGGGGAGCGCATGTGTGTGCGTGTGCATTTGCAGGTGTGGGTAGGAGTCTGGCTGGAGAGACGGCTCTTTCATTTGTTGTTTTTCAGTTGTTGCTCTTTCATTTGCTGCCTTTAGTTGGTAAAAAGGGATTCAAATGCATTCCTCTCCCTGTCTTTGGCACTGTGTTTAGTTAAATCGAAGTGAATGCTGGAATATATGAGAGTAAAAAGCACAGCAAATCGTTTGAGTGAACAGGCATACGCAGATTCGCATGTCCTTTTGCAGATAAACTGTTTGGTGTGTCTTACCGACTTCCAGTGCTGGGGTCCCATTTAGGTTTATGAGCTCCCTCTTCCTTCTTCCCCCTCCTTTCTCAGCCGGCACCTCCAGCCCTGCCTCGCTCAGTCTGGAAAGGAGTAGCTAAGTCCTGTTGCTGACAGCCTCATTTATAACATCTCCGGTGTCACTCCATTACCGGAAAGCATGTTTGAGAATGCCGAAACCTTGTAGCCTCAGTTTACGAGAGAGCATCGGAGGTGTTAGGGCTTTGTCAGAAGGAAGGGTCCGATACATAACTAGGCACTTTTGTACATGCATTTATTTTACTTTTTTAAAAGTGTATTTATTTTATCCATGAGAGAGATAGAAAGACAGAGGAGAGAGACAGAATCCACCAGCAGGGCTGCCACATGTGCTCTGTCCCTCTCTTCAGTCAGCCTGGCTCACAGGACCTCAGCTTGTGAATGCTGGGCCTTTCCATGTGACCTCGCGTTGTGGAGTGCTGCGCGGCTGTGACTGAGGAAACGCACTTATTTCATGGAATCCTCCTGTGATCCTATGAGA
This sequence comes from Tupaia tana, assembly GCA_026018925.1. Classification (NCBI taxonomy): domain Eukaryota; kingdom Metazoa; phylum Chordata; class Mammalia; order Scandentia; family Tupaiidae; genus Tupaia; species Tupaia tana. The sequence continues at coordinate 84,425,590 of JAKSZU010000008.1, read as the reverse complement.
GAGGCATCTTCCTCTCCATGTTAGAGATAAGGATATGAACTACTGAGGAGATAAAAATCACTTGTCCACAGTCACGTGGTTTCTGGAGCCCACATTTGAATGCAGTGGGTCAGCTCCGTTTCTTTTCTTTTCTTTTTTTTTTTTTTTGAGAGAGATTTCGCTATAGGGCGCGTGCGCTCGCCAGACAGACAGAGAGAGACATAGAGACAGAAAGCGAGAAATCACCCCCCAGGGGGGATGGTCACGCCGCAATCCCTTCTCCTCCATTCTCCTCTCGGGATCCTGGGCACACACGCACACGCGCCCAGCATGAGTTCTAAGCCACCGGGTCCGGGACGTGAACCGCGGTCGACTACGTGGGAGTCCAGCGACATAGCCATAACGCTAACTGCTGGTTCCCTCAGCTCCGTTTCTGAACCCAGGTCCCAGTTCAGATCCTCAGCCAGCTGTTGGGCATTTCGCCAGGTGCCAGTGGTCATGCCTTCCCACATTGGTAGCATTGAGCTATCCCTCACAACCCTGTCTCCCCACACAAACTCACGGTTGGCAGATAGCTGGTTAGAACCCACAGAACCACAGTACTGGGGAAATGGTGGGTGAACTGGGGTGCTGGGGGATTGGGGATTTTGGTGGATTAGAAGTTATGCAGGAAAACCTACACTGGGTTGGGTTTATTCCTAATATCAAAACACGCTCCGTCAGTGGATGGAGTGTCCCTTGCTCCTCCATCTTAGGAGGAAGTCCAGTCAAGTGAACCTCTCATTGATGATTCAGGGTTTTGCAAGGCATTGAAATTCTTGCTTCGAAACATCCGTTATCCTGTCCTGGGCTGTGGCTAATGGCAGAATGGGACCAGGAAATGGAGCTAAACAAGTCTCACAGTCTAGGGCATTTTTTTTTCTTTCTTAAATGAACCAGAACTATGAGATTATTTTTCTCTTTCCTAAAGATAGAATACAGGAAAGGTGGAAATCAATCAAACCTCCACCTTGCTATCTTTGCTGAATACCTATCCTTGTTTTCTCCTTCTATCCACCTTCACCTTAGCAGTGCCACTGCCTCCAGGAAGCCTTTTTCTGACCCTCTTCACTGGACTAGTGTCCTTCCTCTGTGACTTGTGCAGCCATAGAATTTTGCACGACATATTGTATCAGCCTATTTGCTTGTCTGCCCCACTGAGCTGAGAGTGACTTGGGAATGGGGACTGTGCCTGTGTCTTTCTTGTTCTTTAGCATTGCCAGTTCCCAGTTGAGCATTCTCAGTCCCCAGCAGCTATAGAGCCTGTGGTAGGTACTGCACAAGCATTTGCTGGAAGGATGGATGAAAGGATTCTCTTCAAGATTCTGCTTAATTAAGACTTTGTTGTAACAATGTTACTATTATCACAACAACAATAAGTAGCAAGCTCAGTGTTACAGGCTGTGTGTGTGTGTGTGTGTGTGTGTGTGGCATTTTAGAAAGGGTATCACACCACTCTTGCCTCCATCGCCTGGTATATGTCATTGCACCTGTATTTATAGGGTTTTAATTATGAGAATAGTCAGTGGAAGTCTTAGACTATGTAGGGAGGGAAAAGGTGGAAGACCATGCTTGAACTTTGTGGAAGCTGGTCACTTCTTTGCTATTTTATCCTTGTGGCTGGAGGAGTTCACATCTGAACTCTGCCTCAAGTATTTGTGACTTTGCATGAGCCAGGTGGAGATGACCTGTCAGTTGGGAATGATAACACTATCCTGTTTCAGGGTGGTTAGCCCAACATCAGGTGTTCAGTATCCATTAATTGATTCCACATAGGGGTCTCCTTGAAAGTCATACACACCTGACACTGGCTGTCTTGAGGCTGTCCAGGGATGCTCCCTTTTTGGAAAGAGAGATGTTGGCTTCATCTTGGCATTGCTGCTGGCTTGGCAGTGCCTAGGCATCTCAGTGCTCTGACCATCTCTACAGCCAGCTAGGTGTGATCAATCACTCTCCTGCTGAGAAACCAAGAAGAGATGAATGTAAGAAATACCAGCTGATTGCACTCTAAGTTGGACTGTCTGTAGGATAGGTAGGCAAGACTGGGTGGTAAAACACAAAAATCGAGCAGGTGCTCCAACGTGTCAAGGACGGACCAGTTGACTTAGTCTATTTAGTAGAAGACTACAGTCCTCAGGATGGAGAAGAGACACAAGACTCTCACCTTGTCAGTAATGTAGTCTGCAAGTTTGAGATGAGAGAAATTTGGGTTCTTATACTTGGTTTGCCACTTATAACTTAGGTTTGGGCAAGTTTCTGTATCTCTGAGCTTCAGTTTCTTCATCTAAACAATGTTATCTGTAAACTGAAGGCTCTTGTTAAGCTAAGAGGATCTTATACCAAGAAGTGTTTGGGCCAGCAGATGACGTGGAGGTTAGGCAGCTGTATCTCACATGGCCAACTGCATGGTTCAAGTCCTGGACCTAGCTGCTTGAAAATCATGACACGTACACATGTGTGCATGGCCAAAGTACTGAGAGTAGAGAAGAAGGGATTGTGATGTGGCCATCCCCCCCCAGGGGGTGATGTGTGATTTCTCACATCCTCTCTCTCTCTCTCTCTCTCTCTCTCTCCAGTGAGAGCATACCCACCCCCATAGCAAAGTGAAAAAAAAAAAAAATAAGTGCTCAATACCAGATAGTTATTTGTGTCAGTATTGTTATCCAGCTGGTAGATTGCCTTTCCTATGCCAGGTACTCTTCTGGATATAGGATATAGCAGTGAACAAAGCAGAATAATTTCTGCCCAATGGTACAGATATTCCAAGGACAACATTGTCAATATAAGCAGATATCTTAGAATTTGGTCATCTGGTCAGTGTTCTAGTCAGAGAAGAAGGGATCCTTTTGTCAGTATCTTGACCAGTCCTATGATCTGTCATTCACCACTGAAGGGAAATCAGTTGACTTTCCCAGATAGTGCTGGCTTCAACTTGCTTAGTACGTCCATTTCTCTATTTCGCCCATTCTTCTCCTTTTAAGCCTCCATGTATCTTATTCTTATTAATCCCCCTCCTTAATCATTTGTAATCTAACATTTTTTTTATCACATAAATCCTTTTCTGCATTTCCTCCCTCACGATGATCAGTTCCCTTCTCATTATTGAGAACCAAAATGATTGAGTTGTCATTCTTTATTCAGTTCCACTAACATGATCTTTGGGATCAGACATGGTTGGAACCCAACTCTATTATTTTCTTCTGTATGACTTGGAGAAATTTGCTCAACTTTCCTGAATTTCAGTTTCTTTATTTCTAATATGAAGATAATACTGCCTGCCTCCCAGAGTCGTAACATTTAATTGTGATGATGAATATGAAACATCGAAATACGTCATTATAGACATTCAATGCGTATTTTATTTCTATGACTTCTCCCTCTCAATTACATTTAATGTCCCTTTTTCTTGCATTTCTCATAAAATCTATGCACACTCCCCTTTGCAATTATCTCGTTTTATTTTCCTATTTTTTTATCCCTTATTTTCTGAACTCACTGTCTCCCTTGTAGTTCTTTTCCTTATGTGTTGTTTAGTCACTCAGTAGAATGAAGAAGCCAAGGAAGGAGTAGACAAGAGCAGTCCTGCAATATCCGATCTCTAAGCAGTAGTGATACCCTGTGCAGAACCACGTCTACCCAAATGCAGCGTTTCCCTGTCTATTAAACGCGCTTATGACAAGTGGCCATCAGTGTCGGTGCAGAGGAGGAACAGTGTCTCTCTTTTGCAAATGAATTAAAGGCTCTGAGACCTGACCTGATTTGCCCAGGCCCTTGCAGTGCATAAGGCAGAGCTGGGACCACACTGGGGTCCTCGCCTCATGGATGATGCTCCCTTTGTCATGTCATTAGTCAGTGGGAGAGGAACAGAGTGGGCTGAGACTCTACCTTCCTGGGTCAGGTGTCTTACCGCTGCGTTTCTGACAAATTGCCCTGAAAAAGCAATGCTGCTGGTCTGCAGATCACACTTTGATGAGCAAGACGTTGCAGACTTTGGCATACATGTGATTCACCTAGGCAAAAGGTACCTTAAGAGAGAAATATTGCAGCTGCTAACAGCGGCAACGTCATTAAACTTGTGTATAATGATACAACCTGCCCTCCTGCACAACATACTTGTGGTAATACCTGAAATCTGAATCTAATGAGGAAGAAGTAGCAGATAAATTCAAATTGTGAAGCATCCTACAAGATACCGGACATGGTCCCTTCCAAGGTCCGTGTCATGAACAGACAACAAGAAGATGAAAATTGTTTCAGTTAAAAGAAGCTGAAGAAGCATGACACTGAAAGGAACACTTGACTCTTCACTAGATCCTGAACTGAAAAAAATAAAAATAAAAGATAATATTATAGAAATAATTTTTAAAATTATTTAAATTTCTCTTATGCATTCAATCAACAAACTTTGAACATGGACTCCATATTAGACAACATCACTCTATCAAAATTTAATTTCTTGAGTGTGGTCAAGAAATTAAAATTTGTTTATGTAAGTGGATGTTCTATTTTTTAAGGAGATGCATGGCACAATAGTTAGTGATGACAAGTCATGATGTCTGCATCTTACTTTCAAGTGGTTAAGACAAGGTAAGAGTGTGTGTGTGTGTGTGTGTGTGTGTCTGTGTCTACAGCATATACACCCAAAAGGAGAAGAAAAGGAGCAAATGTGGCAAAACTATATAAAAAAATTGGCAAATGAAGAGAGTATAAAAGGGAAACCTTGAAAAGTTGGTGGAAAATGAAATTAAAGTATAAGTTTATTTTGGTGTCAAATATTTTAAAATCTGTGTATGAGTATTATATTAACTCTTAATTTTAAAATTTTTAATACTTAAATGAAAGAAGACTAAACACACGCAGAAACATGAAGCACACACAGGACTTCTGATGACAGGCTTTGTCTCCAGGAGATTCCAGGAGAAGCCAGGCCTGAGAGGCGTTGGCTGCACTGAATGGGCTTTTTGGATTCATGGACTGTGTATGTAGACCATGTCTTCAAGCTCCTCTCAGCCTTGGACTTTGTCCAGAGAATGACAAACCACAGCAGAAAGATGTAACTCAGTCTGCTAAGTTCGCTCACTTCAAGGCTGCACATGCCGCGTCCCCGTGAAGTGCCAAGCTTTGTGCCAGGCTGTTGAGGGAGATGAGCCATAGTTCTCTCCTAGGAAGAGAGAGACTTGAAACAACTATATTTAAATAGTCTAGCAAATGCAATAATAGAATGCAAATAAGGAAACTGGGAGAGCCGAAGAGGGAAGGCATTGTCAACCCTTCTGTGCTGTGTCAACAGAGATTTCTCCATAGGAGATTTCAGCAGCCAGGGAGGAATGAGGTGTCTACCATTTGTCCTGTTGATGATTAACATTCCTCACCTACCTGGAGAACTGAATGAGAAATTCAGTTCAGTTGATTGCTAAATTACTGTTCTTGCATTATTTGGAAGTTCTCCGTTTCAAGTTTGTATTCATTTTAAAAGGTCCTATGAATGGCCGTCAGAGAGTAGGACAGTGGTGACACAGTTCTCTGTGGTGCTGAACTCACAGAAGGTGGTCCTGGGTCCATATCCTAAGGCCTCCCTGTGCATGCACATTCCTGGGATCATCTGACTGAGGCTGGGGATGGATCTCAGCGTGAAGACCCTGCTATGGGAGGTGCTCTTTCTTAATCCTCATGAAAGAATAAATAAACTCTCTTTTTGTTTTGCTATAGGGCACACGTGCTTACTGGACAGAGACATAAAAAAAGAGAGAAAGTGAAAAATCACCCTTCAGAGGGGATGGCCATTCTGCAATCCCTTCTCCTCCATTCTCCTCTTGGGACTTTGAGCATGTGCATGCACATGTTCCTGACATGTTTTTCATGCCATTGGTCTGGGACTCGAATCACACAGTCAACCATGTGGGATATAACTGCCTTAACCTCCATGTCACCTCCTGGCTCAGGAAATAGACTTTAAAAATCTTCGTTAATGGTTAAAAGTTTCATAAATCAAGTGTTACTATTTGGCATTTTCCTGAGAGTCATGGTCTTAGTCCCTTGTTTTCTTTTTTTCTGGTTCTTGAGGTTTTGACAGAATGCAAACAGGATTTGTTTAATCTTTTAACTGGGACACTGTCAAGAGAAGCAAGGGGAAGGTCTTCAAGTGTGAAATGAATAAAAACTCTTTCACATGCTGTGCTCTGTATTTCTGTGTTTGGGTGGTCTGAGAGAGCATACTAATATGCTGCATAATTATTAATAATAAATGTTATTATTGTTACTAGCTCATATAAAGCAGGTTGCCCAATCACTGAAAGCGAGATGTAGTAGACCAAGAGCTGATAGTATAAACTATGAAATGATGGAAATGTTATCATTAGTACTAATAATATTGGGCTACTCTACCTTCTTTTCAGTGACTGGCAACCTGATTTATATGAGCTAGTAACAATAAAAACTACAGCAGATGCCTTCTTACAAATTGCCCAGTCTGGTTTTCCTGAGTCAATATCTTACCTCAGGAACAGGCAGGCTATGCTTAGAGCTCCTTTGCTTTTAACCTTTTAGGATTTTTTAAAGCTAATTGCAGCAATTTAAGTTCATTTCTACACTTATGATGTCTTCTTGGGGGTATGGAGTAAAATCTTGCCCAACAAGACTTGAAAATACAGAACGAGGAGAATATGTCCATCCAGCCCAGGCTCTCTGTTCTAATAGAACATAACAGTGCATTTGACTGGGCATCTCACAACTCCTGTCCTTTCTTAAAGTCCCAGCTTCTGCATAGTCTCACTCCACATATATCATGTGGATACTTCTTCCCCTGGTGATGCCAGTCCAAAAGCTGAAATTAGCTGGCCCCCATAATCAGCAGATCTGATGTTCCTTAACAGCAGTAGATGGGATTTACGGGCTTGGCATGGAGAGAAGCACTTGTAAAAAGTATAAAAGTCAGAGGCTGTCAGAGCTGGGAGGGACCACAAAGAAGAGGAAACAGGCTCAGGACATAAGAAACTTGCCTGGGGTCACCCTGCTCACAAGTGGAGAACATGGACTTCAGTGTTCTTCCATCAGCTACAATGAGTTCCCTGGTGGTGTGTGCCAAAGGAGTGGCCTCACCTATGCCTGTTTCCTCTGGGTTTGTGGCTGTCTTAGGAGTTGAACCAAATCATGTCCAAAGCATAGTTTTGTTCAATGGGATCTTTCAGTTTATCTCCAGAGGCTGAGGCTATTTGCTCAGAATCTTTTCTTTCAAAGACAGCATGAGTTATTGTTCAGAGCCACTTTTTTCTCTTGATTCTCGAGGGTTGCTTATGAACAGAAGAAAGACTAAGGGCAGGTGCAGGCTGACTGGCCAGGCATCTGTACAAGGATTCCAGTTGGCTCATTGCCAGGGGAGGATTTCCCGTTCTGCCGAAATCCCAGAGCTGGGATCTCCCTTTTCTCCATCCCCACACCCCCAGTCCTCTCAGATCCAGTCCTCTATGAAGAGTCCTAGTATCTGATCTCCATTGAGTTCAACATGGAGTTGGGCATTTGAAACCATTTTATTAATGAAAACGAATGTTTTTATCCAGTTGGGTCAGCACTGCCATTTGTTTCATTCAGAGACCTGATTTATTTTCATTGGTGAGGTTATTTCTCTGTGCCCTTGGGCTAAGTACTCTACATGGCTCTCCTAAAGAGTGACTGAGAGTAAGAGACATTGGCCCAACCACAGGAAACCCAAGTTCTCTCCTTACTTGCTCTATAGTCTCCAGAAAGTCCCTTTACTTCTAATAGTCTCTGTTGCCTCATCCGAAAAAATAGGCCTAATATGCCCTGCCTTCCAGGTTATTGAAAAGGTTAAATGAAGTCATTAATGACAGCAGTCAGCCAAGCGGGGTGGCAGCAGGTGACGTGGATCCTAGTCTGTGTTCCCCAGAAGCCCCCAAGGCAAGGAGAACAGTGCAACTGGTTTATTAACACAGCTGCTCTGTCTTGTTTTTTTTTTTTCATTTCCCCTCTGAGGACTCTTCAAAACTTTGTTTTCTCTAATCACCCCCACCTATGAAATTTTAATCCCATAGATAGACTGCGTATGTCTTTATAAACTGGATTTGTATCTGGGCTTTATATCTGAAGAGAGTAAGACATTTCCACCCTATGCTATACCCCAGAGCCAATTTTACTCTGCTTGGTGGCAATGCTGTCCCTACTAATGCATGATTTAGAAGGTGATTACAAGAAAAACTGAGAAATAACTAAAGTAAAAGAAAGTGGCGTAAATAGGAAAAGGAAGTAGACTTTAAGCACATTCTCTAGCAGGTTGCCATGGGGCACGCAAGTCTCAGTCTTCCTGAGGAACCCACATGTAGTGTACGCCAGCCCAGAATGACCCTGGAGCTCTATCGCTGGCTGAGGGCTGCTCCCAGAGGCAGAGAAATCCCTTAGATTGAACATATAGCAGCAATTGCCAAAGGCGTTTGTGAAAGACCATCATTTTTTTTTTTAAAATATGTATTATTTACATTTAATCACTGTACGTCTTTACAGTGCACACCATGCTTTTTCCCATCATGAATACTGACACAGTGCATATCAGTTAAGACAAAGACATTGCCATATACATTATCATCAGCAAATAACTTCATTTTGGAGTCAATTTAATGCATTATTTATTTGTTCTTTCCCTGTTCTTCTCCCTTCACCCTCTTAACCACTCCCTACTACCTCCCCCAGCCTGCTGTACCATCTCTAGTTTCTTTTTCTTTCTTTCTTTTCTTTTTTTTGAGAGGTTTTTGCTATAGGGTGCGTGCACTTGCCAGAAAGACAGAAAAACATAGAGACAGAAAATGAGAAATCACCCCTCAGGAGGGATACCCACGCCGCAAACTCTTGTCCTCTATTCACCTCTCGGGATCTTAGGCAGGCACACACACGTGCCCAGCGTGAGTTTAAGCCACCGGGTCTGGGACTTGAACAGCAGTTGACTACGTGGGAGTCTGGTGCATAGCCATTATGCCAACTGTTGGTCCCTGTCATCTCTAGTTTCTACCATTGCCCTCTGTGCATTATACCTTCCAGTCTTTCAGTGTCTACTATAGAGCAAAAGGCCATCTTTGACAGAAGCCGCAGGTACGTTCTGAGGAGGTGTAGGTGGGGCCTTTAGCAGCTCCACACATTCTCTGTTTCTTAAGGGAAGCAAATAGTGTGACCTGAGGTTCTCAAATGCATCTGTATTTTTAGCAGTTGTTAAATGAAGTCTTGAGGCCTAAGGGCCATGGTAATTCTGGAAGCATTTCAAGATTTTTTCCTTTACTCTCCTTATTAATCTTTCACTTGTGATTGTCATTAGGGGGAATAAATCTGAATTAAAAGTAGTTGTAAACATGTGGATTTGATGCCTGGTATCTAAAAATCACTGAATTGTATATTTTTTAATGGTGAATTTTTATGGTATATAAATTATATTTCAATTTAAAGAGTGGCGGAAAAGAAATCAGAAGTCAGTGATTAAATATGAACTCAGAACTTTTGGCCGCATCAATGCTACTACTTTTGAAACATCAGAGGCTAATTTAGCTAACCTTTTGGCATGTGCCAAGATTGTAGAGTTCTCAGAAGCACCTTCAAAGTTGGCCACTGACTGTGTTGGCCTTTGGGCACATCTTGTAGAGATGGTGGTGTGTAATTCTCATCAAATAAAACAGGACAGTTATTCTAAATAAGCTCAGACAACTTCAGTCCTGCTGGTCCTGCTGACATTCTAATTTTGAGTGACTTCTGTGATACTTTCAAAGAATGAAGAACCATACTGACATATAACATGAGAAACATTAGCATTTTCAAAACAAGATAAAATAAGTCATTCCCATGGCTCTTACAAACACATCTTTTGTTGAGAAAGTGGCAAGATTTTGATGGTGAGTCATGGTGCTCTGACTTCTGCCCTTGTCCTGAGTTCTGATTCCCTAGGGAAGTAATTTGCATTCCCCTTCACAGTTCTGGAGCATTATAGGAAATATTAAGATTTCTCCCTGAATTCCTCTTTTGTGTCAGGACTTAAACAACTTATTTGGGTGGAAAGAAAATGTATGGGTTCGTCTTAATCCTTAGGTTTTATGTATATGCCTGTAGGTATTGCTGATCTAACTCAAGATCTGTTGGCTGATCCCTCAGCAGATCTAGATTTCATCGTAGATGTCAGGCCTTGGATAGGAATAAGGGAGGCATGGAAGAATGACTCTGTTTCTTCCTTTGAGGGATTCATGGTTGAGTGAGTAAGTAAATAATGTGTAGTGGTGTGATACTCTAAAATGCATACATACGGAGTCTGTCTGAGGTTCAGGTAAAGTTGCCATCACAGTTTGACGTTGGTCAGAGAAGGAAGGTTTCTATCAATGAGTGGATTTCACCGTGTGTACAGGGTTGGAGACCATTTTCTCACCTTCAAATGTACAACCAGGACCATGGCTAAATTTCACCATATGAACCAAAGGTCTGATTTATTCTCACACTGAAGAAAAGTTGCTAAATGTGTTGCAAGAGAATGTGGAATCATAAAACCTAGAGCTGAGTAAAGCTATTCCAAGAGGTCGAAGATTGGTTTTTTGGAGGTGCACTTCATACCTCTGAACCTCTGTTCTCTGCAGTCCAGAGGCCAGTGCAGCACCTCGCACACCAGACACTCAGTCTCGTGGCATCAGTGGGACCCAGTGCCCAGTCCCAAAGGGTGTGCAACTTCAGTGATTGGAGAAGATGTAGGTAGAGATAAGTACTTGCTTTGAATCTTGGCTGTTTACTTTCCTGAAAAGTAACCTTAAGTAAAACATTTAGCCAGCTTAAACCTGTTTGCTCATCTGTAACATGGAGCATGCTTGTTCACAGAGTAAGAATGAACCGAAATGGCTATAATGCTTTCAGCTTAATGGATTCTTCCCCATTCTTTCCTAGTTCTGCTAAGGTAAGAATGATGACCATAAACAAAAGTAATGCTGCAGTCAATACAGTGTGTAATTTCTTCCCTAAGTCATGCCCCTGCACATTATGAAGTTCTATTGGATGTTCTGTTAGCAAGTTCTGATGTACCACTACAGTAAGAGAAAGGAATTTACTCTGAAGGGGAAAAGAGGAATATAAAGAAAAGATGCTGCTGTCTGATCCAAGTTTCCTAAGTAAGCAGAGATGAGCAAAACAAAACAAATGTCAAGACCGTATGACCTCCAGATGGCCCAGGACTGAGTTTCTATAATCACATTAGATCTCTAAACACACCACACACTCTGCTTGCTTACTCGCCAAGCAGGGAAGACGTATTTAAAAGGTTTTAGCTGGATTTGGGAAACTAGCACATTTGTTCCCTGAATGAATTGCTGTGTTTTCATCTTTTTGGTATTTGGTTCATTTCTTTGTTACTTGATTCTGGTTTCCTTTCACATTTATAATTGTGTTTTATGTATTTTCCCAATAGCACCTGTAGCCCTCTGCAGGAAGGGGCCATTCTACATGAGAAATGAGTCTGACACATACTAGAAGTTCAATAAATAGTGTAAATGAATTTGTTGAATAAAGCCACACAAACTAGTTTTCTGAATCCAAGTTAATCTGGGTTATTACATAGACATCGATATGTTATGGGTCAAATGATGTCTTCTAAAACTAAAATTTTAACTATATTTCATGTAGTAAAACTTTATTGAATTTTAAAGGTTATCATGTTTTGTCTTTCTCAAACGCTGAGATAGTGTATCAAATGAGACATATATGCATATGTGTATGTATGTGTAGAGAAAAGAGAAAGAGAAAGAAAGGGAGGGAAAGTGGTGGATGGAGAAAGGGAAAATATTCATTAGCTGTCAGATATCCACAATGGAATAATAATAATAGTAGTCATTACTTCTGTTCTTTATTGACCTACTACATCCAGGGCAGTAGGTCAACCTTTAAAAACATTGTTGCATTTAATTATTGTGATGACACTATCAGATGTGTATAATTGGCCCCTGTTCTATCCATGGGGATGCTGAGACTCAGGAAAAAAACTTTCTCAGGGTTTTACAGAGCAGGTTAGAAATTAGCCTCAGATACTGTGAATGTAGTAGCTGTGATGTGGTTGAAAGTCTGAGTTCATATGTAATCAATGACTTCTGATTTTCTTTTCTTCCACTTTTGAAAATTGAAACATAATTTATATATCATAAAATTCACCATTATAAAATATACAATTCAGTGATTTTTAGTTTATTTAGAAAGTCATGCAATAGCTGACTATTATAGTTTACACTTGCTAACATTAGTCAATACTAAAGTGATGCTCTTAAAAGCTATCATTTGGGGGCCAGCAGGTGTGTGGTGGTTAAGGGCACTGGACCCCACGTGGTTGACCATGGTTTGAGTCCCAGACCTGGCCGCTTACTTTCTCACTTTCCCTTTCTCACTCTTGCTCTGTCCCTCTCTGGTCAAATAAAAAGAAAGAAGAAAGAAAGAAAGAAAGAAAGAAAGAAAGAAAGAAAGAAAGAAAGAAAGAGAGAGAGAGAGAGAAAGAGAGAGAAAGAAAGAAAGTTAGTTAAATAAAATATTATTCTTTAAAAAATGTATCATTTGGATATTCTGTTTTTCTCATCTGTAGAAGAGTAATTGTGAAAATATGATGGGCAAGTGACATTGCTGAGAGAATGAAATGAGAAGCCACTGACTGAGAAATATTTGCAAAACCTTCTATTTGAAAAAGCATTTGTATGGAACATACAAACAGCTCTTAAATTTCAACCATAAGAAAAGCAACTAGATTAAAAATAGACAAACTATCTTAACAGCTATTTCACCAAAGAAGATATACAGTAAGCTTATGGAATAATGCTCAGTACCTTTTCGTCAGGGAATTGCAAAGTAAATAAAGAGATATTGCTATGCATCTATTCAAATGGATGTGGCTAATGCCCTCAGTAATGCCAGTTTCAAATGTTGGCAAGAATATGGAACAATAGAAACTCTACCTCATTGCTGCTGGAAATGAAAAATGGAAGACTGGTTTTCTTCTTACAACATAAACATAGTATTACCATGTAATCGTGTTCCTAGGTATTTATACAACTCATTCAAAATTTTATGCCCATGTGACAACTTCATGCAAATGTTTATAGTAGCTATATTCATAACTGTCAAAAAAATTATGTAACCAAGATGTCCTTCAGTAGGTGAGTGGATAAACAAACTGTTGTATGCCATAAAATGGACTATTATTCAGGGAAAAAAGGAAATGAGCCATCAAGCTGTGAAACAAAATGAACCTCAAATATGTATTGCTATGACAGAAGCCACGATTTTGGTCACGACAATGGTAAACATAAAAATACAGAGACAATAAAAAGATCAATAGGTACCAAGGGTTCAAGAGGAGGGGAGAAATGTTGACTAGAGGAAGCGCAAGTGATATTTTAGGGTAATGAAATAGTTCTACATGATATTGTCATGGTAGATATTTAATGTATTTGTCAAGATCCACAGAACTTTATAGCATAAATAATAAATCTTATGTTTGCAATTTGTGTGTGTGTGTGTGTGTGTGTGTGTGTGTGTGTGTATGTGTGTGTTTAGCCAGAGGTTCCCAAGGAGGAATGCAGATAATGACAGTAGAATCTGACTGTATTAGGAGTACATAAAGCAACCTCATGGAACATGTTGGGGGTGAAGTGCTGCCATGACTTTGGCAATGAGGAGATTTTGTAAGACTAAAGGCAAAGGGAATGACACAGAAGTGCTGTATGCTGTACTTTGGTGGATAAAGTTGTCCCCATCAGGGTGCAGCAACAATTCTTTTAATTCCAAGAATTAACAATTAATCAAAAAGAATTAGACAATTAAGTAAAAGATGGTAGTGGAGGAAGCTAGAAGCAAGAGTTTACAGAAAAACAAAATGAATCTGGAATATCCATGTAGTAACAGATTAGCAATGCAGATATGCATATGAACTCATGTTTAGCTTAATATAAATCCAGATGGTTATGTATGAAAATATTTATAAATATGTGTGTGTGTGCATGGGCTAGTGTACACACAAGCATTTTCTTGTGCTGTCAGCTGAAAGAGCCTACAAGATCAATCCCCTGTACCAATGGGCACATCTAGCACCTAGATCTCTGCAGGAGAAGGATACAGGGATCCCTAAAGAAATAGATGATTCTAAAACAAGAGCAGGAAATATACAACATGAGCCTAGGGCATCTTGTAGGGTCAGAGGCTAAGGAAGTACATACATACATACATACATACATAAATAAAAATACTTTGATGGGACTATGTGAAAGGGACCCAGCAGCCAACTGAAAGAACAGCCAATGACCAAAACTAGAACAAGTTGAGAAAGAAAACAAAGTAGTATTGAGTGTAACTAAAACATGGAATAAATATCCATGACTCTATACCAACATAAGCAAATGACTGAATGAATAAAAAAGAGAGGAGACAAATCTCCTGGGAGGAAGATTCCAAGTAGCTACAATTCCTTGTAGGTATTCTGCCCTCGAGGAGAGGGAGCGTAAATGTGGGCTGCATACAGTGACTTCTTTTCACAGAGCAGAGTGTGGAAAGGGGAATTTAAAATAAAGTAGGGTAACTTGGTAGTGGAGGACTCAACATACACTACCTCAAGCCAGGTGGCCCAGGTTAACAGCACCAGTGAACATGTAGTTAATGACCTTGACCATGGTCTGATGGAAATGGCATTTACTGTGGTTTTCCCAAACCCCCATAACTCTGGTTTAAGCACAGGGGGAAAAGGTCATACAAATTCCAGCAGAGTATCACACAAGGTACCTGACCAGTACTCTTCAAAACCATCAAAGTCATCTAAAACAAAGACTGAGAAAGTATCACGGCCAGGAGATGGCTATGGAAATGTGGCAACTAAATGAAATATGGTATCCTGGATGCAATCCTGGAAGAAAACAAGATTATTAGGCAAAAACTAAAGAAATCTGAATAAAGTATGGGCTTTAGTTAAGGATGATGCATTGGATTGATTTATTCATTGTAATAAATATACCACAATAACATAGCATGTTAATGATAAAGGAAATTGGGTGGAGGTTATATGGGAACTATATTTTCAATATCTACAAAAGCTGTTTTAAGGAATAAACTATTTTTTTAAGTTGATTAGAGGGTTTTGCGAACGGAGCCTGGCACACATGTAATTCCTCAGACCTATTGAATAGATGTTGAAGCATGATCTCCAACAGATGAGATCATGTGCCCCAGGTCCCACAATTACTGAGCATCTCAGCTGAGATTCAGACTTGGGTCATCTGGTTTTGAGGCCTGTCTTTCTCTCTCTATTACCCTTCTTCTGCCCTTGTTTTATTAAGTGATGCCCATGAAATGATTTTCCAAAGACATGGTGTTCTGGTCTCATTAGTGAGCTATCAGCTTGGTAGATCCACCAGAGCCCTGCTTCTCCTGACCATGGTAGGAGTGTCAATAGACTTCCCCTTATGTATCATTGATCAATGACTTGAGAGCCATGGGAATTTCAATGGTAGACTTAGGCCATCTGACCCGACCCCTGAGGTTGGGCATGTTATCAGCCAGACCAAACAGGGTTCTGTTAGGAGGAGAAAGGAAGAAGAGTAGTATCTAGGACAGGCAGTGGATCTGCCCTGTGTGGTTACCAAGAGTCCAGAGCTGAGGCCAGAACTGATGACCCAGCACCATTATGGTCAGTCCGCAGACCCTACATGAACAGCTGCTAGGCCTGGCCCTCTGCAGAAGGAAGTTCCAGTTACTTGCTCATTGCCTTTCCCACCCCAAGTGTGGGCTGAGGATGTGTGAGAAGGTTCTGGAAGCCCTCACATGCCTTGGCATTATGATGTCAAAAACCAGAAAAAAATTACTGGAAGTGATTTATTTTGTCTGATTAAAGCTACTGTAGCTGGTTGTTGGGGGATGGGGTGGAATAAAGAAAACCTCAGGGGACTTCTCATTGAGTGGCCCTATTCCTAACTAACATGTATCTTGAGAGGGGTCATATGGGGCTAGAGTGACTTTTGGAATGAAGGAATTCTCTTACAAGTAGGAGGCCAATACCTACTTGTAAGAGAGAGAGAGAAAGAGAGACAGAGAGAGAGAGGAAGAGGGAAGAAGCACTCCCACTGGGGCATGGTCACACTACAATCCCTTCTCTTCCATTTCTTCTTCCTGTTTGGATTCTGAGTATGGGTACATGCTCCACACGTTCTTCAATCCACTGAGGCTGGGACTTGAACTGTGGACAACTATGTGGGATCCAGTTCCCTGAACTACCAGGCTATGGGGCCAATCCTCCAACCTGAAAAACTAGGTGGTTGGTTACCTCTCAGGACTTCTCAGTGGAAAAGCTATTAGCTTTATGAATGGGTCTAGTCTTCACTGGCCAGTAATGTCACACTCTTGCCCACTGATGGTATTAAACTCCTCAGTTTTGATAAAACACCACTCGCAGGCTTTCCTGTGGTGGCACCCTTGTCTGAGAACCACTGAAATCTGGGATCTCTAGGACTTCTTGTTTTCAAGCCATGACTCTGTTTAATATTTCTGGCCTCATATTCCCAGCATTATCATTGTCAGTGAGGATTTGAAGCAAAAAAAAAAAAAAAGAAAAATACATAGGAGGGTGGAGGATTTAGCACACTTGTGGGGTTAGTGTACAGTTTGCCATGGATTTTTCATGACTTCAAGAAAGTCTAAACTGGTTTTTGAATTGCAGACAATTTGACTCAGGTAGAATACCCACATACATCATTTCAAGTTGGAGAAAATGTTACCTAAACACAAATACCAGGTGTACACACATACACACACCCCAGTCCCCAAGTCCAAGTGTTCAAAACATTAATTAGTGTCACTGCATGAACTAAATTAAGCTGGGGACCTTGTTGCTTCAATTTGAAAAAACATAGCAGTGGGAAATGCTGACTTTAGAAATGGCAGAAATGGTCAGAATATCACCATGATATAGACCACCCAGCTCTCTGTTCCAGAAACTGGGACATTTTGGCTTGATGGGGGCAGGGAGAATGTGGATAAAAATGTGGCCTTTATTTTAGATGTTGAAGGTATTTGGACCTGAGAGTTTGTTGCCACATTGAGAGTGGCGAGAGGTCCTAAATCCCAGCTGTGTGACCTCAGGCAAGTTACTTCTCTGGATCTCAATTTCCTCATTTATAAAGTGGGAATATTATAGAATTAACCTCACAGGATGGTTATGTGAGTGTTTTTCAGTATCTAAAGGGAATCATTCAACCCTGACTAAATGGAGCTGGGAGGGCCATGTAGGAGGTGATTTCTCATGCTAGTATACCTGATAACAACTGAGATACCTGACAACTGTGATTTATTTATTTAAATTAAAATTTTTAAATTTTTAATTAATTAATTTTACATTCATTCACTGAGCATTATCACAGCATACAAAATGTGATTTTCCATCCAGAATATACTGCATACTGGCTTAATCATACATGTTGCCATCAATAATTTTCCATTTCTAGTTTCATATATCTATATATTTTTTCCCACTATTTTTCACCCTCTGCCATTTCCCATCCTCCTCCCACACTATCTCTGGTGTTTGCAGTTTCTTTCCATTCCTCCCCCCCCCCACATTTTATTGCTTCACAAAATTTCTTAAATAATTTAACTACTTTCAATAGCAAGTTCAGCTGATACATACATGTCTGTGAATACATGTCTGATTTTAGACATGAAAATCTGAGTAGAATGAATGTACTATAAAGTAGCACCTAGCTGATGCTATATAGCTTACTATGGTCATTAAATAGGTATTTTTAAATATATTTTTTAATTTCAAGAAAAGCAGCTTTAGCATTAATAAATCAAAATCAGAGAAATGCTAAGAGAACTTTCCCTAAAACTTAAAGACAGGAAACAGACTAGGATTCTGTTCAAATAGTAGATACATGAACCTATCGGCAGCTCAAGATAAGACAAAAATCCTTAAAACCAGAAAACAAAGCCTAGAAGAAAATCAGCAATGTTTTAGTCAAAAGTCCTAAGATTCTATTTCACCAGTTCAGTCTCATGTATTTTATCTTCTGTTGTGGTTTGATCTTCCCGATTAAATTCTAGGATATAATATTCAACTCAAGACTTGTCCCTATGATTAAGTTGCCCATTTTCTTAGTTTTTGAACTCTTATTTCTGTATGTCTGTATTTAATTTTCCTGGTATAGCACACCCTTCAGAACTTCTTGGTCAGCTGATCTGGTGTTGGTAAATTCTTTCAGGTTTTGTTTATCTGAGAATGTTCTCATCTTTTCTTCCCATATGAAGGATAATCTTGCCAGGTACAATATTCTTGATTGAAATTGCTTCTTCCCTAACACTTTGAATGTATTTTCCCATTCTTTCCTTGCTCACATTGTTTCTGATGAGAAGTCTACTGTAAACCTAGTGGGATATTCTTTGTAGGTAACTTGACATTTCTCTATTGCCAATCTCAGTATCTTGTCTTTGTCTGTGGTTTTGAACAGTCTCACTATAATGAGTCTTGGAGAAAATCTTCTTGAGTTGATTCTATTTGGGGTCCTTTGTTGTCCCAACAACTGTGATTTAAAGAACGCTACCAGAATCCAAACCTTGCACAAAGACCACTGCTGTCTGACATAAGGACTGATTCTGTAAGGATGTCTGCCCAGAGACTGCCTATCCAACTGTTGACTGACACTTTATTATTTAAAACTTTGCCAGGGGATATGTGCACTCACCAAAGATAGATGGGGACCGGATGGTGTGAGAAAGCACCCCCCATGAGGAATGGTCACATCACAGTGCTTTCTCTATTATTCTTCCTTTTGGGGATTTTGAGCACTCATGGACACTTGCCCAGCCACCAAGTCTTGGACTCTTACTGTGGTGTTATCCATGTGGGATCCAGCTACCTCAACCACAGTGCCATACATTGACCAGATGTTGTACTACTGATCCTGGTGACCAAGGATAATTGTACCAAAATAATTAGTGTTGTCTTCTTCCCCCCAGTTCCTCTGCTTGTGGGTTTTGCCTTTAAAACCTGTCTGAATAGTGTAAGACCTTGGTGAGCATCTTTGGGGGCACCTGAATTATGCACATCTGAGCTGATAGCCAGCTGCATTCCTTAGCCTTACTCAAGTAAACTCCTTTTGCTTTCTCTGTTTTGCCTCAGTTTACCTACTTAGGTTATCCGTAGTGAGGACTGCCTAAGTTGATAAAGTTGAAACATGTAGAAGAGTGCTGGACACACAGAGCTGGAAGTATCTGTGATGATGATTAGGAGGAAAAGGAGTCAACACCTCTTTGCAACTGGAAGTTCAAGTAAATCCACATGGGAAGACAGGGAGGTAGAATGGGACACTACATGGAAGTACATTCCTCTTTTGCCATAATAATTTAAAAAATTAGAGTAAAATATACTTAACCTAAACTTTATCATTTTAATCATTTTCATATGCATACTTCAGTGGCCACTAAGTAGACTTGTGGTTGTGCAGTCATCACCATCATCCATTCATAGATTTTTTTCTTTCAAAAGCGAAACTCTATGCTTATTAACTAGCAACTCCTTGTTTCTCCCTCTCCCTGTCCCCCCTCCCTCTTTTCTGGGCCTTTCTTCCTGTGCTCCAGCAGAACTGGCACTCAGAATTATCCTACATCAGGTTTTACCTTGGCAGGAGTTCTGCCATGATTATTCCCAACCAGATCATGCTTCTGTTATAGGCAAGAGCCATGTGTAATATGTTTTCTTTTCAACCAATAGTGTCAGGTATGGTGTTGGGCATAAGGTCTGTGTTTAACACTGTTGACTAATCTTTTTGGCCTCACAGAGTCTTAGCTGAGTTCCAGAAAAAATCCTTGATCTGAATCTGGCATGGCCAGCCACTCTTGGAAGCCTCCTGCAGCTGGCTGTATGGGGACTATGCACACACTCCCGGCAAGGGCTTAGCAACCTGCGAGGAGTGTCTGGTTTCTGGTTGGGTCAGATCAGCTCTGTTGCCATTTCCTCACAGCCGCCCATGCCTGTTAGCAGCATTTAACCAGAATCTGTTGTGTGTGGGTTTTAGTCCAGTTTTTAAGTCAGTTGATTCTAGGCTTCAAGATGCAATAAACAGATCGATAAAAATTGACTGGTTACAGTTCATTTCACAGGAGCAAGAGTTAGCAGGTTTGGAGAAAAAGAGGAAGGAATTGACTGGTCTATGAGCCTAGGGGTTAGGGTCACCATCAGCCTTGAAGGCATCTCTTAGGTCAATGCAGCCCCCAGTAGGAAGCCCCAGTTAGAAGAGCCAAGGATACATAGATGGCTGGATTATGAGCAAAGCCTTGAGGAACCCCATCTAGTGATTCTGGGCAGCCCCAAATCTCTGGCATCATTTCCTGCAGTATCCTAACTTCTCTTCTGGTGTCTGCTCTTACACATTCATTCCTCACCCAGCAGCCAGGGCTGTCTTTTCCAGTGTGAGTTAGAGTACTTGTTCCATGCCTTGAAGCCTTTCAGTGGCTGTCTGTTAACCTTGGGACAGAACCCATACTCCCCGCTGAGGCTCACAGCCCTATGATTTGGGCTTTTCCCACTTTTTTCCTCCTCAACTGGTGGTTTCTCAGCACTCCCTGTTCTCCCACTCACTTCAGCCCTTTCTAGAACATCCCAGGACCTGCATCCTCTCGGGACCTTTGCTCTTCTGACTCTTGGCCTGAAATGCTGATTTCTCATCATGTATGAAATGGCTTCTTTGGATTCCAAAAGGGTTCTCCCTGATCAACTGCACCCCAAGCCAGTCCTCACCATTTCTGTGTCCTTCAGAGCTCTCTGTCATAAGCTGTAATTATCACAAGCTGTTGGCTATGTTTATTGTTTGTCTCCCTTCATGGAATTGTGAGCTCTAGGCAGACAAAGTTCATGTCAGGTTCACTGTAATATCCCTCACTCTGGACTTGGGGCCAGCCTGTGTGTTTGTTGACTGAAAAACCCAGTCAGTCTCACTATCATGTGTCTAGAAGAGGGTGAATAGTGGCCAGAGGAGGAGTTAAACTCGTGTCCTGTTTGATAGATTGAGTATACCTCATTTAGAGGAGACAGGAGGACTGTGAGCCTCACCCAGAGGTATCCAAGTCCTGCTCGTGGTTGAGGAACTGATTGTCCTGTGGTTCCACAGGCCAGTGAGAGGAGCTACATTAGAATTACTTGCTATTAAAGACAAAAACTGGGTACCTGTCTTACCTGGCTGCAGGGAGACAGGTGTCTTGGAAAGCAGAGAGTGTTGGCTTTGCTGGAAGGTTCTAGTGGAGGTTGTGAAACAGCACTTGCATAGAATATCATTGAGCCATGAAAAGGAAGGAAACACTGAAACATGTTACAACATGGGTGAACCTTGAAGGCAAAATGCTGTGTGAAATAAGCCCGACACACGAGGGTGAATACCGTATGCTTCCAGTTATAGGAGTTGCCCAGAGTGGTCAGCTTCACAGAGACAGGAAACTGAATGTGGCTGTCCATGGCTGGGATGGGGTAGTTATTCCTGGGATCAGAGTATTGTCTTGAGTGATGAAAACTTCTGGAGATGGATGCTGGGGGTGGTTGCACACCAGTGTGAGTATACTTAATGCCCCTGAACTGTACACCTATGAATTGTCAGAGTGGCAAATTTTATGTTGTATATATGTTACCACAACACCAAACAAAGAAAGAAACTCAGCACTTGGAAATGAGGTCAGCTGTGGGTGTTTGGACCAAGTGATTCTGGGAGTCTGCTCCAACTTCAGGATGATTAGTTCTGTGGAAAATGAACATCATATGAAAATGTTCCATTATTCTGTTTTCCTGCTTCAGTCGAGCCCCTTGACACCCTAGGCGGCCTGAATGAACATCCACGCTTGTCCTGCTCTCACCTTCCCACTGCTCCTGGCCTATTTTAAAGCCTGGGGACATCAGATCTTATTGCATCAAGTCACTGGAGAAAATGTCACAGTGAAATATTTGTGATGATTCTAATTGGAGGTCCACTGTGACTGCAGAGTCCTGCCTGCTCCTGCTCCAGAGTTGGTGTAAGGAAGACTTTCTTCCTTCCCTTCACCTCCATTTTTGTCTCATGATTAAATTGTATTCTTCCCTGCACTTTGGACTTAACTTTCATTAATTAATTCATTAACTATTTGTTGAGCACCTATCAAGTCCCTATGCCCAAGGATGCTACCTGTGGGGACAACCGGAATGCAGAATGTCCAGCCCTGCGGGCACATAGGAGGGATGCGTGAAGTCTGCATGGCTCAGGACTGGTCAAGGAAGACTTTCCAAAGGAGGTGATTCTTGAGCCCAGATCTTGAGAGGTGAGTAGGTCTTCAAAAAGGCCTGAGACGGGGGCCAGACGATGATATAGTGGTAAAATGTTCCACTCTGCAAAGCTAACCCAAGTGAAGAAGTTCCAGGTCCATGTCTGGAGATCTTTTTGGGTATACCCAGCCCATGTGTTTCATTCTATCCCATTCTGGTAAGAACTTTCCAGATCAATCTTTCCTTGTCTCTTTACAGCTCTGCTTTTCTTTGCTCCTCACTTCTTCCCTTGTTCTGTTCACCTGTGGAGGGGTACAGAAAAGAGGATGATGGGATCCAGGATGATGGGCATTTCTAGTGGTGAGGCTGCTCTTGCAGAAGGACCACAGGAGCTTCTTCCTCCTCTTCAACTCAAGGCCCATTCATCGGTCCATGCCTGAGAGACATGGTGTGACATCAACCCCTCAGAACCCCAATGTCCTCAGCCTACAGATTCAGCCACCATTCCTCTCATCTGTTACAAAACCTATGGTGGGACCTTCGAGGTGTAAAGCAGACTGAATCATGAAGACATTTTGGGAACTTACACAAACTGTGGGCCCATCTTGGACCTTGATTTCCCCATTTGTAAAATGTTAAGGTTTTCACTGGCTCAGCCTTCTTTGACTCCTGTCCAATCACTTGTTCATCCATGGGATCTGGAGTAGGTCATTGTTTGGTCTCACATCTAACCACTATTTCTCCCACCAAGTGTTCCTGACTTTCCTTTGGAGATCTTATTCTTCTCTATCTAATCACATTGTTTGCAGATCTTATTCTTCTCTATCTAATCACATTGTTTGCAATCAATAAGCCTTCCTCACCTGGATACAGTGATGGGTACAGGAAGAAGCATATGACTCAGCCCTCAGAAGGAGAGGGTGACTGTGAATACCTGGGAGAGGGTACCAGCCTATGTGCCTTTTCTTGTAGGTAGCCTGGGGTGAGGATGTGAAATATGCTGCATCTGCAGTCATTTTGCAACTGTGAGTAGGGGGTCTGGTGGAAAAGGGAGTGGGAGAGTGGAGGAAGCAGCCACTTTGCTCAACTCGAAATTTTGAAGGCAAAGCCATGTGAGATAGACTAGGAGTCTCCTCCCTAGAGGTTAGTGTGAGGAGAAGGTGAGAAGTTGAGTGTGGCTGTCTAGACCACAGTGAACATTGCAGTCTGAGCATAAGGCCAGAGTTTCACAACAGGGAGTATCATGGTCAGGTTTGTGGTTTGTAAGGATTGCTTTGCTGCTGGCTTGAGAAGGGATGGAGACATAAGCATACGATGTAGTCAAGATGGTGGCTAACATTCAGAATGGGGCCACTTCCTCAGCTCCATGTGCCAGGAGGTGCAGATGGTGCACCAAGCCATTGTATCTCTGCAGACGTTCTGCTAAACTGAATGCCATTATCCACACATCATACTCGAGGAAATGTGCTTGGAGAGGACCAGTATTTTGCTTAGGGTCACACAGCCAGTCACAACAGCATTGCAGCCTCCAAAGTCTGTGCTCTTCCCGCTACACCATGGCAACACACTTCCCGCTCCAATCAGTGTTGGCCCTTCTTTCTGTCATCATCTCTGCAGCCTTCAGGAGCCTCCAGGGCCAGGGCTAACATTTGTGTATAGGAAGATTTCCTTCCTGCTCACAATAAATGCCAAACTGAATGATAGAAGTGATTCAGCAAGAAATAGATCTGGGGGGAAAAAAAAGAACTGTGTAAAAACATTTGCAAATGGATTAAAAATGCAAGTCCACCAGCTCATGGCAACATACTTGGAAGTTTGGGAGATATTTTTAGACCATGAAATCCAAATGGCACAGATCGTGGGTGGGAAAGACAGAAATGCAAAGAGTTTTCTAGCTGTGGCCAGAGACTACTATGCTGAGTTTCTCCGAGCTATAAAATAGCAGCATCCAAAATGAAGAATCCCCTAGGTGCACAGCCTCCTCCTCCTCTTCTTTTCTCATCTTTTTCTGCTACATCTGTGTTCAGCTCCCTCTTCTGGGAAGCCTCTGGAGAGACCTACATGATGTTGGCTTTCAAACCCTCTTGACAGTTACAGAGGCTGGGACAGAAGCCCAGCTTGAACTAGGTTTTTGGCTCATGGACCACAAAAGAGATCAAGAGTAGGGCCAGGTGAGGGGTGGGACTTTATCTGGGGGCCAGGACGACCTAGAGCCAGTGACTAGAGACTGCTCCAACGTGAGCTGTCATCTCTACTTTGCACTCTTCCATGTGGGGGAAGCATGATCACCTCCAGTCCCTGAGCTTTCTCTCCCCCTAGCCCTAGAAAGGGGCTAAATTGTTTCTTTGGTTCTCAAGTTAGGGACTTATGACAGCCAGGGTAGAGTGCCCTCTGCTGGTTTCCCCTTTCTAACCTGTGTCCTCAGAGACGGAGGTTAGGAGAGAGCCCAGCAGCCAATGCAAAGGGATGTAAGCTTGTCCGGTTCCCATGGAAAGGAACATTGGCAGGGCATTTGCCCTCCACCAGGCACTTAGCAGAGCTTTATGCATGACTCTCTCAATGCTCCCAACCATCTGGTGGAGTCGGAACAGTTAGAAGGGAAATGGAAAGAGGGTTTGATTATCTCATGGGTTATTGGGATGACAGATAATAGGTAGATTAAATGTCAGTTGCCAAGGGTGGTTCCCCGTGTGTAGTGCTTGCTCAGTGTTACCTTCCATTTCCATCCCTTCAAAATGTTTGTCATCATTTTTATTTCACTGAAAGGAATACATGCATACAATTCAGGCCCCAAATTGTACGGGCAGGATTAAAATGAAAAGCCACAGCCCTGCTCCGTCCTCTCCCCAGAGGATGACAGATACTGACAGTGCAGGAGGCAAGTTCTCCC
This sequence comes from Tupaia tana, assembly GCA_026018925.1. Lineage (NCBI taxonomy): Eukaryota > Metazoa > Chordata > Mammalia > Scandentia > Tupaiidae > Tupaia > Tupaia tana. Next base: position 84,400,421 of record JAKSZU010000008.1, on the reverse strand, counting down.
CTTATCTTTCCTTCTGGGGTTAGGATACCTGGTGGCTCTCCCTACATCTCCAGATCATGTGCTTGTGCTGCTGTCTCCTGGTGAGTCAACGTTAGGCATTTTTATTGGTTCTGTTCCATCTTGTCTCCTGTATGGTTTATGTTTCCTCTTACGCTTCTTTCTCCTGCAGCTGAACTCCTCTGCCCCCTCTGCTCTTTAACCATTGTTACTTTTCTTTCGTTCTGCTCTCTTTCAGTCTCCTTCCCTCACACACGTTCAGTCCCTCGGTGGCCCTGAATTCTCTACCCAGGGTACCTCCTCTCCCACGTCCCCTCTGCCTGCTTTCCAGTTCTTCTTCCTTCCAATGACTTCTTTGGATCTCTCTCCCAGGAACTCTGAGCATCCACGTTGTGTCTGGTTTGATTCTTACCTTTTTCTTGACCCTTGCCTGCCTGTTCTGTTCTGTTACTTACAGCCACGTTATCACTCGTGGTTAAAACTCTTTTTCTTGCATGTATCACCTTATGAAGTCCTTTGAAACACACCAAGACAGAAGGTTTTGGATCCTCATTTGGAGATGAGAAGAGTGAGCATCAGGACTGTAAGATGGAATCAAGAGAGAGTGAACAGGTTAGGAGCTGGGTCCTCAGTGCCCTTCTGAAGGGAGCCCCATACTCTGAACTCCTGAGGAAGGACTCAGTGAATGTTCATTGAATGGGACTGAAAAGAAAACCACTTAAAACATCATGGTATGTGTTGGACATTCCTTGTGGACTCCTGCATTTTGATTTCCTGAGGCCATGAGCAGACATACGCACACACTTTACACACAGTACCCACGTGATTTGGATTCACAGTTATCTCCTCCTCTATCTTTTTTATAGCTTTCTATAAATCCTGATTTCCGCTTGGGGGCAGCCTGCTTGTAACAAGCCTTTGGTAGTTTTGTCCTCCTGACGCCTGGGATAATTTATGGGCTCAGAGGTAGAGAACTTGCCTCCTGTACTGTCAATATTAAATATACATCACTTCCCTCACAAAATAGCTTTCAGAGTTGCGGTAAATCCTCTGGAAATTACTTAGAGTTAACTACGGGTTGGTTAAGTGCCAGTAATTGCGCATTCCCCTGGGAAATTTTGCTGACATGTAGTCTCATCCTCTTTGCGTTGCTTGGCTTTAGTTGTGTCCCAGAGCTATAGAATTTTGGACCTGCAGGAGGCCTTCGTACCCTGCCTCCGCTTCTCAGCTTAAAGGATAAATATCCTGAGCTCAGAGACAAGGAGGGGGATTGCCTAAGGACACAAAGGAGACCAGGACGTGGACCTCTGAGCTCGTCTTTCCAGCACCTTTGTTCATCTGCTTCTGGCCAGGGTGCCCTTCGGTCATACTAATGTGTGCCATGAAGCAGTTTGCCAAGCTGTTTTGCACGGTACCTTCCAAATTAGTTATTAATTGGGCATTACTCTTGTTGGCCACAGTTACAGCATTCTCTTGACGGGAGCTGAAGGCTGGCAGGTCGACGCTGGGAAGGGTGTTGCAGAAGTCACTGCAGAGTGAGGAGGGATAGACAGGTACCGACAGGTCCTCTGGTGCTTGTACTGCTTTGACAAGAACCATGACCTCATTTATCTGTTCGAGGCCCTCATCCTATACTGACCCCGGCACCTGAATAGATACATGTGGTTAAATATGGCTTCTCACTGAACAACCTACCTATTTAATGTTGGCTTGGGCTTAAGACCGGATCTCCAGAACAGAGAATCCTCTTTCTTAGTCTGTGTGAATCTGAGAAATCCTCTCTTTCAGTCTTTGTCTCATTCCTTTGGTCAGTCAGTATTCACTACATGAAGCATTCACAATCACATAAGACTACATATTTTGGTTATAAATTTGTACTTTATTGTGCACTTTTACTGTGTAGTATTCAGAATAAATAAAAATGATTATGCCAGATTTATATTTTTGTGGTGTGGTGTGCCTTGTTGCTTCCTGGCACTTATTTAATGTATGATTTTCATGTGGAAAGAATTACATCATTGTAGTGTGATGGTGCGTGAGAAAATACATACCCAAGGGCACCATGACACACTGCAAAACATCCGCCTTTAAGCTCCTTACTTACAGTCTAATTTGCTTTAATGACCTAGTCCTAGGAACAGAGTGAGGAGTGCCTATACATTTCAACCCTGTAACCGTCCATGGGGTGATTACTGGCATGGTACAAGGTAGCAGGTAAGACTGACTTCTTGGTTGGAAAACCATGGACTGTTTTATAGGCAAACCAAGAAGAAATATAGTAAAACAGCTGAGTTCTGGCATGGAAAACAGAGACTTGGGATGAAAGCATGTTTTTACTGACCATATGATCTTGGGCCAAGTATATAACCTCTATGAATCTTGATTTTCCCATCAGTAAAATGGGCTAGTTGTTGAGATTTGAATGAGATCATGTATGGGAAATGCCCGGTACCTAATAAGAACTCAATAAATGATATAAATAATAATGATTTTTGTTTGGGGGGCTAATCATAGTAACAGCAGTATTAAGGGGATCTGTAGGGGGAAAATTGATATTGATCTGATACGAAGGATTAGGGAAGACATCTTCATGGCCTTATTGCTTATTGGAGCCTTTTTCTTATTTCTTAATATAATCATTGCACTCCAGTTGAGCAATCTCATTCATTCATTTATTCATTTTTGATGAAAAAAAATACTCATCCCAGGCAGGAGATACGGATGTGGGATAAGGGAATGAAAGATGAGCATCTCTGCCCACAATTAACTCAGAGTCTGGTGGAAGAGAGGCCTGCCAAACATCTGTATGTGGTTGGGCCATGGGGGGCCTGTTGAAGGGGCCATGCGCTGGTGACCTGCTCTGCCCTTTGCTGGGCCCTTCCCCTCCATTAGCACTGTTGCTAATGACAGTCTCATCCTCCTCCAGACCTGGGGCCTGACTCTCTTCCTTCCTGAAAGGCCAACTCTTCGTTTCCTTGTGAAGTGACAGGAATGTGAAAGTGTAACACCACAATTTAGAGCACTTGGGACTTAGGTTCAAATCACACTCCATCACTGCCTGTAATATCATTTGATCTTTTGCCTTCCTGTGCCTTTGTTTTCCTGTCTATTACATGGGCACAGAATTGGTGAGAATTACAAGACACTGCAGATCAGGCACTGAGCACTATACCTGAAAACATTCTGAAGGTTTTAGGCCGTATTATTTCTCTGAAGACCAAGACCCAATCTAGTTGCTCACCAATTCATTTTGTTCTAAGAAAAAAGCTCAATGGTTTTAGATGACGTTGCCCTCCATTTTATATAAAAGGAGCAAGCTTGGAGACACTGAATGATGGGACAAGGTCTCATGGGGATGTGACCCACGCACACCTGCCCTTTGCAGTCTGGCATCCTGCACAGCAGCCCACGGAGCAGCCACGCCCTGCTGTCAGCATGTTGTACCAACACTGAGTGTGCTGACAATTGTACCTCACCTGGACCTCCTACTATGTTCCCTGCAGCGTGCTTTAGAGCCTTATTCATCTTACAGTTAGCACAACTCTATGAAGTAGGTTTTATCTTTTCATTTATTTATTTTACTTTTTGCTATAGGGCACATGCACCCACCATAGAGAGACAGAGAGAAAAAGAGAGAGACAAACAGAAGACAATGAAAGGGATAATGAGAAATCACCCTCCCCGAAAAAGTATGGCTATGCTGCAATCGCTTGTCCTCCATTTTCCTCCCAGGATTTTGGGCATGCCATGCACACATGTCTGACATGATTTTCAGTCCACCAGGTTGGGTCTCTCACCATGTAACTAGCCATGTGGAATCCAGTGACTTAACCTCCACGTCACCTGCTGGCCCTATTTTTTTAATTTTTATGAATCAAGTCATGGGGTACAGAATGTTACGAAACTTGCTCAAGTTCAAACCCAGGCTGTGGAGCATGGCTCTGGACCTCTATAGGATGCCGTCCTCTTAGGAACCTGTGCCTGTCTACGTGGAATCACAGGACTGATTCTGTTGCATGGAGTGCAGAGACGCCCCTCCAGTTGCTGGGCTTTCAACTCTGGCTGTAGCATGAAAACACATATTCTTGGGTTCTCACAAGGCGCTCTCTGGAAACAGCTTCATGCCTAGAACTGATCTCGTGACTGAACGAGGAAGGCAGGAGGGGAAGAACACAGGAGACGGGAAGGGATGAAGGTGCTGGGGCTGAACCCACCATAGAGACACTTTGCTCTCATCCTCCTCACTGTCACACACTCCCTGGAACGTAGGAATTAATGGACTATTAACCTCATGTTATTGCTAGAGTTGGGACCTAGAGCCAGGCTGCCTGGGTTCAGTTTTCTGCAACTTATCAGCTGTGTCACTTGGGGCAAGTGCCTTAACCTATCTGTGTGTCTTGGGTTTCTGATCTGAAGAAAAGGGGACACCAAACCATGATTATCTCCCTGGCTTGATATGAGATTGAACTACTAAGTGCATATAAAACTCCTAGAATAGTGTCTGGCTTAGCTATGAAAGAGATCTTTCAGTAAATAGAGTAAATAGAGGGAAAGAGATGCTCAGAAGAGCTGGGTGACTTCAGCAGGTTCACAGCCAGGACCAGAGGACCTGAACGCAAGGCTCTCATAACCTACCCCATGTAAACCCACATTGTCTCATATCTCACTACAGGCTGCAAAATTAAGAAAACAAAATACAACCGAACTCCAGTCATCCCCAGCGGTTGTCAGTAGTTTGGAGATGAGGTGGTGGTTTCAAAATAAGCACTTCAGTTGGGGCTGAGTGCCTGGAGGATGGGGAAGAAGCGTAGGTGCTGGAGGGGAGGGGAGGGATTCTGTACAAAACCCTTTTCTCCATTGCTGTTTGAGAACCCAGGCACTCACCTCTGAAATGTGGGCACCTCTGTCCTGGCCCCTTTTCAAATCTCTTCAATTCTTATTAATGCAGTTTTTCAATTAAATTATTCTTAGCCCTTGAATCTCCCCAATTAAAGAAACACTTTTCTGTGCTTTCACTGGGAGTGCTTGCTTACCTGGCTTGGTGGTGCCTTTCTCAGTGAACAAAGCCTGAGCGAATACTCCAGGGTCCGGGCTCTAATTGGCGGTGCTGGGGAGGCCAAGGTGATTCCCAGTGCGGGGGCGGGGGCGGGGGCGGACTTCTACTGAAGCGAACCTGACAAAGGCAGGGACTTGTCCAATGCCAGCCTTCCCCTGCCCCTCCCCACCTTTATTTCCAAAGGTTTTGCTCAAGCAGGCTTTAGTGATAGGTCCAATTTGTAATTCTAATTTCCTTGGAAATAGGGCTAACTAGAGCATTTCTCATTCCTCTCCATGTGGATTACCAGCCTAAAGAGAGGATTTATGGCCTGAGCTGCCCCACCCTCTGTGGGGCAGAGATGGGGTGTCTGAGCACAGATAAAGGAGAGGATGTTGGGTGGGGGGAAGGGGCTGGGTGTTCCCAGTTAAAAATATGTCAATTGTGGTTTTTTTTTTTTTTTCCTTCTAAATCTGGAGGGGAGAGAGAGAGAGGGAAAAAAAAGAATCCTGCTTAAGCTTTAGATTTCCTGGTTATGAATAAAATAAGACGCAGGAAAATGTTGAAAAAAGCGAAATGCTTTCAGCCTTGCAGGAGTAGTCTTCCCATCTGGATGTTTCTTTTGGAAGAATCCTTTGACTTCAGGGGGCTCCCTGAAGACCAGCAGGCCCCATTACTGGCTCCCCAAGGCTGAGGCACACAGTAGGCCCCCCAGGGGACTCTCTGTGGGGAGTGGAAGGGAACCTGGTGCATTTCCACTGAAGCCAGCATTTGAAGATGTTGGTGTTGGTGGTCAGACCCTGATCTCTGCCTCTGGAGGCATCCTTTAAACATATCAGGGGACTCAGTCTGTGGAAAATGGCATTAAAGTACTAGTTTATTTTGGTACAGAATATTTTGAAATTCACATATAGTTGTTTCATCATATGCATTTTCCATGAACTGTTGAAGACCTTGATTATTTTACCCCCCTCCCCCCACACACACACATACACACTCATATCTGTGCTAGGCTCGCGAGGAGGCCAAAAGTAAAACCAAACTGAATGGTTCTGATTCCATGAAGTCAGCTCCTACAGCTTTGTGGAGAAGACAGACATTACTCAAGGAATCATGAAAATAAATGTAAAATTGCACTCTGATCAGTTCTCCAGAGGGGAGTGGCTGGGGCAGAAGGGCACTTGGCCTCCTGGGACAGCTCAGAGTGGGCAGTGCAGACATTGGGACTGAGATATGTTTATGGTTGAGGTCTTTATATGTTGACAAGAAGGACGGAGGGTGCTAGTCTCGGCTGTGACACGTCATGCCCCAGTTGCCTCTTCTGTAAAACAGGGTAATCAGACCTGCTGAGTGGGTGTGGTGAGGATGCAAAGGTAAGAGCGGACGGGGTGAATACCTGGCAGGCATGAATTCTAACCATGAGAGTAGAATTCTCATTTCTCTGTACCAGTGGGTATTGCTTTGGGCCCTTTGGGCAGAAGGTGGTTCACAGTCCCCAGTAGATACATAATCACCTTTGATTAAGGCTGGTTATCCATATGGCAGGACCTTACGGTTTCCAGGCTTCGATTCCTTCAGTGTCCTGTGAGGTAGCATCCTCTCTGTGTTGCAGAGGAAAGAATTGATGTTAAGGGGTAGGTGACCCCAGGTTTGTGTAGCTGGTGAGAGACAGAGCTGGGGCTCGAGGCCAGGTTTAGCAAATCTAAGCCCATACATGTTCTCCTCACCTCTTGCTGCCTCTGGGTGCAGGGAAAGGTCATGGACTTCTCTGAGCCTTAATTTCCCAATCGTCACACGGTGAGAACTGCACCTCGCCTTGGGGAGATAAGCAGCGCATTTCTCTATTTAGGGTAGCACTCAGTGCTAGGCAAAGCCCTAGGCAGGGTGACTCAGAGGTGAGGAAAGACTCAAAGGCCACTTTCCAGGGATCATTCTGGGGTAAGAAGACAGGCAGGGAAGTGAGTGAATGTATAATGTGGCTGAAAGCCATAAGTGTGATGCAGAGATAGCAGGGAAGGGGGTTGTGGGGCAGGGGAATAGAGTGGTCATTTTACCTGCACTTCAGGTGTATTCTCTCTTTTTTTTTTTAATTTTTTTTTTTTTTTATTTGGAGAGGTTTTTGCTATAGGGTGTGTGCGCTCGCCAGAGAGTCAGAGAGAGACAGATAGAAAGCGAGAAATCACCCCCCAGGGGGGATGGCCACGCCGCAATCCCTTCTCCTCCATTCTCCTCTCGGGATCTTGGGACGCACGCACACGTACCTGCCGTGAGTTTAAGCTGACGGGTTCGGGACTCAAACCACGGTCGACTACATAGGAGTCCAGCGACATAGCCATTACGCTAACTGCTGGCCCCAGGTGTATTCTCTCTTTTATTAAGGTGTCTTTGAACAAAGAGTTGAATGAGTCACGAGAGAATTATGTATAGCCATTTCCTATTGCTGTGTAACAAATGACTCCAAACTTAACAGCTTAAAATAACACAAAATTGGGGACGACAGCTGGCATGGTGGCTAAGGTGCTGGACTTCCACATGGCCAACTGTGGGTTCGAATCCCAAACCTGGCTGCTTGCTTTCTTACTTTCCCTCTCTCTCTCTTTCTCTCTTTCTGGTCAAATAAAATAACAATAATAATAATAATGATAATTATAAATTAAATTAAAAATTCTTAAAAGTATGAATTGATTATCTTACAAGTCTGGAAGTCAGAAGTCCAAAATAGATCTCACTGAGCTAAAACAAGGTGTCAGAGCTCTAGAGAATCTAGAGAATCTATTCTCTTGCTCTTTGTAGCTTCTTGGGGCCACCCATGTTCCCCAGCCATGGCTCCTTCATCGTCTGCAAAGCTGCCAGTGTAACGTCTTCAAGTCTCTGACTCTGAGCTGCCCTTCCACCTCACTCTTTCACTTTAAAGAACATATTTGATGATTACACTGGATCACGTGGGTAATCCAGGATAACCTTTATCTTAAGGTCAGCTGATCAGCCTGCTTAGTTATATCTGCAACCTTAATTCTGCCTTGTGAGGTGTCCTAACAGATCCACAGGCTCCAGGGATTAGGACGTGGACATTCTTGGCCTTAGTGGAGGCACCTTCTTTCTCAGCAAGAAGAGACTCAGCTAGGGAACAAGAAGTACTGGAGTTGAGGCCTCCTGCTAAACTGCGTGGAGACTATTTGCTTTATCTCCCCAAAACCTCATTCTCCATCTTTGTAATAAATAAGGCAGGTTTGGTTTGTAATTGTGCAGTAAGTTTCAAAATGGTTTGCTAAGATGAATTGAATTCTCTGGGTCTAAGTTCTGACTACTCTTTGCAGCTCAGTCCAGAGATACTGTTAGGATGGGTAAGTTTTGACTTTCCAAGAGTAGGTTAGAAACATGGGGAGTTTAAACCTAGATGGAAAAGTAGGTGCAGTATAAAGCTTGGTATATGGGGCTGTTGGGGGACTGGTGTGAGGGGCACAGGTATTTGGGCAGTCCAGAGCTGTAGGGTCTTGTAACAAAAGAAAGTGCAAAGGGAAGCCAGCAGTTGCCTGCATCACAGTGTGGCTAAAGGCCACTGCGAGAGCAGTATGCTTGGCCTGGAAATTGGTAACGTCGCACATCCAGCTGGATGGACCTTAGGATCATCTCACTGAATTCCACATACGGTGCTTGAGTCTCTTCTCTAAGACCAAGAGCTGCAGCCTAGAATTTCCTCCAGCCCTCCTAGCAATAGAAACACAGCAGGACAGTAGTCTTTATAAACTTTGATCGTGACACTTCCTTTTGTTGATCTGAGATTGGTTTTCCCCAGTGTTAAATTCTCTCTGTTACCTTCACGTACAACCACCAGACACCAAGCCAGGCCTGTCTTACCAACCAACTGCCATCCTCCACCCCACCCCTCTCAGAGGTGCTATTGATCTATTGCCAAGAGCCCCGCCCATACACTGTGGGATTCTCCCCCCGGGAAGCTGAGAAGCTTGGTCAAATGCCTCTTCATTCTGAGTACATCTCCATTGGTAACAACGGGCTCCAGAGAAACTGGCCAGACTCTTCCTCTAAACAGTGATTGTGGGCCCAACACATGAAGGTGAACAGACAAATGGACAAGTAGGGTTGAGACTGAGACCTTGAATACTGTGATTCTTTTCTCCTGCATTTGGAAACAGCACATGAACTCCAAAGACGTAGACAACTTGGTCCAAGTCACAAGAGGAGGCTTCCGTGTATTCAAGGACCTGTGTGGGGTTTGTGCAGAGGCAGGAATTCTAGCCTTATGCCGTATAAGCCTGAATATAAAGCTGATTTTCCCAAATGTATGTTTCATTAAAAGAATCACCTTATAATTGAGTCCTTATAAAATTTGTATTATAGGACACTATCTCAATGGTTTTATGACAATGCCTTGCTAGTTTTAGACACTTGTAGAGGTCACCCAATGGAATCGGTTTAACACACATACATACGCAAAGCTATTTAATGGTGTTAATCATATTTCCTGAGGCGGTGCACTCACAAATGTGAGCTAACCTGCATAAGCAATCATTTTAGGATCTCTGAAAGAAAAGCCTCAGTAATGTATGTGGTTATATTGTAAGTATCCACAAAGAATGAATGGGCTTTGGGGGCCGGAGATCGTTTCCACTGATGACATTGTGGAAAGCTTCAAAGGATGTCTCTATCTCAAGCAACCGAGCAGCAAGTGAAAGCTAAATGGTTTGTTACACACTTTTAGACTTTAGCTCCTCATCTAGAGGGGGAAGTTGTCCTTGCCTTTGGCTGGCACGGTGATTCCAAGCATCCATCCACTTGTCTAAAGAATGCCACATCTGGGGACCACCAGTTAGTGTAATGGCTATGTTGCTGGACTCGCACGTAGTCAACTGTGGTTCGCGTCCCGGACCCGGTGGCTTAAAACTCACGCTGGGTGCGTGTGCGTGCATGCCCAAGATCCGGAGAGGAGAATGGAGGAGAAGGGATTGCGGCGTGGCCATCCCCCCTGGGGGGTGATTTCTCGCTTTCTGTCTCTCTGTCTCTCTCTGTCTGTCTGGTGAGTGCACGTGCCCTATAGCAAAAACCTCTCAAAAAAAAAAAAAAAAAAAAAAAAGAAGAAGAATGCCACATCTGTTAGTGTATGCATTTATTTACTCAATATTTTCTACAGAATGTTTGAGCATCGATTATATGCTGGAAATAAAAAGAATACATCAACAAATTAAAAAATCAAATACTGAGCCAAATCAAAGAAATAAAATAGTTATCAGAATAAGCATTGGGTTGCTGGTACAAGATGCCCTGGGCATGCTCCTGGAACTTTCTGCATCCTTTCTCGATTATCAGCTTAAGGGCCTATGTGTCCCTGACCTGGCCTGTTGCTGGTTCATCCTCACACATACAACACTGAGACAGTAACCCTGGAACTGCTGGGTGTTCAGTAGATGTTTATGGGATGAGTGAGTCCTACCCATGGTAGGCAAGAGGTCTAGAGAGAGCTCAACTATGGGACTAGAAACTTCAAACTCAGAAAAGCATGAAGAGATTCACAGTGGTTTCATGTCACATGACTTCTCTTCTGCTAAACCTGTAAGGGCCAGTTGGTTCCTGGGTTAACTGTTTTCTGAAGCCTCTCCTTGTTCCATGATCTTCTAATCCATTTTTCTCCCACCTCTTCTGGCACTTACTGCACTTTGTATTGACACAAATATTGCACAAGTCCTCCTTACCTATATTCCCCTCAAGTATCCCATCACCCCTTGGTCTTCTATGAGATGGCTCTTGGAAGTTTCCTGCATTCACACTGTTGATCTGGTTCAAAATTTTTGTTGATTTAGAGTGGGCCACATTTGAGTTTGAGGCACAGTCTCAAGAAATAATGTAACTTCTCCAAGACTCTTGTTTTTCTTTTCCATCATGGGTATATGAAAAATACCTGCCATAGAAGGTTGTGATCTGCACATGAGCTGAGTCATTCATTAGCAAATACTCATCCGATGTCTGTTATGTGCCAGGCACTGTTTTGAGGATTTGGAATATATCCATGAGCAAGAGAGAGAAAATAACCTCTGAGTTCATGAAATGTACATTCTAACTGGGGAACTATGAGGAGATTTTATATTATGTCAACAGTGATAAGAACGATGGAGAAAAACAGGGCAAAATAAGGGTAATGGAAAGATCGAGCACAGCTACTGACTTTAAAATACTGGGGAGGCCCAATCCCATAATGCATTGGATGAGCACCATGCTAAATCAGATCCCACACAGCCAACCGTGATTTGAATCCTGGCTGGCCCTGGCAGCTTGAAAAACACTCCAGTGAAAAACATGTGTGTCTACATGCCCCAAATCCTAACAAAATAGAGAAATGGAGGAAAAAGGATTCCAGTGTGACCATATAAATTGCAAGTTGCTTTCTTTCCGTTTCTCTCTCTCTGGTGAGCACACTCATCCTCTGGTAACTTAAGAACAATTCTAAAGTAGTATGTAAATAGTTTAATTTTGAATTAATATTATACAAACGAAAATAAAACAGACAATCCAACATACTCTTATCATCTTTCTTAACTTTCACAAAGGCAGTATCTAGTCCTATAAGCATCAATCTTAATTTCTTCCTGTTGATTTTCCAAAATTAGAAAGCTAAGTCTGTGATTTAAGATGAACACACACTTATTAGCTTGAAAAGAAAGTAGGCCCAAAAGGAAATTGAGAAGCATCTGACTATATTCCTTTTTTTTTTTCTTTTTTAAAAGAATTATTTATTTATTATTATTGTTATTATTATTTTTCACATGCCAAAGACAGAGAAAGAGAGAGTGAGTGAGAAGCAAGCCACCAGGTCACTCATAGCCATAGGTAAGTAAAAGGGTAGAATGTTAGGGAGGTACTGACCTTTTTTACATACAGTAAGTTGGAGCCAGCAGCTATGGCTGGATTCTCAGCTGACTGGACCTGGCAGATTTCACTGTGTGAATGTGTATGGCATGCTCAAATCCTGAGAGGAAAATGAAGGGATTGCTATGCCCTCTGTGGAGTGATTCAGAGTTAGAATCACATATATGGGGGTGGGGAGGTTGTTTTCTACAAACAGAATGGCCAGCGCTTACTTCTAGGGACTACAGATGAATGGAATTTACTTCTAGAACATCTCAATCTAGATACTGACAGTAAGGTATGAGATAACCTCCTGGAGAACTCAAATTGCCTGCTAGGATTCTTCAATGCAGTAAGACTCTTTTACCCCAGTTATTTTGAAAAGGCCAATAACTATAGTTCATACTCCCTTATCTATGGCTTCCTATTTTCAATTTTGCAGTCAACTGAGGTCTAAAGATACTAAGTGGAAAATTCTAGAAATAAACAATTTATTAATTTTTTATATTGCGTGCTGTTCTGAAAAGGGTGACAAAATACCACGCTATCCTGGTTAGTCCCTCTGAGAAATGATTTGTTTCTTTGTCCGACATATGTGCACTGTATAAGCTACTCATCCATCCCTTAGTCATCTTAGTCATTTCAGTTATCTTTATCAACTCTGCTTGTGTTCAAGTAATCTTTATCTTAGGTAATAATGGCCCCCAAGTGCAAGAGTAGTGATCCTGGCAATTCAGAGATGCCAGAGGAAAGCTGTGAAGGGCTTTCTATAAGTGAAAAGGTGAAAAATTTCAAGTTAATAAGGAGAGAAAAAAGTCATATGCTGAAGTTGCTAAGATGTACGGCAGAAATGATTCTTCTATCTGTGAAATCGTGAATGAAAAATAACTGTGTGCTAGTTTTGCTGTCACACCTCTAAAGGGTAAAAGTTAAGATCATAGTGAGTGATAAGTGCTTAATTAGATGAAAACGCCATTAAATTTGTGGATGGAGGACACAGACAGAAATGTGTTCTAATGGACGACAACATGTTACTCCAGAAAGCATTGAGCCTATATGAAGACCTCCCAGTAAGGAATCCCTGGAACTGGTGACTTCAATCCATTTACCACATGCAAGTGAAGGATGTTTACGTGGATCCAGGAATAGATTTGATTGAAAAATATATAAAAAACTTACTGAAGAGGCTGTGTCTGCTGATGAAGAAGCTGTGGCCATATTGCCAGCACAGTTGAAGAAGTTGATTAAGAATGTTAACCTAGAAAGAAGGCTGAGGCATAGTAAGTGAAATAAAAGGAGTTTATTCGAGCCAGGGTTTATGATGAGTCACCCTGATGAACAGACTCTGGTGGTCCAGAAATGTGCTCACCAGAAATAGATACTGAGAAAGCGAGTTTTATTCCACAGGAGAGCAAAAATGGGAAAAGGGGAGTTGCAAGTTGTTTAGCAAGAATTTACATTGGCTTATTTATTTATGTGCTTATTTTAAAAGAATGGTTTATTTAATTTTACTTATTTTTATTATTTTTTTAAAATATGCTACAGGACCTGTGTGCTCACCATACACACACACACACACACACACACACACACGCACATACACACACACACACACACACACACACACACAGAAAGTGAGAAAGCAAGCTGACAGGTCCAGGTCTAGAACCACAATGGGCCATGTGGGAGTCCAGTGCCTCGACCACCATGCTGTCTGCTGGCTCTACATTGGCCCATTTAAAACAAAGCAGGTAAATGAATGGTTATACCTTACTTCACATTGTGAACTATAGGACACTGGGCTGAAGAAATACTGAGGTCACCTAGTAAAATCTGTAACCCTTCACATATTTGTTTTTGCAGCTGTGGACATATCCAAAGTCTCAGGTTCCTTTCTTTCTCAGGCCATTTAAATTTAAATGGATTGGGACCAGAAGATGGTATGATGGTTACAAAGCTGGACTCCCGCATAGCTGACCATGGTTCAAGTCCCGGACCTGGCAGCTTAAAACTCACACTGTACACATGTGCATGAGTGCCCAAAATCCCAAGAGGAGATTGGAGAAGAAGAGATTGTTGTATGGCCATTACCCCTGGGCTGTGATTTCTCGATTTCTGTCTCTGTCTCTCTCTGTGTCTATGGCAAGCGCACATGCTCTATAGCAAAAAAGAAAAAAAAAAAAAGCCAACCCTCTAAATAAAGAAATAAATAATTTAAATGGACTTTGCATTCCTCAGACTGTTCTGGATTGCTTTTCTTTCTCAAGGAGAAAGTTTATCATCAAAAACAAGTTTTCGGTTGCTACATATTACTATTAGCTACTTTCTTTAATCTCAGACTGTGCCTAATTTGTAAATTAAAATTTGTCATCCGTATGTGTATAAGGAAAAAGAGTTTATGTGGGGTTCAGTACTATCCACAGTTTCAGGCATCCACTGGGGGTCCTGGAATGCATCCCCGAGGACAAAAGAAAACTTCATGGGGAGTCTCCATGTGCCATGTATAAAAAAGACTATGTATGATTTTATCAAACTCCAAATTTGGGTTTTAGTTGCTATGAAAGCATCTTCAAAGAGTTCATAGAGAATACATGTTATTTAAAAATTACATATGGATTTCAAAAATTTTTGTCACACCAAAATAAACTCATACTTTAATTCTATTTTCCATGAACTTTCTTTTTCCCATGAACTTTTGAAGTCTCCTTGTATACCTGTTTGTAAGTTCTCTTATTTTCCTTTTCTCTTTTTCATATTCATTTATTTATTTTTTATCATTGGCATCTTTTTTCAATTATTTTTTTTTACATATACATTCAATTACTGTATATCATTACAGCTTAAGTTCTCTTCTCTTCAAGTGGTGGGAAATTATTATTAGCATGAACTGGGCCATTTGTTTAACACACTCCTTGAGCTCTTTACTGTGTGCAGCACCACGACAGACATTGTGGATGCAAGTAGGGACACTAATTCTTGCCCTCTTACAGGTTTTAGTCTAGTGGGGAAGGTGGGCAGTTAAATAAATGATTGCAATCATGTGTGGTCGAGCTCAGTATGTCTGGAATGGAGCATGGAGGTGGGCTAGGGACAGGAGAGATAGACAGGGCCTACACGATGACTGCCACCCGAAGTCGTGGTGACAGAGTGGATAAAGTTTCGACAGGGGAGAGAGGCGGCTGGGTTTGTGTTAGGAAGTTCACTGCACTGCTGTGCTGAGTATGGAACAGATGGGTGAGCTGAAAGAACAAAGCCCATCAGGAGCCCGGTGAAGAAGTTATTGAACAGTATGAGGAGGTAAGAAATTGTGCATGCCATTCCATGTACTGGGTGATCTGAATGGAATGATGAAATATGCGATCCTGCTCTGTGCCTGTAATGTACTTACATATATTCTTGATAGATTTAAACACTAGACATGGAGATAACGTTCAATAGTTTGACAGACTGTGGCTTTGCCGTGGGTTTTGCCATATTCGTTTTCTGCCCTAGGCCCTAGCTGTCTTAGCTGGTCACGTCTCTGTCCTTGGAAAGTAGGGTTGCCACAGTTTCTTACCCTCACCCTAATTAACTCAATTCCACTTCACTCCACAGACACACATCAAAGGCCTGCCACGTGCCCTGTTTCCATCCCGGGTGCTGTGGATATGGTAGGAAGTGTGGGAATGGGAGTTTCTGTTTTGAACCAATTGGGAATTAACAAGAAAACGTTAGACATGAATGAAGTTCAGTTACATGAAATCAGTACTTTTTTTCCCCATGGTTCTCAGTGGGTCCTCACAACCCCATGAAATAGTTGCTAGTGAAGTCACTTTACAGAAAGCAAAACTGATGCTGATAGACGTGATGCCACTTGCCCAAGGCTGCACAGTAGTGAGGAAGTATTAATGAGCGTGAATGCCAGTCTCTGGATCTAGTTAAAGACCATAGATTGAAAGACATGCTCGATTGGAGAACACAGAGCTGGCCTTACATGCATGTCCTTTCCTCTTGGATCTCTGGGTGAGGTGGACACTGCTCAGGTTGGTGCTTGTCTGGACTCCCAGATTAATGTTTGTCTGGATGCCAGCAGGAAGCATGGAAACATTTTCAGTAAGTCCATGAAAATGGGACTTCCCTAGGTGTACCTTGAAAGCATTATTTATTTCTATCTCCTCCATCCTGGGCACTATGAAGCCACCCTGTGAGGATCACAGCATGGTTCACTCCATCCACACGCTTTGTGGGATCCTCTCTCAGGTCAGCCGGGCTTCATCAGTCCCATCCTGTGAGGCAGAAGTTGGGTCTTGTGTAGAATGCCCTGTTTGTGGATAGGCTCCTACTGTGCCAGAGGATGCAGGGATGACAGATGTGGCCACCTCAGAAAGCAGAGCTTGACAGGGAAGTCTGTGTCCCCCAACTTGGAAGTGGTTGAACCTGTTGAATTTTTTGCAGGAACGTTATAGCAGGCCTGAGCCCTTGGACTATACACCAGTGCCTTTGTATTCTGGGACAGTGTGAATTTGGTGTGGGTAGCAGCAGGTGTGGTAGTCTCTCCTGGGCTAGTGTGTCTAGAAAAGATTCACGTGAGTGAGGAGGGCATGATGCTCTTAGTGAACTTAGGATTCAGAGGTCTTGATAGGGTGGAAGAATCCTGATACCTGGTGTTTGGGGTTTCAAGGGTTGGGAGAGGCCTCTGGGAGGGTGGGTTGACCTGGATTTGGAACCCCCTCAAGGTAGACTGAGCAATAAAGTTCTGAATGCTGATCCAGTCAGGGTGAAGGAGGAGAGGTTGTCCTCAGGCACAAAGCCAGGGTCCTAACAGGAGACTTCTTTGTGCAGTGCATTGATGAGATAAGGGGCGGGTGAGCCTCAGGTGGGTAGCCAGGTGGGCGTGTGGATCCTTGGGATCCTTTGGGAACAGCGAGGCTGAGCAGCTGCTGCTGAGCCACCTGTTACTGAGCCCTGTGTAGACCGCAGGGCCGATACGTTAGGATGATAAAGAGGACAGGGCACATGGAGCCACCACTGAAATGTATTGATTTTTTACCTCCTCAGAGTATAAGTGGGACAATCTTCCCATTGCCATCCCGTGGGGAGAGGCACACTATGATGGACAAAGACTTTCTCCAAACTGACTCCCAGTTGTGATCATATGGGGAAGAGGGTATGTGGTGGCTGGTTCACCCTGGGCCTCTTCTCTGCTGCAGATGCTCATCTGCTCATACGAGGTCGTTTATCAATGGCTAGAACTGTAGAGACCAAGGCACCCAAACTAGGACACCTGGATCTTCTGGCTCAACTCCTTACGTCACACTGGAGACACTCAAGTCCAAGGAAGGGAAAGGACTTGCCCAGAGTCATCTGTCAGTTTAGTTGAACATGCAGGGCTGGCCCTGGGGTCTTTTGACTCTTTATTCTGTAACCGTCCCATCATTGAACATGTTCGTTTTGGTGGTTCCTAATAAGCCTGCTTTTCAGAATGGCTTAGATACTTCTAAAACTTTTGATGCCCTGTCTTTATCCATTCTTCACCTTAGAGACTCTGTCTGAGATGGAGACTGAGATTAGTATTTATTATTTTTTTAATCTTTTTTAGGTGATTATAATAGCCAGAACTGTGAATCATTGGCTCAGATAAACGAATTCCAAATGATGCTTATAAGAGAAAACCTAGATGGAAACCTAATCGGAGAAAAATAACACATGAAAGAAGCCAGAGGCCTCTCCAGTTGCCATGGTCTCTGTACGACAGTTGACTTGTCAGGGCAAGGCCAGTCCCTAACACTCTATGCCCAGTGGCCCAGAGAACAGCAGGGAGTGGGTGTCTGGGCATTAGTATCTGCTTGTTGAGTGAATGAATGGATGAATGATTCCAGAAACTTACCAAAGAAGTTCTTTGGGCAGGTTAATTTGAAAACTCCCGTTCCTGGATTCTCACTGCTTCTATTTCATGTCATGATACTAAGTCAGACCTTTGAGGTTGGATCTAAAAATGCTTGTTCTTTGGAATAAGAAAACAAGTCAGTGTTTTAAGAGAACAGGGTAATATTGGATGAATGGCATCTCATAGCAAATTGCTCTCCTGTATTCAACAGCTCTCATTAGCCAGACTCACGCCCTGGGGTTATGTTTTCTGTCTTAGTTTCATCTTCTGTTGAACAGGGATGTGGAGGCCCCCACCTCCGGCTCACCCAGTTGTTCATTCCATACACATGTAGGGGCACCCACTAGGAGCCTGGTGTAGGCTCGGTACTGAGGCCACCAAGGCAATAAGCAAGATCCCTGCTCACCCTGTGGTTTGCTGCATGCACTCCTTTGTCACTCATGAATAAGTGCGTATGAAGTGTCCACAGTATGCTTGTCACAATGCTCCTGAGGGGCAGGTCAGACAGAGGGGATAGACAGTGGTGCAGTGATGAGTCATGGTGCTCTGTGAGGCAATCTCATATGGGAAGGTTCCTGGTTCAAGGCTGGAGAGCTCCCTGAGCACACCAGGCATGTGCTTGCCCTTGATCTGGGTCTTGCTAAAGGATGGAAGTGGATCATGCCATTGGGACCCTGTGGGGGCTCTCTCTCTTTCTCTATATCTCTGTTGCTCAGAGGGGATAGATGAGTAAACATAAAAAAAAAAAAAAAAAACAGATGGACCCTATAATAAAAGGTTTTGAACAATGTTTTGAAAAATATAAAATATGAATACAGTGTTTAGTCTCAGCCTAAATGCCAATATTGCTCCTACTGGAATGCCTAAAATGGCTAACCCATTCTGCAAAACTTGGAAATCACTGTAAGGTCCCCCTGGCCTCCCTCAAAGTCCTTTCTGTTACTGTCTTTGTCATCATAGAGCGATGCTCTGTCTGGATGTCTGTGTCTTCCATCTGTGTTCAAGTAACTTTAGGGAGAGGACTGTCCCTTAGACTTATGTGAACCCTGCAAAATGATGGATGCATAGTATCTGCTCATTTAATCAGGGAATGAGTGTAGTTCTGTGCCAGTGGACAAGATGTTCTAAAATGCATTTAGGTGATGCTTCTGGTGGGAGACGTGCTAAATAGTTTTACAAAATACAAATTCACGTATGCAGTTTAAGGTGGGCTGCCTTGTTTATCTTCCATTTTTAAGATGTAATAGAAGAAATCACAAACCTGGTAGCATTTTTAAGGGTTAATCATTTTTATTGAACATGGGAAGCTGTGGGGTATGTGTGTGTGTGTTGTGTTCATTCTTTCCTGGTGTCAGGGGGCAAAGAGAGAAAGCTGATTAATTTCTACGTGCTGGTTTCCAGGGACTCGAGGCTGTGATTGCTATTTTAAATGGTTTGTGTTAATTATTGTAATAATGTTTTGTAAATAAGTTGCCTTATGCAAAAGTAGCATAGAGGGTTTGTTTCCAGGGAATTTTTGACTAGCGACGCAGTCATTCCAAGTTGGAAAAGACCTCTTGAAAGCAGCGAGAATGAAAAGAGAGTCTCAAGAGCACAAGGATTCTGATCTTGAGGAGGAGAAAGCAGGATCACAAAGAGGAGGAGGTGGGAGGGGAAGACACAGAGACAGTGAGGCAGAAGAGAGGAGGAAAGCGGCGTTGGGGAGACAGGTGAGGAGAGCAGAGACTGAGACGGAGAGAGAGGGAGGGAGCTGCAAAAGAGCAGAGCCCAGATGGGGACACTCACACTCGGAATCAGAGATTCAGAGACAGATACCGGGATAGGCTGATGGAGAGACAGCAGGCCCAGGGAGCAGCCGCAGGCTGAGGCATGAGAAGACGTGGCGTGATTGCTGGATAGATCGTGGCTAGGAAGCATTGCCTATAATTGGTCCACAGGGGAATTTTAATAAAATCTTTAAAGCGATTAAAGGCTCTTTTATTGAGAAGAGATCTGGGCTGTTCGCTGAAGAGAGACCAACCTGGGCCTTATTCTCTTCTGTGCTTAGCTGCTCCTTGGGGGAGGAGGGGGCTGTTTGTGGATTTGCTTCCACTTCTTCCACCTGCCTTGGCAGTTCCTGGGTGCTCCCCACACCAGGTCATGCCCAAGGGAACACACGCGTGCGCACACACACACACACACACACACACACACACAGAACCTCAACCTCAGCCCTGGTTTCTTGGGCTTTGTTCTCTACATCGCAGGCCCTGTTGGAATAGAGTGTTATTTTTATACTTTGAACTGCTATTAAAGAGAGAAAATAGCACTTGGGACAGTTCCTTTGCATCTGAAGCTTCCTTTACAGTCAGACTTGGTAGGATGTTAAGGGTTAATCAGGCAGAAGATGCAATTAGGTGGGAGGGTGGTCAGAAGGTTTCCTTCTCTCCCTTTGTAGAGATGAATGACCTCATCTGGCCCCTTCCATGATGTGATTCATTAGATTAAAGGAGACTAGGAAAGAAAGAGGAGGGTGAGGTCTCATAGATCTGAGAGTTCTGTTCTTTATTTTAGCTAGAAAGACTGAGGTCCTGAGAGAGGCACTGTTCTAAGTCATTCTGTTCGGAAGAGAAGGCTCCTGTGCCATCAGCCTGCTGTCTTGGTCCACTCCCCTGCCCAAGGCAGACATCACTAATCAAAATCATAGGCATCACTCATCAATTAGGACCTGTAACTGCCAGAAAATTCTCAAGACCGCTTTGGGACCTTCCAGGATCATTGGGGTTCTGCGTGTGGAATGAATTCTCCTTGCCCCATTTGCACTACACCACACTCTCCTGCTCGTGTGTGCTTGCCTTTGCTGGTGTAGTTTTCTCCTGTACCCCACTGTCTACTAGTTACTGTGAACACACGTGGCGTTAGAATCGGAAGAATCTAGAATCTATTCTTTATCACAGATCTAACTATTGTTTATGTAGGAAAGCGAGGGAATGATCAGTCTCAATTTACCTTCTTGCTCTTGTGTTTATTTTATCTGGGGGTGGGGGGTTAGGGGAGTACCTATACTTAAGACTTTAGGAATTTACGTTTTTCTTCTTGGCAAGGAAGGTTTTGTTATTCCTTGGAGGATGATGAAACCATTGCTTAGTGATTTTGGCCAAGTGCAGGCAGCTGGTGTTTTAACCATTACCAGGGTTAAGGCTGAACCTACAACCCCTGACCCCCAGACGAGAACAGCCGTGGTTCCTCATCGCAGAGCCTCCTAGCCCGGGGAGGACATCCACATCATGCTGGTTCACACGAGCACTGCACCGAGGATCAGGGTGAACACTGTGGGGCTGAGGGAAGCAGGCCTCGTAGCATCAAGAGCGTGGGGTACCCCCTGGTTCCTGCAAGAGAATGTGATTGTTTTAAGAACACAGTGGGCTGGCAAGGAACTGAAACTTCTATTCAGGGCTCACCGGGAGCTACGACTGGTGCCTGGGAAGTAAGGTCGTTTGTCTCCGGGACCTTCTCCATGAGGGCAGAGTAGAGAGAGGAATTTGTCTTAGGCCATTCAAGGCCCTCCCAGTTTCACCGGGTGTCAAGTAGCACGTAATACTGGGCCTTAATTTTAGGCCTCATGCCACAACCAGGGGTCTGAAGAGCTGAGATTTGATTCTGGGACTGCTTGATGCCAAAGCCGGTGATCTTTCTCATCCACCTGCCATAAAATAAAATGTTGAGTAAACGGTTCTTGCCGTCTTCTGGTATTGTTAGTCACTCTCTCTGCATGTCTGTGTTTATATTTCATTGCACCTGGGCATTGTTTAATGATAGAATTCATTTCCTTCTCATTTTCTCTTTATAGTGTCACATCATGGTGGTTGGGAGAACTGAAATATTCTAAATTAATTCAGGCATTGTCTAAGAATCAGAGAATGAGGTAACCAGTCAATGGGACTGAATACAACAGGGGCTGGAAAACCCAGATTCATTGAGTTGGCAGGAGTTGTGTCCCAGTTAGATAATTAGATCAGGACCATGAGTACAGATGAGTAGAACAGACACCTCCGCGGATTAATATTCGTCTTGCCGGAGGATCTTAAGCCTTACTAAAGGAATTCCCTAGAGGTCCCTTTGAACAACAAACTCCTATATGCATTAAAAATAACATTCCAAGAATGTACCTACTGTTTACACCTCATGGAGGTTTGGGGTCACAGATGTTGTGAAAGGAGATAAAAGCCCTGATCTTTACAAAGGCAGACCTAGACGTTGAATAGAGAAGCTTAATGAGGATGGTACTGATGACGAAGGTTTGCAGTGAGTGCGTCAGGGTGTGCTCTGTGCTGGACATCTTCCGTGTCTTTCCTCCTTTATGTTCACAATATGCAGCAGATATTATTATAATATTTAACGTGAGGACATTGAGGCTCAGAGAATTTATTTGTCCACTTCACTCAGTAATCGGTGGCATTTACCTACTTCCTACCTTAGAGAAGGTTGTAATGAAGCCAGGCAAGGAATATAATGATTTAACACAGTGTTTGGTATATGGTAGGCCTTCTCTAAGTAATAGCTGATCTCTGGGGCCAGATGGTGGCACAGTGGTAAAGTGTGACTTTCTGCAAGGCAAACCCACTTAGGAAGGCTACTGGTTCGTGTCCAGAGAACCCCCTCCCCGAGTATACTAGACAGGCATGCACCCATGATCCAGGGCTGGTTGAGCCTAGGGGTGGTTCCAGCATCAAAACTCTGTCAGTGCTGTCTCTATCTCTTTTTCTCTCTTCCTCATTCCCTCTATCTGTTTCTCTTACTCATAGAATAAATCAAAACAAATTTAAAATATAATAACTGATCTCTTTATTCAGACTTTTTATGAAGAGTCTTCAAAAAGTCTATGAAAAAATATATACTAGAAAAACTATGTGTGGATTTCAAAAACTTTTTTGCACTAAAATGAACATGTACTTTATTTCTATTGTCCACAAACTTTCTCCATGAATTTGCCAAGGTGAGTGGGCAGATGTTACTTGGATCTGGGGATTTTCATCCACAATTATCCTGACACATTCCCAATTTGAAAGGCCCCTGGAATGCCCGATAGCGACATTATAGCGGGTTGATTGATTTTCCCCTCCCCAGGATATACTGGCGTCCCACTCTCTGGAACCTGTGTGTGAGAACTTATTTGGAAAAGGGGTCTTTACAGATATGATTAAGTTAAGGATCTTAAGATGAGATGTACCTGGGTGTGCTTTGAACCCAATGACAATGTCCTTGTCATTGGAAAGACAGAGGGAGAGAAGAGAGAGCCCGTGTAAAGACAGAGGCAGATGGCTAGATGTGGCCACAGGGGAAGAGACTCCTGTAGCCACCCAAGCTGGACGAAGCATGGAAACACTCTCCCCTGCAGCCTTCAGGGGAGCACTGCCCTGATGAAAATCTCCATTTCAGACTTCTGGTTCCAGAATGAAGACAGAACACAGTTCTGTTGTGGCCCTTTGCTACAACAGTCCCCCAACTCGTGTTGTCCTAAGAGCACCCTCTGCTGGTGGGGCAGAGAGATGACAGCCCACACCAATGCCCTGGGCTGCCCCTTCCAGGCTGTGGGACTTGATTTTTTCTGTTTCCTTATCCGTAGCATGAGGAGAGGGCTGGGGAGGACTTTATGAAATGGCAGCACAGGGTGACTTGAGGTAGAGGTGAGACTCCTTGGACCTGCCGAACCTGGAATTGGGGAGCTGGAAGGTGGTGGGCATGAGCTGAAATAGCGGGACGCCTGTCACAGGTGCCACCGAGGCAGAAAGACTGCGGAGTCCAGTGACAGTGTCCTCCACGTGTCTGGAGACGGAGGGCTGTGTGGGGATGTGCGACTGTTAATCAGAACCAGTCCATTCTAGTCAGGAACAGCGCTTTGGCACGACGGGAGAAGAGCGTAACAGCCAGCCCTTCGTTTGAGATCACTCGGCTCAGACAGTGGAGCCACATTTAGGGTAGTCCTGGAGGACTTTTTTAATCCCAGAAATAATTCTTCTGACCTAATTTTGGTCATTCCCAGGATGTGGTTCTAGTTAACTGCAACGAGGTATAGCACGCTATTTTTGGCATCCATGAATTGCCTGCCTTTGGAGCGGCTCATCTGCTCAGATCTCTGCTGGATGGACAGGCCGGGTCAGGGGTGGGCTCCACCCAAATCCTGAGCAGGTCAGTGAGGCTCAGCACTCAGGAGCCTGGGTTCTGGAATGAGACTGCTGCCCTGCCACTGTGGCTGTGTGACCTTGGCTAAGGTACTACCCTCTCTGAGCCCCCATTTACTCAGCAGCAAAATGAAGATAAATGTGCCTTCCGTTTGTAGGGATCTGCTCATCTGATCTTCATGACAGCCCTGTGAAGTGGGGGCCGTTAATGACTCGTGCTGTAGATGCAGCCTCAGAAGGAGAGAGGTTGTACAACTGCCTCGTGGCCGTAGAGCACCCAAACCAGGATTTTCTGGCTCAAGTGCACTCTCCTAACTGCTGCTCCTCCCTGCTTCCCGAAGGAGCCCAGCAGCGAGTACTGCCACTTGGAAGAAGCTGAAGCCCGCTCTAGGAGAGGACGGTTGCTGGGAAGTGGACCGACTCCAGGAAGCTGGGGCTCAGCCCTGAAGCACCAAAGTGCACTGAGCCTGCAGCTTTATCGTCCTTTCCCAGAAATGGTTCCTTTTCGTCCTTACCAGCAATTGTGGCCTGTCCAAGAAGCTACCGTGTCCTACAGGTGACACGCGTGCTATGCCGCCCACCTCTGAACAGGGAGCAGAGAGATAGGGACTTGGCAACACTCTATTTTGTCACATCAAATCAAAGAATCCCTGCTCTCCCTGCTCCTGGAGAAGGGACTGCATTTTAACAACAGGGTACCTCGAGAGTGTCCATCTTAAAGAAGGGTGGCCACTTGAGTCACTCAGGGCCCTTGGGTCCCTGCCTGGCTCCTGGCCCCATTTCCGTCCTGCCCTCCTCCAGGACCCTTCTCCCAGGCATGCTGTCCCACTGCCCTGTGCTCTCGCGCATGCAGTTCCCTGGACCTGAACTTCTGTCCCTTCTCCCTCCACCACCTACTCTGAGGACTCTGTTGCTTCCTTCAGCCTAGGGTAGGGACTCATCACTTTCTCTCCCAGGCAGGTGATGTGCTAGGCAAGGAGACTGATGGGCTGGCAAAGGGTCAGATCATTACGGAAGAGTTGTGAAATGGAGAGTGGTTGGAGGAGGCAGCCCTGAGACCTGGCTGCCAGAGGCGGAGCCCTGCATGGGGCAGAGTGGCTAGTAGGACGAACATGGTTGTTGGAGGGAACACCTGCTCTGAGGCCCTGAGCTGGGAAGGTGTATGTGTTCCAGGAATTTGATGAGGACAGAGGAGCTGGCATGTTGTGCATGGTGGGGAGAATAGTATTCACGTTGAGTAAATTCAACTTATAAGCAAAGTGATACATAGTGATTAAATGTTTAAAATTTTAAATAATAAATAATTGGGTAATAAAAAAAAGAATAGTAGGAGGTGAGTAGCAGAGGAGTGTGGCAGGGCAGGGGTTTAGACATAGAGGTACACATGAAGTGTGTGCTTTGGGGTGATCTCTCTGCTGTTGTGCTGAGCGTGGATTTGGCACGGGGCCAGGTGAGGATCACTGGAGGGATGCATGCTGGGTGTGACACAGGTTGCACTAGAGTACCGGGGGTGGACAGGATGGGAACTCGGCACTCCCCAAGTTATACTGGAAGTAGAGTGGAGGTAAAAGAAAGTGGAGTTAGGAATGCCTTGTGGGTCTACTCAGAGCAGCTGATTGGACAGCGTTGAGCAGGGAAGGCTGGAAAGAGCCTGGCTTGGAGGTGAAATCCAGAATCCGCTTTGGACTGGTAGGTGTTCCTTGTCTGTTGGTGTCAGTGGGGGTAGGGGAGGACACTGAGGACGCATCCAGGTACCAAGGACTGCAGCTCTGAGCGAGGTTATAGCCTTACTCTGCCTAAGGCTAATGATGCAGCCCCAGAGCTATGGGCCTGGTGGTCCTCCTGGCTGAAAGGGAGGGCAGAAGGATGGGAGGGAGGAACCAGCTGAACAATTGACTCTGGACCCATCCTGGCTCCCTTGCAGAACCGTGCCTGCATTTGCCCACCTTCAGGATCCAGCCATCTCTCCATTCCCTGTCATGAAGAATACATTTTGTCTGTGACTCTGCTGTCAGATCTAGGTGGGGGTCTATGCTAGGGCAGCGCTTAGCATTATGGCAATGTCATTCCTGTGTTCTGATTTGTTCCTGCTTACTGAGGTTTATTTCTTCTTCAGCTTGAAAATCATGATTTTTTGGCTACAGACAGAATCACCAAGTAAAGTGAAGAAGAGAAGTTTCAGCCTTTTATTCCTGTGCGCTGTCTGCCCCAGCTCAGACCCCAGTCGAGCCTCCTGTCCCCTTCTACCAGGTCAGGGAGCAGGGCGGCAGGCACCTGGGTGTGTTTCCTCTGCTCCCCCGAGTTTGTGTTTTTCTCTCACATCCCCCAACAGGCTGTGGTCATGCCACCACCCCTCTTTATTTCTCCATCCTGTCAAGACTTTCAGGCTCGTGTACCTGTGTTTTTCAAGCCACCAGGCTGGGATTTGAACCGCGGTCACTAAGGGAGATCAAGATCCTTTAACCACTAGGCTAGGAAGCTGGCCCTGTATAAGTCTTTTAAACGTTCACCTCTGCCCTCCAACCTCTTGCTCAAACCTCCCGTTTTAGTTTACATCTCTTACATAATATTTACCTTCTGGATTAATGTTTGTTTTTATTCCATGTCAACCAAGCAGCATATTTCTGAGCATCTAGTATGTCTAGTTAGGGGCTCAAGGGACAGGTAAGTCAGGTACAGTTTTTATCCTGGAGAAACGCAGGGGCATTCTGTCCTCACTGCCAGGCATGAGAAGCCTTATTAGAGGAGCAGGCCCTCCCCTTGCAGACTCGAGGAATAAAAAACTCATTGGAATCAAAGACACATGATGCTTCTGCAGCAACGTTTAGCTACACATCTCGAGTACACCGAGGTTTGCTACAAATTAGTTATTCATCAAGGCATAAAGCAGTTAAATAAACCTTTGTGCTTGCCCAGAGGATTCTTCCATCCGCTAGTCCGTTCTGACCAGTGACCTCCCTTATGTGCTGCCTGGGCTCTGGTTCATCCCTGTCATCTGTTGAATAAAGAACACAGCCCACACACGTCCGGATGTCAGGAGAGGAGACATCCAGTCCTGGTGCTGCATGCTTCTGGCTGAAGGGAAAGGGACAATCTGCAAATGTCACTGGGCTGCTCTCCTGGCTGTGTCAGCCCAGAGGGCTGACAGGCCCCCATTATCTATGTCCGTGACATTGCAGTGACTGATGTCTTGTCAGACATACCAGGACTTACTCAGCCAAATATTCACCCCTTGGATGTGCATCTGTCAGTCTGTTTGTTTCATTCCAAATTGATATAAAAATCTCAACCCTCAGTGTGATAGTATTAGGAGGTGAGACCTTTGGAAGGTTGTTGGGTCATGAGGGTTCCATGATTAATGCCCTTGTAAGAAGAGACCCCACAGAGCTCTCTTGTATCCTTTATGCTATGTGAGGATACAGTAAGAACAATAAAAGGATGGCATTCTGCATCCCAGAAGAGAGGCCTGACCAGAACCCAGCCATGCTGCTACCCTGATCTTGGACTTCCAGCTTACAGAACTGTGAGAAATGAATTTCTGCAGCTTATAAGCCACCTAGTCTATGGTACTTTGTTATAGAAGCTCAAATTGATGGAGATAGGACCCATGCATCCCAACATGGCAGCTCTGCTTTTATTCTTTGACAAGAGTAGGATGTATGTGGAAGAATACAGGTTCTCCAGTCAAACAGCACTGACTCAGATACAGGCCTCATCAGTAGTTATTGGTGTCATATTCCCGTGTTGCCTTGGCAAACCGTTCAGGAGGTCTTCAGCCTTAGTTATCTCATCTCTAAAATGGCAAGCAATATGGACCATATAGATTTGTTTTCATGGTGAGCAAAAAAGCGGGTGCAGCATATAGAAGGGTCCCTTGTGCACAATGGCCACTATCTGCAGAGGGCACTATCTAAGGACACTTGAGGCTTCAAGGTGAAGGTGGGTATGGCCAAAGACCATGTTTTCCTGCCTCTGTGACAGTTTTCCCAGCCAGTGCTTTGAGGCTGAGAAGGCTCTGTCTGGTCCCAGGAGTCAGAACCCTACATGTTGGACTTCTGTGTGATTTCTGCCATCAGTGAAATTATGGTGGTCACACAGCAGGAGATATAACAGCATTTAAAGCAATAGTCAAATGAAAAATACTGTGCATTCTATTACATTTTACTAAGATGGCTCTACAACTATGACTGTGACCTGCAAGTTAATAAATCTAGATGAACACTAATCGTTTTCAAGGTTTTTACAGCTGAAAATTGAGAGGATGAAAAGGGTATTTTGGCTAATGTAAAAGAACTTTTATACAACAGAAAGCCTGGGAGGGTAAAGGATTTTTTCCTTCTTCAAAAAAAATGCTTCCATGCCTTACTTCCTGAAGCATTAAGATTTTGAGCAGGAAGCATTTGGCAGGTCTTTCTAGACCAGTCCTTCCTTGGTTATGTGACTCCCCTGTCCTGTGTTTCTGCTACGTGTTGGACATCACTCTGCATCTCCACTTATCTCTCTTAACCCTTACAAAGAGGCTCTATGGTAGGTCCAGTCCCACGCATTATATAGATGAGAAAAACAAGGCTTAGAGGCTGATTGCCTTATGTCACATGGCTTTTAAAGGTTGCTTTAGGTCTTGAACCCAAGCCTGACAGTGGTGTTGCTGCCTTTCCTCTCATTTCTCTGCACCCTCCTTCACCCTTTACTGCTGTCTACTTGAGCATGTTAGTATGTAGGAAGACAAGGCTGAAACTCAGAACGGGGATAACGGCTTACCCTTGATCAGGCAGCCTGTCAGATGCAGAACAGGGGTAGGACCTGAGCTCCTGACCC
This sequence comes from Tupaia tana, assembly GCA_026018925.1. Lineage (NCBI taxonomy): Eukaryota > Metazoa > Chordata > Mammalia > Scandentia > Tupaiidae > Tupaia > Tupaia tana. The sequence continues at coordinate 84,371,686 of JAKSZU010000008.1, read as the reverse complement.
CCTCGCCTGCTCTTTCTGCCCTCTGCCTTGCCTGCTATGCACGCACCTCATTAAATCCACGCAGGAGCCGGAGATGCCTCCTCACCCCTGTCATAGGTCCCTTCCTCTGGCTGCCAGTTGACACAGTCCTTTTCAGAAAGCCTTTCATCCGAGCTTATATTTCTCTTGTCCTCAGGCTTTGAAGTAATTGTTTCCTCCTCCTTTTCGTGTGGGTCACTCCATGTGGGTAATAATGTCCTTACCCAGAGAAAACCCAACATCGGCTTATTCCCAACCACAGCGGCCAGAAGTGCTCAGTGTCTTGTCCCTGATCTGGTGGTTTCAGAAAATCCCCTCTGCCAGGGGCGGGGAGGTGGCTCAGTGGAGAGGTACTCCTTTGACTGGGAACCCAGAGAGCCTTCACCTCATGAGCATAAGTGGGTTACAGCCCACCCTTGGGCCTGCTGTTCCACCTCTCCCTCTGGGAGGGTCCACAAGTCTCTAGATTTGTACCTTCCAAATCCAGGGCCCATAGAAGAAGAATGTTCCTCTTCTGTTGTCCACGACGTTTCCGGAACTGAGTTTCTGGATGGCCTGGGTTGGCTTTTGCATTCTGAACTGCTCCTATTGTTTGGAGTCCACTAAGAAGCAAGTCTTTGTTTTTAAATATATATTTTTTTATGCCATATGATATATGTATGTTCCCAGAAGAGAAAGAGAGCGGGAAGCTTTCAGTAGGGCCTGATCATTCCACAACGTTTTATTCTCCACTTTTCCATTCTGTCAGGAATGGGCACACGCACCTGGCGTGTTATTAAAGCTATTGGATCTGGGACTTGAACCCTAGTCAATCACATGGAATCCAGTTTTCTTTTCTCAGTCCCTAACCACTGTGCATTTTGTTCACAGAGGTATCCCTTCCAGTCAGTGCACCTCCTGGAATCAATGAATGAATGAATGAATGAATGTTATCCAGATCTGGGTTACATGTTCATCTTGTTGCAAATCCCCTCCTCAGTCACATGGAATGCATGTCTGTTGCCAGGACAGAGATCATACACAGAACAGACTTAAAAATAGATGTCTACCATGGCTGTTGGAGTACTGCAAATTTTCTGCCCATCTTTCCAAACCCATCTTCCACCTGCTCCTTACCCAGAGGAAACCAGTCTTGTGAATTTCATCAGTGGCCCCTTTGCCTCTGGCTTCTAGTTGGTGCAGACAATGGAAGACAGCAGGCAGCAGGTGAGAAGAGAGGCCGGTTCTGTCCCTGAGGAGCTGTTGCCGCCCAGGCTCCTGTCTGGGCGCCCTCTCAGTTAACCCTTTCCTGGTTTCTGATGACTCTTTTCCCCGAAGCCTTTAGGCCTAGAGGTGGTCACAATTCTGTCATTGCTAGTCCCAGAGAACTGTAGTTTTTACCTGTCCTTACTGATTTCCCTACACCCTGCCCTACCTTGTAAATAGTTCAGTTATTATTGAATGTTCCTACATTTCCACATTTGGGTGCATGTGTTTGGCTGAACTCATGTAGCCTGTCAGGTTAAACAGAGATTTGCTTTGTTCTGCTGAGTTTCTTTGGGAAGAAGAGAACCAAATAATAGTGGTAGAGAATAAAAATTCTCCCTGGGGAGCTGTCCACTCCTCCGCCCCTTCCCCAGGCTCTTTCACACATACACCTGCTAACCCTGCCTGGTTCCCTTCCCAACTTGTCCAACTGGGGAACTTCTACCCTGTCTCTTAGCATTAGTGCAGAGGTGACTCCCACGGCAAAGCCTGCAATTCATGGCCATCCTGTCTGTCCTCTGCAGCTTTCTGAGCTTACCTTTCCTCAGACCCATCCCTGGGTGCCACCGTTCCCACACCGCGTGCCCTGCTCCAACAGACTGGGCAGTAACTACTCAATGCATGTGTCACGTGAGTGAAGTTATGAATTATTCAGCACTGGCAAGCTTGGAATTCCAAGGAGAAGATGCATCCTAGAATTCCAAAAAGGAGGTCCAGTGTAGAATTTTAAAGAGAAGGTAAACTATGCTGAAAGAAGTACCATCTTAGCAATGAATATAGATCCTAATTTTCTCTTAAGAAAAGAAAATCCTTTCTTGCTTAGAAACATCAAATTAAAAAACAATAATGAACTTCAGTGCCTCAAGACAAATGTCTCATTCCCATGGATTAAAGGTATCTTCAAGTGGAAACAGCACCCCTCCCCTGAGTGCCTGAGTCACGTTTTAGCTCTACCATTGTGGTCTGGGGTCATGGGACCTGTCCAAGTCTCTGGTTCCTCTTCTAAGGCGTCAGGGCATGGCTGGGAAGCATCCTCCAGTTGGACCATCATGTATGTGAATAATATGGTTCAGTGTTTCTCAATTTTGTATTTATAATCAGCACCTTAATGAGTTTTTTAGACCTTTTCTTTCTAATGCCATGATATTTTTACAGGACAGATTTAACTATGTGTCTACCATGGCCCTCAGAAGGGTCAAACCATGGCAGTAGTTTACAATACCTTTTACTTCCTGACTTCCTATTTTGGCCCATTGAGGATGTATGGTGCTAGTACTTCCTCTTTCCCTAGTGGTCAACAGAACTTTCCAGACCATGGGCAGCATCAGAGCCTGGAGGTGCTGGCCCAGCCTGGACCTGGAGAAGCTGAAGTCACAGCACAGCTAGAGAAACGGTCTGCAGAATGCCTGGGGGTCCCTGTGCACTGTCACTGCTGTGGCTGGGTGTCAGTGTTCTTTGATTCAGCAGCGAGGCCAGGCCTTCAGAGTCCAGAGGTAGATAAGAATTGGCCCTTGCACTAAGGGAGCTTGCAGGCCCCTGGTAAGAGACAGGCTAAGTAACAGGGGCCAATGTTCTTTTTTTTTTTTTTTTCTTTTTTTGGAGAGGTTTTTGCTATAGGGCGCGTGCGCTCACCAGACAGACAGAGAGAGACAGAGAGATAGAAAGCGAGAAATCACCCCCCAGGGGGGATGGCCAGCTGCAATCCCTTCTCCTCCATTCTCCTCTCGGGATCTTGGGCACGCACGCACACACGCCCGGCCTGAGTTTAAGCCACCGGGTCCGGGACTCAAACCGCGGTCGACTACATGGGAGTCCAGCGACATAGCCATTACGCTAACTGCTGGTCCCTGGGGGCCAATGTTCTTAGCACCATGAGAGAGGGAAGCCTAGGGCAGGGACACTGCACTAGTGGGGCTAGAAGATGCTCCTTTGGTGTCACTGCACTGGGCCAGGCTGGAGTGGAGGCTACTGAATCCTCACTTGTGTTACACCTGGGTCGGCATAGCCAGCAAGCTGAGGAACAGAGCTGGAAGGAAACACAGGCTGCAGCGTGGGAAGGAGGGACAAGAGGGAAGCAGCCAGGGGCTGAGGTCAGGGCAGTGCCTAGCTGGGGGTTCTGAGAGCCCAGCATACCCCCATGGATTTCTGTGGCTGCTCTAGTGCTCTTTGGCAGCCTTCTGTTCCTTTTGCTCTGGTGTGATGACGCAATCCAGCCAGGGAACACCAGAGTGACACTGTCTCTGCCAAGCGCTGCAGCAGGGCTGACTGACTGCAGCATCCCCAGGCGGTGGTCTGGGGCTTGCAGCCCTGGCTCAGCCCAGTCTCCATCCCTACCGCTGCCAGATGCACGGTTCATTGTTCATCATTAATCATTCCTCTGATTTCTTACTTCCAAATGTCTGTTTTGCCATAGTGTATATAATCTTGTCAGAGACTCTGAATCATTTGTGAAAAGAAGAGGGTCATAAATCTTAGCAAGTAAAATGTGTTTGCTTTATTTTGCCTCACACCCACTTCCGTTTTCACCCCTCTATCAAAAGAATCATGGCAGCTGGTCCTTTGCCTTTCCTACAATCAGCCCATGGGGGTGGCATTAATAATGGTATCAAGGGGTTAAACTCTTGGGGAATCTCCTCCCTCTCCTTCTTTCCCAGCTCCCTGCAACTCTTCTCGTATCTGTTCCTTGGCTGTGTCTGATGGAATGCCCTCCAAAATCATTGATTCAGCCATATCAAATGTGACAGGGCTTCTCTGGTAGAGAAGCTGCTGGAAATAGCAGCTGCATTTGACACGGCTGGGGCTGGCGAGGGCTTCTAGCGTCATCCTTCCTGAAGCCTCGAGCAGCTCCGAATGTTAAATCCAGCAGGGTGAGCTCTGCCTGAGGGGATCCCTCCTTGGGCTTCCCTGGGCTTCCCTGCCTCCTGCCCGGTGTCTTCCTTCCTGCGGGGGAAAGCATACCTCCTCGAGACCGGAGACACCTGCCGGACCAGGAGCTAGTGACCTACCTCTCTGCAATGCTGAGTCCCTATCTGCAAATGGAGGGATATACCTCATATCCCTAGGGGCTGTTGTGAAAATGAAATGAAATAATATAGGTTAAGCCGCCTGCAGGGCATGTGGAAGGAGCTCAATTCATGGGAGATGCTCCTGTTATTAATTATTCTTTTGTGTAGTGGGACTGAGCCCTGCAGCTGAGGGGGTGCTCCTCCAGGCTGCCCCCACCCTGGAAGGCTGGGGTGAGCATCTCCTCGGATGAATAATTCATCAGTCTCCTTTGCTCCCGAAGCAGCTCCTGGCAAACACTGCAGATGAATTCATTTGTCATGGGTGGGCGTGCGCGCGAGAACAGATGGGATTCCCCAGTCACGTGCTCCTGTAGACAGCGTGACACAGACATGCCGAGGAAGCCCTGCTTCTTGGAGGAGACAGGCAGGAGCCTCAGCTTCTGAAAATGGATTCAGTGAATCTGCTGTTGGTGCCATATGTGGCAAAAGCTTTGTTCTGCTCTGGAAGAAAGGGGGTATTTTCCATCCTGCCGTGTCCTTGACAATGTCTGACAGTATTTTCTAACCATTGGACACAACTAGCTCCTGGGAATTATAGGATCAGTTTATTTATTCATTCCACCATTGTTTCTTTCTTGCCGTGTTCCAGAGTCTGTGTCAGGCCTGGGAGAACAAAGATAAATAGAGATGTATATGCATGCTGTGGAAACTCAAAGGAGGGGGTTGCTGACTTAGGATAGGTACTTAATAATTTTCTGCTGAAGAACTACCACTGTTCCTCATCTCTGTGGAATCACCTGGAGAGAGGGATGAGAGACAGGCTTCTGAGCCCTCGCAGTCTTACTGAAGGAATCTCCTAGGAGAAGTCATGGAGTTTGCATTTTCAATCATGACCTTGGTGATTCTGAAGCCCCTTTGTGTTGGAGAAGCATCATCTTAAAGCACGAGGTGTCCTAGCATCCGCATGGGGCTGTCAGCTGAGCGCTGCTGCACCAGACACACAGCTGGGTTGGGCTGTGGTTCCTGGAGAACCTGGAGTGAGCCTTCCCTCGGTCACAGTTAGTTTCTGTAGGGTGAAGCTGGACTCTGAAGTTGTGCTTGAAGGTGGGTGGTGCCAGTGGTTCATTGAAGGGACAGGTGCTCAGGCACCAGCAGCAGCTCCATGCACATCGCCAGTTGCCCATTTCACTACCACCCCCCCCCCCCCCCGAAACCTGGCATTCGCAACTTGCCTGTGCGCTCAGGGAATCCTAAGTCCTGCCATTGTCTTGAGTCTCAGGGATGATCTGATGCTAGGAAGCTGCATGCCTAGAATAGGGGCTGCCCCTGCCTTCTGCTCGGGGAACCTGGGGAGGAAGGGAGGTGGAGAATGGGAGGCGCCCTCCGGCGTGTGGCCCTGGTGTGATGTGCCAATTGGTTTTGCTCTGGCCTTGGCAATTACACAGAGCAGCCAGCACCTCCTAGATCCTTTCTTGGGCTCCTGGGAGCTTCGCTCACCAAAGCCTATCCTGCTTAGCACTTCTGTCCCCTTAGTGTCTCACCAGGATGTGCCCTCCCTGCTACACCAGGGGCCACCTTTCTGTCCAGAGGCCTTAAGGCTGTGAAGGTGCATCAGTGTCTTTAGTCTGACATTCCCGCCTCCCCAGTCCCACATCGCTGGTCCTCTGGGAGCACACTGCGAAGGGAGCCCGGAGTGGAGCCTGCTCTGCTGTCAGCCAGCCCCTCTCCTGTGCCCTTGCCACATGGTGTCTCCAAGGTCTGGGGACAGATACGCTCTCCAGGTAATCTCTTTTAGCTCTTCTCTCTAAGTCTGAGGTGACAGAGGGTGAAATCCATGTCACTTGCCCTGGAACTATTGAATTTAAAGATGCCAGGAAACTTCTCATTTAAAAAAAAAAAAAATACTCCCGCTCATTTTCACCTTCCCAGGTGGAATCCTTAAGTACGTTCACAGTAGGTGGTGGGCTTGGGTCTCACACAGGTTTTGAGCAGCCTGCATGTGCAGACCTGTTTAGTCATTCCAGCACCTTCTCTTGGGAGTGGCCACCCCTCCCCAGCGTCAGAATTACCTGCAGTAATAGCAAAATGAGGCTCTGCAGGTGCACCCTAGATCTGTTGGGACAGAAACTGCTGGTACTACACCTCCAGGCACTTGGTATGAGCAGTGCGTTCAGTGATATGCTAGTCTGTGCATCGCTCAAAAAGTGGAGGCAGAGGGTTGCAGTTGTATGTGGGCCTGGCTGACACCAAAGCAAAAGAGTCCCATTTTTCTATCTGTCACGCTATCTATAAATTAGGTAAGCAGTTGCCAAAAATATCTCACCCTAGCTACTATATAATGACATGACCTTGGTGTTTGGGAAACTCAGTGGATCCCAATTTTTTGTATGAAAAAAATATGACTCTTGATTTCTGCAGAGCTTCAGTGAAAGCTGACGGTGTGGTGTTTTATCCGGTCCTCTTTGGAAGGACCTACTGTATGGCCATTCCTGGGGTTAGTATGCCAGGCACTGAGGCCAGCATGCCATGCGCCATAGCTTCCAACAGGATCACCATTCAGCCTGTCATCCCTTCTTTTTCCAGGGGGTAGGCTTGTGTCTTTCCATCAACAGCCAGCAGGTGCAGCATAGTCACCTTGTTCTGGTTTTCAAGAAACTAGGGGATTATCTTGCCCCATACTCCGGGTCTGTCGTTCTCCTCCCTCCCAAGAATTCAACCTGTTTCTTTTTGAAAATATTTGTTTTCTCTGTCATGTTCTCTATTTTTTGTAACCTACCTCTTTTCCAAATTAATGGTGCTATCAAACAATTTTTAAGTGCTTCTTCATTTGAAACTCATGCTCATGGGCTTGCCAGGTGGTGTGGTGGTTAAGGTGGCTGGATCCTACATGGCTGACTTCACAGTTTGAGTCCAGGACCTGGTGGCTTGGAAAACATGCCTTGTGCCTGTGTCTACATGCCCAAAATTCTGAGAGGAAAATGGAGGAGAAGGGATTGCAGCACGACCATCCCCCACTAGCGATTTCTCACTTTCTCTCTTCTCAGTCTCTCCAGTGAGCACATACAGCCTCTTGCCAATGTAAAAATAATAAAAATAAAACAAACTCAGACTCACTGTAGTCATCTTTTAAGTAAACAGCAATGGATGTAAATACCAGATAGAGTGTGTGTGAAAGAGCAGAGTCTGAGGAAGGATATTTAGAAGAAAAATAGAGAGACAAAGCATTAATGGGACAAAGAAAAGTGGTATTATCTGTTGAAGATACTTTTATAGTTTTATCAACTGGACTAGGGAGAAATGTTCACATGTTGAAATACTCAGTTTGTAAGCTAAATAATGTGATTGAATGTAAAAGAGCAACTAAAATTTAAAAAATGTTAAAAAATTTTATTTCACTTAAAATAAACCCAGTTTATACATGACATTTTTGAAACTGGCCTTCTGCATAAGCAAAAGCCAGGGATAATTATTCTACGTGATCTAGTTGAGGATGGCATCAATTATGACTGGTTCCATATGTGGGCTGCAGATTCAACTGTCATTTCTTCCCCATTTCAGTACGGACAGACCTCATTAGTAGGAAGGACTCAGGGCTGGGTGGTGAGGAGGTGCTGAGATAAACTAGACGAGGTGTCCATTATTCAGCAAATACTTCCTGAGCACCATCTGGTGTCTTGGCATTGGGTTGTGGACGTAGGGGAAAAGGCACAGTCCCTGTACCCAAAGAACTCACCATCAGTTCACACACTCAGTGAAACCCGAATGGGCTAAGCACAGGGCCAGGAAATTTGCTGTGGAAAGGCAGAAGATGGAACTCTATGTCTTGATGGGAGAGCAACAAAGTCAGATTAACAAGGTAGCATGTAAGCCGGGTCTTGGGAGCTAGCGGGTTGCACAAGGTTGAGGCAGGACATTGAGTCAAGGTCAGAAGAGCAGAGCTAAATCTGGAAATCCTCGAGTCCCCAGGATAGTATAGTGTCAGCAGAGAATAGGAGGGCATCTCAATTTTAGATTAAATGGATGCCCAGATGACATTAGATAAGTACAAAGAGAAAAAAAAAATTAAAACACTTTCTGAAGGCTGATTGGGCTCAACTTTTGAAAAGCAGTAACGCTGTGAGTTGCTGTACCTTGCAAAGAATGGAGCAGTTTGTGTTCACCATCCCTTCCGTGAGCATCTTGAGGGAGATTTTTACTGCTGCATAACAAATTACCCCAGATCCAGCAGCTTCAACTGCCATTGATCACTTACAGATCCTGCAGGTGAGAAGCCCTGCCCTGGAAGACTGTGTTCTCAAGTCCCACGAGCGAAGGCTGCATTCCTTCAAGGTGCAGTCCTCTCCCAGGTTCCTAGTTGTTGGCAGAATTCAGCTCTTTGTGGTTGAGGGACTGAGGCCCTGCTGTCCTGCTGGCTGTCAGCCAGGTTCCTTCTTTCAAGGACCTTTCTCTCCCATTTAGCCCTCTCCCTTACGTGGCAACATGTTCCTCACTTTGTCTCCCTGACCCCTTCTACACTCTCATCAGACTAGGCCAGCCCCTCCTGGGATAATGTCCATTTTGATTAAGTCAGAGTTGATTGGGCCCTTAATCACCGCTGGATGATCACTTCTGAATGTAAGGTCAAATAACCACAGACATGCTATCCTGTCATATTTGCAAGTCCTGCTCACTTGCCAGGACAGCATCGTACAGAGCTTGCGTACCAGAGGATCAGGTTCTTAGAGACCATCTTCTGAGTCTATGTATCTCAAGGTCCATGTTTACAATTGGGTGCCAGGTAGTAGCTGCACTGAAGGTCAGAGAGATGCTGGAGGACTGGGGGGAGTGGGACACAGAATGAACTCAACACACTCAGAAATGCACTCCCAGTGGCAGAGGCAGAAGACTCAGTCACTGCTCCAGTGTTTAGCAGAGGCCGGAGGTATTCTTGGACTCTTGAAAATATCTCCATGGAGTAATATGCCGAAGCTTTCTAGGAAGTTTTGAGAAAGCTATTCCGTACTGTGCATTTGAAAAGTTGAGAAGTTGGCAGCTGAATCTAGTCTATGATGATTAAAAGAAAGAAGGAAAAGAAGTTGTTTCTCAGCATTCATTGTCTGCACAATACATTTTATAGCCCATTGGTATGTAGCTTAATTAATTAATTAAGTGAGTGGGTAGGAGGGTGAGTGAATGACATCATTATTTCTACATTATTTTTATTTTTTTTCAAACTTCAGGAATCCATTATTTTTTTTCTCTTTAAATTTATTTATTTTTACATTAATTCACTATACATAATTACAGCATACAAATGAATTTTCCATCCAAAATACACTGTGTATTGGCTCAATCAAGCACATCAACATACATGTTATCAGCAAATAATTTTCCAATTCTTATGTCTTGTATACTTTGTTTTTTGTTTTGCCATCCTTGATTCCCTATCCCTCACCCTCTGCCATGTCCCACCCTCCTCCCACATTGTCTCTGGTATCCATGGTTGCTTTCTATGCCTTCCCCCCCACCATTTAATTGATTTTCTAATGAACTTAATAAGTCTAAATATATCTAATAGCTAGCACAGCTGATATATACCTATATATGAACCCAAGTCTGACTTTAGGCATAAACCTCAGTGAGTAGAATGAAAATATTATAAAGTAGTACCCAACTGGGGCTATATAGCTTGCTGCAGTCATCAAATATGCATTTTTTTTAAATTTTGATACGAACAGTTTTACTGTTTTTTTTTTCTCCTGCAACTTTTTTTTTAATTACTTAACATTCATTCCCTGAGCATCATCACAACATACTAAATGTGGTTTCCCATCTAGAATAAACTGCATAGTGGCTTAATCAAGCATGTTATCATCAATAATATTCTATTTCTACTTTCATACATATGTATACGTATATATACGCTTTTTACCCCATGTTTGACCCTCTGCCCTTTCCCACTCTCTTATTACGCTATCTCTGGTATATACAGTTGTCTTTCATTTCTTTTCCCCCAATATTTTGTTGATCACACAATATCATAAGTAATCTAAGTACTTTCAATAGCAAGTTCAGCTGGTAATTTCAAGAAGAGCAGTTTTGAACTGGTAATGATATTTCCTTGAAACTTAAAGCCTAGAAACAGGTTAGTATTCTGTTCAAATAGTAGGTACATGCACTTATCAACAGCTTAAGACAGGACAAAAATCATTTAAAACCGGACAACAAAGCTTAGAAGAAAAGCAGCAATATTTTAGTCAAGTCACAGAATGCTGTTTCATCAGTTCAGTCTCATGTACTTAATCTTTCTTCTGTTGAGGTTCGATCTTCCAGATTGAATTCTGGGATATAATATTCATCTCCAGACATTGTCCCTACAATTAAGTTGCCCATTTTCTTAGTTTTTGAACCCTTATTTCTGTGTGTCTGCATTTAATTTTACTGACATAGCACTCCCTTAAGAACTTCTTGGAGATCTGGTCTGGTGCTGGTAAATTCTTTCAGGTTTTGTTTATCTGGGAATGTTCGTGTCTTTTCTCCCCAAATGAATGATAATCTTGCTGAGTACTGTATTCTTGGTTTAAATTGCTTTTCCTTTAACACGTTGAATATATTTTCCCATTCTTTCCTCGCTCGCATTGTTTCCGATGAGAGATCTGCTGTTAGTCTGATGGGATACCCCTTGTAGGTAACTTGCCATTTTTCTCTTGCCAATCTTAGTATCTTGTCTTTGTCTGTTGTTTTGGTCAATCTGGCTATCATGTGTCTTGGAGAAGATCTTCTTGGGTTGATTCTATTTGGGGTCCTCTGTATTTCTTGGGACTGAATCTTTGGGTTCCTCTCTAGGTTTGGAAAGTTTTCTTGCAGGATCTCATGGAATAGATTATCAATGCCCTTATGAGTTTCTTCGCCTTCTGGGATGCCTATTATCTGGATGTTTGGACGTTTGATGATATCTAGTATGTCTCGTATATTAGTCTCAAATTTTTGGGCCATTTTCTCAGTCTTCGTGGTGGATTTTTCTAGGCTAGCAATTTTCTCTTCTATGTCTGAGATTCTATTTTCTGTACAATCTAGTCTGCTTTTAATACTTTCAAGGGAGATTTTGACTTCCTGCATTATAACCTTCATCTCTTAACAGTTCCATCTGATTCTTTTGTAAAGTGTGAAATTCCTCTTTTAGATCTTGCATGAATTTCTTCACCTCCTGGAACTCAACAACTTCTTTCTCCTTCCTCTTCAGCAGTTCATTGCCTCTCTTCTCTTCCATCTCTGTTAGTTTTGCCATTATGAATGTTCTGAATTCTTTATCAGACATTTCCATGAATTCCCTTGAACTGTGTGTGAATGAAGACGAGTTATCCTTTTCCCTTGGAGGAGAGGTATTTTCCTGCTTTCCCATATCTCTTGTGGTCCTGCAGCGATTTCTAGTTATCTGGTTGATGGTCAGTTTCTTCCTAAACTTGGAAGTTCAGTCACGTGAGTTTTGGGTGCTGGAGGCCGAATTATCAGTGGGAAGTCTTGATTTCTGTTTCCCCAAAATGGTTAGTTTGCAGAATTCATGAGGCTGTGTCTTCAAGAAGGCCTGTTTCCTTTGCCTCTCCTCTACATTAATTTATTTATTCATTTCTCAAGTTACTCACCCAGCAACTTGCCAGGCCAGTCACTCAGTATCTATTTATTGAGGCAGTGGATGTTGGAACTGGAACTGGGGCCCAGGCACAGACTCTGCTTGCTCTGTTTAGCAAAGTTCCATAGGATATGGTCTGGGAGCAGCTTGAACCTCAGCCCCTGTGGAGCATATGAAAGTGCAATTTCTGAATGTTGCTGCAGATCACTGAGCTAGACCCTCTGGAGGGCAGTGGAAGTTTGAGAACTACTAGGTAGTCAGATAGTAATGGGAGACAGAGGAGCCAGCCAGCACTTTATCCTGTGCCTTCCCTGCTGCAGTGGAAAGACTGTGTGGGGACAGGAAGTGAGAGTGGTTTCCAGGAACAAAAGGAAATGAGGAAGGCCAGGAACTGAAAATCCTGGGATGGTTTGATTTTGATTCTGGGATTCAAGTGAAGTCTGCCTGAAGTACCAGTCCAGTCTTAGGTGTAAGAAATGCTACATGTTGATCATGCTTTTTCTTTTACATTTTTCGTTTTTTTTAATTGTCAGAGGATGTGCACACTCACCAGAAAGAGACAGAGACAGAAGGAGAAAGCACCCCTCCAATGGCATGTGGTTATGTTTTAATCTCTTCTCCATTTCTCTACCTGTCAGGATTTTGCTCATGCACACACATCTGGTGTGGTTCAACTCTTGGGACTGGGATTCTTACTACCAGTGACCATATGGGATCTCGATCATTTAATCACTAGTCTAGAACTGGGTCCATGTTGATTTATTTTGAATCAAGTTTACCTTGGCTAAATCCAGTTTAATCTGGCTCCAAGACATCATTTTTCCAGGTGGAGAGAAAAATCGATCTGTTTTGTTTGGCAGTCTGTTCTCCTTCCCCACCAGACAGTATGGGTCTGCATTTTTGGGAAAGGATGTTGGCTGCCTCCAAAAGACTCAGCGCAGAAGGCCTCTGGTCCACATGAGGAGGGGTCTGTTTCAACTGCTGCATCTTTGGAGGTCTTCCTACCTCCTGGAGTGAAAGCAGGAGGGATCCCTATCTTCTGCTGAACCCATCCCCAGGTCTCTTCTTCATCTGTACTTCACCAAGTAGAGTGATTTATTCTTAGTGTGGGAGTACTTGCAGTTTATTTGAAAATCTGTACAGGAAACCATGGTGCCCAGCCTTGGAGCACAAGGACCTGGCTTTGCTCCTTAAAGGAGGAAGAAAAATAACCTCTTTTTTTAAAAAAAACTTCTCCTTTATAAATTAATATCTCATGAAATGATCTCCTCACACATAGAATTATCTTGTCCTTTCTCTCATTATTCATAATCTATTTTTTAAAACTTGAAGCTCATTAGAATTGAGAGCCATTGACCCAGTTCTGAAACATAATTGACTCTTTAAATCAGAGTGCATATTTCGGGTCATGTTTCCCTCTACATGTCTTGTCCTTACCCACTGTTGTGCCTGATAGTGTCCTAGAACTGAGGAACCATGGTTGTTTAGTTTTGTTTTGTTGGTGTTTGTGTGTGTGTGTGTGTGTGTGTGTGTGTGTGTATACATACGTGTTGGGCAAGTATGGCTCAGGAATGGAGTTGTAGCAATGAGACCTAAACTATGGCAGGGCCAGCTTAAGGACTCAAGACCAGATAAAACACCTTTGCTCTTTTTATTTTTCTTATTTTATTTTCTTGCCTTTACTTCTTTTTTTTTTTTTTTTTGAATTTAACCACTGCATATCTTACTGCATATCTTTAGAAGATTGAAAATAAAAAATAAATGTTTCCAGTATGGGTACCCTATCTGTTAGTCCAGTCAAAGATACTACTATACACATGATCATCAGCAGAAAATTTTCTATTTTTTTTTTTTTTGTCTATTGAATGTTTCTCTCTCTCTTTTTTTATCCTCTCTTTATTTCCTCTCACCCCCATTTTCCACCCTCTTCCCAAACTGTCTCTGGTATACATAGTTGCTGTCCATGCTTTTATGCCTTTCAATCTTTCAGTTTCTGCTATAGGGAGCTCCAGAGCAGAGGCAATAATCCCCAAAATAGACAAGTGGGATTACATCAGGGTAAAAACCTTCTGCAAAAGAAACAATAATCACAGTGAAGAGACAACCCTTGGAATGAGAGAATATATTTGCAAACCCTCCCTTGGATAAGAGACTAATACCAAAATATGTAGGGAACTCAAGCAGCTTACCCCACATAAAAATAATCAATAATCAATTCAATTAAAAGACAGGTAAATGAACTAAAGAGACAACTCTCCAAGGAAGACATATGAACAATAAAAAAGCATATGAAAAAATGCTCAGCATCTCTTATCATAAGGGAGATGCAAATCAAAACCACAATGAGATACCACCTAACCCCAGTCAGAATGGCTAAGATAAAAAGAAAAAAGAAAGAAAGAATGATAAATGCTGGCGAGACTGTGGTGAAAAAGGGAACTTTCCTATAGTGTTGGTGGGAGTGTAAATTAGCTCAGCCACTGTGGAAAACAATATGGAGATTCCTCAAATACCTACAAAGAGAACTATCGTAAGATCCAGAAATTCTACTCCTGGGTATCTACCCAGAATATCTTTGTTTTTAAAGCAAAGGAAGCCTCTGAAGCAGGGCTGATGTTTATTGGACAGCTCCAGGTACTGAAATTTTGAAGTTCTGTGGGAGTTTGGAGTAGCAGCAGCCCCAAGTTTTGGAGTCCCCAGCACTCTTCCCCTCCCCCTCATCCTTTCATTCCAAGCCCCACTTAGTCCAGTATGGAAAGCCGTAACAATTGGCACCCATGGAACCCCCTCAAGGCTGCCACCTGCTCTGATTAATCAGTATCCAGAAAATACCTGGAGTTAAATATTTTGAAACAGCACCATGCATTCTGTAAGAAGGTTTAATCCTCACCATACTTTTGTGAAGTTAAAAATGTTGGCATTATTACTACTGGTTTGCAATTGAAGCTACTGTGCAGAGAACTGAAGTCACCCACATATGGCCACCCACCTGGGACATTTCTGCCTGGTTTATTGTTCTCTACAGCTGAATGTGAACTCAGTGCTGCCTTTCCTGACCCAGAAGGCGTTTGGTGTTTGAGAGTAAAGATTTTAGAAGAGGTCTAGTTTCCTTTTTCTGCAGGTGGATACCCATTTTTTTTCCAGCACCATTTGCTGAAGAGATTTTCTTTTCTCCACAGGATACACTAGTATCCTTTGTCAAAAATTAGTTGGCTGTATGTTTGTTTATTTCTGAGATCTCGATTCTGTTTCACTGGACTACCTATCTGTTTTTGTGCCAGTACCATACAACCCAAATGTTCAAGAACTGATGAATGGATTAAAAAAATGTGGCACATATACACTATGAAATACTACTCATCCATAAAAAAATAATGAGACCTTAGCATTTGATAGAAAGTGGACTATTATAGAATATTTAATGCTAAATGAAGCAAGCCAGGCTATGAAAGAAAGTCATTGTATATCCTTGATTAATAAATACCAAATGTCTGCACTCCATGGCAAAAACTGAAAAATTGGAAGATATAAAAAGATTGGAGAGTAACTATGGACACTAGATACAGTGTGGGAAATGAGGGTTGTAAGGGACAGAGGGAATCAAGGGAAAAGAAGCAAAACATTTAATTGACATGAAAATGAAAAATTATCTGTTGATGATAATGTGTATGGAAATATCTTTGACTGGTCTAATATACAGTGTATTCATACAGGGAAAATTAATTTTATATGCTATAAAGATGTACAGTGGTTGAATGTTAAAAAAAAGAAATTAAAGAATAAAAAAATATATTACAAGAAGCAGTTATATATCAGGACAAGGACTATCCCCCTTGAGACCATCTCCTTTGGAGTGCCTTTCTGGAGCCCCTCCTCCCTCTATCATTTTTTCCCTATTGTTCTCCTGCTGTGTGGATGAAGATACACCAAGAAAAGCCCTGTAGTATTTACTACATTAAGAAATGCTGGTGGTATGAGGAAATGATAAACCCCTACTATACCGCTGATCTTGTCTTGACCCTGCCATAGCTTGTCAGTCTCCATCATAAATTACAAACTCCCAGAAGGTGGGGTCTTTCAAACTCATCTTTGCAATACATCTTCCTTCCCAGTGCAACTGCTCACATCCACAGATGTTTTATCTGAGTTCCTAGATGGAAAGGAGTCATCACCAGTCCACTACATCTTCTTGCCCACCTTCTAGATATTAGGAAAATGAGCTTAGTAACTTTCGCATTCTGAAACCAAATACAAGATAGAGTCTTTTGGGAGCAATCTATTCTTCAGTGCTGCAACTTAAGCTGGATGCCAGAGGTAGAGTGAGAAGGGGATAACAGGACATAGGAAGTCTTGGAGCTATTATTTGTGGGACTACCAATTTCATGCAACTGGAAAAGCTTCCCTTGCACTTCAACACTGAAGGCTTATGGATGTGACCTGTCCCCATTGCACTGTGTTCAGGAGTAGCCAATGTCTCCACTCTAAACACTTTTTTTTTAAAAAAAAAAAAAGAGAGAGATTTTTGCTATAGGGTGCATGCACTTGCCAGAGAGACAGAGTGACAGAAAACAAGAAATCACCTCTCAGAGGGGATGGCCATACTGCAATCCCTTCTGCTCCATTCTCCTCTCAAGATTTTGGGCATGCATGCACACATTCTTGGTGTGAGTTTTAAGCTGCTGGATCTGGGGCTTGAATCATAGTTGACTACATTTAAGCCCAGCAACATAACCATTACACCATCTGCTGGTCCCCTCTAGCCATTTCTTGAATCCTGCCCAGTGGTGGCTCTGTAGCACTTTTGAAATTATTTATTTATTTATTTATTCCATGAGCAAGAGAGAGAGAAATGGAGAGAGACACAAAGATAGAAACAGTAACGTTGACAGGGTCTTGATGCCATGATCCACTCTCAGCCTCAGTAAGCCTGGATCATGTTCATGTAGTGTTGGTATACCCAGGGAAGTCTTCAAACTTGAACCCAGAGCCTCCTGATGTCAGTTACCCTTACAAAGCATCACATTTTGCCACTGTGCCACCCTCCTGCTCCCAGCTTGGCAACCTCTGAAGAATGGAAGATTAGCCAAGGTTATGGGTCATCTGCTTCCTGTCCCCTCTCAGCACCTCACCCCCAGTTTGCCCCATCCCACATGGCAGGAAATATGGGCTTTTGTATCTTCATTGTGAGTCACTTGGGAGTCTTTTGCTTTTCCTCATCTGAAAAATCACAGTGGGGTTATTGTGAAGATTAAGGCAAGTATTTCTCATATATGAAAGGCTTGGCCTTAAATAAAATGCCTGAAGACTATTATGTACCTTCCTACCTCATCCACCACAGTGTCCCATGGTGAAACTGTGGTGGCTCCCCAAGAGCTAGCTCTTGTATCAGCCAGGATACCACCAGGGAAGCAGGGGCAGTAGGAGACACACATCAAGAGACTTTCTGTAAGGAGGTGGATTGTGTGATTGTGGGGACTAGCTAGGCAAGTCTGAAATTCTTTTTTTTTCTTTTATTTTTTTTATTTCATTTTCTTTTATACAGTCAATCACATTATTTAGCTTACAAAGTGAATATTTCAATATGTGAACATTTCTCCCTAATCCAGTTGATTAAACTATAAAACAGCTTCAACAGATATCACATTTCTTTGTCCCATTAATGCTTTGCCTCCGTATTTTTCTTCTAAATGTCCTTCCTCTGGCCCTACTCTTCCACACACACACTATATCTGATATTTACACCCATTTACTGTGTTTGTATATCCTTTAGTCAATCCATTTCAGTCACAGAGTGCAGACACTCAGTATCTACCCAAAAAGGACAGAAGAATTCTTCATCGGAAAAGTGCTTGCACATCGATGTTTATTGCGGAACTATTCACAATTGCTAAGACATGGAACCAACCCAAATTCCCCTGAATAGATGAATGGATTGAAAAACTGTGGCACATGTACTCTATGGAATACTAGTCAGCAAGTCTGAAATTCTTTTTTTTTTTTTTTTGAGAGGTTTTTGCTATAGGGAGTGTGTGCTCACCAGGGAGACAGAGAGACAGAAAGTGAGAAACCACCCGCCCCCAGGGGGGATGGCCACGCCACAATCCCTTCTCCTCCATTCTCCTCTCAGGATCTTGGGCACGCATGCACATGTGCCCGGCATGAGTTTAAGCCGCCGGGTCCGGGACTCAAACCGCAGTCGACTACATGAGAGTCTAGCGACACAGCCATTACACTAACTGCTGGTCCCAGCAAGTCTGAAATTCTTACAGGAGACTTTGAAGGACAGGCTGGGACTCTAGACTGAAGCCACTGTGTAAAAGCAGGATCTCCTCTGACCAGGGAAGCCTTCCCTCTGGTTTTAAGGCTTTTCAATTGGTTGAGTCAGACACACTGGTGATCTAGGATAATCTCCCTTTCTTAAACAGCAACTGATTAAAGACTTTAATCATATCTATAAAATACTTTCACAAGAAATTCTTTTTTTTTCTCTGCTCTTAAGTGACAATGTTAGGAAAATGAAAATACAAGCCACAGACTGAGGAAAATATTTCTAATGCCTATATCTGACAAAGGACTATATCTAGAAAGTATAAAGAACTCTTGTAACGCAATAAAACAAACATCCCAGTTTTTAAAATATCCTAATGATATAAATATATATTTCTCAAGCCTGAGCAGGAAGTCATGAGAAGATAACTCAGCATCATCATCACCCACAACTATATACTAGTGCTCATCAATTAGAATGACCAAAAATAAAACAATAGGCAATATCAAGTACTGGCAAATATATGGAACAACCTAAACACTTACGCACTTCTAGTATGGATATAAAATTGTTCAACTGCTTTTGAAAGCAGTTCCATATTTTCTTATAGAATTATCTGTTTAGTTACCATGTGCCCTACCATACTACTTATAGGTTTTTACCTAAGAGAAATAAAAACATATGTCCACACAAAGACTTACTTATTCATGAATCTATAAGGCAGATTTATTTATAATAGCCCCAAAATAGAAACAAACCTAATGTTCGCAATAAGTTGAATGGATACACACATTGTGCTATATTCATAGTGTACAATACCAATAACTGCCTTCCAAAAAAGGAATGAACTGTGGAGACGTGCAGTAATGTGGATGGATTTCAACAGCATTATGCTGAGTGAGAGAAACCAGACACAGAATCCTACACTGGGTAAGTCACAGGAAATTCTTAATGTTTCGCTGGATAACTGGGCACTGCACTAGGCAAGCTGATAAATCAGAAGACTTTCACAATTCTTAACTAGGGGAAGAGGGAGAGGGAAGGCAGGAGTATCAGAGGACTCTTTTGAGTGGCGGAGGCCCACCTTCTACAGGAGATTTTTATATGTGACCTTTTTTCATCTGAAACTATGCACCTGCCTTTGTCCTACTTCCTTCTTTCTTAATCAAAACTTCCCTGTCCCACCTTATCTCCAGTTTGTTCTGAGTTTTATGGGAGAATAGGTGAAACAGGCACATCTGAGACATGTTGCTGCCTGGGGAAGAGTTCCTGGTGGTGTCTGGCTAAAAGAGTCAGTCTAGGCAAAGAGATCCAAGAGTCGCCCAGAAGAGTGGAAGCATCTTGCCCACCCCACGGCTCTGGCTCTCTGTTGCTGAAAACAGGCCAGGCTGCAGGATGTTTCCAAAGGATGAATGAAATAAGGTTCCTATCCTCTGCAGGATCCAGCAAAGAAGATAGACATGGACACGGTAATCTCTCCAGCAGGGCAGGCCTGGGTGCCCTGGGAACACAGCAGGAGCAGATCACGAGTCCAGAGCTCCATAGACCAGAGGTTGCTTTCTGGGGACCAAATTTCACAGTTGTTCATCGGGGGGAAGGAATATGGTCTGTTTTTCCTTGAAACTTTGAGAGTTCGCCGTTTACACATATTGGAGTGGATCACTGGGCCGTTTCTATGACATGGAAAGGAGGCAAGATTCACACTTGCAGCCCATGCGTGCATTCTGCTGAAACACTCCAGCTGCTAATTAATGAACCCAAAGCTGCTGTTGCTCAAATGTGTCAGACGTGGCATTTGGAGCAGCCTGTTCCCTGGAGAGCAGGAATGAGCTGTGGGTCTGTAGACAGAAGATTCAGGCTGCCTGAGGCTGGGGCAGCCGAAGGGGATTGTCCAGCTACAGAGGCTAAGGGTGTAACCCAGAGCAGCTACTAAACCAACTTGAGTCTAAGGGGCTCCAAGCAACCATAGAAAGGCTCAAGGTCATAGATTTCTTTGAAATATGTTCTCATGTGGATATTTTCCTGCCTTGGAAAAACATTGTTAGATTAATAGTTTTATATTTTTAGTGCAGTTTCAGGTTTACAAAAAAAATAAAAGGCCAGAGAGTGTAGAAAGTTTTCACATACCCTCTTCCCTTCTCCACACACAGTAGCTCTGTAATCAACATTGTGCTTTAGTGTGGGATGTGTGTTGCAACTAAGGAACCAGTGTCATTACTGAAGCACACAGTTTCCCATTACCTCTTTGTGTGATTTAGTTCCATGGGTTTTGCCAAATCCATAATGCTGTGTATCTGCTGTTATAATATCCTACAGAATAGTTTCACTGTCCCCCAAATCCCATGTGTGTCACCTATTAGAAATCATTTTGAAACAGAATCTAAGGACTTTCCACAAGCCAAGGAAGACATTCTTAAACAACCCGGTAGGTTATTTGGGGCTCTCTGCCAGGAGACATGAGAAAGATCATAACCCTTAGGAACAGTCTTACCCAATCTGCAGTTTCTGCAGGCCCTAATGCATGCACACCCCATGGTCAGCCAGTGGAGTAGCCTCCATCCCCTCCCATCTAAGGCCGTGGTGTCTTCATTAGCTGTCCCACTGCATGAAGTGAAGACTGTGCCTAGCATGCCCCGACATTTTTCCTGTGATTCTTCCCTCACCATAGCCTCACCATAGCCTCACCATAGCCTCCCTGGTGAGGGAGGAATGGACTTTCATGGTCTTGTTTCCAGAGCTGACTCAGCTCTGAACACAGGGCAGGACACAGGGGATGTCAATCTGTGATGCCTGAGCAGATCAATAAAGGCGTTCCACTCTCCTGGCTTGCTTTTGTCCCTGCCATTCTCTGTGCCAGGTTCCCTTCCAGACCTCTGTTCTCTGATATCTTCCATGTCTTACATACCTAGCCCAGGCTCCTGCTACTCTGGCATCCTTTTCTGATCAGAAAACAATATTTTCTTCCTCTTGTCATCATGCTATCTGTGCTGGCTTCAGTTACTGTCTGTGTTATAGGGCCTGCCTGTGTTGGGGGGAGTCTGGACCCCATCTTCCTCAGCTGCCCTGAGCACACAGAGAACTGAGAAGGAAGCAGAACGGAGCTCCCAAGGAGCCGGAAGGCATCCCCAGCTCTGCTCGTGGTGGTGGAGTCAGTTTAGGCTGTCACGCAGTGCCTGCTCACTCTTCCTGGAGACATTCCTTCATTCAGTGATGAAGCAATTCTGAGGATGTAGCAGTCAGCAAAGCAGATAAAAATCCAGGCCTTTCTGAACTCGAGTCTGTTAGGGCAGTGTGGTGGTGTGGGTCAGGGGAATAGCAAACAAATAAATGAATCAATGACACAGATGGGGCAAAGTGGTTAAGTTGCTGTGGAGGAAAACAAAGCCAGGATGGGGTACAGGGAGGGGTTTTGTTATTTTATATAGGTGGCCATGAAGGCTTTCTCAAAGAGCCACCGAAGCAGAGAGCTCAAGGAAGGGAGGGTGGGGACAGTGAGGAAAAGAACATTTATACTGAGGATGGACAGACCTGGAGTCTTCTAGCAGCCACAGGAGACCAAGATGGGCTCAATGGTGAGAGCAGGAAGCAGGAGATGAGGTGTGTCAGGTACAGGCTCAGAGAGGTGGGGGGGGGTGTGCCCCAAATTCCAAAAGGAGTAAAGGACAGAAGGGATTGTGGCATGGCCATCCCCCACAGGGGGTGCTCTCTGGCTTTCTCTCTTTCTCTCTCTCTCTCTCCCTCCCTCTCCCCCTCCCTCCCTTCCTCTCTCTCTCTCTCTCTCTCTCTCTCTCTCTCTCTCTCTCTCTCTCTCTCTCTCTCTCTCTCTCCAGCAAGCACATGTCCTCTAGGAACTTAAAAGCAAAAATAAAGAACAACAAAAGAACTACGATTGGACTACAAGGAAAGAGACGTTACTGTGAATAAAGTGTAAATCATATATGTGATAATGTCATGAGTATATACTCCAGCATCTCTGCGGAACCTCCCAGAGTTTGGACGGAGGTCTTGAGAAGCCTTCCCGCTTTGATGGTGGATTTCTAAGATGTCTCTGTCCAAAAGGTATTTGCCATCCAACTGCACTAAGCTTGTCTTCAGGTGTGTGCAGGCGTGGTGGCTTCACTGTGTAATCAGAGGAAGCGGGATGCCTGTGCCCACAAAGCAGCCTGCCCCTGGGCTCTGGGAATGAGGTCTGCAGTTTAGCTTCCCTTCCCTTTGAGTGGATACCAGCATTTCCTGGCTTCTGAGAAAGCCCATTAGATCTACCAGAAACCTTGCCTGAGTTATTCGCTTTGTCTCTTCTCTCCTTTTGTATCTGGCTCATCTGCTCAGCCCCTCCATTCTTTCCCCCTTTCTCCTCGCTCCCTCCCATCTCTCCCACCTCTGCACTTTCATTATCATCCAATCCCTGCCTGTCTCTCTGTATCCAGCCACTTAACCTGTACTAATTTATACTATTTATACATTTCTAACAAAATTAAAATAGCATTTTAACAGAGGAAAAGGCTTATGCAAGAAACCTTACATGTGAGACTTTTTTGGGTGGGGCAGAGGAAAATACATAGATAATTTAGCAAATGAGAGTAATGAACAAATTGTTTTACAAAATGCCTTTAAAGGAAGGGGCTAGCCTTATAGCCTAGTATTTAAGAGAGTGAAATCCTACATGGGTTGGGTCCTGGCTCTAGAGGATTCAAAGACATGCCAAATGCAAGTGTGTACATGCCCCAAATCTTGACAAGATGGAGACATGTAGGAAAAGGGGTTGTGGCGTGACCATACCCTGCTGAGTAAGCTTTCTCCCTCTCCCCCTCTGTCTGTCTTTCTGTGTCTCTTTGGCAAGCACAGGTGCCTTCTGGCAAAATAAAATAAAATATAAAATAAAAGTCATTTAAGACATAAATGCTACTATGTAAGTTGGATTCTTCCCTTTCTATTTTATTCTAACACATTTTTAAAAAGTGTAAGATGCAAATGCACATGCAAAACCGAAAGTCTCCAATACTTAGGGGACCTGTTATCACACAAAAGATGAAAATAAAAATTAACCAATAGTCAAAGAATTGCAGAGACCTGTCTTTTGGCTCAGCAGGAATTGCTTGTAGAGAGTGAAGATTCGATTCTGGAAGTTGTGTTTATTTTGGGGAAAAAATGCTTTTTCTAGAAAATTGATAAGTTTTCAAAACTATTGTGGAATTTGGTGTTTCTCTGGAGATCTGATTCTCAGAGTTTGCCTCTGACACCCTCTGTCTCTCTAACACCCTGTGCAACTACCCACATGCATAAACACATAATAACCGTATGACTCCTTGGCACAAGGAGTAAATATCTTGCAAATGTGATTTTTTCCCCATGGCAGGTTAACTTTTTCTTAAAACAGTCTTAGGCTTTTATGTAGATAGACTGATCAACAGACATACAAAGAGAGACAGATGGTTGGATAGTTGGCACTTGGTTGAATAAGTAAAAAAACAACTTTCAGTGAGACGATAACAATTTAGTCCTGTGCATGCTTCACAAGTTACTTAACTTCTCTGGAAATTATTATTATTATTATTATTATTATTATTATTATTATTATTTTGTGAAGAGGTTTTTGCTGTAGGGCATGTGTGCTCACCAGAGAGAGAGAGACGGAGAGACAGAAAGTGGTAAGTCACCCTCCAGGGAGGATGGCCATGCCACAATCCCATTCTCCTCTTGGGATCTTGGGCATGCACGCACATGCGCCCAGCATGAGTTTAAGCCACCAGGTCCAGGACTCGAACTGTGGTTGACTACATGGGAGTCCAGTGACATAGCCATTATGCCAACTGCTGGTCTCGTCTCTGGGAACTATTTTTAACCCTTTATTACTATTATTAAATGAAAGGAAAGGACTTTCCAAACTATTGGGTCATCAGAAAAGTCATGACCTATTTTCCTATGTTTTTCTATACAAAAACATGTCATGACTTTTCTGATGACCCAATATATAATCTATGAACCAAGAAAATTTCCTATGTCAACAATGATAACCTTCTATTGAACACAATTTATTGAAAACCTGTTTTATATTCATAGCTGATATCCTATTCCCCTAAAGATCAAAATCAGAAAATAGCACCTTTCAGGGCCAGCAGGTGGTGTGGTTGTTAAGGTTCTGGTCTCCCACATGGTTAACTGTGGTTCGAGTCCTAGATCTGAAAGCTTGAAAGTTATACTAGGTATGTGTGCGTGCATGCCCCAAATCCCAGTAGGAAAAGGGATGTTGTGTAGCCATCCCTCCTGGGAGATGATTTCTCATTTTCCTTTTCACTGTTTCTCTCTGGTGAGAGAAACATGGCCTATATCAAAAAAAAAAAAACAAAAACAAAAAAAAAAAAAAAAAAAAAAAAAAAAAAAACAGAAAGAAAGAAAGAAAAAGAAAACAGAAAAGAAAAGAAAATAGAACCTTTCATGAGCACCTACTTTGTCCTGGAATTGCACTGAGCTCAAACTAGCACTTTGCTCTTATGCCCAGCTCTCTTCCAGCTAAGGTGCAAAGGCCATGTTTCTCAGCTCTTTGTGCATCGAAGGGGATTATGAAGGTAGAACCTGATGGAGGTGACAGTCACACTAGGCAGTAGTCCTTTGGGCACAGTGTGCAGGTTAGCCCCTCAGACGAACAGTGATGTTTCAAGCAACGATTTGGTAAAATGGGATTTCCACCCATTAAGCCACTATCAGACTACATCAACTGAATTTGATATGTCTCAAGCAATGGGTCTTTATGAAAAGTGTAATGACAATAACAAGCCACTTGGGAAGAAAATAACATCACTCAGAGAAGGCTTTCTTGACTGCCTTTCACACACATGTATGCATACACACACACACACACACACACACACACCTTTCCTCCCATCCCCTTCAATTCTTTTCTTTTCCTTTTTATTTCACACTTGGTCACCTCTGGCAGAGATCACACTTACTACTCTGGACCACTTCAGCCAGCTCTTCAGTTTCCTTTGCTGAGACCACTCTTTGTTGGGTCATGTGGTTAGGTGAGGCCCACCCAGATGATCTTTGTACCTAGGGTCAACTGACTTGAGATCTCAGTTATATCTGCGGAAATCCTCCCCAGGAGCCCTTGCATCTATGTGTAATTGAATCACCAACAGACGGAATGTTGGGGGCTGTCTTAGCCCTGCCTACTACAACTACCCTCCACTAGTTGGCATTTTCTCAAGGTTGTGGTATCTAGGTTTTTGCACTTGCAAGGAACAGGACTGGGCAAACTTGAGACCAAATTTGAAAATAAAAGAAACTTCTGTCTCTTGACAATAACATGAATATACTGCCTTGTCAAATTCTGTATTCTACCGTTTCTGTAACTCTGAGGAGGACAGGATTGGTTTGTTTGTTTTTTTCCTTTGCGGTCTAAGTGGAAGTTTGTCTTCCATGTGAATTCAATTTCTGCAAAGACCAATTCTAGGTTGCAGAATCCCACTGCTCAGTGTAGGTAGTGGCTAGAGAATTAATTTCCATGGAAACTGAATCTAGAGACCCAAGTGTTTGCTATCCTCCCTGTAAAACAGGGCAAAGAGTGGGCCATTTTGAAGATTAGATGAGACAACATTTATCAAACACTGAGTAGACTGCCCAGGTCAGGCATAGAGGCTAAGACAACTGTGCCCTCGGCCTCTCCTGCACCATCTCCTTTGATCCTCACAACAAAACTCAAATGGATTTCAGAGTTAGCTCCATCTAGTGGTTGAGGAAACTGAAATAAGACACAGTGAGGGAATACATTCAAATTCACACAGATTGCAGTGCAGCATCACAGATGAGATAGAACTCAGGGCTGTCTGTGCTTACAACCTGGGGCCAGTGTCTGATAAGCAGGAATGCTGGCTCCACTCACAGCCGAGTGCCTTGTGCTAGTCACTGTCCTGTGAGTATTATCCACTGCTGGTCCTGGTGAGATGTGACAATACTGCAGGATATGCTGTCGACTGCTTTATGTGTCTTAGGTAAATCCCTTCAGCTTGCTGAGCTTCAGCTTCAGCCCCTGTAGAGGCAGATACAATTCCTGTAGGGAGGTTTTGAGAGGTCTAAAGAAGAGAACATCTAAGAAAGCCCCAGACTTTGTAGAAGCTCCAAAATGCTTGGTGAATCAGAAATAGACCTAAAACCAGATGTTAGATAAACTCGTGTTATTAGTATGTTATTAAAAACACCTGTCACTTTTCTGGGTTTGTTTTAATGTTTCTGAATTCTAAGATGCTTGAGGACGTTTTTAAAAAAAATGCTCTTGTTGATAGTAAAAGATGTACAGAATGTAACAGAATGCCACTTTCATTTGAACTGTGTTATGTAAAACCAGACTCTAAGCCATTCCTTTGCCACCGCATTAGACCCCCTGATGGACCTATTAGGGCATGGTGTGGAGGGAGAGCTCCAGGAGAACAGCAGGCTGGAAGAGAGCGTTAATGAAGCACCTATTAGCACAATACTCCCGTCTGTGCACCATGAATGAGTGACGCTTGAGCTGACTAATGGACTTAGAGTTAGTTGCCAGGGAGGAAGGCCCCATTACCAGCACGCCCAGCTTGGTTTCCACACTCTGTGTGATCGGAGTTGGAGTTGACGTAAGTTGTTACTCTAGCCAGAAGCACAGTTTGTCTTCTGAGGATACCCAGGTGCTCTGGCCAATGTACACTTCATGTGAAGGCTCTTAACAGCAGACAGAATCCCTCCTTCGTGCTCAGTGCTGCTTAGATAGGCAGATGATTCAATTTGGGAGCCTTTTCGACTTCAGGCTATTTAACAAGCAGGGACCTCATGGTCTGGGACATCCTTGAGCTTCTCCCTCCATCCTACACTCATCTCACCGTCCTGACCCCTCTTAGGGCCTGCAAGGGTGATCAGAGTGATATTCATGGCCACATTTTAACTATCTACATTGACTCAGGCCATCAATTTACAATATTAGCCCATATGATTTTCCAAAAATACTTCTACAGGATCATAGGTGGTACTATATCCTGTTTTCTGAGAGACAGGGAGTCTCCCTACGATCTCCCTAGCTATTAAGTGTTAAGAATAGCAAAGAGTCCCAGGTTGGACTCCCCAAACCCATTGGCTTAACCATGACCTTTTATTAAAGCCTTCCCTGAGTCCCAGAGTAGAACTAACTTCCCTCTCTCTCCTCAGAGCCTCCTGATTTTGACCTTTCCACTGATGCTCACTAACTGGCATGGCAAGGAAGTATGATGCATGGAACCTGGCACGTAGAAGGCCCTTGCAGGAGTGGCACTTCCCTTTCCTCCTGAAGGCAGGTCCCTCATGTAGTCAGGTTTCTAATTCCCTCTTCCTGGTGCCTGATGCACGGTCGATATTTTGCTGGTTTTGTATCACCTTTGTCTTGAACATAGAGCCTGGGTCTAACTAAATGTTGTGTCACACAGAGCAGAGCAGGGTTCATAGCAGGTAGTTGGCAAACCCTGGCTGGACAGATGAGTGAAAGAATATATCCCCAGTGGGTGACAAAGAATTATAATTATCATCTTCAGTGTGACTTGGCATTCTTACAGAATGTGCAGGAAGAATGGGAGAGGCATATCCAATGGTGGAATGAGTAGTGTCCTGGAAGACTTGACTTTTAATCCTCACTGTCAATAGTGACAGTCTTAGAAGTAAAAAAAAAAAAAAAAAGAAACAAACAAACAAAAAACAAAAAACAAAAAAAACAAATAAAAAGAAGTAATGGAGTTTCCCGTTGCCTCTGTCCTTTCACCTCTAGATTGGGGGCAGCAGGCCACAGTTTATTACGACGTTCTGCGTACGAAATGACAAATTTGCAATAAGGCCTGGGCATGATACCTGATGTAGCGTTAGAGTTTGGTATGCCATCAGTTCATTCATTCAGCCAAAGTTTATTGAACCCCTACTATGTGCCAAGCATTGTTCTACATAAGGGGTCCATGAACTATGGCCTGCAGGCCAAATCTAGCCCATCACCTAGTTTTGTAAATACAGTCTGGTTTCAGAGCAACTCACTTGTTCATGTATGGTCAGTGGCAGCTCTTGTGCTGTGAGGGCAGAGTTAAGGAGAAGAAACAAAGACATTAGAGCCTGTGAAGTCTAAAATATTGACTTTCTAACATTTTTCTGTAAAGACAATTTTGCTGACCCTTATTCTAGCTAAGTGGGTTAAAGTCATGATTATCAACAAATCCAAAACTCTTCCCCATTTACATTATATAGTGTCAGGTCATGGTAAGTGCTAGGAAGAAAATGAAGTGATCATGGCAGTGGGAAAGCCGAGTGCATATCTATTTAGATAGAATGGCCTTTCCCCTGAGGTGACTTTTGGACAGAGATCTACCTATGAAGCCATTCATTTCTTCACAGGTAAAATTTTAGGAGCCTTCAGTGGGAGAAAGGTTGGTTAAGAATACAAATTACACAGAATTACCTGTGGAGGACTTACTGTGTGCTCCATGCTGGGTACTGATAAGTTGAACAGAACTAGGAAATTATTAGCATCTTGTAATGTATGGAGGACACAAACAATAAAGAACTACAACATTTAAAACAATTGTATCTTGCGACCAGCAGATGGTGTAATGTGCATACCCAAAGTCCTGACAGGACGTCACTGGACTCCCATGTAGCCAACTACGGTTCGAGTCCTAGACCCAGTGGTTTAAACTCACGCCAGGTGTGTGTGTGTGTGTGTGTGTGTGTGCCTAAGATTCCAAGAGGAGAATGGAGGAGGGACTGTGGCATGGCCATCACCCCTGAGGGTGATTTCTCGCTTTATGTATCTCTGTCTCTCGAGCAAGTGTGTGCCCTATAGCAAAAATCCCTCTTAAATCAAAATAAACAAATAAAAAGCTTTATCTTAAGTTATAAGATAAAAAGTGCATTGGAATAAAAGATAGTAAAGTAGTGGTGAAAGTGGAGGAGAGTGTTTTAAAGGCGGAAATCAGTGTAGGCATCATTAGAAAACTGACACTTGAACAGATAGTTGAGGGAGATGAAGATGTGAGCCAAGTAATGTCTACAAGTAATGTAGGTGGGAGTCATTGCAAAGGCCCTGGGTGTAATTCTGCCTAAAAATTTCCAGAAACAACAGGAAAGCTAATGTGACTGGGCAGATGAAAGAAGAGGGTGAGCGATAGCAGTTGAGATCCAAGAGGTGGACAGGGGTCAGAGACGAGCACAGTGCCTCTCTTTTGAAGGTCAGAAAACAAATAGTGAATTCTCTTCTGGAAAATTTTAACTCAAGATAGGAACAAATGATGAATCCAAAAGGTTTCTATTGGAGAAAAGTCAATAAAATTGACCCAAGAGCTGAGAGCCACTGTTCTCCTTGAGGAGGAAGTGACTCAATGTATGTCAAAGGAATTACATCTAACCAGATATATTTCTCTGAGGGGAGAGCTGGATGCTGAGGGCATTGAAGGGATCAGACGTGGTGTTGCTGCATAATTAAAGTCCATGATAGTTTATGCAACAGGATATGCACACACACAAATGAGCATACACTCCCACAGGTGCAGTACGTGGACACAAGCACCTTTGCTGTTCATGTATCAATGTCAGAGTATCTATCTGGCAAGGCTTAGGATGGTTTTATTGTTTTTCTTCTTCTGGCTCAAGAAAACATACTGTGTCCACACGATCCTCTGCTAGTGCAGCAGGCGGTTTCCAAGACAGCGGCTGCCAGGCGCTGTGAGCATCTGTATCGGAAGCAGTTAAAGTCATCTGCAAGACTTGTGGCTACAGAATGCTGCCCCCCACGTAGAATATGGTGCAGGAGGCTGGCTGGCATTTGGATGAGAATATGTCTTGTGGGGGCTAGAAATAAGAGAAATGGGGTAGCTGTTTTTTTGAGCCTCCTGCTGTGGGGGAGTATTTTCTCTCATCTGATTGCAGGAGACCTGTGAGAAAGGATTTTTCTGACTTTCTTTTCCCTGTTGAGCACTATCTTGAGCCTCAGTAAGTGGTTTGGTGATGTTTGCTCTAATTCAACAGGGTCCTAAGATCCAGATCAGCCTGAAGGATTTGTTATTAGCGTCATTACCCAGCCACCTGCTGGGCATGGAGGTGTAAAGCATTTTTTAGCTGGGCACATATTGTGTGTTAGGGGATTTTATATCCCCTTTCTCTGCACTGCCTGACTGAAACACCTGGAACAAGTGAGAGAGCTGCCTATGTCGTCCTGTACAGGATGCAGATTAGGACGCTGAGACCTGCAGAGGTTATGTCTCTTGCCCAGAGTCTTCAGCCTGCAAAGGGTGGAGTGAATTTTTAAGATGTGGCCTTTGGCTGCCAGTCTTCAGAGCCAGGACAAATGAGCCTCAGTCCAGAGAAGTATTGTTAGTGTCCTCATACCTCTTACAAGGTTCACTCTAGACAACCATGGACAGAATCAAGGAAGAAGGACCTTGTCTGTAGGGAATTTACAAAATTAGAAGCTGTATCCCAAGTGGTAATATCCAGTTACTTCCAAAGCTTCTTCATTCTAGTTTCTGAATGACATTTGACTATTTTCTGAAGTGGTACCCACCTTCCCTAGTACTAAAGAATAAAGGTTTCCTGCAGCAGAGGAAATATCTTAGTTTTTCCTGAGATTGTAGAAATCAATATTTAAAAATAATAATACTTCTTAAGTGACTACTAAGTGGAATTAGGGCAGACCCCATAGCCTAGTACTTAAGAGAGTTGAATCCTACATGACCAACTGTGGCTCAAATCCTGTCCCAGTAGCTACATCAGACTAAGAAGTTTCTGCACAACAAAGGGCACAGTAACAAGTGTGAATCGACAACCCTCAGAATGGGAGAATATTTTGTTCAGACAAGGGACTGATAACCAGAACCAGAATACACAGGGAACTCAAGCGCCTTATGGGAAAAAGAATGATTAACCCAATTAAAAGATGGGAAGATGAGCTGAACAAAAAAATCTCTCTAAGGAAGACATTCAAAAAGCCAAAAAGCATATGAGGAAATGCTCAGCATCCCTCATAATAAGGGAGATGCAGATGAAAACCACAATGAGATACCACCTAACCCCTGTCAGAACAGCAAAGATTAAAAATATAAAATGTGATAAGTTTTGGTGGGGATGTGGTGAAAAGAGAACTCTCCTACACTGTTGGTGGGAATGTAAACTGGTTCAGCCACTGTGGAGAACAATATGGAGGTTCCTCAAAGATCTACATCTAGAACTACCATTTGATCCAGCAATCCCACTTCTGGGTATCTACCCAAAGGACAGGAGAATGCTGTCGGAAAAGTGCTTGCACATCAATGTTTATTGCAGCATTATTCACAATCACTAAGACATGGAACCAACGCAAATGTCCACAAACAGATGAATGGAGTGAAAAAGTGTGGCATATATATTCTATGGAATACTACTCAGCCATAAAAATAAAAGACTCTGGTACTTGATAGAAAGTGATCAGATATGGAGGATCTATTGCTGAATGAAGTAAGCCAAGATATGAAAGAAAGATATTGTATGTATCCACTTAATATATACCGACTATCCGCACTCTATGGTAGAGAGTGAAATATTGGAGGACATAAAAGCAGTGAAAATAGTTAACGAGGATAAGATAGTTTGGAATGGGGGGGAGAAGAGAAGAGTATAGAGGAAGATAGCAAAAGAACAAATAGAGAGGCATGACATTAGTAGGACACAGATATGGTTTATTACCTATTGATGATAACATGTATAGTATTCTCAACTGGATTGGTCTGAGAAATATTTCATGTTGAGTAAAGTTTTTTTGCAAGGAAAATGAGAAATAATGATTGACTGTTTAAAAAGAATTGAAATAATAATAATAATAATGATCAGGAAAAATAATGAAAAGCTATTGGAGATGAAATGGGGACTTTAATGTCTCTGTATTGACTGGTATTCCTTCTGGAAAAAGAAATGTAATACACTATAAAGTTATATGTTATCCAATGTAATGTAAACAAGATTATGATGATAATAAATAAAGAAAGAGAAAAAAAATTCTGTCCCAGTAACTTGAAAAACACACCAAGTGTGTGTACATATATACCCAAAGTCCTGACAGGAAGGAGAAATTGAGGAGAAGGGATTGTGGGGTGACTGTACCTCACTGGGAGGGTGCTTTCTCCTTCTCTTTCTCTCTGACTGTCTCTGACAAGTGCATGTGCCCTCTGACAATCAAAAAATAGTAAAATATTTAGATTAATGTCCTGCCCTTCCATTCACATTATCTCATTTACAAAATGAGATGTATTGCTACTTTATTATTTTAAAGATTTCAGCTTATTGAGCACTTAAAATGGGCCAGGCAGTATTTTAACTCTTCATAGGTATTGGCATTTATCATTTTAAAAAGCTGATCAGTCAATACTGTTATCACATTTATTTTGTAGAATAGGAAATAGAGGCACAGAGACATTCCCAGAGTCAGAGAGATTAGACAAGAGGAGGTGGTATTCGTGTTCCGGCAGACAGCAGGACCAGGGCTTCCTCTTGCCCCATGCTTCTCAGCACTCTGGGTATATGAGAATCGCCTTGGAAATGTTTGACAGACACCAATGCCACACCCTCCACTCAGAGTCTCTGATGTCACTTGAATCATTATTTTAGTTGTTGCTTTATTACTCTTTTTATTGTGAATTATTATGTTGTGACACTCACAAAGAAAACTGCAGAGACGAGTATATAGCTGAGTTACTATAAAGGGAACAGCTATGTCACCACCAGGATCAGAATATTGACAGCTCTTCAGAGCTTCTTACTGTCCCTTTCTATTCACAGCCCAGACTCTCCCCTAAGCAGGCATTATCTTGGCTTTTAAAGTAATTGCTTGCTTTAAAAAAAAATGTACTTTTGGGGCCAGCAGGTGGCATGGTAGTTCAAGGCACTAGACTCCTACATGGCCGACTGCGGTTCGAGCCCTAGACCTGGTGGCTTGCTTTCTCACTTTCCCTCTGTCAAAATGGAAAATGATAGCAAATAAAGTTAAATGAAATAATTCTTTAAAAATGAAATATTTTCACCCCTAAACACAATATCCCCTCTTTGCCTGTCTTTGGACTTCATGTAATTGGAACCACGATGGTGTTATTTCGTGTCTGGCTTCTCCTATAGAGCCGTATGCTTGTGAGTGTACCTGTGTGGCTGACTGTAGTTTGGCACCCTTGTTGTCATTGCTGTATGAACTTCCATTGTGTATTGATACCATCAATCATGACAGATGGCTATTTGGGCTATTACGGTTCTTGAGTTGGATTATTATAAATAATGCTGTTAAAACCTTTTCATGTGTACTTTTTGGAAGGTTTATGCTCAGAACAGTTGCTGGATCAAGGGTGTTTTTATCTTCAAATATATTATATGATATGCAAGTGCTTTCCAAAGAGGTTGTACCAATTTATACTCCTAGCAATAGTTTGTAAGAGTTCTTTCTACACCACATGTCAACCTCCATTGGTATTGTCAGCCGTTTTAGTTCTAGCTGTGTGTGGTGTGTATAAGAATCACCTTCTGGGAGGACTGGCAGGTGGCATGGTGATGAGAGGCGCTGGACTCCCAACCATGGTTCAAGTCCCAGACCTGGCGTCTTGCTTTCTCACTTTTTCTCTCTCTCAGTCTGTCCCTCTCTGGTCAAATTAAAACATAAATAAAGTATATATATAAAAAAAGAATCACCTTCTTACTTTAGTTTACTTTACCCTGATGACTGAAAAGGTTGTACACTTTTCATTTGATTAAAAGCCACTTGGATATCCTCTTTTGTAGAGTGAGTACTCCAGTCTCTATATCACTTTTCCATTAGGTTGCTTGTATTCTCCTTATATATTTTGGATAAAAGCTCTTCTTTACAGGCCTAGAATTGTCTTTCCTGACTCTGTGGCCCTTTTTTTGTTTTTTGATAAATTAAAAAGTCATATCATGCTTTTGTTTTAATTTTCCACTTATTTATTTCAAGTGAATTTGAAAATGTTATCTGTATAACTATGTTTCTTCTTTTATAACTGCTATGATATTCTAAGAGGTCTTTATTTATTAAGGACATTAATCTTTTGGTTATCAGAGATATTGTAAATATGGTTCCCAAATTATCACTTTTCTTTAAGGTTTGTTGTTATTTTTCTTCTTCAAAAGCTTTATATTTTCATGTACAAAATCTAACCTATCATCCTTTTTCTTCTGTGATTTTGTTTGAATGTCTGCTTTTTTGGGGGGAGGTGGGGGAGGTTTTTGCTATAGGACATGTGCGCTCACCAGAAAGATAGAGAGAGACAGAGCGACAGAAAGCGAGAAATCAACCCCCCCCCCCCACGCTGCAATCCCTTCTCCTCCACCCCGGGGCGGGGGGGCGGAATGGCCACGCTGCAATCCCTTCTCCTCCATTCTCCTCTTGGGATCTTGGGCACGCATGCACATGCGCCCGGCATGAGTTTAAGCCACTCAG
The DNA here is from genome assembly GCA_026018925.1 of Tupaia tana. NCBI lineage: Eukaryota > Metazoa > Chordata > Mammalia > Scandentia > Tupaiidae > Tupaia > Tupaia tana. The sequence continues at coordinate 84,337,097 of JAKSZU010000008.1, read as the reverse complement.
TCCAGGACTCAAACTGCTGTTGACTACATGGGAGTCTAGCACATAACCATTACGCCATCTGCTGATCCCATAGGTTTTTAACCATTAAACAGAATGGTTCTTATTGGTTTCAGATAATTTTTGCCATATTAAGGTCGTGCAGGTTGACCCTTTGTACTCTGATGATGTGACATTCAAAATTTCTTTTTTCTTAAGAGAGATTTTTGCTATAGCACACTTGTGCTTGCTGAAGACACAGAGACAAACAGAGAAACAGAAAGTGAAAAATCAACCCCCAGGGGGCTGGCCATGCCACAATCCCTTCTCCTCCATTCCCCTCTAGGGATTTTGAGCACACATGTACATGTACCTGGCATGAATTTTAAGCTGCTAGGTCCAGGAATTAAACCACACTTGACTACGTGGGAGTTCAGTGACGTAACCATTATACCACCTGCTGACCCAGCACTCAAAATTTCAAATGGCAAATTCTATACCTGACCTCACTTGATGGGTTGCAGTCTTAACACTACAATACTAAAAGCATTGTATAAAATTACCTCCAGAGAATGTGTATAAGGTGTATAAAACACAAATGAGTTTCTTGTTCAGATTTGGGTCCCATCCCCAAGATATGGAAGAACTTGCTCCTGGGCATAGAGCAGCGGAGATAGTGGGACTCGAGCTCAGGCAAGCTGACTAATATGCTGTTCCTACTGACTTGGAAAGTATAAATTCCGCTTTCAAGTTTCCTAATAGCTACTTTTAAGCATTAAAAGAAAACGTTGAGCCTGTATTTCTCAAAGGACTAGCTGGCTATGTCTCCATGTTGCCGTTACACACGGATGACCAGCTGACAGGTGTAGAATGCTTGGATTGCAGCCTTTCCCCATTAAGCCCACGTAGGTGTTCTGCTGCCTTATGAGGTCTAGTGTTCTGTGCCAGGAAGAAGTCTTAGGACCCACTGGTTCTTTGTCTCCCACTGTGCAAGTCCTTTTCATTTCTACTTGTGTGCTCTCAGGAGTCTCTGTCATGAAATTTCAACAATGACCTCACATTACTTCAATATGTTTACTTTCTTCTTTTCTGCTTTTCTCTTGGGGAAATCACTCACTCATCCTTGCATTTATTTATCTTCTGGAATGCTTTGGTGCTCAGTCCACAGCAGACACAGGCTAGGAGATGGGTGCACAGAGAGAAGTCAGCCACAACAACTGTGGAGAACAGGAGTCGGAGGAGAAAGTGAAGACCAGTGTTGTGGAGTGGGCCTGTGCTGGGGAAGCAGATCTAGCCAGGACTTCCTGAGAAGAGAGCTGATTTTAGGGAAGAGAAACCTTCTTGCTGAAGGTGAACTCTGACTTGGATTTTAAGGGATGCATAAATGTTTGTCAGGTAACAAACTAAAGTTCTAGCCTGACTATTCCCAATTTCTTTAGTAAGGCTAGACAAAGCACACGACGGCTAATCACAGCTAACGATCCAGAAATACTCTAGATGCTTGTTTTTTGTTCACTCACTTTTTTATTATTATTATTTCTTCCTTGAGAGAGAGAGAGACAGAGGCAGAGACAGAGAAGGGACAACATAGAGACAGGGACAGGCACTGCCAATGGGGTCCTCACAGCAAGATCCACCTCCAACCAGGTCGCAGCAGACTGGATCATGAACATGCACATGCCTGTTGTCCTCAGGGAGGTCCCAGGACATGAACCTAGGACCCTTCCAGGTGGGTCCAGCTGTGCTGCTGCCTGGATCCCATTCGCTCATTTAATTCTTCTTGTTTTAGAGATGTAACTGAGGCCCAGAGAGGTCACTTGACTCATGCAAAGTCATACAGCCCTGAAGAGGCAGAAGCAAACTCTGGTTTCTTGCCCGGCGTTGTTTAGAGGCTGAACTGACTTGCGCTGGGAAGTAGGGAAGAGTCGCCTATAAATAGGTTCTTCCTTCCGGAAGCCCTTCCCAGTCCTCCCACCCTGAGCCTCAGTCACGAGGCACACAGTGCCAGGCCCTGCTTAAGGTGCTGTGGGCTGTAGAGATGAACAAAGCATGTCCCTCAAGTCGCCTAGATCTATTTGATCTCATATGACACCAGGTACAGCCAAGGTTTGCTGAATACGTAAATACAGGGACACCACATCAGCTCAGTACTAAAATGAATGGACTGGACCCCTTTTCTCACCTCTTTGCCCCTCATGCTGCCTGAGGTTCTCTGTCCTCCACTGTCCATTCAGCTTCCTTGGCCCCAGCTTCCTGCAAGCTGGCATTACCCTCACCTCCCTCCCCAGACTGGTCCCGTCACCATGACGACCTTCATGTGCACATGGAACTCTCTGCACAAGTCATGTTTATGAGACCTGCCAGTCCCTGCACATGGCATTGCCCAGCAGCAACCAGGGATATCCTGCCCTCCTGTGCCCTCTGCTCTCTGCATTTTGTGGGCTCATGGCACTGGTCTGAAATGGGTACATGGGAAGGAAGGTAGGAAATACTGGGTCATCAGGAAAGCCATGATGCAGTTTTGTGTAGAAACTATATAAAAATACATCGTGACTTTTCCAATGACATAATAGCTTGTGGAGGAGTGTTTTCAACATGTGCCCTTAGAAGACAAGGGGCTGAATTTTTTCTTATGTTGAGTGAGAGTTTTAGAAGAACCACATGCTTCTTGTGGTGTTGCTGTGAGCCTTCAGTCAGGCCTGACACTGTAGAGACAGTTGTCTCATTTAATCCTCCCAACAGCCTCTCAACACAGGTACTTTCCTTAGTTCCATTCTGCAGATGGGAACACTGAAGTTCAGAGAGAGGCAGTAACTACCTCACATGAACAGAGCTGAGAAATGGCTGAGGCAGCATCTGGGTGCAGGCTCCTCAGATTCCTTGGTCCAGTCTCTTCCGTAGTATCACCCTGCCAAGAACATCATGTCCCCTGCCACCCTCCTGTCCCTGCCCTGATCTGTGACCAACTACACAGCATGGTATGCTCTCCTCTGCCCCTGCCTCAGGAGGGGCTCCTGCACTGGTTGCTGTTTAAGTGCCTGGACAAATGCCCTGCCTGCTTAGTGCAGTGACTGAGGCCATGATGGGGAGGGATGCATCACTGCAGACCTCCAGGCTCATGGCCAGGTGGAGTTTGGCTATGAAGCCCAGTAGGCCTCCACTCAGGTGCCTAGGATGCTGCTTGGTTTAGTTTGACCTTAGACCATGCCCACCCAGGCCTGCACTGCACAGGGCATGGCTAAGCTCCTGCAAAGGAAGACCTTCCTGCATGTGCCTGGGCTCCTGGGATCGCTGTTTGCTTCTTCTGTACACACTATGAGAGCATGAGCACCATGAAGCCAACATTTGTTTTGTTCACGAATTCTCCCAAGCACCTAGAAGAGTGCCTGGCACATAATAGGAGCTCAGTAAGTATTTGTTGAATGAATGCATTCCAGCTATAGGCCGGCAGTGAAGTTAGAAGAGTAAAGCCTGACGGAATGCTCCAGCTGTAGGAGAGTCTGCTCCTCTCCCTCCCAGCAGAACTATCCCAGCTCCCACTGACTTCCTGGGGTCTGGGCACCCTAACGCCCTCCACAGGACACACCAGATGTGATCAGCACTTGTTTGGGACGCGCTCTCACCTTTAATGGAAATCTGTGCCATGAACGAGTCCAGAACCATGCAACCCCATGAACCTGTGAATGTGTTTGCCACAGTTGCCAGTGACAGTGACGTCTCAGCCGCAGAGCTTCCAGGAATGCCTGGCGGTGCTAGTGTTGGCAACTGATGCGGGGAATGAGTCTGTGTGCCAGATCAATCTGGGCTTGAATCTTGGCATGGCCACTTCTCAGCTGTGCAGCTTTAAGCATGTTACTTGACTGCTCTGAGGCCCAATTTCCATACCTGTAAAATCAGTGATAATGGACCAACGTGTAGAGATAGAGGTAGATTAAATATATGTGTGTGAAGCTCTGAGCACATTGTGACACTTGGTAATTACTTCCCAGTTATTGGGTTTCTTGGCAGCTCTGACTACCCATCTTGCCTTTGCTCTGTCCTCTTCTGCTGGGACCATGCAGTTAACACAAGCTGAGTATGAAAGAACTGCCCCTCATGCCCTAGAGCAAGGACTCGGCTGAGGAGAACTGTTTGCAAGGTCAACAATTTTACGAGTTCTAGACCTCACCTCCACTGTGTTGCTGTACTGGCCTGCACACATGACTCCTGGCCATCAGGGCTGCAGTCTTGAGTTTACTCTGGCTGTAGCCGGCTGAGAACATGCTAAGGGGCATTGAGGTCTCAGTCTGATTCCTGTTCACCCATGTCACCTTCCTGTGCACCCACCCCGGCTGGAGCACGGCTTCCAGCACTCTTCCTTATACATCGACCTCTACCCAGACAAAAGCCTGCCTTTCCTCTTCTGAATCTTTTGTTTCCATTTCTCTCTCTCTCCTCTTCTCTCCCTCTCTCTCTCTCTCTCTCTCTCTCTCTCTCTCTCTCTCTCTCTCTCTCATTTCATAGAAGACATCCATTCTTGCTCAGCTTCCCTTGTAGCCATGCTTTGGCCACAGGTTGCAATGATCTGGGACTCTCCCAGGCTGGGAGATCACAGAACTGTTCCTGTGGTAGTCGTGTGTACACAGTGCTTCTGGTCTGGGCTGGGTGTTCTGTAAACATTAATTAAAGGAACTGATGCTTCCCCCCACCTGGGTAGTTTCTCTGTAAGACCGACTCCCTAGGGGAAAACACAGATCTCTCAAATGTGATGACACAGCCATGGGAGGAGCTGGGGGACAGCGGAGGCAATCCAGCACGTGCAGGGAGGAGTATGGTAAGTGAGCGGCCTGGCACATGGGCTAGGCATGCTCCTCAGTCTCAGGGCTGTCCTGTGAGCGTCCTGGCCCTGTCTTCATCTGGCTTTTTGATCCCTCAGAGTTGAGTAAATCACTTTTTGTCTGGGAAGGTGACCCCACCTGTAAAGTAAGACTCGAGATACTCATCTCATCCTCCTGGGGCAGATGGTGAGGCTAGAAGGGGCCACCATCTCTGCAGAAGCCCCACCACAGCCTGAACTCTGTACTTAACCTGGCCTGGGCTCCAAACTCACCTCTTCTGATACCCAGTCATGAGCCTGGGACAGACACATTGTTCTGCTTCTCTACCCTTCTATTCTCACCAGTAAGAGTGCGGCTAATGCAGGAACTTAAGGAGACCTTGAACCAAGAAGGAAGGAATGGACTGATTTCTTCTCATGCCCAACCCAGTGCTCAGCACACAGTAGGTGTTCAGTAAACATTATTTTTACTCTTTCTCTGTTTTCATTGAGTAAAACATATGGTTATACATCCATAGATTGTCTTAATTACTATTATCATCACCAGTAATAATGCAACTCCAGGATTTGTTGGCTTTTATATAATCATAAGGCTAAGCCAAGAAGCAAAATTTTTTTAAGGATGCCAGTATTTTCTCAGGAGCTCCTAGAAAGGAAATCACAGGAATGTAATGTAGCCCCAGAAGTAATAGCAACTAGCAAATACTTAATTTGGTGCGATATGTTCCATGTCTTTGTCTCTTGAACAATTAGTTGGATGAATAAATAGCTGTCTGCCCTCAGAAAGGGAACATAATATGCAATTAAAATTAAGGACTTTCTATTTGAAAGGACCTGTTACATGAAATTATAGGAGGAAGCAACTGGGGAATATTAGCATTTCACATATTTAGGAATTAGGGTAATTAGAAGATGCCAAACACAGAGGGCCATCTAGACAGGGCTGGAGGAGGGAGCAAGGCCCCACCTCACTGGGTGTTTCCCATAAGAGGGAAAGTTGTCTTGCACCTTATATACAGAAAATGGGACCTTCTGAAGTCACCATAAAATGATGGGGTGGATCTTGTGTGCTATAACTGTGAAGAAGAAACTTAGACTCTCAACTGAATGACCTGGATCACTTTCTCGCCCCTTCATTTAGATGCTATGTTGTTTGCCCCTGCCAAGCTTCAATTTCTTTCTCATCTGAAAAAAAATTAGGGCTAATCATTTTGATCACATAGATTCATTGTGATAATTAAAAATGAGATGATCCATGTAATGTGCTTCCTAAGTCTTTCATAGACTTAGTATTATTATTCTGCTCATTGATGTGTAGAGAACATGAAGAGTAAACACACAAACCAGCCTACAGGTAGTGCCTATATAACTAGAGTGCTTTTGGCTGCAAGTAATGGACTGCCCCAACTTATCCCATGGCACAAGAAGTCTTGACTTGGCTAAGTGAACTATTTAATGACTATATGGCTCCTGTTGGGTCTCAGTCACTCTGTGGTAATTAACCTTGAGTTGCTCTCATGGTTGAAAGCTACTTCCAAATATTACATCCTTGTGCAATTACATTTAGGAATAGGAAAAGAGACCTGTTTCTTCCAATAGGTCTCCTTTGCAAACACAGAAAATCTATTCTCATCCCGACCTATTGTGTTTTATTGCCCAACATTGGCCACATGCCTCTTCTATTCTCAAAGCAGTTGTTGTCAAGAAGAATGGAGTGACTAGAACTGCCTTTCTCCTAGTCAAGATTTGCTTTTTGGAAACAAGAGAATCGTCCTGTGAAGAACACCCCCCCATACACACTTTGTAATCTTGAAAATAAATGAAAATCCTCTGCTAGCAGAGAAGCTGAGGAGAAGGGCTCAGGAGTGGGCCATTCTCAGGGATGGTGTTGGGACTCTGGATCAGAATCTAACAATGCTGATGTTTACCAAATTCCAGGAACTTTTGACGTGGTGATTTTATTTAATCCTCTACACAATCCTCTAAGAAAGACCTTGTTATACCCAATTAATTTTTATTTACATTTAATCACTGAACATATTTACAGTGTACAAGATGGTTTTTCCCTACATGAATACAGTGCATATTAGTCAAGTCAAAGACATTATCAAATACATTATCAACAGATAACTTTTCATTTTTGTGTCTATGAAATGTTTCATTTATTTCCTGATCCCCTCCCTTCCACCCTTTATTACCCACCACTTATTTTCCCCTTCATACTGTCTCTAGTATCTACATTTGTCTTTACTGGTATTATACCGTCCAATCTTTCAGCTTCTGCTATAGAGTGCATTTAGTATATATTGAGTGGTGTATTTTTCTACCTAAAAATACCAGGGTCTCATTGTTTTTTTTATGACTGAATATTATTCCACAGAGAACATATCCCACATTGGGTTGATTCATACCCATTTTATAAATGAGGCACATGTATTGTAGTTAAGTTATTGGTCCAATATTACCCTGATTCTAACATCTATCATAGATAAGGATTATTCAACTAATGTTTAAGTATCCACTATTTGCCTTTTCCTGTGCTTAGCTTTGGGATAGATTAGAATCAAACAGAATAGACAAAATCTCCATCTCCATAGATCATATAATATCAGCCAGATATAGAAATAAGCAAACCAGCAATTTCAGAAGAGTGCAAGTTTCATAATGAGGTAGGAAGGAGCCCGTATATTCCCTAACCCAGCCCCACCCTCCTGTTCCTTCCTTACTTCTTACTTTCCTTGATGTCTTCTGTTTTTTCATATTCCCTGTAGTAGTCAGGGATCTCCAGAGAGACAGACATATAGAGGATATATAAATATATAGAAAGGCATTTATTATGCGGGATTGGCTCATATGATGATGGAGATGTGAGAAGTTTCACTGTCTGCCATCTTCAAGCTGGAGACCTAGGAAAGTCAGTGGTGTAATTCTAGTTAATTCCAAGTGTCTTAGCTCAAGCAGAGAGAGCAAATTTGCTCTTCCTCTGACTTTTTACCCTATTTGGGCCTGAACAGATTGAATATTGCCCACCCACATTGGTGAGAGTGGATGATTTTATTCAGTCTACAGATTCAAAGGCTAATCTCATCTGGAAATATCCTCATAAGTACACCCAGAAATGATGTTTTACTAGCTATCTGGGCATCCCTTAGCCCAGTCAAGCTGACACATGAAGTCAACCATCACATTCCTTGTTTCTTCTCTCTTCTTCCTTCTATTCTTTCCTCCTTTTAAAATAGCTCAGTCTCTTCCACATTCAGTCCTTTCACTTACTCCTTCCAAACATTTGTGGTGAATGGCAATCATGTCAAAGAGGGTATAAGACAGGTCTGTGGCTCTGCAATTTGGGGGTATGATCCCTGTTTTGATTTCAATGTCCTTTACCTTTCTGGTCCTCAAATCCTCATATTCTAATCAATAGTAAAGTAATTGGTCAAATGGCAAGAGACACGCAAGTGTAAGTTACTACTTGTGAGCATCAAAAACAAAGGGGTGGGGACCAGCCTCTTAGGTGTCTGGATAGTCACATGCAGATGATCAGATGATTAAGAGCTGGGTAAAACCTTCTTTCTCTCTGTCTCTCAGTTCTCAGCCTCTAGGCTTTGTTGCCTGAAATCCTTACTTTCCTTTCTCCCTGCCAAAAAATCTCTCCCAGTTAATGAGACTGTTGCACAGTGTGCCCGGGGCTGGATAGGCTATTGGGAGAACAAAGTGAGGGGTGTATGGAAGTACTTAGTAAAATGCACAATTGTGGATTGCCAGCCTCATATTTGGAATAGTGCAATTACACACATTATAATGTAAAATGCTGCTGATTGTAAGATAGGCTATCAATTTAACTACAACTTTTTGAGAAGAGACATATCTCTGATTTAAGAATGTAATAATGTTGGGAGAAAGAAGCATGTCTCTTACAATTGAAGAATTAGGGTAAAACTGTGGGAACGAGAATTTGGACAGATGAACTTAGGGAGAAATGAATTAGGCATACTAGGAGCATTCAATTCCATTCAGACACCTTGCTGTGTATGTTCCATGAGGGTCTGACTCCAGATGGGCCTGGGTTCCAGGCTGAGTCACAAGGCTCACCACACACGCACGCACACACACACACACACACACACACTACCCTCTAGCCCACAATCAATACACAGACTTGACCCAGTGACCCTGGAGTGGTAGCTGCTGGGATGATGTGTGTAGATAGCATCAGATGAGCACTCACCTGGCCTGGGGTGGGATGATCAGAGAACTTTTAATCAAAAAGTACCTGTGGTGAGTCTCTAGAGATGAGAAGAGAAGGGCTGGGTGAAGAGGCTGAGGTAGCATTTCTGGGAGAGGGATGAACATGGACTAAGTCACACAGGTGAGAGCTGTGGCTGTGCATTCTTGTAGAGAAGGCTGAGGTGAAAGAGGTAATGGGCAGGGTCCTGAGAGGCCACCTGGCAGGTGGGGAGAGGGGTTCCACCAGACTTTGAGAAACAGTATAAAACAGTAAAGAGTTTAGCCTTAGACAGAGCCAAGAGTGTTGGAGTCAGCAAAAGCTTCAGCCCTGTAGGGAACAGGTTAGAGGAGAACCTGATTGCTCTAGCAGCTAGTGTGCAAAAACCAGGCACATAGCAACTAGTCCCAAAGTGTGGTCTGGGAATCCCAGAGACTCTGAGACCTTTCGGGGGTCTGACAAGTGAAAGTATTTTCATAACAATATTGAGACCTTACTTGCCCTTGTAAGTTTCATTCTCTTGTGGGTGTACATCAAAGAGAGAGTTTATCATAGACTACCCGGGGCATGAGAGCTAGCCAGACTGAATCAAGAAGGAGAGATGGTAGTCCAGGTGTCTTGTCAGGCCTGAACTCAAGAGATTGACAAACAGGCAAAATAGGTCATTGGAAAAGTCAATGTATTTTTTTTAAGTTTTTCTATGCAAAAATGCCTCATGACTTTTCTGACCTGGTAGAATCTGTCTTCTCGCTAGTGGCTATCTGTTTTGGAAAACAGAGTTATTTTTCATAAAAGACATTTATGCAGATATGTAAGAGTTAATTACTGTTATGTTTTAAAAGTTTATATTTTTATTTCTTCGATGAGAAATAGAAAGAGTACTTCCAACAGGGTCTTCATGCCACAATCCACCCCAATGTCAGCTGGCTGGGACCACAGGCACACACGTGTGTGTTTAAGGAAGTCCTGGGATGTGAACCCAAGACCTTTCCTAACTGCATCACCACTGTGCCAACTGCCAAGCTCTATTGTTATTTTTAAATAAATTAAAAACATGTTTAAAATACCTCAGTTTCAGTCTCTAATACAGTCACTATTGGTGGGTATGCTCCACATAAGCAAAAGCTCTTTGGAATCCTCTGTAAGGTTTGAAAATGTAAAGGGGTCCTGAGACCCCAAATCCCAAGAACCACTAGATTAAAAATGAGCTTTCTCAACCTGGATGGACTGAGGTATAGATCATGCTGGGTAAAGTCTCTTTACAATCTAAGTGATGTATAGCTATTGAATGTATAAATAATAATAATAATAAATGCAAAAAAATTTAATTTAATTTAATTTTAAAAATGAGCTTTCTGGGAGGGCTTGTGCTGGTAGGTGCCAGCAGGGTGCGCTATTGTGTCGGGGCTCCTGTGGCCCCGGTAGAAGAAATGGGGCAGGAGGGATGGTGAGAGGATGGTGTGCTAATTGGCAGCACAAGACAAATCTCATCCCCAAAGTTTCCCTGCTCTGTTTTGGATGCTGACATTTACCATTCCCTAGGGTGCCTGCCACTGAGCCTAGAATTTATGTTATTTCTCTTACTTGTCTTTAGAATATCACCTGAGGAAGGGGCTGGTAGGTTTTGGACTTTAATTAGGAAACAAGCTTAGAGAAAGCAAGTGGCTTCCCCAAAGACACAGCACAAGTCAGGGAAGAGCCAGGATTCAAACGCAGATCTGTCTGACTCCAGAGCCTGAGGAGTTCTTTTCCCATGAGTCCATCAGTGGAAAGGTGTTTGAGGCCTCAGTTCATGAGAACTTCTAAGGGCTCTGGGTCCTCTGTCCCTTGGCTGCCCTGTGGGTGGTCTCTGATGGTGTCTAGGAGAACTCTGACTGTGTTGGTGCACCCTCAAATGCTGAAACACCCCTCAGAGAAGGTGGTGGATGCTATTCTGACAAATTGACTCTAAGAGGAGGAGATCACTATGGACTTGGACCTGCCTCAGAAGTGTGGGAGCAGGACCAGTAGTTAGCATAATGGCTATGACGCTGAACTTCCACGTAGTTGACTGTGGTTCGAGCCCCGGATCCAGTGGCTTATACTCATGCCAGGCGCGGGTGCATGCATGCCCAAGATTCTGAGAGGAGAATGGAGGAGGAGGGATTGTGGCATGGCCATCCCCCCTGGGGGGTGATTCCTTGCTTTCTGTCTCTCTGGTGAGCATGCATGCCCTGTAGCAAAAACCTCTCAAAAAAAAAAAAAAAAAAAAAAAAAAAAAAGAGTGTGGGAGCCAGCGGAGCCTTTGGCCCTGTAGGGAACAGGCTGGAGGAGAACCTGATTGCTCCAGCGGCTAGTGTGCAAAGAACAGGCACACAGCAGCTAGTCCCAAAGTGTGATCTGCGAATCCCTGAAGGGGGTCTGAGAGGTGAAAACTATTTTACAACCTTACTTGCCCTTGTAAGAGACTTCAAGAGAAAGTATAAAACAGTAAAGAGTTTAGCCTTGGACAGAGTCAGCCCAGGGATCTAGGGAGGACTCAGCTTTGAAGCCATGGTCATCTTTTTTTTCAGCAGAGTTTACTGGACACTATATGCTAGGTGCCCATCTTGGTCCAGTAGCGAACACTGAAGAGGGGGGAGAGATGAGAAAATTCTGTCAGGGTATTACCATGTGGTCAGCAAGCAGAGGCAGAATTACATGAGGCCTTGGAAGCTCTGGCTGTTCGTTTAGTTCTGTTACTTGTTAGCTGTGTGGCCTTGGGCAGGAGGCTTGGCCCCTGTGTGCCTCAGTTTCCTCTGAGTAAAGTGGAGATGGTATACAGTGCTCATCATGTAGGGTTAGGGTGACAACTAGAGAAATGTCTAGGCGCAGCAGATCTTGGTCCAGCAGATAGCATTCAGCTGGCACCTTACTGACATTTGAATACATGACTCTAACGTGTTAAGAGTATCATGTCATATTAGCATGCAGTAGCCTCTTAGGGCCCATCCATTCATGGCATTTTCATGGGAGGCCTGTATGTTAGCTGTCTTCTGACTAACCCAATGCTATTAATAAATAAACACAGGCTCAGAGGGGCTAAGTGACTGGCCCTGAGTGTAGGTCTTTCCAGCATCTCGCTGGCCTCCCCTGCCTGTCTGTTTGGACTACAGCTGGCTGACATTTCAATACCCACTTCTGAAGTTGGAGGCTCTAGGTGTTCGCTTGGCTTTGATTTTACTATTTTACTTGTGTTAAGAGGAGCCTTTCTAGTGGAAGAGCTTGGATAGGGCTGGGGACCATGGGTGGACGAACCTTTGCTGAACTCACTTTTGGGAGTGAGAAAAGAAGACCTGGTGGTTCACCTCCAAGAGCTATTCAAGACCCCAACCATGGTGACTTGGTGGGGCCCTAGGACTTTGGCCCTGTTCCTATACTTTTTGTTCTTTGTCCTCTTGATCCTCAGTAACCATGGCTAACGTTCAAGGAGCACTTCCTGCCAGGAGCAGGGCTTTGGGGTTTGCATTCATTTCGGGCTCTGATCTTCACAAGCAGCCCAGGTACTAAACAGTGAGGGGCACCCTCCTGAGCCCTTCCTGCTGAGCTTTATGCTAAATGCCTTTGCGTTTTTATTCTAGTCTGAGAACAACCCTGGGAGGGTAGTAGGGTGTGGATAACTATTTTACAAATGTGAAGTCTGAGGCTTGCAGGTGTGGAGGAAATTACCCAAGGCCATGTGGCTAGTATCAGAGATAGGACAGTGTCAGAGATTATCGGATTCTGGAGCCCAAAGAGAAGCTAAAGTCTTGGAAAGAAAAGGCCTGTGGGGCTTACTTGGTGGGTAACCAATAACGGGAACTCTGTGTTTGGGCAGACCCTCTTGGAAATGGACAGGCAGGGCTGGGCAGCAGTGAGCAGCAGCGGGCAGGCCTGGGGATTGGTAAAAGCTGCTAGAAGGCTGGCAGCTCTTTCCTCCTGGGCCTGGCCGGGGCTTTGTACTTACTGTGTGCAAAATGATGTCTTAAATGGCTGAACATTCCCCCTGGAGCAGCTCTCAAGACCCAGTCACGGCCAGATCCAGAGGAAGGGTGCTCTCCAAAGGGCAGCGGCACAATGTGTTTGTGTGCAGAGGGAGACTGAAGCAACACCAGGTCTTCTCTGCTCATATTTACTTTGGGATTACTGACTATTCACATTGGAGTCACTGCTTGGGTGGACTCAGCCTATTCCTTGAGTCTTAAATAGATAGGGCATTATTGTTATCATCATCATCATCATTATTATTGTCATTATTTTCACGGAGAGTGGTATTGGATTTTATCTGGTTGTCTAGCTTGGTGCAAAGACAAGTGCCACCTTCTGAGTTCTCAGAAAGGGCCTAGTCTTTAGAAAATCCCACTCTTCCTTAGGGACCAATGTGTTGAAGTGACAGTTAATCTGAGTAATTTCCTTTTCATCCTTGATGACTTGGCTTAGGCATCTCGTCCTCCAGGAAATCTTCCCTAACTAGGAGCGCTGACTTCCTGTATTTCACTGCCTTCTACCTGTCTGGTGTCCTGCTTTCTGCATACTTTGCTGAAACCTGTAGCCTACATGTCTATCTCTTGCTCTGGGTTGTAGGCGTTTCCAACCATGGACTCAGTGCTCAGCAAGTAGGTGTGGTATAAATTTGAGAACTGCACAAAGTAGCCTATGAATCCCATTTAGAAGGATGATAAAGTTTCTGAGGGAGTAAGTCACTTAGCCAGGTTATTAAGTCCCTGCTTTGGGATTTGGTATCATTTCCAGGAGATCACGCTGCAGTGGCTTATAGACTCCAGGGGACCAAATAGACTCAGGGAATGACAGAGCCCAGTGAAACAACCAACCAGCACATGTGCATTAGGTGTCTACACCTCACATCCTGCAGAGACAGCCAAGAAACCTCAGTTCCTGCTCTCGAGGAGTCGGAGGGAAGATGTGTACAGTGGTAGACAAGGCGAGGTTGTAGGAACAACTGCATCTGCACAGATCTCTGTGTGGCCAACAGCCAGTGACACAGGCAGCCGGGAACAATCAGGAAGCGTATTGGGGAAATAAGGGACCGTAGTGAGGACTCACAGTAAGGGAAAGGCAGGGAAGCTGAGAGTTCTGGTTTAAGGCCTGGACTCAGGATCTCAGGTCCCCACTGAGCAAACTGCTGACTCCTGGACAATTTACTACTCCACTTCTCTGCCTTGGTTTCCTTCTGCAAAACGGAGATGATAACCCTGTTGGAGAGTGGTCGGGGGATGGGACATCAGGCATGAGGAACACTTTTGCACAGCATCCAGCACACTGTGTAGCATTTGTGAAATGCTGCCTCATGTTGCCGACCGTTACTGTTTTCAGTAGTGCCGGTAAGAAGGGCATTCCTGGCAGTGGGCTCTGTTCTCCAGTGTCCTCCTGGCTTACAGTGAGTGGTTCCCAGCTCTGTAACTGGATCCCCCATTACTTTGCAGCTGAATTCAGCCAGAGCCCCTTGCTCTCCTCTTCTCAATTGATTGGGGCCATTTGAGGCCAGAGAGAACACACAGGGCTCTAATGGCACAAACAGAAAGCCTGCCAGAGAGCACAGGCTGGCAGCTCCCTAACAGCTGCCCTCTCCACCACCAACCATCCAGGGGCACTGTGGACTCACTGCCTCAGACAGGCACCCAGAGGACATTACAGAACACTCCTAAGGGCAAGTGGTTCTCGTATGGGGTTGGGGTTCTGCAAGAAGGTTCATGCGTTCATTTATTCATTTCTTCATGCATGCGCTTAGTCAGCATTCATGTAAAGCATTAAGCATCTGCTATTGTTCAAACATTGTGCTGGGCACCAAGTAGACACAGATTAATTTATGTGTCCATTCACTTATGCGTGCAATGGATGTGTATGACATGACTGCTGTGTGTCTGCCTCTGCACTCCTGGAGGTTGAGAAAGTGGGGCCATGACCCAGTGGAGATCGTGAAGAGATAGAGGAGGTGCCCAAGTAAGGTGCTGGGAAAGGTCACGATGACAGTCCTCCTGACCAGGGGTCAGCAGCGGTTTCAGGTAAGCCTTGGAAGATGAGTGGGGTTCAAGCAAAAGGGAAAAGAAGGGAAAGGCATTGTTGTCAGAGGGAGCAGAACAACCTGGAAAAGTCCTGGAGTCAGGAAAGTGCAGAAAAGGAGCTGCACCATGAGTGGGAGGAGATACTAATAGAGATAATTACAACTGCAGACATGTATTGAAAACCTTGTCACACCCCGTGCCTTCTTAAACACTGTGCATACGTATTCTCAGGGGCCTTCTAGCACCATGTGTGTGACTTATGCTTATAAGAACTTCTTTTGGGGTCTGGCTGCCTGGGTTTACGTCCGGACTCTACTTCCATTGCTGTGTGATTGTGGACAAGTTACTGAACTCTGTGGGCTACGGTTCATCATCGTTAAAAATTGGCAATACAATCATTTATTTATGTCACTATAGAATCGTAGATGTTTATCTTTCACTTATATAACCAACAATACATTATTTATTTTGTTTCTCAAATTGTTACAACTTTAGCCATTGGGAGCTCTTTCAATTGACTCCTGTCGCTTTGACATGTCTTCATTGATGTGCGTGTGGGCATGTGCGTGTGCGTGAGCGCGCGCGTGTGTGTACGTGTTTGAGCGCCTCCTCAGTCTCTACTACTGTGAAATGCTCTAGGGTCATCTTTTACAGTCCCTGCCCAGTTCTAGAATCAGCTATTGCTTTGAGGAACCCTGGTTTCCTTCAGTGCACAAAGGTATTAGAAACCAAGGTCTGGATGGTTCTTTGTGGTCATTACTGCTTTTAGACACTTTTCCAGTTTAGAAGGATTCCAGATGGTTTAGGGAGAGACTCCCCCTCAAGGAAGTGGAGCATAATTCCCTATCCCTGAAGTGTGGGATGCACATAATGACTTCCTTCCATTATGTACAGGATGTCAAAAAGGAAAACTGGGAGCAGCTGTGCAGTGCAGAAAACTGCAAACACAACCTCAGCCAGGTGATCAAGGTCACATCCACAGTGATGGCCATGTTAATACCATGGGCCCTTGGTGTGATCTGATGAGCATGGCATTGTACCACCCCTAACCAATACCCTCAGTCTAATTATGAGAAAAATGCTATACTCACCCAGATTGAGAGACTTCTACAAAATATATGACCGGTATCTCTCAAAACTGTCAAGGTCCTTAAAAACAAGCCACATCTGAGGGCCGGCAGGTGATGTGGTAGTTAAGGGAACTGGACTCCCACGTGGTGACCATTGTTTGAGTCCCAGACCTGGCAGCTTCCTTCTCTCTCTCTCTTTCATTAAATTAAAATAAATAAATAAATAAAGTCAAATAAAATAATTTTGCTTTTTTTTAAGAGGTTTTTGCTATAGGGCACGTGTTCTCACCAGAAAGAGAGACAGAGAGACAGAAAGTGAGAAATCACCCCCTGGGGGCATGGCCACGCCACAATCCCTTCTTCTCCATTCTCCTCTCTGAACCTTGGGCACGCACGTACACGTGCCTGGCATGAGTTTAAGCCACTGGGTCTGGAACTCAAAGTGCAGTTGACTACATGGGAGTCCAGCAACATAGCCATTACGCCAACTGCTGGTCCCAAATAGTTCTTAAAAACAAAACAAAACAAATAAAAACAAAACAAAACAAAAAAGCAACATCTGAAAACTGTTATAGTCTAAAGAAGTCTAATGAATATAACAATGAAACCTTATGTGGAATCCTTAATGGGACCCTGGAACAGAAAAAAAGGAACAGTAGATGGAAAATCTGGTGAAATGTAAATAAAGTATGGCTTTAGTTAATAATAATGTATCAATGTTAATTCATTGTTGTAGCAAATGCCTCACAGGAATGTAAGATGTCAAGGATAGGGAAAGCTGAAGGCTCCAAAGTGGTTTGGCTATCTTCACAAGTTTTCTGTGAATCTAAAAACTACTTTAAACTTTATTATAAAAAGTGATGTTATTCCCAAATAGTTTTTGTGAAAAAGAATAAGAATAAACCATGTTATATACGAAACATGGTTTGCCTACAAGCGAATTTCAATTTATGTTGATTCTTACTATGATTATTTCGTTTTCATGAATCTTCTGTGAAAGAGGATGCTGTTGCTTGAAGAAGTGAAGTTGTTTCTCTTTTAGATGGTGCAGTATATTCCCTGAATACTCAAGTAGCTGACTATCAAAACATGATTCAGTGCATATTTTTTTTATTTAGCACCTATTGTGTATCCAGCAATATACTTTAATGCTCTGGGAGTTCTGATTCTCAAATATGCCTGGGAGGTCCAGAACTCTTGAGAGCCATGTGTCG
Source organism: Tupaia tana (assembly GCA_026018925.1). Lineage (NCBI taxonomy): Eukaryota > Metazoa > Chordata > Mammalia > Scandentia > Tupaiidae > Tupaia > Tupaia tana. The sequence continues at coordinate 84,319,779 of JAKSZU010000008.1, read as the reverse complement.
AAGGAGCACAGGGACACACGAGTATATTTCATTCTGAGAATGATCTGGAAGAAAGATATTAGCAGAAGTTACAGGATGACAACCTAGTCACACCACTAGGTTGACCAGAAATACTTGTGAAACTCAGCAAATACTACTGCCCCTGACTTATCCCAGTAATGCTTTTTACTGTCTGGTTCTATCTTTGAGTTTTATCTAGTAGGCAATAGAGATTTATGAAAAATCTGTAGGGAATACCGTCTTTTAACTGAAAAAGAAAAAATGTCTATCTAGAAACTTTATTTGTCATGCAGATTAGGGCTATTCGATTAGTCTTTTATCTAAGTGCTAAGATCTTCAATGCAAGGGGATGTATCTTATTTTTCCAGGTGTTTCCCACAAGGTTATTAATGTTGGTTAAATTCATTACTGAACGAATGTGTGCATGGCTTAATTTATTGGTGGGAAACCTTGGTCTAGCAGTGCACTGCTGGAGTTTAATGCAAGAACCTCTTCTTTGGAGTAGACAGAGAATCTCACAATTTTGCTGAAGAACAAAGAAAATCAATACTAACATAGTGGATCAATATGCAAGAGAAAACAACTGTAAGGAGCTGCCTCTGGACAGGCTCGAGGGACGAGAAAGCCTCAGTCTCTGTGCTGTGGCACTGCCTCAGGACTCTGTGCATACTGACGCTTGTTTCTAATGTTTGTGCCTTCAATGCACTGCCCTCCTTCTTTCATATCCTCTCCCATCTCCTTCCCTGGTTAATTTCTGTTTTATCCTTTTTTTTTTTTTTTTTTGTAAGATTTTTTGCTATAGGGTGCATGCACTCACCAGTGAGACAGAAAGAGACAGAGACAGAATATGAGAAATCACCCATCAGGGATATTGGCCATGCTGCAATCCCTTCTTCTCCATTCTCCTCTCAGGATTTTAGGTGTGCATACACACATGCCCAGTAAGAGTTTTAAGCCACTGGGTTTGGGACTCAAACCATTATCAAATACATGGGAGTCTAGCAATGTAACCATTATGCCATTTGCTGGCTCCCCTATTTTATCCTTTAAAATGCGAAGTATAGATTGAAAAATAAGGAAAATACCCAAATTTGTTTTATGAAGCAATCATAGCAATGATGCCAAAACTCAATGAAGACTATCCTAAAATAGAAAGCTATAGTCCAACTTCACTTACAAATGTAAGGCAAACATCCTAAATAAAATATTAGCAAATAGAGCCCAGCAGTACATTAAAAGAAAATTCCATAATCAAATGGAATTTGTTCTGGGTTATACCATTAGGAGATCTATGACAATTTTTCACTTTAGTAAATTGATCTAAGAAGAACAAGTATAAGGTAGTTTTAATAAATATTGAAAAGACATTCAGCATATATTTCTTGAAAATTTTTCTTAGAAAAGATAGAATTGATGTGTCTTCTATTTGACAAAATATATTTACCTTAATTCAAAGTAGAAGAAAGCAGTGGAAGCTTTAGAATAAAGAAAGGTGAAAGGCAAGAACATTTATTGTCAGTATTGTTATGTAACATTGCACTAGAGATACTAACCAACATGATTATACAAGAGAAAGGAATTAAAACTGGAAAAAGTAAAAGAGAATAATTAAACTTATTGCTAATTTTAAATAACATGATTAACGTGTGAAAAAAATCTTGAATCAAGTATAATAAACTGCTATGAGATTCAGTAAGGTAGCAAGGAAAAATTAATATGCAGAAAGTAATACAGAAATTATATTGAAACAACGAACCCATTTCCCATGGTAATATAAAATAAAATACCTAAGGATAAAATTTACAAAAATGTGCAAGAGCTATATGAAGAGAACTTTAAAATACTGTGAAAATATGCAAGAGTCCTCCCAAGAGAGACAATTTCCCTACTTCCTCCTCCTAGCTAATTCCCATTCATCCTTTAGGACGTGCAACTCAGAAAAATAAGAACAACTTGCAAATTATTTTTATAAAGCAATCACAATGATTTTCTCAAAACTCAAGAAAGACTGTCCCCAAACAGAAAGCTATGGTCTAACAGGATCTTGAATTAAGAGGCCTTATGGCAATGAAACACCAATTCTGTCTATATTCTTTTATAAAATTAAGCTCAATATAAGCATAGTGGTATTTTTAAATGAGACAAGTGGATGCACACATCAAATGCTTATTTTGTTCCAGATTCCACTCATATTATTTACTAACAGTTACTTAAGTAACCTGACAACAACCTGTGACGCACTACCATTATCATCATGTCTGTTTTATACAACTGAGGCTATTGAGGTAAATAGGGTTACTCGCCTAAGGCTGCAACAGTTGCAAAATGGAAGAGCCAGTCTGGAAATCCATGGAGTTTATCTCCAGTGTCTTTTACCCCTTCAACCACATTGCTACATTGGAAGCAGAGAGAATCATGGGGAAAATTTGCATAGATACTCATACTTACTGTCTTTTCTTATAGGTAGCATAGTAAAAATGCCTGGACCATTTTAAGAATTAAATTAACTCTCATATGGGTTCGGGCTTGTGGCCTGATGATTAAAGGAGCTGGAACCCACATGGCCAACTGCACGGTTTGAGTCCCAAATCTGGAGGCTTAATAACATGGCAGGCACATGTGTGCACATGCCCAAATCCTTCCATGAAGGAGATATGGAGGAAAATGGATTGCGGCATTACCATGCCCTTTGGGGAATGCTTTTTCCCTCTTCCTCTCTCTGTATATTGGTCTTTCTCTGGTGCATGCATGCAAAAAATTATGATAAATAAAAATTGTTTTAACAAGCTAGCACATACATAATACACTAAGATAAAGCCTAGTGCAGAGTACATACCCAATAAACTCCAGCTCCATTGCACTCAGGATAAAGCCCAACACAAAGTAGGTTTAACACGTGCCACTCATCTGTCTGGCATGATTTATTATGCTCTTACCATATGCCAGTTTTTATGCTTGCCTTTAGGTGTAAAGAGGAATAAATACTAAGTGAATTAGAAGAAGTGGAATAAACAAACAACAAAAAAAATCCAAATACAAAACAAAATCAGTATCAGGACTTTTTGAGTAGGCTTTATCACTTTCCTGTTGATTCTATGTCACTAAATAAAAGTGGAGAAAAGGGAACACACCCCCTTGCTCTATTATTTTGACTAAGTAAACACTCCCAGCCCTCTTTGTCTATAGAAGGAGACAGAATGATAGCAGTACTTGCTTCACAATGTTTAGAGAGTTAAATTAAATATCTACTCACATACACACATGCACACACACAAGGCATAGGCCATTTATCAATATTTACTATGATGTGATTAGTACTAGTAGGAGTCATATTGCATGAGTACATACCAACCCTGGCATGCCATCTACCCATCCATTTTCTGAGTCCATTTGTTAAATATGTAGGCAGGGATATTAAAAAGTTTGTGCAAAAATAGAATTGCAATGTGAGTTTACTTAGATACAAAAAAATGTAAAATCTATGCATCATTTTTTTCATATATGCATTTTTGAAAAGGTTTATTTGAAGCCCTTCTTCAGTATTAAAAAGAAAAAAACTATGAGCCAGGAGCTGTCCTGGGTTCTGAGCATACAACGATGAGCCAAACACACTTCTCTTTTCATTTCTTGGATTTAGAGAAAAGAGCAGAGACCCTCTCCTCAGCCTGGACTCCCACCACTTTACTCTCTGAGCCCTCTCCAGATAATAAACAGAGCAGCTCCCCCTGGAGTGATAGGGAACCTTTCCCAGTAAAAGGCAGACTCAGTGGAGAGACTTAGGCAATCCACGGTGGCTACATACCGTGAAATCACCCTCCCAGAGCAACAAGCTGTCTGTCATGTAGGTGTGATGCCAACGCATGGAACTTTAGATTGGGGTGGTCCTCCTCACCCACCAAAAGTAATTTCCTCCTTAAATGTCTCGAACGTATCTGCCCTAGAAATGCCTTTCATAATGCTAACCACATCCTGTGTCATAATCTGTATTCTACCTACCCTGAAATATTTTAATTCAATTTTTGCATTATGTCTGATGTGATGAATTACAGCCAGAGAATCATTGACTAAGTGTCAAGAAAGACGGATTGAGGAGTGGAAACTAATGGCATTTGGGGACAATATTTTCCCGCAAATATCAGGGTCACAAATAAAGAGGTAAATTATGTTGTGCTGGCCAAGAGCAGTACACAAACTTCAGTGATACACACGGCTTTTTTTTTTTTTTTTTTAAGATAATTAGATCTGAGTGTAGATTTCTTGAGTGATTCCAGTTTTAAATATGGGGTGAACTAGGGATAAAGTGAAAATGCCTAGCTTGAAATTCACCAGTCCCTGGCACAAAGTTGGTATTCAGAAAGTGAGAGAAAAAAAGAGAGAGAGAGAAACTGAAGAGGTGGGATCTAGTGGGATTCAAAGGTCCAAATGGGTGTGAAACTTGGTTCTGAAACACAAGAGTAAATGGCATTAGTATGCCAAAGCCACGAGTGGGTCATGGGCTAAGCTCGTAGGCTAAAAGAAGCCGTCCACGGTGGATAGCGACAGGGCGCGATGGAGTGGGGTCACCCTGGGCCAGTGCTTTCAGAGACGCGGACTTCAGGAACATGGGGGCTGCCTGCATTGATAAATCCTCTTCGTCACGTTGCATTACAAGTGCCCTTGAGTATACTTTATGTGAATATATATCCGTACCCACTTCCCACACTCCCTCCCACCTCCCCAACCACCACATGGCCTGGTGATATTTTCCAAAGTGCATTATAGAGAATGCTAATAAGTTATGGAAATAAGGGTTCAATAGCAAAATCATTTGAGAAACATGTATTTGTCATTTGGAGAGTTATACTACACATTAGCTTACTAGAGGCGCTGAGAAATCCAGCAACTTAGACTCTTGTTTATTCTAACGTTTTCCAAATTCGCTTGCCACATGACACCCTTCTGTGTTTTTGCATTTTATCTACAAAAGTCAACACAAAACCTTTCAGAACCAGTGTTACCCTGGTGGCCTAGTGGTGAAGGGAGTCAGATTTCACATGGTCAACTGAGGTTCCAATCCGGTAGCTGGCAGTTTGAAAAACATGCTAGGAATGTAGCTTGCATGCCCCAAATCCTGACAGAATGGAAAGAGAAAGGAGAAGAAGGGACAGCAGTGTAACCACACCCCACTAGGAAGATGCTTTCTTGCTCTCCCTTTCTCTGTCTCTCTCTGGTGTATGTGCCCTCTGACAACTAAAAGGAGAGAGAATATAAAACGTAGCAGGAAACACTCTAAAGTGTTAATACTACTTTATATCTCCTGTGTGGCTCAGATAATTTTATTTTCTTATTTTCTTTTTTAAATTTATATTTTATTTCTTCTGTGACACACAGAGAGAAATAGACATTCCCAAAAAGTCCTCAGACCAGGATCCATGCCCAGTGTAGCTGGCTTGGAGCATAAGCATGCAAGCGTATGCCCAATGTATTCAGAGAGGACCTGGGACTAGAACTCATGACCTTTTCCCATGTGGGTCAAGTTGCATAACCACTGCACTGCCCCCTGACTTTGGATGATTTTCATTATCAGTCTTTTTTCTATTACACATTTTATAATATTTTAAAAGGGACCACTATTGATTTCTTTTTGGAAAAAGGAAACATAATAATAAAACCTCAAAATGTACTTGCAAACCATACAAGAACTTTCTACATCTTAGTTCAGGTCTAGCATAAGATTACAAACACAGGAGCAGTTATTTTCTAAGAATGTCACATTTTACCTATAGAAACCTTTTAATACTTGCCATTTATCTAAATTCAAATCACCTTAGGGACCTGCCAAAATCTCTCTTGCCTAGTCATTTGCAAATATCTACTGAGCATCAACCAACCAGTTCTGGTAGAAACAGAAAGAAATCAACAAGAGCTATGCCCTTGAGAAGTTCAGGTCAATCAGGTGAAATCAGTCCCTATATAAACAAACAAGAAGTGATGACATACAGGGGCTGATGTTCTACTAGGGGTTTGTGCTGTGCGCTTTCTCCACAGAAGGCCTCGGAAGTCTTGCTGGAAAGGAAAGACTCCACGGTACTCCAGTGCTAGGAAGCAGGATATTTGAGCCGGGTTATGAAGGGATTATAGGATCAGTCAAGCAAGGAGGGGGAGAGCTTGAGAAAGAAGAACCTGAGCAAGTGAGAACAAAGGCAAGCAGAAGGGCAGGTGGTTTTCAGAGTATGGGAGAAATCAAGGCTAGGAAGAACTGAGGAGCATATAGCCACATGAATGCGTCTTGTAATGAGTGATTTGGAAACATAGGGTCCGCAGTGTGAATCTGGATTGTCAGAACTACAGTGCAGGGGAGGCAAGAGGTAGGGAATCTCACCAGGAAAAGATCTGAATTGTGTAGGAGTAACTGCAAACACCTGAACCAAAGCGACATCACAGAGCAATGTCCATCACCTCGTCTGAAAATGCCTGGCAAAGGCAGAGCACAGGGGATATGGAAACAGATTCAGAAGCCAACCTTACGTTCTGTCACTTGTGGGAGAGCTAACAAGGTGATAACAAGTTGCATCTCTGGTCACTGAGCTCAAATCTCTTCCTGGCTCAAGTTTTTCATCATGTAATTCACAATTCCACTCATTGCATGTATATAAAATGTAAGCATTTTACAATATGAATAATTAATACATATTGACATAATTGTGTTTATGTAATGTTAATGGCTGCATAATAGTCCTTCCATGGTTATGGTAGAGGAGGTATTCCACTCTTACCTTATAAATAGCACTAAAGCACTTTCCTGGGCCTATATCTCTGTCTTGGTTTTATATATATGAATGGACAGATTGAAGGTCTAAATATATCTCATCTGGGTTAATTTCTAAAATAGAATTACCAGTGTAATTCTATTTCTTCTTTCTACTCTTCCTTAATAAATAATTGAGAATCCTGTTTCACTGCCCTCAACTTTTCTAATTTTATAAGTGAGAAAGGAAGCGTATTTCATTTTTATTTCTTTGATTACTATTAATGTTGTTTTAGATATACATCTTGTTAACCACTCCATTTTTTTTTTTCCTTGAGTGGTCTGTTCAGACCCCTTAATTTTATTTTTGTGTTAGAGAGATTTCCCATGAGTAGAAATTTCATAGTCTAATAAACAAATTGCTATTCGAAGACAAAATTAAAACAACTATAAGTCACAGGTCATCGCCTTGAGAAATTTGGAAAATAAAAACATTCTAATTGAAAAGATCAATACATAAAATAACTTATTAGACGTAACAGACTTCTGCTTTGGAGCTCTCAGACCTGGTCACTGGGGAAAGAATTTTGAAAAGGGGACCTGGGAATGAGGAGCAGGGAAGTCTACACAGCACAAGCGGCCGATGAAGCCAGAGATGTGGTTTGAATGAAATGTTCTTCCAGTGCAACTACTTAGCTTCCGGGAAGCAATGATAGAGTGGTCACAGCCTGATGTTGGAACCTAGTATTAGCTGCTGTCTTAGGGCAATGGCCTCTTTGTACCTCAGCTTCCTTATCTGTAAAATGGGGGAATAGGCTGGTGGTAAGGAACACAGGACATGTACAAAGTGATGTCTGAGGAAGGTCGTGGGAGAGGGAGGAGGAGTCAGATATGTCAGAGAGCCACCAGCTCTTGCCATGAGCCCAAGGCCTCCTCTAGAAGGGGTTAGTAAGACAGTTGGAGCTGGCACCTCTTTCAAGAGCGTCTGAGTTTAAGTGTGCCCTTTAATGCTCTCATTGCCCTAACAGCCCTGAGCACCTCCTGTGTGCCGGGCAGTCTTCCTGTGCCAGGCAGTAACAGTGGGCAAAACAAAGTCCTAGCCACCATGGGACTTACATTATGGTGGGAAGAGAAGGACGATCAACCAATAAGCCAAATGTGACAGGTCAGGTGGGCACAAGTGCTGTGGAGTAGAATAAAGCAGGTGAGGTGAAGAGGGAAGGGGCTGGACCTCAGGGAGGGAGATCTGCAGATACCTCAGCTGATGGATTGCTGGGATAACTCCAGAAACAGTAAGGAGGTCAGCCTGGCTGGGACACCAAGAGCAAGGGTAAGGGGAGACAGGAGATGAAATCAAAATGAGGGGTTAGATTCCTAGAGCTCTGGAGGCCACAGCTCTGGACTTCATTATCTGGCTGTGAGCCCAAGCATGGAGTGTGACCCTTGGCCAAGCTGTGCTATTGAGTCCTGACAGCTGAGGCTATATTGGTTTGTTGTAACGAGAAGTCAGAACTAGAAGTCGGGGTGAATGGTGTCAGGAAATGGGGGCTCAGGCCTGATAGACTGTCAGTATCAGACCAAGGGGACAGTGCAGGTGCAGAAATGTGGACTGAGTCCAAAGCTAGGGTAGGTGCAGTCCAGGAGAAAAGTCTGCTGGGGGAGGAGCCTTGTTCACCCTGAGTTCCCTGAGCTAGGTTTGCAGAAGATAATAAAACAAAAAGAATGAAATAAATAAAGTCTTGTAAATTCCAAACTCTTGGGTCATTGGAAAAGTCATAACACATTTTTGCATAGAAAAATATGTCACAACTTTTCCGACAACTCAGTATTTGTTAAGCTAATGTCATCATCACTAGTTTCTCTAGTAACCCGTGACATGAGTATGCCACACTAACGAACTCTTCCACCTTGTTACATGCAGGTAGCTGGGTTTCTATAAAAGACTGTGTGTAGAGGGTGTGATCAGATTCCATCAGTAGCCCACTTCTTAATACAGAAATCCACCCCATCCACTCCCAACAGATCTCTAATCCACTAACCTGCCAGTGACCACAGTTATCATACACTGTGCAGTGGAGATGTTGCTGATGGCTGAACCCGGGCAAAGGAGGTTGAGAGAAAGCAGACCTTTCCCCAGATCCCCAGCAGGACACAGCAAGAACCTGGCAGGGCTCCAAGAATGATAAGCCTATAGACATAAAGGGCAACCAGCCACGCTCCAAACTTGAGGCAGCTCCCAAAACTGGGACGTGGTTAGTAGTAAAATGAAGGCTTAACATTGCTAGCAGAATAAGCCTGCTGTGAACCAGAGTCAGCGTTTCTCCCTCTTAGACTTACACTAACGAGTGAGGATTTTCCTGTTTTTTGTTTGTTTGTTTTTTCAAGTGGTATTTGGTTGAGTTTCCCACTACTCCTAAACTGGCATGCTATCTGATGCTGCATCATCCCATGTGACCCTCACTTTACCCTTATCCTGTTCCCAATTGACAAATAAGGAAAACAGGTAGAGAGAATCCAAGTCCAAGACCAAGGTCAGAGATGTCCAGTATACGAGCATTAGTGCAGACACTTCTTTAATGAGCGTCTTGGAGGAAGAATTCAAGCAATGGGGAGGAATGACCTGTACTCATTGTTCTCCCTCCTCCTCCAGCTGACAGAGTTTGTGTGTATTTCTTATAGACTCTCATTATGGACTATCATGTAGCCCAGGGGTCACAGATACCCTCGAGAGTACATTGAAAACATTGAGTCCTTATTGATCCGCACACATCATTATGTAATCTCAGGTTCATGCCCACCTAATGAGCACATCTGTGGACCCCAAAGGAAGGTCCTCTGATACTGTGTAATTCACCCATTTAGAATTCACTTGAATATCTCCAGCAAATGTGAAGATACTTCTCTTTTTCTTTCTTTTTTCTCCTTCCTTCCTTTCCTTTCCTTTCCTTTCTCTTTCTAAAAAACTCTGGTGGCAGTCTTGCTGCATCCTCACCTTTGGAAAGGTCTGAGACACATTTTGTTTCTGAATCAAATAAAATGTTTATAATGTTGTTCAGTCAGAAGTTGATGGTAATTATAGAATTCTTGAGCTGGAAGAAACCATCTCCTGGTGCTAACATTACTCAAGGTGCCTTCTTTGATATTCAACTTCTTCTATTAGGTCGTCAGGAAAGTCATGACTTGTTTTTCTATATTTTTCTATGCAAAAGTGCATCGTGACTTTCCCAACGACCCAATAGATACTATTAGTTATTATAATGAAGCTCTCTGTGACGGAGTGAGTCTAATTGTTGACTTAAAACAGAGCTGAACAAGAGTATCTATGTAGTCATGGTTACCCTCAAAGAGAATCTAAAGATGGAGCATCTCCCAAATCCACTGAGTGTCAGAATACCTTCTTCAGAAGCATCCTGAAGTTCCAGGGCTTCTCAGAAAACACCTCTCAGGAAACTCTGGTAAAGCCTGATCCTACTTCTTCATTCTAAAGTAGAAGAAACTGAGCCCCAGAGGCACTGAAGACAGGAGTTTGTCCTTCATGCCTGATCCCACAGAAGAATTAAAACCTTGTCTCTGACCTCAGGAGGCTCTGTTTTCGTGGGGACATTCAGCACGTACATGAACTACAAGGCAATTCAGTAAGTTCAAGGAGCAATTGACATGGAAGAAATGGTGTTTCAGTTGGGCTGCCAAGGGCAGGACAGAGTTTAGGGGGAACTGAAGCTGAAGGGAACTCTAGGAAGAGAGAACTTTGCCAAAGCACAAAGGCACTTAGGGGAGGACACTTGTAAGAAAACACTAGTGTCTCAGGGTGTAAGGGAGGTTCTAGTTGGAGAAGAAGCAGTCAGGGGTTGACTAATGGAACCAATGGGGCGGGGATCTTCCAGCCATCATAAAGGACTTCTGATGCAATACTGATGGCTTTGAACTGACTTTGTACTCATGCAGGTTTTGAGCAAGAAGGATTGTCAAGTAGATCCTGAAAGCAACAGCCTGGAGATTGACAAGCAGGGCTGAGAATTCGAAACCCTGGAGGATGTGAAGTGATGGCTTTGGGGCTGCAGCCACTTATGGGGTCCCATGCCCCCTCTGTTCATCCTATGTTCTCTTTGGCTTGGTGCTGCCTGAAGCAGCCTGGTGTAGCTCAGACTTGCAGACTGACTACGTGTGGTTTGAGTGCACGTGAGCTCAGTCCACAAGTGCAAGGCAGTGAATAGTCTCAGTGCCATCTCAAGCACTCAAGAATCCTGTCCTTCATGCAGATAATTATGTGAGGTTCTGTAAGCATCTTGAGTGGTCTCAGGGCAACCAAGCCTGTTCCCCGCACTGGCTGTCCTCCTCGCCTGCCTCCCTCTACCCACTCACTTCCTCACTCTTGCTTCCTGAAATTACTTCTCCAGTAAACCACCCTCAGACCCTTTTCTCAGGCTCTACTTTGGGGAAAACCCAAACTAAGACAGGGACATAAGAGAAAGTGGGTGTTATTTTTGTTTTAAGTCAAGCGAATCTAATGCCAGATGGTCTGATGGGGTGAGTAACATGGTATTCTCCAGCTCATTTGAAAAGGGTTGATTTTTCAATGCGTTCTTGTCTTTGCCTGGTAAGTGACTCAACTCACAAAATTACAAGTCTTTTTCATTATTATTATTAATATTAACATTAATAAAATATTTCTAGATTTACTTTATTCTCTCTTGAGCCAAGGGACTGTAGAACTGTAAGTCTTATTTGTATTTAAAAGATCTAATACAACCCAAAACTCACATTTCAATGATCTCTGCAGCAATTTTGTCATATGACTGTTTCTCTGTTTGGTTTACTCCTATAAAGGAGAACTCACTACCTCCCAGATATTCTGTGCCATCACTGAGCAAAATCAACTCAATGAATATTTATTTAGTATCTATCTAGTATCTACTAAGTGCCAGATTCTAGGATTTTGAGAGATGCATTAATCATAGTCCTCTTTCCCCTAGATTATAAAGCAATTAAGAAATAGCACTGCAGTCAGATGGGGTCATACAGATACCAACTTTGTGGGTAGTGATAATGTACCAGGAAATGGGACTTTCTCCTGAGACCAAGAGCTTCCTGGTATTTCCCATCCCAAATATGGAGCATGGGACAATCCGAAGGGGAAAGAAGGGTCTGTGAAGTGGACCCATAGTCAGCCAGCTCTATGGAGGATCACAGTTTAGCTCACAGCTCTTACATCCAGAGGACTCAGATCCCAAAGTAGGATGATACTTGAGTGTGTGTTTGTTTTAGTTTTGTTTTTTTGTTTTTTGTTTTTTTGTTTTTTAAGTTTGCTTATTATTTCTTTTACAAGAGAGAGAAAGACAGAGAAGTCCATAATCCAGCCTTTTGCCAGTCCTGGATTGTGGGCAACTATGTGCCCGGCACAGCCAAGGACATCTCTGGGTGGGAATCTGGAATCTTCTCATGTGGGCCAGGCTAGCAGAGCATCACGTTTTACTTCTGTGCCACCAACTGACCCTGAGTGTGTGGTCTTCAAAGCATCTTTCTTGCTTAGTAGAGAAGAGGGCACCACACAGCCATTGGACTGCTGCTATTTCACCCATTCAGTGAACCCTTCCTCAGCCCCAACTGAGAGAGAGCAAGAAAGGGAGCAGGGGACATGCTCTCTCAAGGCCGACCTCCCCTGGAAGGAACTATAATGAATTATCCCACCAGTCCCACCCTTCCCAGAGACTGTGTCTGATGAAGGGACAGAGTGGAAAACAAGACACTGTCTACGACTGGCCTCCACACACAGCCTGGTGAGGGAAACTGGAAGTCAGGAAGTAGTTTCAGAGAGGCCTCCTTCCCTGGATCAGGGACACTTAGTACCATCTGACTTGACATGACAGTCATGACCTGGAAGGGTTCTTGAGGATCATTTCACCTAATGTCTCTCAACTGAAGGCAGTTCTGCCCCTTCAGGAGACATGTGTCAAGGCCTAGAGACATCTGTGGTTGTCCCAAGTTGGTGGTGGGTGGTGATGTTGACATCTAATAAGTAGAGACCAGAGATGCTGCTGAACACTGTATAATGAAAAGGATAGCCCCTACGACAGAGAGTTCTCTGACCCCAGATGCTGTAGTGCTGAGGTACCAAAACCCTGGTTGAACTCGATCTCCTATCTCCATTGCACAGAGCTGGAAATTGAGGCTCTGAGAGGCAAAATGGTAGCCCAAGAGTGCCCAAAGGGCAAGGGAGGAGCAGGAGCCAGGATCAAGGCACCCTTCCTCCCAAACAGGGCTGTCTCCTGAGAATGGGCCCTGAGAGATGTCTGCCAAGGGGAGGAGGCAAAGGGGGAACTCAGGAAGCCAGTTCGAGACCTTCTGGTGTCACCTGAGCCTGTCTAGAGGAGAGCAGGTCTGGTGCCTGTTGAGGCTGCTCACCCAGGCTGGTAGCACCAGCAGGCCGGCAGAGTTCTAGAAAGGTGTTGGGGTAGGAGTTGTAGTCCAGCAGCCAAGGTCAGGGAGAGGCCATTGTGAGGGCTGAGGCAGTCCTTGGGTGCTGTTTTCCTAGGCAAACCAAGGTGAGTGACAGTGTGATTGTTTCGTACATCAGCACCCTCAGAAGTGTGCGTGTGTGTGTGTGTGGAGGGGTGCAACAGATGGTGTAGTGGTTAAGGCTCTGGACTCCCACGAGGCCAACTATAGTTTGTGTCCTAGACCTGGCATATTTTATTTTATTTTATTAACTTTTATATTACACTTAATCACATATATCTTTACAGTGTGTAACATTATTTTTTCCATCACGATTACCATGCACAGCAGTGAAAACAAAAACATTACTATCCACATCATCAGCAAATAGCTTTTCATTTTTTTCAGATTATTAGATTATTATTTATCCTCATTATTTTTTCAAACATTCAATTACTATACATCATTTGGTTTGTAAAGAGAATTTACTCAACATGAAATACTTCTTAGACCAATCCAGTTGAGAATACTATACATGTTATCGTCAACAGTTAATAAAGCATTCCTGTGTCCCACTAAAGTCATGCCTCTGTATTTGTTCTCATGCTATCCTTCTCTACAGTCTTCCCTACTGCCCCCACCCTGTTCCACACAGTCTCCAGCATCCATAAGTATATTCACTGCTTTATTCCCTCTAATATTTCAATCTCTACCATAGAGTGCCGATAGTCAGTATATATTAAGTGGATACATACAATACCTTTTTTTTTTTTTCTTTTTTTGGAGAGGTTTTTGCTATAGGGCACGTGCGCTCGCCAGACAGACAGAGAGAGACAGAGAGATAGAAAGCAGGAAATCACCCCCCAGTGGGGATGGCCACGCCGCAATCCCGTCTCCTCCATTCTCCTCTCGGGATCTTGGGCACGCACGCACACGCGCCCGGCGTGAGTTTAAGTCGCCGGGTCCAGGACTCGAACCGCGGTCGACTACATGGGAGTCCAGCAACATAGCCATTACGCTAACTGCTGGTCCCTACAATACCTTTTTTTCATAGCCTGGCTTGCTTCACTCAGCAGCAAATCTTCCATATTCAACCACTTTCTATCAAATGCCAGGGTCTTGTCAGAATCTTGAAAGTCATACCGGGCATGTGTGTGTACATGCTCAAAATCCCAAGAGGATTTGCAATCAGACATCTCCCACATCTCACAGAACTGCCACAGTTCAAGGCCTCTCTCTGTCAAAGCCTTGATCTGGGGACTGGGGCATGTACAGATAAGGAAGACATTGGCGTGCTCCACAGGGAGTGTGGAGGCCAGTAGACAGAGAACACACCCTTGTGACCACGAGGATCCAGGGACCTCTATCTGCAGCTGTCTTAGAGCTTACAGTGTTCTCCCTGCCTCATCACATTGCTACAGAAATCCACAGGTTGTCAAAAGCAGTACTACTACACCAAAATACAGACGAGAACATGAGACCATGAGTGATAGCCTGGTAATGTGCCCAAAGTTCCTTAGCAGTGGAAGAAACAGGATTTGAACACTTATTTGTCCCTGTGTGCAATGACTGCCCTAGTTGTCCATTGTTTTTTTCCTGATATTCTTTCTCCCTGAACTTCCCTTCCCTTCCTCAATCTTTGCTCTTCTTGTCTCCTTCTGCACCCTCCTAGGTCTACCCATCAAAATCTCATTTTTGTGCTCAGCTTTCACCCCATCCCGTCCATGGCTCTAAAGTGGACATCATGCAAAGTGTGGACCTGAGACCAGGGCAACAGGCATGAGCATAACACCCCACACTCTCCAAAGAGAGAGGATAAGGATAGTCCTAACTATGAGAACCACAAGAAAACAGTCAAAAGAACTCCTGAAATTAGCTATGCAAATCATGGCACATGAGTCACGGAGTATTTTTGCCGTAACGGTGTTAAAATAGCATAATCTCCATCAAAGTGGAAAATAAGATCAAAGAAAAAAGATGAGTATGTTGTCACTTACTTATGCCATCATATGGTTTTAGCTGTCACTCCCAGAGCTAAGTAACTCCTCCCAGCAAATGTTACGGTGCTGCCCAGCCCATGGGCAGCCTCTGAGTCCAGCATCACGGCAGCCCAGGGCAGTGATGATCCTGAGCACGTCTTGCTCTGTGTTCGCTCACTTGCAGGAGTTTTCCCATCTCAGCACTGCCAGCATTTTAGGCCAGGGAAGTGACCATAGGGGACAGTCCTGAGTACTGGAGGAGATTTAGCGGCTTCCCTGGTCTCTACCTTCTGGGTGCGGGTAGCAACCCTCACTCACTTGTGACAGCCCAGACTGATTCCAGACATAGCTAACTGTCTCCACAGCAAGAGAACAGACCAAGTCATCACTTCGCCCTGTCTCTTTCCCCACTCCCCACTCCTGGAGCAGTTTGGGTGTGACTCCCAGGCCAGTGGCTTCCTTGCTCTGAACACTGGGTAAGTTACCCAACCGGTCTGAGCCTTCTCTTCTCAAACTGCCTTGATGATATTGGGTTGTCAGAAAAGTCACGACGTATTTTTTTTCTATGTTTTTGTGGGCAAAAATGCATCACGACCTTTCTGACAACCATCGTACCATCCCCACACTACACAGGATTTTTATGATGGTTAAATGAATCCACTCATAAAATGAATAGAAGCCATTGCTTGGCAAGTGATATGCTCTGATAAATGTGAGCTATAAAGATGACTGCAAAAACACTGAGCTCCCTCCCCAGTGAGCGGGGTGGGGTTGGGTCGTTGGGAGCCGCTCCAGACAGAAATAAAGAGATGGTGTCTCAGAGAAGGAAACAGCGCATCCACTGCCCTGGCAGGTCCAGAATGCAAATCCAGACCGTGCACAGTGGAGCAGCCTGTGGTCCGAGCTAGCTGGGAGGCTGGTGCAGAAGGCTCTCAACATGGCCTGACCCTGTCAGAAGTCCATCTATCAACCTCTCTTCTCTGTTTCACAAATAAATAATAAATAGATTTATAAAATGTCTGAGTCATGGAGACTCACACTGCCAAAACTTAAATCCACGTCTGTTGAAATTGAAGTAGTTTTGCCAACCACTATAGCCAATTTCTAATAGGAGGGAAACTGAGGCAGGGTTGAGGAGTTTGACTCTGGTTCAGAGAGCATGATGCTGCTCGGGCCACAGCCAAGGGACAGTCACCTGTGTTCGGATAACTCAGGCGGTCACAACACCTACCACAGGAGGGCGAACCCCCCTTGCCTGCACCCTGAGCTGTGTGGTAAGACCTCCCTGTCCGCACTAGGATGGCCTCCTCCATTGCAGCAGCCACCCCTGAGATGATCGTGCTTGAGTGATTACAGGGCCTCTAGTATCAAGCCCTCTTCCTGGGCTTTTGTGGGTTCACTAGGGGCTGGAACCCATCAGTATTGAGATGATGAGAATAGATGGTGAAAATTTAGGGTGTTGAGGTCTGTGGAGGGGTGGACAGTTGCTCCTCATTGAATTTGTTAATTACAATATCCTCATGGATATTGTTTTTGTTTTGCTTTGTTTTGAATGAGTAAATATAAGAAGAAAAGAAGAATGGCCTTAGGGCTCACACACAAACCAGCTCAACCCGGGACCTAGCACTAACTGAGCTCTATTTCTGCAGAGCTGTGTCTGTGAGCCTCACAGTTTGCACCCGTACAGTGAGCATACTCTGTCTCAGCCTTGACGATCACAGATTCAAGAGGGTGATTTATGTTTTGGGGTCCTAGGTAACGTTCAGGACTTGGCAGATACTAAAGTTACATTAATTGACTCCGTCACTCTGGGGGAAGGGAAAGCGTGTGTTGAGTGGTGGACTTGAGTGGGAGAAGGGAAGACTTGGAGAGGCAGGCTGTGCCCCTATCTCTTCGTGTTGGAGTATGCCTGGGAATTAGGACTACCCCTCAGCTCTCTTAGCAAAGTGAGTTGAGTTGGGCTTTTTTTGTTTGTTTGTTGGTTGGTTGTTGTTTTGTTCTATAAAAAAAGTTTCTCTCTTACTTTCTTAATTCTAGGGTTTTTGTTTGTTTGTTTGTTTTTAAATATGGATTAAGGGACCAGCAGATGGTGTAATGGTTACATTGCTGGTCTACCATATAGTTGACAGTGGTTTGAGTCCTGGACCCAGTGGCTTAAAACTCATGCCAGGTGCATGTGCATGCATGCCCCAAATCCTGAGATGAAAGCAGAATAAAATGGATTGCTGCATAGCCTTCCATCCTGGGGGGGGGGGGGGGCGGTGATTTCTCATTTTCTGTTCTGTCTCTCTGTCTCCCCATGTCTCTCTGGTGAGCACATCTGCCCTATAGCGAAACTCTCTCTCTCAAAAAAAAAAAAAAAAAAAAGGATTAGAATTTCTAAGGAACAGATTGGTGGAATTGCAGGATGAGTGGGAGTGAAGATTTTTTGGTAGTATTTTCCCACTGGCTGCCTAATGTAATTCTAGGCAGTTTTTGTCCAAACCAAGGCTTTTTTTTGTGTGTGAGAAATGCTGAGCAACTCTCCTAGACTATCTGGGGGTGGTAAGGTAAGGAGAGAGAAGGAATATTCTATCTTATCTTTCCCTTCTGTGGCTTCTATGACACTCCCACAACTTGCCCTGTTGGTGGGCTCCTGGTAAGCTGTGGCGGGGCCCACTTATTACTGGGATGAGCTGATGCTGGAGCTCTGCTTGGGAATCAGTGCTGCCTGGCCACCGATTAGCTGGATGATTATAACAGGGAGCTCAGTCTCACAGGGCCTTATCTGTAAGACCCTCTGTCTTTTTGGAAGGCCAATAAGTAGAGAAATAAGAACACTTGGCAATGGGACCAGCCAAAAAATATTAGGGCAAGGGTGAGCTGGCTTCTGCTGGCTGAAGCCCTTAGCCATTTCCCACCAAGAATTCTGAAACCCTTCTGTGGGAAGGACCTTTCTTGCAATGGGGTGGTTGGGTCAGGTCAAACTGCAGGTATTATATGTTTTGAACTTTTCAGTGACTGTAAGGCATTCCAAACATCTGTTTGTACACACCCAAATAAATATAGGGTTTGGGAAGGCACCTAACATTTCAGAACAATTTAGGAAGCCCAAAGTGATATTAAGTATCTCCTTTTACTCTCAAAGGAGACTGTTTAGATGATTCATTATATGGTCATCCTACCCATGAAACATGATCTCATTTCTTGCAGAGCTATACTAGAATTCCAGCTACATTCCTGTAAGTGGTGTGGCCTTGGGCATGTCACATTACTTCTGAGTACATCAGTCAGCTCTTGTCACAAAATGCTACATAACAGAATGTCCTCATCCTTCAGTGGCTCAAATAACCCTTTATTCTCATGTACCTACAGGTCAGCTCTACTGACCTCAGCTAGGCTTACTCACAGGGCTGCAGGCAGAGGAGGGTTGGCTTCTCAGGGCTGACCTAAGCTGGTTGATTCCTCTCCAAACGTCATTCTGTAAGTAGACTAGGCTGGTCTGCTCCATGTGTCTCTGACCTGTGGAGTAGTTGGATGTGTTCTTTCAGGGCATGAGAGGGTATGCGCTAACAGGTGTGCATATTTCAAGCTCCTTCTTGTACCGTTTCTGGTAACATCTCATTATATCTTACTGATCCAAAGCAAGTCTTACAGCAAGTCCAGACTGAACAGCGAGGGAAGCCAATGATGAGGCTTCTAGTGTGGCTAACTTCATTCTCTTTCTTCTTTCTGTTCCTCCTACCTGTGGTCTGTAAGACAAGGAGAAGTTTAGCTCATCTATCTCCCATGCCTTTTTTTTTTTTATTTAATGGGTTATCCCATTTAGAAGTCCTCTCACTAGATACTAATTTGTTGTAACATAAATCTGTCTTCACACTCTCCCCTTACATGCCAGCTGAGTCACTGACTTGCTGTGTGACTCTGAGTAGGACACTTTAACCTCTCTGAGTATCTGCTCATCATAAGATCTGGAAACTAATTGGGTGTCCTCTAGCTCTGACAGTCTACCTTTCTATAACTACCTTTTAAGGAGAGAGAATAGAGGAAATTTCAGAGACCATCTAGCTCAGCCTCCTGGTGCTAGGTAAGGAAACCAAGGCTGTGAAAGTGCACCCAGTTTAATTTGGCTGTCCTGGAAGGGTCAGATTCTTTTGGTGAATATTCATAGATTCTTGTAGCAAGTAAAAAGTGAGACCCTGGTTTGGGGATGGGTGGACTATATGTCTCCTTTTTTACAAGCTTGCTAACAATGATATGTACAATGAAAGCAAATCTAGGACTAAATTCTGCCAGTGCGTGGACATTAATTATCACATATGCAGAAAGTAAAGCAAACAAATGAATGGTATTGCAAACTACATGGGAGCTTGGGAAGTCAAGAAAGGTCATCTTGGCTCAGTCTGATGGTGCAGTCAGTAGCAAATCTTTTTTTTTTTTTCTTTTTTTTTGGAGAGGTTTTTGCTATAGGGCGCGTGCGCTCACCAGACAGACAGAGACAGACAGAGAGACAGAAAGCGAGAAATCACCCCCCAGGGGGGATGGCCATGCCGCAATCCCTTCTCCTCCATTCTCCTCCCGGGATCTTGGGCACGCACGCACACGCGCCTGGCGTGAGTTTAAGCCATCAGGTCCGGGACTCGAACTGCGGTCGACTACATGGGAGTCCAGCGACATAGCCATTACGCTAACTGCTGGTCCCTGAATTATAGTTCTTGAAGCCACATGACGACCACAGTTCAGCTGCCTGGTTGGCCTCAAACTGCATCAGACACATGTGCAGGTTCCCGAGATTCTGAAAAACTCGAGAAGTGGGGAAAGGGGATTGCAGCATGACAAGACCTGACTGAGGGTCTTTCTCTCTCCTGTGCATATAAATGTGCCTTCTATCAAGAATACAATAGAAAAATAAGAAAGAGTCACCTTGTGGTGGGCAGGATAATATTTTGAAGATTTGAAGAGGACTTCCAGTGTTGGCCAGTGATGTTGTAGGACCTGCCTCCATGAAGAGAGAGAAAAATGGATCAGCCAGGCTCTGGGCCTGTGGTATCTGTTGGCCAGTAGCTACATCTGGCTATTAACACTTAAATTAATTTAAAAAGATACAATTAGTTCTTGGGGCCAGCAGGTGGTATGGTAGTTGTGGTTCTGGACTCCCACAAGGCTGACTGCAGTTCAAATTCCAGGCCTGGTGGCTTGCTTTCTCACTTTCCCTCTGTCTAGTCAAATTAAAAATAATAATGATGATAAATAAAATTGAATTTTTTAAAATTGTCCTTTCACATGTCTTCCTGGCCTCATTCCAAGTGCTCAGTAACTTCAGGTTACGGTGGACAGCACAGTAGTGTATTATCCTCACATAGCAGGGAGACACTAGATTATAGGGCTTGACAGATCTCAATGTAAATACTATCCATTTCTCCCTTGAAAAACTATTTCTAACCATCCTTATGCAAATCAGCAAACCCTCTGGTGCAAATTTACACAGAGATAGTTTCAGTGCTAAGTAACCACCTCTAAAAGTGTTGCTTCCAAAGTAGGATTCTTTATACCCTGCTCATAACCTGGTTTATAATCCTTGAACCATCATTTCTGATTAGAAGCTGCTGATAGCAATTCACTCCCCCTAAGGTGTGAATTTGGGTTACCTTTTAGGAACAGGTCAGAGTCTTTATAATGTGGTGCTTTAATGTAAATGACAGCATATGGAATGTGACAGGCTGGCTCTCTCTGCCTTAGATCATCCTAAAGTCTGCTCTCTTTATCTGGAATCATGGACTAGTTTTCCTCTTTTTACATGGATCATCTTACACAATCTTTCTTGTCATAGTTTGAAGACCTTGTAAAACAAAATCTTCTTTGACATGGTCCTCTAAGTAAATTGGGTGACTGCTATCTATTGAGAGTCCTTTGCTATGAGGAACCTATCCTCTCACCTCATACCACTTGTCATTATTTTCTATTGTGTATTGACTTCCATGATTTTTTTCTGCCTACTGCTCCCTCCCTCACTAGCAAATAATTCCACGAGATAACAGACTATGACCATGTGATTCACTGTTGTATTCCTAGCATGGAAGTACTAGTTATCATACGTATAAGCAAAAATCAAAGCAAACAAACACAATACTGCATTATTAGAATACTTCAAAGCAAACAAACACAATACTGCATTATTAGAATGCTTCAAGGTAGTCTGGAAAGTCAAGAAAGGATACTTACCAGAGTCTTCAAATATTTGATGGATAAAGGGATGGCTAGGCATTTGGTGAGAATTCCCCTGCCTGCCTGTTGATTCTCAGGTGCTTTGTCCTCCACATTCTATTTCAGAGAAATGCGGGGGCAGAAGGGATTGTTAAAAAGCACAGACCAGGGCATGAGCTCAGATGTGGCCAGACAGGTATCGTACATGTGTGAGTCAGCCAGCATAAGACAATAGACTAGAGGAATGACAAAGCTCCCAGCATCTCCACCTATGGGGAGTCCAACTCAACTGCATGAAAACAAGATTAGTTCCTGCACTACTGCCCTCCACTTTAGCCCAGTCTGTTTTGTGCTGAATTCCCCATGTACAACATCTCTCCAGAAGTACAACTAGCTTCCCTTTCCCACGAATCAGCTGTTTCTATCCACTGGAGAAACTAGGCAGGGGTGCAGGAGGAAGGCAGCTTCCAGATAGAACTTCCTTCTCTCTATCCTCTCCCGGGCTCTGGGCTGCAGGTGTAACACGGTTAGCTGGTGGGAGGTCCTGAGACTTCAGCATGCTTGCCTTCCAGCCTGGAAGGGTTGTCCAGGCAAACATTGAGGAGTTTGCTCAGATTTTGGAGTTGAACCATTAGTTGCAGCTCAGATATAGAAAGCATCTAGATTCTCATTAGACTTGCAGACGAGGTAGAAGAAATGGGAAAGCAAGCTTTTCCTGTGATAGAGAGTGGTGGAGATGGCTGATGACATTACCCTCCCCTATAACCCGAGGCTTCTCAGAGGATGCTGAGTCATCTGACCTTTGGAAATGCTCCTGTCTCTGCCTTCCTATGCTCCAGCTCACCTCAAAGATGCTGGCATTTTCTCAGAATGAGGTGGCACTTGCATGAGCAGACACCAGAAGAAATGTAGCTGGATAAAATACACGTGGAAATGCCAATCTGCCTTTTTTGGAATCTGGAGCCAGAGCATAAGATCTGCATGGTTTTATATTCCAGACTCACTTATAGAATAGTCCCTGTGGGTTCTCTGTGAAGGGAAGAGAACCCATGGACTAGGTATGATCCCATAGCATATGGTTCTGGACCCCAATATCACTGACACCATCATCCTCACCATCATCATTATCACCGTCCCTGACACCACCACTATCACCACCCTCTTCCCCCCCCTCCTCATCATCATTCTGCCATCGTTGTCATCACTCCATCATCATCATTGTCATCATTCCAGTATCATCATCATTATATTTATCAGTGTCATTATAGCCTTACCAATAACTATTTATTGAGCTTCTATTTTGTACCAAGTTCCATGCTGCTAATTACCCCATCCTCCAATGCTCTTGGAGGTAAGGGCACTGAGACGCACAACAATTTATGAAATGGGCAAACACTCCCAAACAAACAAACAGAAAGCACAGTTGGAAAGTATCAAAATAGGATTAACCCAAATGTTGCTTTCCCTCAAACAGTCACTCTTGCTGCACATAGTATTTCTTTTTCATAGTTTCTGTTGCAGCTGAACTTAGGATTTATTCATGCATTGGCTATATTGCTGGTCTGGTGTTGATTTCTGAGTAAGGATCATTTTGTTCACTGCACCCTTGTGTCTTGCCCAGGCCTAGTATAGAGTAGGCTTTCAGCACTTACCAGTTACTTGAATAAGTTCCTGGACCATCATAATCCTTCAGTTCTATGCAAACTTTCTAAGGTTCCAAGTATATTCACCTTCAGTACTATGTATGTATGTATACATGTATTATGTGTGTGTATATGTGTGGGTGTATGTGTAGATAGATAGTAGATAGATAGATAGATAGATAGATAGATATCCTTAAGGCAGATCTAAGGAGAATAGGATGACAATGAGTGGTTTCATGAAATGGGAGAAAATGAATAACTTGGTTACTCTGTGTTTTAACTGGGATCCCAATATTCATCTCTGGCCTCTGAGTCAGTGCTATTTTATCAAGATCATAATCGTCAATGTTCTGAGGGCCAGCGCAGAGTAGGAATTCCCAAAGTTCTTCACCAGGTTAAAATCACCCCTCTGTGCCTTCATTGGCCATCAGAGGGGAGCATGACTGCCCCATGGACCACATGGAGCTGAATGACCTTGGGAAACTGGACACCCTGTCTCAGCGCCTTGTCCTCTTCTTTGAGCTACCCATATCCTTTGACTCTTGTCGTCTTTCCTCCTCTTCACCCAGGCCTTCAGGAACCACTGTCCTCAAGTGCCCCCACTCAAGGCATGCAGCCCCTTCTCCCAAAGGACTCTGCCAGCTTTTTCTTCCCCATCTCCTTGTCCCTACCACTCTGGCCTTGTCCTTTCTAATTACCTCCATGTAAGTGTCCCATGGTTATCTGTGACCTAAATCTACAGCCTATTTTGTGGTCTTTTCCAGGAATATTACCAAAGCTGCTTGCCCTGTTTTGATTACCTGGGCTCTGGATAGTAATATTGAGGTTCTTTCCCTGATGAATGTGAAACCTTGGGCATGCTTTTCAACTCCTATGGGCCTTGGTTTCCTCATCTGCACTATAGGGATAATAACTGCATGAGGAATCAGTGAGTCAAACATGCTAAGTGCCCAAGACAGCACTCAGTACCTGGACAAACTCAGTAAATGTCTATTCAGTGCTCAGTAAGCCACTAAAGATCCCCAACACAACCTCATGCCTCCATGCATTGGCATGCATTGCAAATGAGGGATATGGCTAGTGTAAGACAATAGAGATTAGTGGGGCTTGTGGGAGCTGGTAAACTCTAGTTTCTCTAACTGGAGCAACTTTTGCTTCTATGAATTGCTGCCACATGGGAATGATAGTCCAGTGTTACCAGATCTTATTTGTCACAGAGGGGCAAATATGGCAAATATGTTAGCTATCTCCATTTAGAAAAATAAATTGCTGATCAAACAAAACATATTCATAGGCCAAACGTCTGGAGGATGCCTGTTTGCCACCTTTGCCCTGGTTATCCCCTTTTCTGCTAGATCGACACCTGAGAAGAGGGAAATCAGATGCTTGTTTGGGTAATGAAAAGGGGACAGTGGGGCTTCGCAAAGGACTGGAAAAGGTTGGGGACAGAGTCAGATATCTGGGTGAGTGGGAGGTAAAGGTATCACATCTGTTGAAAGAGATTTGATGGTGAGAACAAGAGGAAAGGGGTTATGGTCTGGGTTTGAGCCAACGACAATCAGATGAGTTTAGGGCATGTTAGAAAAATGGCAAGGCATCTTTCTCTTCCATCTGAATTTACATAAAACTGGCCATGGGCGACCATGAACAGAGATTGGACAGGAGGGGCAGTGATTGAGGCGGGAGGTTATTGATCGGATTGAGGTCTATGGAGAGAGTTTTCTTCAACAAGCAGAAGGGACTTTTCTTCTTCAAGTTTGAAAGAAGTAAGAATAGGAGGAGAATGAGGCTGTGGGGAAGAGTAGAGATGTTTTGTTCCTGTAAAATCATCCCATTTATTAGAGAAAGAAACGTGACTCATGAGAGTTATTTTTGCCTTGTAAAAACTGCTTGGTTGCATGAGTTTTGTACAGGCATTTCCCAAGGTTACTAGAAGTGGATATGCCCTGGGTGTCTCTTTTCTCACAGGTTTTTAAGATTAGAGGGATGGTAGCTAGTCAGCTGACATAAAATCTTAAACTCTCCAAGTTCAATAGTGACTGGGTAGGTTGATGACAGAGAAGCCATGTCTGGATTAAGCCACAGTGGAATGGACCATTATGCATATTTCATTTATTTCCTTGATCAGTTATTCACTCATCTTTCATTGACTCATTCATTCATTCAGTTATCAAATTTCCATGTTAGGAACTGAGGGTAGAGATAGAGTTCAAGTTTTGTAATATATTTTGAAGTCGGGTTGTGAGATGCCTACTTTGTTTATTTTTATTCTTATTTTTTTTTTTTTGCATAACATTGCCTTGGTGGCAGAGTGTCTTTTATGATTTCAGACAATTTTATGATTGTTTTTTTCTACTTCTATGAAGAATGTCACTGGCACTTAGGTTGGAACCACATTGAATATGTAAATTAATTGGGTAGAACTGATATTTTGATTACATTGATTCTTCCAATCCAAGAACACAGGATGTCTTTCCATTTTTTTTATCCTACAAATTCGTTTTTTCAGTATTTCATAGTTTTCTTTGTAGAGGGCTCCCACTTCTTTGGTTAGGTTTATTATTTTATTTTATTTATTTATTATCATCATAATCTTGTTTATATTACATTGAATCACATATAACTTTACAGTGTATTACATTGTTTTTTCAAAAGGGAATGCCATGCATGTCAGTCAATACAGAAACATTAAAATCCCCACTTCATCATTCAATATCTTTTCATTGTTTTTCCCAGTTATTATTATTATTATTCCAATTATTTTTTTAACCAGTCAATCACTATTTCTCATTTTTCTTGTAAAAAGACTTTACCCATCATGAAGTACTTCTCAGACCAATCCAGTTGAGAATATTATACACGTCATCATCAACAGGTAATAAGCCATATCTGTGTCCCACTAACATCATGCCTCTCTATTTGTTCTCTTGCTATCTTTCTCTATTCTCTTCATCCTCCCATTCCACACTGTCTTATCCTCTTTAAGTATTTTCACTGCTTTTATGTCCTCCAATATTTCGCTTTTTACCATAGAGTGCAGATATTCGGTATATATTAAGTGGATACATACAATATCTTTCTTTCATAGCCTGGCTTACTTCACTCAGCAATAGATCCTCCATATCTGACCACTTTCTATCAAATGCCAGGGTCTTGTTATTTTTTATGGCTGAGTAGTATTCCATAGAGTATATATGCCACACTTTTTTAATCCTTCATCAGTTTGTGGACATTTAGGTTGGTTCCATGTCTTGGCAATCTTGAATAATGCTGCAATAAACATTGGTGTGCAAGCACTTTTCCGACAGCATTCTCCTGTCCTTTGGGTAGATACCCAGAAGTGGGATTGCTGGATCAAATGGTAGTTCTGTTTGTAGATCTTTGAGGATGTTGTTCTCCACAGTGGCTGAACCAGTTTACATTCCCACCAATAGTGTAGGAGAGTTCTCTTTTCACCACATCCCCTCCAACACTTATCACTTTTTATATTCTTAATCTTTGCCATTCTGACAGGGGTTAGGTGGTATCTCATTGTGGTTTTTATCTGCATCTCCCTTATGATGAGGGATGTTGAGCATTTCCTCATATGCTTTTTGGCTGCTCATATGTCTTCCTTAGAGACACTTTTGTTCAGCTCATTTTCCCATCTTTTAATTGGGTTCATCACTTTTTTCGCATAAGGCACTTGAATTCCCTGTGTTGGTTAGGTTTATTCTTAGCAATCTTATTTGTTTTGTGGCTATTATAAATGGGATTGCTTTCCTCAATTCTATCTGTCTATTGTTGGTGTACAAAAATGTAGATTTTTGTATGTAAATTTTGTGCCCTGCCACTTTACTTAATTAATTTATCATTTCGTGGATTCCTTTAGATTTTCTGTGTATATTATCATATCTTCAAATAGGAATAGTTTAGCTTGTTCTTCCCCTATCTGAATACCTTTTGTTTTGCTCTTTAGTCTAATAGCATTGGCTATGACTACTAACACTATGTTTAAAAGAAGCGGAGAAAGTGGACATCCTTGTCTTGTTCGAGCTTAAGTGGTAAGGCTTTCAGTTTTTCCCAGTTCAGTATGAGGTAAGCAATAGGGTTGTCGTGTATGGCTTTTATCATGTTTAGGAATGTCCCTTCTACCCCTGTTTTGCTGAGAGTCTTGATCATGAAGGGATGTTGTATTCCATCAAATGCTTTTCTTTCATCTGTGGATATGATCATACTGTGATGGTGGAAGGGACCACAAGACTTACATAAATGATTATGATGTAAGGTGGAATGTCTGTGGTGTGGCAGGAATGAGAAAGATGAAGAGTCCAGAAGTTAAAGAGAAGAAACATGGAAAGAGAAGGCTTTGAGTTAAACTTGTTAAGATGGACAGAATTTGCCTTCAGGTGCATAGATGGAGCCCTCCATCTTGCTTAAAGGTTAAAAACTCTCAACGTGCCAACTCTCCAATAGATACCTCTTCCATTGAGGTCTATCCACAGTTCCTGCTTGTGGGGTGGTTTTGCATTAATGTTGAGCTCAGAAGAATTCTTCATCCATGTCTAACATTTTGGCTTCTGGCTGACAGGTTTTTCTTTCTTTCTTTTTGTTCCTGCTAATCTGAAGTGACCAGAACTTTCTGCACTGATGGAAATGTTCCATGTCTGTGCTACCCAATATGGTAGCCACTAGTTACATGTGCCTTTTGAGCACTTGGAATGTGACTGGAACAGCTAATGACTGATTTCATTATTTACTTATTTATTTATTGGACAGGTTTTTGCTATAGGGCGTGTGCACTTGCCAGAAAGACAGAAAGAGACAGAGAGACAGAAAGCAAGAAATCACCACCTGGGGGGATGACCACACCGCAATCCATTCTCCTCTCGAAATCTTGGGTATGCACACACACATGCTCCTGGCGTGAGTTTAAGCCACCGGGTCCAGGACTCAAACTGCGGTTGACTACGTGGGACCACAGGCCCCAGGACTGATTTTAAATGTAACTTATGTGTAACTCATTTAAAGTTAGATAATAACATATGATTAGTGGCTACTGGACCGGACAGCTCAGTTATAGACTGAGAATTCCCTGCAGCATCTGTCTTTGTTCCTGGCATTTAGTAGGTGCTTAATAAAGATGTGGTGAAGAAAGCTGGTTTTTTGTTTTGTTTGTTTGTTTTTTGTTTTTTAATGGGCTTAACATCTACTTAAGAAGAGTGAATTTCTTTATGGAGAGTGTCTTTGTACTGATGGGGGCTCTCATGGGTTTACAAATTTGCCAGTAAAAGCTACTCCATCTCTGTTCCCAGAGTCTGAGTATAGCCAGAGGCTGAGGCTTTGGGGAAAGGATTAATCTACCTAATAGAGACAGAAAAAAATTGGGCTTTGTGGTGATGGTGAAGTGCTAGGAGGAAGAGACAGAGTACGGCCAGGAGACAGGAACCATTTTCTTGTCACCTTACTGTCTCCATAAGTCTCTCCATCCCCATCTTAAGGATCCCAACTGATAAAATATTTAGTGTCTGTAGATATTTTGAAGAGATCAGTGAAAATACTGACCATTGTACCCAGAGATTTAGTGCAAATCAGAGACCTCACCCTGCAGGAAATCCAGGCAGGTACAGGTATACAGGCATCGGGGGAACATGTTGCATTCTCAGGGATTTTAAACAGGAAAACAGACTTATTCTGTTTTGACTTGGGGGGACAAGGGAGTCCTTTAGGTTGTGCAATTTCAATTGGTGGAATGAATGAACAAATGAGTGTGTGAATGAATGACAGGAAGGAGTTAAAAGATAATATACAACATATTTTCTTCTTCTTTTACAAAATCATCACTTCATACCTGGAAGGGCCCTGGCCCAGTCTCTAATGCAGCCTCCAAATTGTTCAGAGGAGGCACCTGAAGCCCAGAGGAGGACAGAGGCTGTCCTGAGGTCACACAGCTGCCCGATTGATGGTAGGGCCAAAGCGGGAGTCTAAGTTCCTCAATTCTGATTCTGATGCCTTTTCTGTCTTATTGCAGGTACTTTTATAATGCAGGAAGAGAGAGTTTTCAGTATGGGGATTCTTTAGTAGATTTCCCTATAGCACGTGTCCCGACTGTCTATACTGGCTTCTACTGGGGTTCCCTAAGCCCAAGCTCACCCTCTCCCTCATTTCAAGCTCCATTAAGAGAAAGCTCACTGAAGTGACAATGGAGAAGGCCTTGACATGCATTGCCCCCCCCCCCCCTTTGCTTGCCTCCAGAGTCAGTTTCCTACTTGGCTGTTCCCTGCCAGTGGCAGATCAATTTTCCATGTCAACATCCCCACAACAAGAAAGGGCATTTGCTGATAAACAGCCAGTGCATTCTCAAGAGCACAGGTGAAATTCTGGACTGGAGGCATTATTTGGGGCTGATGCTGGCAAGTGTTCTCACATTCTCGGCTCTCCCCACACACCTTGTCTAATCATCAACTTGCAAAGAGCAGCGATTGAGATAACGGCAATAATAGTGAAATGAATAGCATGTGAGTGTCAGGAACTCTGCTAGTTGCTGTCATGTATTAGCATAATCCAGCAACCCTGCAAGGTCAGTACCATAATTACCCCCTCTTAATGATGCCTCAAAGAGGCCCTGGGGTTTGTCCAAACTCATGCAGGTAACAAATGACAGACATGGGTCTGACTCCAGGATCCAGCCTCCCAGCTAACCTCCCACACAGGAACACACTGGGGAGACAGATCTGTGCTCTCAATTCCAGTTTTGCCTTTCCATACCAGAGCATGACCTTGAGCCCATACCTAAGCCCCCTGACCACCAAGGCCCTGTTGATATTACCCACTCTCATAAAGTTATCACAGAAATTAAAAGGGATGATAGGCACAATGTGCTCCTCAACTGCACTCTGCTCAGTACCCCAGAAGTTCTCAGTAACTCTTAGATTATAGAAGCCACCTGTTTCTCCAGTCCTGCCACCATTAGGGATCTACACTAAGCATTCTCCTTTACCCAGCTCCTCTGTACATGGCCCCAAGATGGTTGCATCTTAGCTATGTTAGATTGATTTGGAATAACATTTGAATGATAAGAATATAATGTGCACTCTATAAAGTTTCTCCCTTGGCAAATGTTTAGTAAAGCTCATTTCTATACTACCAGACTTCTAAGTTCAGCTTTATTGTGAAGATCTTTGCCCAGAAAGGTCGGGGTGGTATAATCTGGCTATTTATTGCGTACCAGGTAAGGGCCCAGGCATGGTGAATGTATCCTCACATTGAGCCCAAATGCATTTACCCAGAGCAATGGGGTCTGTTTGTGATTACTAAATAGCAAGGTCAGCAGGCTTTGGAGACTTTGCAAGGTCCTTCACAGCCCTGTGAATGCTATGTCTGTGGAGGGGTGTTCTGAATCCTAGACTATCAACCAACACTTTACCTATTAGGGCCAGCCCATCATTCCTACGATGAGGACTGACTACACAGTTTTGACCTGAAGAGCCATTGTGCCTTCCTGGCCAGTCCATGGATGGGCTACTAGGGCTTTGGCATCTTCCCTGGAGTTACATGTCAGTTCCATTTTTAACACTAACTCTTAAGAGGTGCTTTTGACAAAGTAGGAAAAGGTACCACATAACATATTTTAAAATAATTACTTTATTTAACTTTATTTATTTATTTAAATTTGACTAGAGAGGGACAGAGTAAGAGAGAGAGAGAGAGAGAGAGAGAGAGAGAGAGAGAGAGAGAGAGAAAAGCTGCCAGGTCTGGGACTTGAACTGCAGTCAGCCATGTGGGAGTGCAGCACCATTAACCACCGCACCACCTGCCAACCCCCCAACACAACATTTTTAAGGTCCAAAAATGTGAAAGGAGTCTCCTAACTGGCAGAACTATTACCGAAATGGGCATCTTCCTCCTGGCTTCCTTCTCCAGTACTCAGGGATTGCTGCATGGAGTATGGACCAGATTTCAGCCTCCATTGGAGGCCACTTGGCCAGATGCCAATATGCAATGCACAGTGCAAACAATCCATAGGAATCCATATGACTTTCTGCCTGTATATGTGATCATTTTAGAGTGAGGAGGCTGTGGGTTGCCCTAGAGCATCTCTGATAGGCGCTGTGATAGGATGAAGGGTGCCCAGTAAAGACAGTAATTATGAGAATGTGGGGGGTGTGCTCTATTAACTACTGCTGGGGAGATCTCTGACACGTGAAGAGGCAGGGAAGATTTCACTAGGTGGAGAGTACATGGATGCAGGTGTGCACCGTGGCTTTGGGTCCCTGTTATATGTCTTATGGGGCCATAGCTTTGGGCATGCCACTTAACTTTCTCTGTCTCAGTTCCTCATCTGTAAAGAGGGAATACTGCAGCCTGTCTCACAGTGAGCTGTGAAGAAGACCGTTCATGGGGAGCACTCAGAGTAGGGTCCTGCAGGGAGGGTGGTCAGTAGCTGAATGCTCCTGTGCCTTTGCTGTAAAATCGCTGCTCTGATATATATATATATATATATATATATATATATATATATATATATATATAAAAATATGTAGTACCATCCAAACTCATATATAAAATATATAAAAGTCTATAGATGGCAAATTTATAAAATACTAATAAGTTGGTTGTAGGTGGTATGACTCTGAATCAGGCATACTTTTTTTTTCCCTTCTATGTATCTGTTTTCCACTTTATTTATAGTAAGAAGGTTTTATATTTATAATGGAAAATAACTTGGTTTAAATGCTGACTCCCAGCTTTCCTAAAGACCCTTTCCCCTGAGTTTGCATTTATGTGGGGCAGCATCTTACCAATGAAATATTTATAAGGCCAGGAAGCATGGAACTGTTTTAATCCAGGCTCCTGTTTCTCTCTTGTTCTATCTATGAATTTTGTCACCAATGAGATTGTGACACTTGTCCTTGAAGGGCTTAGAGAGGTGGTTGTTATGGCTTGCTCTGCTTTAGGCCACAAGGAATTGCTCAGGCCTCACCTTGATCTTAGAAGCCTCTTCACAGAGTGCACATACCATGGTTCACGGCATGGGGGCTGAGTGGTGAAGAAACCTGTCTTATGCATTTCAGGGCCTCTATTTCTTCATTCGTCATCTGTCTACTCTTCCATCCATGCTTCCTCTCACTGTGAACAAACATTGGGGATTCAGGATACACCACACGCCTTCCCAGCACTTTGGGTGCTCACCAGAGAGCACCTGGGAGGTCTCACAGAATGGAAGCTGGCTTCCCCCAAGGAGAGTAACCTTATGAAGGGTGTGGTGACCATGCAAGAGGCCCCCAAGAAGGACACCAAAGACTTTTTATATGATCAGAAGTGACACTGTATCACTTCTGCCCTACTCTATTTAGCAAAAGCATAAACCCAGTCCATTCTCAAGGGGAGAGCATTGCACAAGGATATTGCTCTCAGGGATTGGGGACTGTTTGGACCTCTTAGAGGCCACCCACCACATGACCTCTGACCAGCAGACTCTTCTGACTTGGAAATCTCTTGAGATATCCTGACTACTAAGGAGAAGAAGGCAGGTGGTGGACATGGCATGTCCTCCAGGACTATGTCATGCGTCAGAATGTGGCATGTGAGTTACTCTCTCCAGCCAAGCTGATCTCCTCACCACTGCAGGGTCTCTGCCCTTGCTTTTCCACCTGCCTGGACCTCAGACAATTGGTCTGGGGATTTCTTCCTCAGGCACTGCCCTCTCCCCCTACCTTATGGAGCTACTCTGGGGCTCTCCAGAGGAAGCATCAGGTAAACTGAGCTCAAAGGGGAAGTGGGAATTAGGGTGAACAATAGAGGGTATGAATAAAGGGAAAAAAGGAACTGTAAATTCATAGTTATCGTTTCCCATTTAAAAGTGAGAAGAGTGAGGTGGAGAAAAGTCAAGTTCTGTTCCAGCTCTCAGAGCTAGAAGGTCAGAGGCGGAGCCAGAGTTTGAATCCAGGTCAAGGTCCATGCCATCCCACTCCTACACTCCTTCCACCCCTTCCCCTCCCCCTCTAAGGACTGCAGGTCACATCGGCTAAGACCTCTCCCAACCCATTTGATGCCATCTGTAGCTCACTCTTACCTGCCTTTTCTTGGCCCTTTTATTTTATAGTCCCTTGAAATTGAACTCACTTCTATTTAAAGAATTAAAAATTCCAATTCTCGATGTCTATTTTAGGCCAAGATGGAGCGATCTTTTTTTTTTTTTTTTTTTTTAACCAACCCATAGAAACCAATCAGTGATGCATACTAAAGGAATGAGCTGAGCTGTTTTATTTTGCTAGGAATTTCTCTATTAAAAAGAAACACATAAAAATCCTGAAAGTGTATGAAATATAGCAATTTCATTTGTTTTAAAGTAATTAGGAAAGAAAATCATAGTTACGACTTTAAGTTTATACAATACAGACCAGCCTATATAAGGCAATAGATGCCCTATAAACCTACTAAGAATCATCCATTCCAAATTTTTTCCCCGACTTTCTCCTAAGGACGGTTTTATATACCCATTCAGCACTTTATGCTATTTTGATGCTCATCAGATTTTAATTAAAACAAGGACTATGAAGTTTTGTTCAAGAGAAGCAACAAACATAAAAAAAAGCCAATCTCAGTTCTACATAAGGGGCAAGGCAGTGGTGTGAGAGGTAGACAGACAGTCCAGTATAGACAGACAGAAATGCCATTCCAGACAGGAGGACAGGCCGAGACACAGAGCAACTGGGAAAGGGGGGACACAGGCATGTGATGAGCAGATGTGAGCATAAATTCTGTCATGTCTGTCTTTGTACTGAGGCTGAACTCTGCTGTCCTGCCTAAAGGTGGGCTCTGAGGTACATGCGCCTCGGATCTGTTCTGACCACTGCACACTGCTCGTTAGCCACTCTTCACCTGCGGGCTCCCAAAAGTAAGTTCTTAATGGGATGAACTCAGTAGCCCATCGAGGGGACTCTGTCTCTGGTGGCAGCAATAAGTCTAGCATTTATGTCATGTTTGCCTATGTCCTATCCCATAATACTACACTGTGTCTCCCCCACAATACAGTGCTATATTCCTGTGCCTCGGATAGGTTCTTCAGCATGGGAGGTGCACAGCAAATAATTTTGAAAGAAGAGGAGCAGGAAGGGGCAGAGGGATTGGAGGATGAGGCAGCGGTGGTGCCCAGACCGTAGCTTTCCCTGGCTGCTTCCTGTAGCAGGAGACCTAATGTTACCTGGTATTGTTTATTCTAATCCAGGGGCCCCAAGAGTGGCCACTTGGATGACAGTCTCGAGTCTCAGCTGAGACCTCTGAGGAAGAGACTAAGTCATTCCCCAAGGGTGATCCTGGTCAGGGTTGGAGACAGTGCTTCAGTCCTACTGTGGCTCCACGTTGACAGTGTGAGCTTTGTAAGCTGAGAGCCCAGGTCCGAATCCCAGCCCTTTGACATACTAGCTCTGTGACTTTGGGAAGCCGACTGGCCCATTCAGGAAGTGATGGATGGCCCTATCAGCAAAAACCTGGGCCTACCCTAACCCTAAGAGAAGGGTTGTGGCAGATCTTGAAACTCCACTGGCAGAACTGAGGAATAGTGGACACTCTTTAGTCCCTAACGTTCTACAGCCGAGGCTGTACAAAAGCCAAGGCTCATGTAAATGCTGACACCACACAGCTCCTGCTGGGCCTGCTGGGGTTCCTCACCCTCAGTGCACAGGTAATGGTAGGTTACTGCGTGTGAAGGGCTTAGACTGCCGGGTACATAGAAGGTGACCGTGGGTATCAGGACTGTTGTTATTCCTGTTCCATGAGCAGAGCATCCAACCATGTGAGGAGACTGGAAATCAGAAACAACAGGGCTGTGGGGACATCCTGGCATGTGACTACTAAGAAGCCACCCCACTGGACAATGCCATTATCGCTGTGATGTGCTGAACACTGAAGATGTCGGGCAGGAAAGGCTATCTGTTAGCATGGACAGCTGCCCCCGGCCTCCAGGGCTGTCTATTCTGGAACACTCTGCAGCTGAGAAGTAGTCCAGCATGTGGCCCAGGAAAGCTACCAGGGATAGAGTGACCCAAAAGCCACCTCCAGCAGGGTATATGTATTGTCAGCATTTACATAAGCCTGGGGAAGTGCTGACACACCAGTCTCTGGAGGGAAAAGTTAGAGATTGAAGAGCTCCCACTTTTTCTCCAGTGCCTGGTGTTCTGCTGGTGGAGAATCAAGACTCGGAACAACTTCCTTATGGCCATGGTAGGCACAGGTTTTACTGATATGCCATCCATCACTTCCTGGAAAAGACCAGGCATGGAGGGGGAGCCCCAGACTGGGGTCCCCCAAGGAAGGGAGTGGGAGTCAGGAGCAGGGATCAATCCTGAGTCCTCAGCATTTGGCACAGCTGGGAAAGCAAGACAGATCACTGGGATTTTTCCTGGAGTCAATGACATTGAAACTAAGGCCTGAGTTAGGCTATGTCAGTTCTCTGAGGCGACTGTGACAGCATCCCTCAAACCTGCCGGCTGAAAGCTACAGAAATTTATTTTCCCCCAGTTCTGGAGGCCAGAAGGTCACAATCTGGCTGGGCCATACTCCTTCAGGCTCTAAGGAATAATTTGTGGCCTGCCTCTTGTGGCATCTTGTACCTCCCCAGCATTCCTCGGTTTGTGATCACACCCCTCCGTTCTCTGCCTCTCCCTTCACAGCACCTTCTTCTTTGTGTGTCTGAGCTCTGGTCTCTTCTAAGGATACTTGTCATTGGATTTAGAGCGCACCAAGATAATCTGGAGTGATCTCCTCATCTCAAGATTCTTAAATGCATTTATTCCAAATGAGATTTCATTTGCACATTCTGGGAATTAGCATAGATGTGTCTCTTTGGGGGCCACCATTCAGCTCACTATATGTGGACCCCAGGTATGGCTCCTCAGGTTGTACCCTGAACAACTGCAGGGGCCTAATTCATGAGTTGTACAGGACATACCTTGGACAACCGCATGGGGCAGCCCTAAGGATCACGCTAGTTCCCTATCCTCTCAGGTCTTGAGCATCGAGCTGCAGGGTTTGCCTCTAGAGTTTGGGGAACAGTGTATCCAGTCTGGAGAGGTAATGGGGTGAGATCTGGGAAGGACAGAAGGCCAGCCTGTCCTGATAAAAAGCCATGGAAGGACCTCTGGCAGAGGCTCAGTGTGATTAGAACTACCTGGGGTGAGTGGGAGGTGGGAAGACCAGGGCTGCGCTGGCCATGGCTGTGTGTAGTGATTGGAGCAGTGAGAGTCTCAGACTCTGAATGCCAGACACGTATTTGTCACAATATGTGGTTTATTTCAAGGGAATCTCAGAATCCTCTCTCTTCTTCTGATAGAAAAATTTCTGCAGTACATAAAGTTGTAAAATCCTTACAGATTTGGTCATGGTACATATTCAGCACTGAGGGATGTAAGCATTTAAGCACTTTCTTGGGACCAGCAGATGGCATAATGGTAAAGTTGCTGGACTCCCCCATGGTTGATCGTGGTTCAGGTCCTGGACCCGGCAGCTTAAAATGCACACCGGATGTGTGTGTGTGTGTGTGTTTATGTGCCCAAAATCCCAAGAGGAGAATGAAGGAGAAGGGATTACAGCATGGCCTCACTTCCTGTTTCTCTTTCTCTGTCTCTCTGGTGAGCGCATGTGCCCTATTGCAAAAAAAAAAAAACCTCTCTCTCTCTTAAAAAGAAGTGGTGCTTTCTGTTGCATCTCCTTGTCACTAGGGTCATTGTACAGTGTGGGCTGGTGGAGGAGGTGAGTAGGATCTGACCTCATGGAGCAGCCAGGAAGAAAGGTGATCTTTTTCCAATGTGCACAGGGACATCCTAGAACTTGCAAAAGGCTGCCTGTGCCTCTGCTTTCATGGTTTGCCTCATTCCTGGGGTCATCTTCTATTTGTTTGCTTATTTGGATATTGTCTCCTTTGTTCTATGAGAAGTCCCATGAGGCCAAGTTTCTTGTTTTCCAGGCTCACCCATCTTCCCCCAGTGCCCAGAGAATGTTGGGCAATTAGTAGATACTCAGCAAATCTCTGCTGGATGTGACAGCAAATTGCTTAGTGACTAGATGAATGAGCAGTAAGGATTTAGGGAAGATTTCCATTTACAGGTCTCCCTCACTCTAGCCAGAGGTACTTTGGAGAGGAAATATAATGTAGCCTGTCAGGAGGTGTTACAGGAATTCCAGGGAGAGAAGATGGCGGCCTGGGGGATGGTCCAAGCAGGTGAA
This sequence comes from Tupaia tana, assembly GCA_026018925.1. Lineage (NCBI taxonomy): Eukaryota > Metazoa > Chordata > Mammalia > Scandentia > Tupaiidae > Tupaia > Tupaia tana. Next base: position 84,282,607 of record JAKSZU010000008.1, on the reverse strand, counting down.
AATGAGAGAAAGGCAGAATGGATACTTTCATGAGCCAGAAACAACAAAAATTAGAGATAAAGCAGGTTACTTAATCTTTTCTGAGCCTCGGGCTGCTGTAACAAAATACCTGAGGTTTGGTCATCTGTGAAAACAGAAATGTATTTCTCATAGTTCTGGAGACTGGAAGTCCATGATCCAGGGATGAGCAGGACTGGGGTTTGGTGAGAGCTGCTCTCTGTTTCCCAGAGAAAGCCTTTTGCTGCATCCTCCTGAGGGGAGGAGCACTGCATCCTCACATGGTGGAAGAGACAGGAGAGAGTGGGAGAGAGCTCCCTTCAACTTTGATCCTTTTATAAGGACCGATTCCATTCATGAGGGTGATGTCCTCATGACCCAATCACCTCTCAAAGGTCACAACTCAGTATGGTTGCACTGAGGATTAAGTTTCAGCATGAATTTTGGAGGGGCACGTTCAAGCCATAGCAACAAACCAGTGAGTGACTAGGGTAGGGATGTGTCTTTTCCCTGCTGTATAATTTTCCTCTTGCACTGCACCTGATGCAGTGGACACTCGAAATATTTGTCTGATGGATGAATAAGTCTGTTAGTATAGACATTGGCCAAGAGTCAGCACAGACACCAGCCCTGCAGGTGGCCTTGGAAACCAGCCTGATAGGAAACTAATGAGCAGCCTATCTCCCTATGGAGAAAGCTTTCCAAGCTTATTCTGTATGTCATCCAGATTCTGCCTCCATGGCCCTCCATGACACAGCCTGGTCCCTCAGCATCATCCCCATCACACACTTTTTAAGTTTTTGCTTGAAAGCCCCCAGGGACTGGAAGTTTACCACCCTGAGTAATACCAATTCCAGCCTCATGCTGAGACTACATGTCTCTGTCTGCTGCTTCCATTTGGGGTGCACATTTCCTTTCCACAGAGCCCACAAAGTGTTATCTTTTACAGGTACTAGGAGAAGGAAAGGTTGTTTTCCATTCTTGTCTCTTCTTCAATATAAACAGTCCCAGTACCTGCTTTGGCCACCTTTCCTGGCCTCTCATGACCCTCTTCTCTCCAGTTGGGATGACAGAATCAGAGACATCTGCCCAAGCATCGTGGCTAGATCAGAATCTTGATGTCTACTTTGTCCAGGTACCTGAGTCTGCTGGGGCTGACATGTCAAAGAAACACAGGCTGAAGGGTTTAAGCAACTGCATTTCATTTTATCACGGTTTAGAGGCTAGAAGTCCATGATTAAGGTGTCAGCAGGATTGGTATCTGCTGAGGGCTCTCTCCTTGCCTTATAGGTGGCTGTTCTCACTGCGTCCTCCCCTCAGAAGGACACCAGTCGTTGGATTGCAGCCTACTCTGATGACCCTACTTCAACTTAACTATCTCTTTAAAGACCCTATGTATAATACAAATACAGTTGCATTCTCAGGTCATAGAGGTTAGGGCTTCAGTGCATGGATTTGGCAGGGAATATGTTTTAGCCCATACATCAGCCAACGATCTACTTTCTCAGATGTAGAACTGAAGCTCAGAGCAGGGAAGTCTTACTCAGTGATGTTGCATTTTTATTGGCGCTAAACAGGAACCCATTTCTTGACCCCAGCACACTCTTCTCCCCAGTCGATCCCATGTGACTGAGGTTTTCTGAACTCCATCTATGGCTCTCATGGCTAGCTGATTTTCTTCTCGTTTTCTGCCTGCATACCCGTCTTCCCCAACGGTACCTCCAGGGCCTCAGGAAAGCCAGCCCATCACTGCATGGGCGTTGGCTCTGCCCACTACAGGGCTCCTACCGAGCTGTGATATGTGGCAGTCCTGGAAACAGTGGGATTGAGGCCAGGGAACACGCTGCCCTGATTTATTTTTTTCTTAAAAAAAAATTTAACTAGGACAGTGAACAAAAAATTTCTCTAGCTTTGTTCAGGCTTGGAAGCCTCTAACTTTGCTCTATAAAAAAATGAAATAGCAAGTAGAGCTCAATCACAAGAAAGCTCAGGAAGGCAGTACATTATAATGGAAACAGCTGGGCTTTGGACCAAGCAGAGCTGGTCACACTCTCTGTGTTATCTGGGAGACCCTGCAAATCCTCATTGTATAAAAATGGGGCAGACCTACCCAATGAGATTTTTTTTTTTTTTTTTTTGAGAGGTTTTGGCTACAGGGCACGTGCACTTGCCAGAAAGACAGAGAGAGACAGAGAGACAGAAAGTGAGAAATCACCCCCCCAAGGGGATGACCACACTGAAATCCCCTCTCCTCCTTTCTCCTCTCAGGATCTTTGTCACACACGCACACGTGCCCGGCGTGAGTTTTAAGCCACCGGGTCTGGGACTCAAACTGCGGTCGACTACATGGGAGTCCAGCGACATAGCCATTATGCTAACTGCTGGTCCCTCCAGTGAGATTTTTAATGTGTGTGAATGTATTTGTAAATAACTTGGCACAATGCTTAGCACATAGCTAGTGCTAAAGAAATGGTTACTTAGGGCCATGTGGCATAATGGCTAAGTTGCTGGACTCCCCTGTATGTGACTATAGATCAAGTCCTAAACCCACTGTCTTGAAACTCATGCTGGGTGCATGTGTATATGTGCTTAAAATCCTGAGAGGAGAATGGAGGAGAAGGCATTGCAGCGTGGCCACCGCCCCCCCCCCCCCCCGGGAGTGATTTATCTGTATCTCTCTGGCGAGTGCATGCACCCTATAGCAGAAATCTATTAAAGAAAGAAGAAAAAGGAAGAGAAAGAAAGAGAAAGAAAGAAAGAAAGAAAGAAAGAAAGAAAGAAAGAAAGAAAGAAAGAAAGAAGAAAGAAAAGAAAAGAAAAGAAAAGAAAAGAAAAGAAAAGAAAAGAAAAGAAAAGAAAAAAAAAAAAAGGAGAAAGGAAGGGAGAGAGGAAAGGAAGGAGGGAGGGAGGTAGGAAGGAAGGAAGAAGAAAGGAAGGAAGGAAGAAAAGAAAGAAAGAAAAAGAAAGAGAAATAAATGGGTAATAAAATGTTGCTTAATATATGGATACATTGTTTGGCACATTGTAGGTTCTCAGTAAAAGTTTGCATAAGCATGAGAGATATTCTGTTTAATAATTATCTTTGGTCCTCATATTAAACTGTGATTACAACCCTTTTCTTCAAAAGTGATCCTTCCTCAGAGTCACTGTTAATGGGGTAAGGAAGGGGTGAAAGGAAAGCATTATCTTAGATGGAAAAATGGGAACTGAAGACTGTGGAGAGGCTGGAGAGATTGTCAAGGATCACAAGGGGGGCCTGGGTTGTCAAAACCGAGACTTGAATTTCTTTCTGTATGTGATGAGAGCATATTAAGTGTTATAAGGAGGACTTGATGCAATCAGATATGTTTTAAAAAGAATGCTGCAGGAGAGAGGGAAAGGCTGAGTGTGGTGGTTATCTTGATGGCTCGACCTAGTGCAAGGAAATGAGAAAAGGCAACAGATACCAGGAATACAGATTTCTGACTGAATCAGTAGACACAGTGACTTAATGGAACTGAGAGGTGAGGGAAAGGGAGGAGTTAAATAATAAACCCAAGTTGTGAATTGACAGTAAGTTCACTGATGTTGCCATTTCCTAAAACAGGCTAATACAGCTTGGGACATGTCGAGTTTAGGGATTTATGAGACATACAAGCTGGAAACAACCACGGTTGGAACTTTCCCCCAGAGAATTAAGGAGGAAGAGATCAGATTTAGCCCTAGTGGAATATCTAAGTGGGAGAGTCTTTTGGGAAGTTGGATTATGAATCTGGAGCTCTGCAACATTATCAAGGCTAAATTGAGAGTGAGAGTCATCAGTATAAAGATTGTAATCGAAGGCATGGGAGGGAGAGACACTGCTCAGGATTATGGAGACTGAGAAGAGTATCCTGGGAAACTCAGCCACTACAGAAAATGGAAAGTGAGAGAAACCTGGTATGTGGGATGTGACCAACCGAGAGAGTCTATTCTAAGATGCTTAATGAGGGCCAAGTGGGGGTGATACACACCGGGTGTCATGATTGCAAGTGTCTTCTTTAATTGCCGGACCCTGTGGCAGCTGCTCCTTGAAAAGATGCCCAGCCTCCCAGTGGAGAGCCTCAGGCCCTGTGTCAGGCTTTACTGGCCAGGATAATGGCAGAAAGGATGGATGACTGAGTAAATCCTTGGGGTAGAAGCCCCACAGTAGGATCGGAAACTTCACAGCTGATGAGATGACTGAAAGTTCATCTCAGACAAAAGGAAACAGGTAACCAGCAAAACTTACACTAGACTCTTCATCTGGTGAGTCTTGGGCACTGGGTTATCCCTGATGTCTTTGTTGGGCTTGATTCAGGAGTTGGGAACAGTTGAATCTGTAGGACAGCTGCAGGTGAGTGATACGGTATTGACAAAGGAAACATACATGGACTCACTTTGGCTTGAGGTCTTGACTGTAATACAAGAAGATGAGCCTAGGATTATGTCAAAGGCCTATTCAGGCTCAAAGTTCCAATATAGTTTCTATTATCTTTTCCTAGAGAGGTTTTATTGCCCTAAGATCAGGGGTGGTCTTGGGTATCTTTATAACTTCAGTGCTGTTCTAGGTATAAATCCTGGCTTCAACTCTTAGAAGTAGCATCATTTTGTAAAATTACTTAACTTTAGCTGTATTACAGAAATACCAGTTCTTACTGTTGGTCATTGTGAGGATTAAATAAGAACCGTAAGTACCTATATGAAGATGGTTTCAACTGCATGTAACAATGCATGAATTAACAATATCTTAAACAATGAAGTCATTTAATAGTCTTGCCATATAAAAAGTCCAGTCAGAGGATGCAGAGGTTGGTTCCACAGTTCAATCATGTCACCAAAGACATTATTCTCCTCCACCAGCCTGAACACATTAGTATTTTTTCTTTAGACATGTTACCTCATGGCTGTAAGGTGGTTGCTGTAGCTCCAGATTTCATGTTCCAATTAAACTCTGTCCAAAGACAAGGAAGAAGGAACTAAGATGCCCCTCTTCTCTCTCCTAAAAAAGAAAAGATTTCCCAGTAGTCCTTTTCCATATCATTAATCAGAAGGTCTCACATTTATCTTTAATGAGCCAAATGTCAAAGGCCAAAGGGAGACATTTGAGGCTTAGAAGCCCAGAGTTCAGCAAAGATTTTCTGTAAAGGGTCAGAAAAAAGTAAATGTTTTAGGCTTTGTGTGCTACATACAGTCTTTGCCATGACCACTCTTCTCTGCTGTTGTAGCATGAAAGCAGTCATAGACAATCAATAAATGAATGGGCATGGCTATCTTCTCCTAAAACTCCATTTACAAAAACACATGACAGACTGAATTCACTGAATTTGAACCTTAACCCAGAAGCTGTAGTTTTCTAACCCCTGACTTGGGCCAGTCAGCCTAATGCCCTATTTCCTGAAGTCATGGGATCTCTATCCTGCCCTCTCCCCATGTTTAAGTGAACAAAGCCAGGACTCTGTTTGGGAGCCAGAAGACAGATGGCATCTGTGCAGTTCATCGAAGGTCTGTGCTTCAGTTCGGTTCCTAGCACAGGGTCTGGCACAATTGTAAATCCCCCTGCCTGCTTCCTGGGAGAGTTGATGCTTCAGCCTCATGTAATGGGTGCGGAAGGCACATTCACCTGGAATGCCACTAGAAGCACTTTGTGTCCTACAAACCTCATCACAACTCTCAGAAGCCGAGGGCCCCAGGTGCTCCACCTTGGCACCAATCTAAAACTTTGCAAGTGGCATCGCCTGCCCTTGTCATGGGCTGCATGGAGAAATAGAATTATTTTAGGGATTTCCATTCCCTCAAATGAGTCACCATCAACTGTGTCCAACGACCTTCATGACATACCTGTTTTTAATTGGCATGTGGGGGTTAGCCACCTATAGTCTAGAGCTGGTGTCTGAGGAATGAAGACAGTTTTCTTCCCTGAGATTGCTGCGCAAATGAATTTGACCTGAGTAAGTGAATGCAGAGCATATTTTGTCTGCCTGCCCAGTTTCATCTGCTGTCTGAAGTCCTGGCTAGGCTGGCAATCATGCTTTGGCACATCACCAAAGGATCTGTTGGGGTTACCACTTCTTGAGACTTAAGTAAAAGGTCGGACCTACCTACCTCTATTCCACAGATGCACATGTGCTGGGAAACTCAATAGGTTACTTTTTAATCCTCCCCAATCTCTGCTGCATCCAAATATGGGGTAGGGAAAATCTGAGCAAACATTTCTCCACCTTGCTTGACTCTGAGTTTCCTGCTCCAATGAACTCTCCATCACAGTCTCACCTTGCCTGCTCTGCCTGCTCACTGCTCTCCTCTGAGCCAACAGAGATGTCCAACCAAACCCCTTACCTTGATTTCTCTCCAAACTTGGGCATTTGTGTGTACAGTCAGTTTGCTCAGAGTTTGAGGTGTTATCAGAGATGGAAGAAACAAATCATGCACAGAATGGCAAACAACAGAGCTGAAGATTGGCCATCTCTCTAATGTGCTAAATACGAGGTATTTTAGAAGAGTTCATGTGAAATGCACTTTTAAAAAAATGCATAGATTTCAAAAACGTTTGCACTGTAGTAACCTTGTACTTGAGTTCTGTTTTTCACAGACTTGTTGGCAGCCCACCTACACTCCGCACAAGCTGCTCAATGGCCAACTTTGTTAGCCCCTCCTCCTGGTACCCATCATGACTCAGACCTTCTCACCCTCTTCCATCATTCCTCTTCTCTCATGGCCCTTCTCCACTCTCCCACTATGACCACATCTTGCCCTGAAGCCACATCCAAGCTACAGTCAAGAAATTGTATCAGGAGACACCTCTCTGGGTCTGTCCACTTGTACTCTGGGTACAATAGCACCTATCCCTGGGACCAGCAGTTAGCGTAATGGCTATGTTGCTGGACTCCCACACAGTCAACCACGGTTCCAGTCCACGGTTCCAGTGGCTTAAACTGAGGCCGGGTGCGTGTGCATGCGTGCCCAAGATCCCGAGAGGAGAATGGAGGAGAAGGGATCACAGCGTGGCCATCCCCCCTTGGGGGGTGATTTCTCACTTTCTGTCTCTCTGTCTCTCTCTGTCTGTCTGGCGAGGGCATGCGCCCTATAGCAAAAACCTCTCCAAAAAAAAAAAAAAAAGAAAGAAAGAAAAGAAAAGAAAAAACAATAGCACCTATCCCATAGGCTGTAGGGAGGGCAAGGAGAGGTAAAGCTTGAGACTCAGCCCTAGGCCCGGCTAGCATCAGTGCAGAGGAGGCCCTGATAAAGGCTTACCTGACTAGCAGAGTTTTCATGATCCTTTCCCAGCATGTCACAGATCTTAAAGAATAAATCAGATTTCACCCTGTACACTGATCTGGAAGGAATTTTCAGTGGAAAAACTAAACAAAACAAAAGAACCTGGGCCAAAGCACAGAAGTGTGATGGGGAATGATGTGTCCTAGACTTGGAACACAGGTGCGTTTGACTCAGGGGTATATAATGCAGAGAAGCCTCAGTACATGGTTGAAAACCAAGTGAAATTGTAGAGGGACTTGCAGAGATTGTGGGTCTTGAAGAGAAGTTTATGTTTTATCCTGTATAAATCAGAGTCCAGCCAGGAAGTGACATGGTTGGATCCGCTGCTGAGCTGCATCCTTTTGTGTCTGTGTGAGGAGTGAGAAAGGAAGCAGGGCGGCTGCAGTGGCACAGGCAAGGGGTGGAAGGCCCCAAGGCAGAAACAGCAGAGGGAGGAGGGAAGGGTTCTGAGGGTGCATACAGTGTCAGGTTGCAGGCTGAGGGGGAAAGTGGTGTTTATGGGAAACCAGGGGCTTCTGTAAGATGGTTGTACCAAATCTAGGGCAAGATGGTGGTGCCTTGGCCAGGTTTAACAAGACAAGACAGAGGACTCCAGCCATGTTTTATGAGGTGGTAAGAATCTGGCAGAAACAAGGTGGTTGGAGTGTAGCTTCGAGAAGCAACACACTTGAGCGTCATGTATTCGACTCCGTCTGCAATGGAATCTCCACGAGATGGAATGACTTTATATCCCAGAGCAGCCAACCACAGTAACCACAATCACAAATGTGGTTCTCAGTCTGGGCTGCACAGTTAAATCACCTGGAAGCCTTCCAAAAGTGACAGAGACCAGGTCCCACCTTGGACCATTTGAATCTGAACTCTATGGCTAGCTCTCACCTACCTGTACTTATTTATTTTTAAAATGTTGCCCAGGTGATTCCAATGGGCAGCTAGGGTTGAAGAGAAAATTCTCACAGTTCCAAGTGAACAAAGGGCTGTGGGAGGTGGGAGGAGGTCTGGCAGGTTGCAGATATTTTGAAACGTCAGCAGGCATTGGTGTTCATTTGTTTTTCTCTTCTGTGATTATTAATAACAGCAGTTCATGGGTTCATTAAGACCTCTCTTTTACTTGGTGCTGGAAGTAATTTCAGAGGCTCTGGCTCTGAGCAAGTGGGCGTTTGGTATATATTAGGTTTCCTTCCAGAAGATCAAGTTCCAGCTACTGCTCTGAATAGTGTAAGCTGCCTTTTCCCTCAGAATTAGCGGGGTGAGAGGCTCAGGGAGCATTGTCCACAATGCAGGCTGGAAGTGGCTAGGCTAGTGGCGGTAGACGGTGGCAAGTTCGGCATCTTGGATATTAGTGACACTGTGACCTACAGCAAATTAATAACCTCCCTGAGCCTCAGGGACCATGTCTGTGAAAGAGGCAGGTAAGGCCATCCCCACAGGACGAGGCCAGCATTTACACAAGATGGTGGTGTTTGCCTTTATTATCACAGTTATCCCTAGCTTTAGCCCCATTTAACAGATGAAAAAAACTGAGGCCTGAGATTTAATCATTTGTCCAAGCTCACAAACTCAGTGAGTGAAAAGCCCAGGATTCTAACCTCGGCATTCAAGTTCCAGAGCGCATAGCCTTAATCATCAGATAAAATATGGGAAAATGCTCTGGAAGCTGGAAACACTAGAGAGCTAACCATACATTATACTTTTTAAGGATTACATGTTCAAAATTGACATCTGTTTGTGCCATCTCTTTATTAGAAATAAGATATATGGGTTTGTTTGAAATTAGAGACATCATTTGTTTGTTTATTTCTTTCCTTTTTTTATTCAACATGTAGTTCAAGAAGGGAGTTAGATTTCCCCAAGGCTGTCTACATAGGTGCTGTAGGGATGGAGGAGGGAGGGTCCTGTCTAGGGAACTGAGAAAGTGAGATTGAGGTCAGCCTAAGTAGACCATTTTGCTAGAGTCCTGAACCTCATTTCCCATCACAGAGTCCTAAAGCGGCTTCCAGCCCCATGTCCCTGTGTATGTTGAGATAAATCCAATCTGACAGGTCAGACTATTAGAGCAATAGGAAGCCCATTACATCATGCTGCGTCAGTGATCCGAGATTATGGATGGGCGCGAGAGGACGCAGGAGTCCAGGGGGACTTATAGCCATCATCCGTCAACTTGGGACCGTGCAGCTGCTTCCTGGTGAGACACAAGGACTCTTTAATTCACAGGCCAGCAGACCAGGGTGAGACCAACCTCAGGATTCACTGAGTCCTGGGCAGTCTGTCTCAGAGGTGAGAAATCTGCCTTTGGTCTCTGTTCTGACCCCGGGCATGCTTTTAAGGTGGTCTCTGTGTTGATTTATCCCTCTAACTCACTTGTTAAACAAGTACTGGGTCTGCTGGGTGCTAGGAGACAGTATAAAAAAAAAAACAAAAACCATGATCCCTGCCCTCAGGGAGTCTGCTATACAGGGTGAAAATGAGCCAGCTGACAGGCAGGCATCATGGTGCTACTTGGTGACGAAAACACTAGGGAGGTTGCCTCCCCCTTCACCTTGAGTTCTGGAATGTCTGAGATTCCTCCAGTTAGGGGAAGCAAATTCTTATTATTTTTGGTTTTATTATTTTTGCTTTCCAAGGATTGAGGAGGAAAATTGCTGCAAGAAAGGGTAATGGAAAAAATTAGACCAGAACTAAGATCAAATTCCCATCATATCAGCTGTGTGACCTTGAGCTGAAATGAATTACCTAATCTCTGGGAGCCTTGGCTTCCTCTAAGAATGTATACGTAACCCATGCAATTTGGGGCTCAGAAGTGACTCTAGCTTCTGTGATACTTCCTAATTCTGGGTTCAATGGAGAAATACTATCACTCCCTTAATATGCCCTCCCCTTCCCCTTTCTCTTATTTTTCTCCAGTTCTGGATGGCCTTAATTTACCCTTTAACTTCTCCAGGGTACACATTTTGGGGGTCATAGTTTCATCCCATTGTAATTCAGTCCTTCCTGAACCTCTTTTCTTGGTCTTCAACAGTCATTAATTACCTTTTGGGTCTCCATCCCTGGCAGCTTCCTGCATTCACACCCTAATGGGTCTCATGCTAACCCAAGGTCCTTCTTGAAGGTCATGGGACATACATATTCTTGTAGGAAAGAACTCAGGCTTCCTGGATTTGTGGCATCAATAGATTCAGGGTCAACTGATGCTCTCATAGTGCCAAATGCAGTGTCTCACATAGAGCGGGCACTCAGCAAAATTGTTCAATGATGGAGTGCATCACATCCATTCTCTTCATTTTGGCATTTCAATAAGGTAGTAACTGAGATTCAGAGAGGGTGGGTGGTCCACCCAAGGCCCCACAGCTAATCTGCAGCAGCATGAGTTCCCAGGCTGAACGCTGTGGTGTGCCCGTGTACACTTCTGAGCCTCTACTATGGCCCTCATGCCACACTAGCACTCCTCTGGGGTCATAGGCTCAGCCTCGCCATGACCCTTGTAGAAGGAAGTTTTGCTTTCTTTACTTCACAAGGGAGGAGTCAAAGCCTCGGGGACCTCAGGACCTGCCTCAAATCACAGAACTAGGGAATTCGCAGAGGCAGGTTCCAACCAGGTCGGCCTCCCTTTAGAGACTTCATCCTTAACCACTATTTCTTATCTCCTTCCTCACACCCCACTTTGAGGTGGGGAGTAGTTTGTGACAATCAGAGTGATTCAGAAGGGGAGAAGATAGGAACTATTCAGGGAGACAAGGCAAGCTGAGCATTTACATGTAATCTTTAGGACAGGATGATACCGAGAGAGTTTGTGCCGAAGCGAAGTGCTAAAATCGCAGAGCTTGGATAAAAGGGGTCTATTTAGTCACTGTGCCTCATCTGGGATAAATGTGGTCTCTTAAAATACCACTACATTCAGAAAGAGAAAATAAGCAAAGAAACACACAGTAATTCACGTGTTCAGTGCCTAAAACAGATTCCCTGTTTCAGGCTCAATGTTAGTAAAAATGTTTTTGTAAAATTTTCTGAAAGTATATACTTCTCAAAAATGTTCACAGGCTGTTTTGCTTGCTTATTTCATTTCTTCATAGAAAGGGGGAGGGAAAGAGGGCAAGGTCCCTCTGACAGGGCCCTCATGCTGCTTCAGCCAGAATGGTGGGTGGGTATACGCAGGCCAGGTATGTACGAGGAGACCTCAGGGCTCGAACTCAGGACCTCTTCATATGCTTGCAGCATTGTGGTACGCTGCAGTATCACTTTGCTGCTACTGCTGGCCCATTCAGGCTATTTTAAGACAGTTCCCCCACTGTCTCCAAAAGATTGAAAACCATTTAGAAGCATGAATTATAGACCAATAACTTGTGATACATGAGAGGAACTACTGCTAGTTTATAATTCAATTTCGGCCTGAAATGAAGTTTAATAATACATAGAGTGCCCTCATTTTTCTCTTATTAAAGTGAAAGATATGACTTCAGGGAGAAATTAGCTAATTGCATAGGAATATTTCCGATATAAGGAAAATAAAAGACATGGATTGCCCTTACGAAAGGAAAAACAAGGAACTGAATTGTCATGGGAAGTAATTTTTCCAACTTAAAGAAATTTGGAAAAAACTGAAGATACTAAATAGAGAAGAGACATTGTATACCAACTCAAAAGATGCCCCCACCCCCACCCCAATGAGCCAAAGAGAAACACTTTTCTCTTACATTAGGTATTAGACAAACCAAACCCTGGGAGTTTTATGCTCCCCCACCACCACCCCCATCACAGCTCAGAGCCTTTGTTCTATCACACAGAAACCCTTCCCTGATCATTTCCTTTTCTGATTCCTGAGTTCCCCATCTCCATCCGTGGTCCTATCCCTGCAAGCCAAGACCTTACCTTCTTCTTCGCGCTCACACCTGACTTCTCATACCTCACTTCACTGTTCTCACACACTGCTTTTACAGGGGACCATAAGTCTAGCTGGTTATACTATCTAAGCTCTCCGCTCTTCCCACTCTCTTTCCCACATCTTTATTGCCCTACTTCATCATATTCCTCCATCATATTCTACCCAGTTTCTTGCAGCAGCCTCCTGAGTCTATTAACATTCCCTTTTCTCCAATCTTCCCTCCACATTGCTAGCTGATAGATGTTCCCAAAATACTAACCCAACAATGTTATTCACCTGCTTCAAATTATCCAGTGGTTGGTTCTTCATCACTTCTAAGGTAGAATCTAAATTCAGTAACAAGATCCAGTTTGCCTTCATGGTCCTCTGTCTTGTCATTTCCCGTCCCACTATCTAGCCAAAGTTTTGCAAAGGTCTGAACATTGTTTTTGCCAAGTGAATTTGTACATTGCCTATTTATCTTCTCTGCCCGTTATGAATATTACCTTACTTGCTCATCTGACATACTCCTGCTCATATTTCTAGACTTATCTCAAATATTGTACCATCTGTTAGGACTCCTAGTATTATTTTGATGCTCAGAATAGAGGAGATTTGCACTTTAGTAATTATGTTAGAAAATATTTGTTGGGTCATTCGTTCTCTCTCTCATTTGTGATGTGATCTCATATTCACTGGGACCTCTTCCCTTGTATTCTACATTGCTGCCTTTACTCAACAATACTTGTTATACAAGTAATAATTCTTGTACCTTACTATTTTATTTTTATTTTTATTTTTATTTTTATTTTTATTTTTTGGAGAGGTTTTTGCTACAGGGCACGTGCACTCGCCAGAAAGACAAAGAGAGACAGGGAGATAGAAAACGAGAAATCACCCCGCATGGGGTATGGCCACGCCGCAATCCCTTCTCTTTCATTCTCCTCTCGGGATCCTGGGCACGCACGCACACGCAACCGGCGTGAGTTTAAGCCGCCGGGTCCAGGACTCGAACTGCGGTCGTCCACATGGGAGTCCAGCAACATAGCCATTACGCTAACTGCTGGTCCCCCTTACAGTTTTATTTTTAAATATATTTAATATTGATCATTTTTGGTGGGCAAGTTACTCTCATTACTGAAGGTTTCTCTAAACCTTCTGATAGATTCTCTTTAAAATCAATCTGTTTAACCAGATCTCAACTAAAATTTTTGGATTTTGTTAGGCATTATCTTAAGCCCAAAATTAACTATGAAATTACCAAAATTTTTACAGTTTGTCTTTTCTTCCAGAAACATTTGTGTGTGCATGTGTTTTCCTGTAGATCTGAATATTTAGTGTTAGGATTTCTGTCTCTCATTGATGGCTAGGGTTATTGTTGTTGGTTTCCCTAACTTAAGTGAAATTTAAAGTTAAAATTTTTTCCTGTTTATATTTATAGAGCAAACATATTGCTCTGGAAGTACCTTTCTTTCTTTTTTTTTTTTTTTTGGAGAGGTTTTGCTATAGGGCGTGTGTACTCGCCAGAAAGAAAGAGAGAGATAGAGAGATAGAAAGCGAGAAATCACCCCCAGGGGGGATGGCCATGCGGCAATCCCTTCTCCTCCGTTCTCCTCTCAGGATCTTGGGCACGCATGCACACCTGGCGTGAGTTTAAGCCACCAAGTCTGGGACTCGAACCACAACTGACTACATGGGAGTTCAGCAACATAGCCATTACGCCAACTGCTGGTCCCAGGAGTATTTATTTTTACATCCAGCCACTCACACCCTCGCCTTACTTGCTGTAGTGTTTGATTTGGTTTGGTTTGGTTGTTGTTTGTTTAATGTTGATTTGCTTGGGCGAGCTCATTCAGGACATGACTCTTAGAACAAACATCTGAGTCTGCACTTATTATTGTCCAGTCTTGAGCAAATTAACCTCATCATCATTTTCCTTATCTGCTCATTGGATAGATATAACCAAAGCACCTACCTCATAAGGTTATTGTAGAGATCCAGCTGGGAACTTTATAAAGGGAATTTTGCAGCAGGATGTTTTTTATGAAACAAGAGAAATTTACAAGAAGATAATTTGTGGTGAAAGGAGAATGGAGCATGGTGAAAGGCAAATAGCTACATTTCCCACAAGTATGTACAGTGTTGACTAATATTTAGGCCTCACCAGGCTACAGTAAATGTTATTTCTATTACTAGACATAGGGAATTATTGATATATTATTGAAAACAGTGATCCATTTCCCTCTCCCTTTGCAAAAACCAGAACTCTTGTTCTGGTTCTTATTCCTTTGGCTATAGCTTTTGAAACAGTAACATCGAATTACTGACATGCTAATGTGGCCCCTTGTCTTGTCTGTGACATTAGTTGGATCCCATCTCATAACTCATAATTAAGATGCCTTCTCATGTCTGTGAAATAACCTTCTATGTTCAGTTTACTAGATTATTTTTTCAATAGTGGATAATGAATTTGATGAAATGTCTCTTTGATACAAGTAATTACGTGATGTACAGATTTTAAGCCCTTGTAGCATTCCTGAAAAACCTTGTTAAGTAATGGTGTGTTAGTCCTTTAAAATACACTTTTGCAACCCATAAATTAATAACATTTTTGAATCCACCTTTCTTTTTCTAAATTTACTTATTTTTCCTTCCATGGCAGAGAGAGAGAGAGAAAGAGAGAGAGAGAGAGAGAGAGAGAGAGAGAGAGAGAGAGAGAAGCGCCCCAACTAAGTCCTTGTGCCATACCTGCAGCCTCAGTCAGCCGCGATCATTGGTACATGTGTGTGTGCCCAGCATGTACCAGGAGACCCCTGGACAGGAACCTGGAATCTTCCCATATGGTTTCAGTATCACAGAGCATGGTGATACTGCTGTACCACCAGGACTGGCCCACCTACCTTTTTTGGTTTTGTTTATTGTCTATATTTTTGCCATAAGGCACATGCACTCACCAGAGATGGATACAGAGAGAGAGGAAAAATGAGAAATCACCCTCCAAGAGGGATGGCCAGGCTGCAATCCCTTCTCCTCCAGTCCCGAGATTTTGGGTATGCATGCACACACAGCCTGGCATGTTTTTCAAGCCACCAGGTCCAGGACTCAATCTATCCAGTCAGCACCTAGGATCCAGTGCCATAACCACACCACCTGCTAGCCCTAATCTATCCTTTTAATGTAGATATTTGCCTTTTATCATGTCCAACTTTTTTATCGCAAATTTTCTTCTTGTAGTCTCTCTTCCTGTTTTATAGAATCAGATTCTTTTCTATCCTCTTGCAAAGACTTTTCTGTTTTTCTGAAATGTTTTTCAGGATTCTGTAGCACATCATTGTCGGAGAAATCCTCTGTGAGACTTCAGTTAAGCTTTTCTTCCATTCATATGACAATATTCTTCTCATAGGCTCCATGTTTGTTATTTTCTCCTCTTCACTTACATATAGACAAGGAGTGTCTTTCCAGGCCAGCATTTGCCAACAGGAAGTTATGTGGATCGCTGTTGGCCTTACCTGCTGTTTCTTAATGACAGGTGTAGCCTTTTCCCAAATGGACATCTGGAAAGCTGGTGTGCACAGTGCCTGGCCTGGCCCCGCTCCTGGGCTCTTGCAAGTATTCGCTTCATGCAGTTTTGGTGGGTGGTACTGGGAGTTCCCAGCAAGCAGTCCAGTTCCCCATCAATCTGCAATGGTGGAGCCCATGAGAGGCCTCTGGCTTTTGCACATGAAATCTGTCCCCTGCTAAACCCCTCTTTATCTCCTCCTGCCAGTGGGGCCTTTTCCTCTATGATGGCCACATCTCCTGGGATGCAGTGTGTTCTTCTATTCTTTGCCTTGACTTTTCTTGGAGATGAAAAGATTAAAAGTGATTGAAAACAGTATCTACTGATTCGTGAAGGAAAAGCACAGTCACCCATTTTATTTGTGAGTGCAGACCCTGGTCCTCTGCCAGTGAAGAGAGGGAAAAATATCTCCTATATTAGTCCTCTATAGCTGTGTTCCTCATGGCTGAGCGTGGTTCCAGTCCCAGACCCAGTGTCTTGAAACTCATGCCAAGCACACATGCATGCATGCCCAAGACCCCAGAAGAAAAATGGAGGAGAAGGGATTGTAGCATGGCTGTCCCCCTTGGGGGGGTAATTTCTCACTTACTTCCTCAGTGTCTCTGACTCTATCTCTCCCTCTTTCTCCAGGGAGTACATGTGCCCTAAGGTAAAAACTTCTACCAAAACACACACACACACACACACACACACACACACACAATGGAAAAGGTACCAAAACTAGGTGGCTTGAAACAAAGAGAAATGTATTATCTTAAGAGTTCTGGAGGCCAGAAGTCTAAAGTCAAGGTGTAGCAAAGCCATGCTTGCTGTGAAGGCTCAAGGTTTCCCTCTTTCCTCGTCCAGCTGTTCTGGCTGTCAGCAGTCCTTGGTGCACCTTGACTGGTAGAGGCATTGCTTCCTTCTCTGCTGCCATCTTCACACTTTATCCTTTATCCACTCTGCGTGTGTCTCCTCTTCTATTCTTACAAGAATACCAGTAGGACTTCTTGCTTTGGTCTGAGATTCTGAGTAGACATGATTTCGGAGAACACGATTCTGCCCACTTTACTCGCCAGCTCCTTTCAGCCTAAATAGACCTCTCTCTTTCATGGGACATTGTCTGTAGAGGTTGCCAGTCCTTTTTCTCAATTCTGCTCCTTGGATTTTGTGCTAATAATAGTTAACAATTGTTTGAAGTTTCTATGTGCCAGATGTTGCTCTAAGCACTTCACATGTGTGAATTCATCAACTACAGTTGATGACAATCATAACCTAATTCTGGCAATAATTAGCTTATTGCTTTTGGTTGTCAGGGTGGTTATGAGTTAGGAAATTTTGACCTTTTCTCAGGTCCATGAGAAATGGGAGGAGACTGGACAAGAGCTGCAGGACAGATATCATTTTACTCTGTCTTTTTAAGGACAGTTTACACGTCTGGCCTCTAATTCTGTTGGCTTAATTTTAAAGTAAATCAGGAACCAGAGGGCAGTCTTATTTCTCAATTTCCATATTGTTTGGTGGCATCACGCCAGTGCATACCAAGGAAAAATATCTCTTATATTATTCCTCTACAACCGTGTTCCTCATGGCCAACCGTGGTTCCAGTTCCCGACCCAGTGACTTGAAACTCACGCCAGGGCACACATGCATGCAAGCCCAACATCCCAGAAGGAAAATGGAGAAGAAGGGATTGCAGCATGGTTGTCCCCCTTGGGGAATAATTTCTTACTTTCAATCTCAGTGTCTCTATCTCTGAAATTAAGTGCCTCAGACGCGGCAGTTACAGAAGAGAAGTCGCAGCTAGTAAGGGCTCATCCTCTGGCCCCTCACCCCATCTGCCCTCAGTGGGCTGCTCATGCCCAAGTTCTTACCATGGCAACTTCGACAGTGCTTTGCCACCATCTGAACCTCTCCATGGAGACTGAGGGGAGAGGAGCTTTGAGAACCCCATGAGCAACAGACTGAGAGAAAGAGAGCAAGTGAGAGAGAGACCTGCAAGAGAATAGGGAGCTGGGGGATTTTTATGTTAAATGCAGACAGCCCTGAGTGTGCACAGTTATTCAGACAGAAGGGCAGTTAATGAACACAAAGGTCAGTGAGCACTGGACAGTGGTGGAAAGAATCTTGGGGGAGTGGCCCAGACTGTGGCACAACAGAGGCCGTGAGCAACAGATTCAGAGAGAGAGCGAGAGCAAGAGAGAGAAAGAGAGGCTGGACCCACAGGGAAAGGTACTGGGTTCGTGCACGTACACCTGGGGCTCCCTGTACACAAAGGTGGTACATGTCTGTGAGCCCGTGATCCTAGGTGGATGAGGCTGGGGGTGGATCTTCGTGTTGGGACTTTATTGGAACGATCTGTTTTTCTCTCTGTCTCTGTCTATCTCTCATAGATGAAATAAATAACTTTAAAAAAAAAAAAAAGAAAAGAAAAAATCCTGGTAGGGACCCAAAGCATGCACAGTCACTCCCAGCAAGGCAGCAGCCACTCCTTCGGGCTGTGCTGGCCACCCCCTTCTCCAGCCCCCCCAGCCCAGCCCTCACCCACTCCTCTGCAGTGGTGCTTGTCCCTGTGCATGCTGGGTTGTCTCTACCTGCTTTCCTTCTCCTTGGACCTGGCTTTTACAGGACAGGACTGTATTTAGAGCTGCCAGTGGACAAGAGAGCCTGGGGGCCCAGGAGACCACTGGGAGGAGAGGGACCAAGACTCAAACCCACCTGGAACATCAGAGCCAGCCCTGTTTTTATTCAAGGAAAAATCTGGGACTGCTGTCGAGAGTCCCCTAGAGACGTGCTTTTCTTTCTTTGTTCTTTCTCCTCCATGCCTGTGGCTCCCTGCAGGCCTGACACTGAAAATGCTCTGTCAGCCCCAGGAAGCCTTAGCACTTGTTTCTGGGACTGAAGACAAGTGTTACCATCCCGGAGGAGGCAGTGGGGTTGAGAAGCTAGCTGGCCCAGGGAGAAAAAAGGTTAGAGGACACATTTCTGTCACCAGGAAGCATAAAGAGAACCCTAAAGGAACCTCATTGAGCTTTATGACTCCCCTACCCTCTCTGATCTTGTGTTTCCCAAGCTACAAGAAATACAGCTTGCATTAGAAAAGCAGTTTCCAATCAAGATCAGCAGAGTACATGGCAATCTTTAGGCTAATTCAACCTAGGATAGGGAGGGAGAGAATATGGCCAACAATAGGGAGGGAGAGAACAGAGGCCCTTCCCCTCCTCACACCACCAATCACAGTGGCCCTTCCCCTTCTCACACCACCAATCATAGAGGCCCTTCCCCTCCTCACACCACCAATCACAGTGGCCCTTCCCCTTCTCACACCACCAATCATAGAGGCCCTTCCCCTCCTCACACCACCAGTAACAGTGACCCTCCCCCTTTCTTACACCACCTATTACAGAGACCCTTCCTCCCTCTCACACCAGCAATTAACAGAGGTCCCTCCCCTCCTTATGCCACCAAACGCAGTAGGATAGCCTACGAAAGTGTTTTACAGGGTGAACTTTCCTCTCTTTGTCTTTCTTAAAATAGGATTATTTGGCTTTATAAAAGTAAAAGCGTCCTTTAATGAGATGGTTTTTTGTCTCTTTCCATGCCCAAGAATGAATGACACTAAAAATTACTAGAGATTACAAAGAGGGGAAGGAGAAGGAAAAGGTGAAAGGTTTAACATTACGGACATCTTCTGTTTACTCAGCACTGCTGTGACTCATTTAGTGACCAATATCCTGGCCCAAGGCTGATTTCTCTTTGGCATTTCCCTCAAAGCTAAGCTTTTAAAGGAATCCTTTGTACTTAAGATCACTCATTCAATTCAGTTAAACAAGCACCTATGAGTGAGTTCTCTGTGCCGTCTGCTGGGCTCAGGGGATACTGCAGTGAACAAACATTCATCCTGTTGTTACGGTGTTTACAGTCCTCTGGGCAGTCTTACATCCGGAAAGTATACTTTAAAGATGGAATTACTAAGCCCAGAGAAATGATCCAGTTTGGCCCAAGTCTCACAGTAAGTGACAACTCAAAAACGAAGCCTAGGGTTTCTCAACGAGATCACCATAACCTACTTTACCGTACCTTTGCAATTTATTACTTATCAGCAGGAAGAACAGCCATTCCATCTTGAATTAGCCACAAGAGACTTATGTAGTTCAAAAAGGAGCCAGTCTTGGTTTAATGTTCCTGTGAAGAAAATTGAAGTCTGAGCAGCACACTCTTGTTGTAACTGCTCACTGCCACATGGTGTCACTGTTGAACATAGCTCCTACACAGTCCAGTGGCTGCTTGTGCTTGCTTCCAAGGTGCTGCCAACTTGGGCTCCAAGATTGTCTCTCCTTAATTCCAGACTTATTGATAAAGAATAATTCCATGTTAAACGGAGACAGGCCTGAGGGTGCACAGCTATTCAGACAGAATAGTGGTTGAGTCAGCCTCAGCTATGTAGCATTAGCCATCCCCCACAGATTGGCCCACTTATTAAATCACGGTCACTGAGCAAGACTCCCTGAGCCTCTGCGTCACTTTGTACGGCTTTGGTTAGTTCTCGTCTACAATCTCCATCAACTCCTCATGCAGACTTTTGTACCTCCTCCCAACTCAAGATAGAAAGTGATGTTGTCAAGGGTCTGCCTTTGCTCAGCCAGGGAACATCACGTTATTTTCTTCCCACAGAGATATTTGCGTGTGTACAAAACTGATATTACTTACAAGATTCAACCCTAAATATGGGTCTTTCTAAGGTTATGTCCTACATCCATCTGGGAAGATTTTATTACTCTTTATCCCAACTTCTAATTCATACTGACTTTTGCTAGCTTGCCTAGTGTGTATATTCTTTTCTCATTGGTATACATTCTTGTGTGCATGTATCGGTGCGATGTGGTCATGTTACACCTATGTGTAGACACAGTTGGGAGGTTTGAGAATTGGATAGGAATACCCATATGAGGTACCCTGCCCTCTTCCAAAGCCATCTGGTCTCTGTGGTGCTGGGCTTCACAGTAGTCCTGTCTTCCAAGGCGGAAGCCTAAGATGGATGATTAGAGGTCTGTAGTGAGAGTAAATTACTTCTTTGGCTGGTTTCTTCTTAGAGGAAGTAAAAGTGGTATGTTGGATCATGAGGAAAAGGCCTGAAAGCTTAATGGAAAGTCAGAGTGTCACCAAGATCGAGAGAGAAAGAGAGAGGAAAAAAATTTGTGTGTATATATATATATATATATATATATATACACACACACATATATATATACATATATATATACACACACACACACACACACACATATATATATATACACACACACACACATACGTATATATATATATATATATATATATATATATATATATATATACATACTGAGAACAACCTCCAAGAGCCAACAGAACATTCATTTGAGGGGAGGAGAGAACCATTTTTCAAACGTCCACCCTTGGGTTTAGTGCAGAGTAGGAGAAAGCACACAGACATCCAAATTGCTCATCGATTGAAGTGCCCTTGGGTGAGTCACTTATCATGAGTCAGTTTCCTCATCTGTAAAATGGGATTGAGTGCTGATTGTATAGATGTCTAAGAAGACAGGCTAAGGAGCAAACTTACGGCATTGCTAGACAATAAATTGTAACTTGCATGACTTGTCACTAAAAAATTTCACTACTTGCCTAGAAATGACACATCCTTATGGAAGGGATTTTATGTAGAAAATGGGCAGGGTTAAAGGGATGAATGCAAGGTACTGAGGCACCCAAAGGCTAGTAATTGCAAAAGCTCTTACCACCCACAGGTAGAAGGGGCTAGAGGAGGAAAGTCTGTTGCCAGAGTTCATAAATCTCCCTGAGCAAAAGTGCCCTTTGGGGTGACGGTACAGCTTCTACCAGAATCAGCAGAAACAGGCTGGGGTGAGGAAAGTAGAGCCTCTCCTCACTTCCTGCCCACCTGGCTCTGGTCATTGCCTCACTTGTTGAAGTATCTACCACCAGGGGAAGCTGGTGATCTTACCAAGCTGAGTTTATCAAATGTATGAGCAAGGAAGAGCTGCCCTAACCAGAATCTTGATGGCCTCAGAAGAGGAAAGTTAGAGATTTGTAAGGCATGGGGCTAGACTTAGTCATAGGAAGGTTTAGTACAGGGATTGGTCAGGATCCATGAGCTAGGTGGTTTGCTGGAACAGTGAGTGGTCTTAAGGCTGGAACTTCATGTGCAATTATTGTTACATCAGTTTGTAGTCTTGTCTTAGAACTTATGTGACTGAAGGAGCTGGTATTTAAAATGCCATGAGCAGGGGCCAACAGGTGGCATAGCAGCAGTTACATCACTGGACTCCCACATGACTGACCTCGGTTCAAGTCCCAGACTCTGTGGCTTGAAACTCACACTGGGCTCATGTATGTGCACACCTGAGATTCTGGGAGGAAAATGGAGAAGAGATTGTGGCATGGCCATCCCCCCTAGGGGATGATTTTTCACTTGCCCTCTCACTGTCTCTGTCTCTGTCTCTTTCTCTGGTAAGCACTCATGCCCTAAGGCAAAATCCTCTCAAAAAACCTTTTTTTAATGAAAATTCTATGAGCTTCATTTGTTCCTCACAACATGGCTGGTTCAGTTTATCCCTTTTGCAGGTCATAGTTCATTTTGCAATTGGCTGTTTTATATCTCACTCCCGCTAGTCAAATCCCATCAGAAGACAGCCAACAACTGAGCACAGGTGACGTGGTCTGCAGAGATCAGCCTCCTGAGCACTGAGCAGAGCAGGAAAGAGAGGACTGACTGGAGAACAGCTCAAGCAGAGCCGGCACTTTTTCCTGCCTGCCAGCTTGCTTTTGCCCTTCCTCCTTTCTTCATTCCTTCCCTCATTGCCTCACATCCTGACAGATGTTAATTTTTCCTTGTCTGTGTGTATCATTCTTCTCTCCATTCATTTCACACTTTAAGAATTACTGCTCTAGGCTTTTGCCATTTATAATTTTGTAGGCCTAATTCTATCAGGTCATGGAACAGTGCTTCTGTACCAAACACTCTGCAAGGTGACCTTTATACCCCAAATCTCATCCTCTAGATTGGTGCTGTCCAGGAGAACTTGCTGACTTCTGCAATGACGGGAATGTTTTATAGTCTGCACCGTCCAGTGTGGTGCTATGTGGGACGCGTGACTACCATCATTTGTAACGGTCATTATTGTAAACAGGGTATTGGATTTTTAAATTGTGTTTTATTTATTTATTTTTAATTAGCAGCAGGTACATGAGTTTGCTAGAGACGAAGAGAGAAAGAGAAAGCAACTCTGCAATGAAGCATGTTCACACCATATTCCCTTCTCCTTCATTTCTTCATCCTATCAGGATTTGGGGCATGCATATGTACTGACATATTTTCTAAGCCACCAGGGTTTAGGATTCATAGTATGGTCAGTCATGTGGGATCCAGCTTCAGCACACTTAGCCACCTGCTATGGGGTTGGCCCTAAGTTTTGTTTAATTTTAATTAATGTGCATGTGGCCAGGGCTATTTGTATTGGATGATACCACTCTAAATAGTCCCATAGGGGCTTCTCTTAGTAACTACATTTCAAACATGAGAAAATTGATTCTTAGCAATTTTACGTAAGATGCCTATGGCCACATGACTGGTCCATGGTGGAGCTAGCACAAGAAACCCAGTTCTTCCCAGCCCTAAAGATATGCAGCTTTATATCATGAGTATGTGTTTGAACATCATTCTTCATGGTTTCTTTGCCTTCTACTTCAAAAGTAGCTCAACTCTGTCTTCTTCCATGAAGCTTCTATAATCCCCAAACAAAGTTGAGGATGCATGTTATTAATATACTTAGTAAGTATCTCAATTGATGGAATTTTTGCATTGTAATTGTTTGTGTAGATTTTTTAATAGACCTTGAGATTTTTAAGGACAGGGAGTATTTCATTATGGGAAGCGCATTACAGGAGGAAAAATTAGAGCAAGTGAGTATTCTATCATTATTGTCACCGTCACGGGTTTCAAAATTGTCAAAGTGGTAATGCCGTATCATGAACTTTTGCCGCCAGTCTCATCTATTTTATTCACAGGTTTAAATTCTATAGATCAACAAGATCTCTACTGAGAGAAAATTTAGGCCAGCCTGCCTCCCTCTTGGGCTCCTTCCACGCTTCAGCTCCTGGGCAATCGATAGCTCTGGCTGAGAGTATTTTAAGCCAGCTGCCCTATTGACTTGAGCCTTTCTTCCCCCAGCAGTCACACATTCCCAGCATGCCTCCTCAGCAGGCTGGGGGATCAGCAGTGCCTGAAGAAGATGATAGAACTCAGTAGGTTCTCTTGAGCAGCATGCAAAAATGACCAGCTGCCTCCTGGTCAGACACATGTATCTCCAGACATCTGAGGAGCGCTATGCCAAAGGACCACCATGCTGAGGGATCCTGAGTGGGTGGATTCCCTAGTAAAATTGGGTAGAGGCCTTATGACTCAATAGCTTGAAGGACTAGCACAGGTTTATATGGGAATGAGGAGGAAAGGACAAATATACTGGGTAGGTTCCTGGGTGTGCAAATAAACTGAGGTTCGAATAAAGACAGTGCATTCCAGAAGGGCAAGGCAATCCAAATGGCTGAAGAGTAAAGTATGTGAAGAAGTCAGGAAAGATGAAAGGGCTGCCAAAGAATGGTTCTTGAACCTAATCTGACCCATAAATACGCTTTACAGCTGTGTTGCAAATGGATTTGAGAATTCAAAGGGCAGGGGAGAGAGAAAAACTGAGTCCTAGGAAGCTAACTCTAAAAACCAAAGTATGTTCTGAGGATGTCTATTCAAGACTAGTTTGAGGTCAACCCTTTCAGAAGGAAGGACTCAAAGGAACTCATCTAGTTCTTGGGTGTTCATTATTTTCCCAACCTAATCATTCTTGCTTTGAAATAAGTGCTAATTCTCTTGCATCGCTTTTCAGTTTCACCAATGGTTCAAGTTTCAAATGCCTGCAACGACCAGGTGGATAATATTAAGAGTAGAGTGGCTGGGCCAGCAGGTGGCATAGAGGTAAAGGTGGCTGGACCTCACATAACCAACTGCACAACTTGAGTTCTGGACCAACCCTATAACTTGAAAAACACACTGTGTGTGTGTGTGTGTGTGTGTGTGTGTGTGTGTGTGCGTGGGTGGGTGTGTGTGTGCGCGCGCGCGCCCCAAATCCCATAGGAAATTAGAGTAGAAGGGATTGTGTCATGGCCATCCCTCCTGAGGGTTCTTTCTCTTCTCTCTCTCTCTTACCCTATAGCAAAATGAGAAAAAAGAGTAGAGTGGCATTTGAGGAAATGTGACCCACAGGAAAGTTGAGGTTATTCAAAAGGAGCAATCACTGCTCTGCCTCGTCATTGTAATGAGTGACAATGAAGCACATCAATAGGAGATCTGGATTTTTGTGCAAAATGTAGAGTTTCTTGTATACTTTGTAAGAATGAGTTAAGTATAGTTATGGGTCAGTTTTGGTTCAAGGACCACTCTTTGGCAGCCGTTTCATCTGCCCCAACTCCATTGCCCTGAATTCCTTCACTTACTCTACTCTTCAGCATTTGGATTGGCTTGACACTTCTAGAATGGTCCATCTTCATTCACACCTCAATATGTTTACACATTCAGAACAGAATGCCCTTTCCTCCCCATTCCTGTACAAATCTGCACTAGTCCTTTGAGCTCAAGTTGCCTGCTTTAGAAGTCTGTCAGCATCCCCGGGCATTAGCTCCTTCCTCTGAGCTCCCTTGGCTCTGTTTCCACTTTGCCTACAGCATTTACTACTTTATTTTATAATTTGTGGGCTTATTTGTACTTTTCTTCCATTGCAGAGCTCTTGAGCTCCAGGGCAGCACCTGCTTTCTGCTGGACACCTTCCAGTGTTTTGCAATAGCCGCAGACCCTGAAATGCCCTAACTGCCTCATCCCATTCTTATGTCTCCACCTCAATGAGTGGCAACATCTCTACCTACTTATCAAGCTAGAATTTGGGGGAGTCATCTTAGATTCCTTCATATTCCTTACCTTCCCAATCCTATCAATCACTCAGTAAGACATTCTTTGAATCTTCCCATTGAAGCACTATCTCTCTCATTTGGCCCCTGCCATGACTTAGTAAGTGGTCAATAGATGCTTCTTTAATAAGGTGTTTAATTATGAACCTATTATCACTTAAAATTTCAGAGTGACATGTACAGTGAGGACTGTAGCAGTTAAGAAAGACTCCTGGGAAATATGGAATTAAGTGGAAACTTACTGACCGAGTGGGCTAGGTCCAGGTAGAAGGCAAAGAAGGCATGGCCGGCAGGGAGTGGGCATGGTGACTGGAATGAGCAGGGTTCATTTTATAGTGAGAAAGGGGTGCCAACATGATACGAGTGGAAGATGATGGGAGGGTATAGCACTGGAAATAAAATGGGTGGATGAGTCAGTTTTACAGGATCTGGAAACCTGAAGAGGAAATTCTGAGTTTATGCATCAGGAAATAGGGAACCTCGGCTGGTTCTTGAAGAAAGAATCCATCTAACCAAGGTTGTACGGGACAGCACACAAGACATGCAAAAGATGATTGAGAGGGAGGCTTAGAGCAGGGGTAATAATCCTGGATTTTAGTGGAAACTGGTCCAGCCAGAAGGCACTTCTAGAATGGCAGAGACTAGTGCCTTCTGGGCAGGGTTAGTGTTTGGAGAGGGAGTGTCCGTGGGACATGAAATGTTGAGAAAGGAGGCAAGAGACCAAAGACACCCATTTTCTCTTGACCTAACTTGCCAGTGATGAGCCTTCTTTTCAGCAAAGGGAGAAAAAATGACTAAGCTGGCAACATTCTCTTTCTTCTTTGGCTGACTTACTCCCTGATTTAACATCATGTTAATAATAATCACCATCCTGATGTTGGTAAATATTTGTCAATGCTCTATGGATAACTAAAGACTTGTTCCTCTTCTCTGATAACCCCTTAAGCTTACAAGGCTGGTGGTGCGAGTCTTCTACAGATGAGGCCACTAGGGGACTTGGAAGAGGATCAGCATAGTAGAGGTTGGACAGGTAGGCAGTGCAGTCTCAATGCCTCAGATGAAATTTAAACCATGGCTTCTTGGGTGGGGCTCTTCAGAGATTCTGTTTTAGTGCATATGAGGTAGGCTCACTTCCCCACGTAGTTTTAAACCCCAGCTGCTCCCCGCCTACCTGAGTTGGGAGCCAGCCTGGCTCTGATGGTGCAGTTTTGAGGTCATGGTGCCCAGAGTTGATGCATCCCAGAATTCTGGGCTTCCCATTGTCTTCCCAAGCCCCTGAAAGTTCATAGGGCACCTCCTAGCAGGTACCTGTTTTTAATATGTGCCACTTTCTAACAACCACTGAGCACTGCAGTATGCCTGTCTGCAGCAGCTCCTCAAAGCTGAGACATAAATAGTCCTTCCAACCAGGAACAAAAATAGAGATCATGAAACAAATCCAAGTATTCTTATCTCTGTGCAGGGCACTCCTGTCACCTGGGCAGCTGGCGCTTCCAACATTCTGCCATGTGAAATGGCAGCAAAGGGTTTTCCCCATCAGAGAAAATGCAAAAAAAAAAAAAAAAAAAAAAAAAAAACTGATGTTGCTTGCCGTGCTGGAAAGATCCATGGTCTATTCTTGGCTTGCTTTTTCCTTTCCTTTCATTTCTTCCCTTAATAAACATTCTTTCACTTTGCCCTCATTGCAGGAGAGCTATTTTCAGATCCTCTACAACGGACTCTTTGACTCTCCCACCCATTTCATTCCTACTTTATACCCATCCATGGCAGAAGACAGTTTACTGAGGATTTTTGCTGTGTTGTAGCCTATAATTGGAGAAGGATATGAACGAGACTTCATCCTGGTCCTTACAGGGCTTCCTCTCGGTGGGGACACAGACAGATGAACAGATATTGACAAGCCAGCCTGTGAGGAGCTGGGATAGGAGCATGTTCAGGCTCTGAGAGAGCAGAGAGAAAGGGCACATGGCCTCTACGAGCTGATGCCCCTCTGCCTGCAGGAGAAGCATTCTATCATTGCTTGGCATTGGGATCATGATTTCACAAACAGAATTTAAATTGCTTCATTTTTTTTCAGAGGCAGGAAAACCTTCTTGGTTGAGACTTCAGAAAAGTTACATGCTCTATTAGAAAGGAGGCAGGCGAACACTCTGGCACGTCCCTAATTATATTTCATTTTCCAAAATGGGGACATGCCATTTCTCAGATCTTGGAGCAGGATGCCTCTAAGGGTTTAAATATTAATTGGATCCTCCCTTCCTCTTTTCCATTCTTATCACCTTTTGAAATACACTTTTCTTTTTCTCATCATGTTCATTTAGTCATTCATCCCCTTGATCTATCCTATAGAATTTGCCACAAACACCACAAAGCACAGTGGATACATGGGTAAGATGACACAGTCCCACCATGGCCTTCATCCTGGATGCTCCTCATGCTCTCTCAAGAATCTAGTTCCATATCAGTACAAATGCTCTGGAGACTCCTCCAGATTAGTTTTTAAGCAATGAAAGCAACATGTAGAAGGATGTGTAGTCTGGTAACACTCACATGGAAAACAATTTGAGGGAGATCAGCGATGATGTGCATGTTTTCTTGTATCTTTAAAGATTACGTCTGGAACAATATGTAAGAAATCAGAAGCACTGTCAGTCTGTGGAAGTGGGAACAGTTGTCTAATAGTAGAAGAGGAAGGAAACTTCTATACTCTATTAATATATTTTAACTAAAATAAAAAGTAGGACAGTAGGTGGTATGGTGGTTAGGGCACTGGATTCCACATAGATGGCTGTGGTTTGAATCCTAGACCAGGCAGCTTGAAAAAAACACAAAACACATGTGTGTGCTTGCCTAAAATCATCCTGAGCGGAGAATGGAACAGGTGATATTGTGGTGTGGTCATCCCCACTGGGGAGGGGGATTGATTTCTCACTTTCCCTCTCCCTCCAGAGAGTGCACATGCCCTATGGCCAAAAACTTAAATAAATGAAAAGCAAGCAATTGAAAAACCAAAGGCTTACCTTTTAGACATTCTCAATTACTGTGTCAGGGTGTGTGTGTGTGTGTGTGTGTGTGTGTCTGTATGTGTGTGTGTGTATGTTTAGATTTGGATGATTTAGAGATGATTTATGAAATTGGGTTAGTTTGCATTTGTATTGTGGTAGGAAAGGCCACATTAAACCTTGGATGAGGAAAATTGTCCATGAAGGCAGTGTTATAGGTAGCGTAGGGTTGTCAAATAAAAAGAGGCTTTGAAGTCAGAAAGACTAAAGTTCAAGTCCTGGCTTGGTCATCTGTGTGTTTTGTCTTAGGTGAATGACTTGACATCTCTAAGCCTAGTGTCTTTTCATTCAAACAAGGTTTGTAAGACTTCCTTGAAATATGCTCTATGACAGTGCTGTCCAGTGGACTTTTCTGCAATGATGGAAGTGTTCGATTCTGCACTTTCCACTCTGGTACCCACTAGTCATATGTGGCTATTTAAATTTAAACTAATTAAAGTTAGGTAATTAAATTTCAAATTCAGTTCCTCAGACACTAGACGTATTTCAAGTACCTAATGGCATTAAGAAGTAGGAAAAAAATGTGAAATTCCTGACCTAAAATAATTGTTCAATATCATAATCATTCCTTTTACCTCCAGTTGATCTTGTCCATACTCCTTCCTGCAGACCAGGGGTGCATAGAGCACCATCTCAGTGGGACAGAGCTAGGGAGCAGCTGTCAGTGTGGCCAGCATGATGCCATATGAGCAGCCTAAAGTCTAGATGCCTACTGTTTGGAAAAGACAAAGGATCTGACCAGCAAGACACCCTACAAGTACTTACGGTAGAGATTTCCCTGGGTTAATAAAGAAAACCTCAAAATCTATAAGGTATCGCCCCAGAATGAGAATTTTCCACTGAAGAGGGCCTATAGGACCAAGGAGTCTTAATTCTGTCCTTCCTAATTCTAACTTCAGATTTTCCCTCTTTGTTCATCTTTCTCTTTTTAAATACCCCCCAGGGGAGCAGTCGGTGCCCCTCATAATGATGGCCCATGACATCCTGAGCTCCCCCGCCTCTGATTCACTCTAACAGCACTGGAAGAAACTCTGTCCTTCAAAACTGTCTTACATAAGAAAAATAGTCTTAGAGTCCATGAGGAATCTAATTTCAACATGGATCGTAAAGAAGAGAGATCTGGTCCTTTCCAGGACTTATTGTCTCTGTCCCAAGCTATATGAGAACTGAAGGAACAAGACCCCTGCCTGGATCTTATACTTGCTACACCTTGCCAGATACCAAGTTTCTACCAGTTTCTGGGGCATTGTCTTACACATCACACAAGGCCCTTTGATAATCAAAACTTAGTGGTATTACTTGGGACCAGTAGATGGTGTAATGGTTACATAGCTGGACTCCCATGTAGTCAACCATGGTTCGAGTCCTGGATCCAGTGGCTTGAAACTCACATTGGAGGGAACCAGCAGTTAGCGTAATGGCTATGTCGTTGGACTCCCATGTAGTCGACCGCAGTTCGAGTCCCGGACCCGGTGGCTTAAACTCACGCCGGGTGCGTGTGTGTGTGCCCCCAAGATCCCGAGAGGAGAATGGAGGAGAAGGGATTGTGGCGTGGCCATCCCCCCTGGGGGATGATTTCTCGCTTTCTGTCTCTCTGTCTCTCTCTGTCTTTCTGGCAAGTGCACACACCCTATAGCGAAAACCTCTCAAAAAAAAAAAAAAAAAAAGAAAAAGAAAAAGAAATTCACATTGGGTATTTGTGTGCATGACCCAAATCCCAGGAGGAGAATGGAGGAAAAGAGATTGCAGCATAGTCATCACCCCTGGGGAGTGATTTCTTGCTTTCTGTCTCTCTGTTTCTCTCTGCCTTTCCAGCAAGCACACACACTCTACAGTAAAAATTTCTCTCTCATAAAAGAAAAAAAAGAAGTATAACTCTCCTCCCAGCTCCAGGCCTTCCCTCTCATTCTAGCATCCCAGGCTGAAGAACTGCTGCTCCTGTAGTCTGACACTATCACATTACAGGATGTACGGCATCACGGTAACTGATGAGTCATTCTCTCATGTGAACCGGATTAAACAACATCAGAGTCAGTGTTAAGTCTTGTTTCTAGTCCTCCTGAAAATTAATCATTTAACTGGGCCCAAGACAAATGAATATGCATAGATCAAACCCTGGATCCATCTATTCAGTCCTTCATTGATCCCTCTTGCTATCCATCCATCCATCCATCCATCCATGTATCTATTCAGTCCTATCTTCATCTATCCTCACCTGCTTTCCTTTCTTCCTTCTTTCCTTCCTCCCTTTATTCCTCCTGTCCCTTCCTCCTTT
This sequence comes from Tupaia tana, assembly GCA_026018925.1. NCBI lineage: Eukaryota > Metazoa > Chordata > Mammalia > Scandentia > Tupaiidae > Tupaia > Tupaia tana. Next base: position 84,251,591 of record JAKSZU010000008.1, on the reverse strand, counting down.
CTTCTTTCCATATATGTGTATACACCCACGACCAATTGAAATAGGGTGGTCAATAGCTTAAATTCTAGAGCTAGATTACGCGTGCTTGGATTCCAGCTCTGTAAGTTATTACAACATGACTTGGCCGCTCTGAACCTCTTTTTCCTCATCCTCGGTGGAGATGAGTCATATCTACCTCATAGTCCTAGGGTTATGGGAGAATTACATGAGAAGATGCAAATAAAATCTCAAAAACACTTCCTGAAATACAGCTAAACATTCCATCACTGTTAGTGATTATTATTAATCAAGCAGTGAAATCAAAACACCTGAGGTCCAGCCATCTGCAAGGAGCACATTACCCCACTGAGACTCAAACATTTTTACTTTTTATGTAGTTGATTATTTTAGCATTTATTATTTAAAATAGCAACAGATTGGTCACGCATATAATTTGGGAATTATAGCTCAATATGTGGAAAACAGACTTCAGAAGTCTTAACTGTGTGGGTAATGAACTAAATTAGCATTTGGACAGGACTGGGGTGAAGTGGGGCTGTGTGGAGACCAAATTTCCTCCATGAAGCAATTCCTGTCTTGTGTCTATCTGGTCTTTGCTGTCTGCAGGTTATTTACTTTGTCATCTCTCTTCTGTTGTTTGTAACCCACGGTGGCCAAATGACCTCAAATTTTATTCTCTGGCCCAGGCGTGGTGGTGCAGCTAGTAGGGGGCTGGTTTGTGATACTGGAGATAAACGAGGAGGCCTGCAGTCCACACCTCTGGCCAACTTGTACATGCTGGGTGCATCTGTGGCCCTGGCTAGCTGGAAGACTAAGGAAGGACTCATGGCCTGGGGAGACTGTCAAAGATCCCTTTCTCCCTCTCTTTCTCTTTCCTTCTCTCTGCCTCTCTCTCATGGAAAAAAAAATAAATAAACTTTTAAAAATAAACTGATAACTAGAGAGATTTTATTTTCTAAGACAGGCTCACTGTTGTTTTTCCTTATTATTATTCGTTTTCTCTTTGGAGTCCTCATCTGGCATTTCTGTTCATCGATAACATGAATTAATGCATCCCTTCAACAGTCTGGAGACCTCTTCTTGGGTGGATTTCAACAGTTTCTCTTCATCTGATTATGTATGGGTAGCATTTTTCATACCTTTTGTTTAAGGAGTGAATTCCTTTATTTTCCTCAAGTGAAGTGCTGTGCATTATTCTGAATAAATAAAATAGATATCATGAATCTCATGTCCAACTACAGATTCACACTGGGGATGATATTATCTAAACTAAGTGAGGCTGTGTGTGATTGAGAAACATGTCTACAAGTTCTAGCAGAAGTATAAAGATTAATTCACTTTTAGGTACACAATTAACAAATACCTTTATCATGATACAGAACTAGATGATTTGACATTGGCAATGTCCTGGAAAACAACAGCAATAGTTAGTGATCCTGTTTATATTCCACATCAGCAGGCAATAGAAAATCATTGTGTTTTTTAAAATAATTTCTTTCTTTAATTTTGTTATTATTATTAATTTTTTAATTTGACCGAAGAGGCAGGGAGAGAGTGAGAGGAGGAGAAGGTGAGAAAGCAAGCCACCAGGTCCGGGATTCGAACCATGGTCGGCCATGTGGAAGTCCAGTACCTTAACCACCATGCCACCTGCTGGCTCCCCCCTTTTTTTTGTTTTTTGAAAATCATTGTTATTGGTACCTTCCCAAAGCCAGGAAAGACATATTTGTGTTACTCTCTCTCGATATCCAAGCCAGGAAGACAATATGTGCTGAAAATGAGGAAGGCAGAGAAGCAAACATTTATTGTCATCTTCTAGGTATTAACATGGTGCTGGGTGCTATGTGTACCTTACTAGCTTCTATGAATCCTCAAAAACTATTGTCCCCATTTGTTTTTCTCATTTGCTCATGTTCTTCCCATCCCAGTCTGGCTTTATTTTACTGCTGTCTACCAGCATAATTCTTGCCAAGATCACAATTTAAGGCATGAAATCCAGTGGACATTTTTCAGCCTTCATTTTATTTGACATCTCAGTACTTCAACTCTCCTCTTTCTTTTGATTTCATGACATGCATACATTCTGATTTTCCTGCTCTCTCTCTCTGACTGTTAATTGTCTGTTATGTTGGAGGTGCCTGTCTCTCCCAGACTGGAATGTTGTTCCTAAGAAATCTCAGACACACTCAGAAACTTGGTTCTCTTCTGTAAACAGATCTTTCATAATTGTGCATATGTTCCCAGTTCTACTATTCACTTGCCTTTAGATATTTCCTTCCTTCTTCCCTTTTATATAAGAAAGAGAGAGAGAGAAACAGTACCCCAACAGCATTGACACCTTAGCCTCAGTTGGCCTCAGACATGGGGACACACATGGCCCAAGGACTCAGCAAGTCTCTGCCCTAACCTACAACCTTTCCATGTGGGTCAGCTCCATGTGGGTGACTGTACCTCCATCCAGCCCCTACTTGCCCTCTTGTCATTGCCATTTAGATAACTTCATCTTTTCTCCCAAATCTGGTCTTTTTCCAGTGTTTTCTCAGTAGAAAACATTTCCATCCATTCTCCATGAGAAACTTATAAAACATCCTTGAAAACCTCTCTTCTTCACTCTGCATATCAACTAACCACCAAGATCTCCTGTCTCTATCTCCAAATATCTCCTAACATTTTCACTTCTCCGATGTCAGACTACTGCAGCTTTCTCCAAACATTCTTAATCCACCCATTTGAATCTCTACTCTGAAGTCATAATAATCCATGCAAAAAGGTAGATTGGGTCATGTCTCACCCATTTTCCTACCCCATCACTTCCTCCAAACAAAACATGTCAGTATTCTCTATTGTTTTTGGAAGAAAGCACAAAATCCTTACCAAGACCTGTAAGGAGTTTCTCCTACCTACCTACCTCACTTGTCCCCTCTCCTACTACTGCCATTTTTGTCTACCAGATATTAGTCCTCAAGGATGCCAAGTTGACACATACTAACCTTTTTTTTTTTTTTTTTTTGCTATAGGGCACATGCCATTTGCCAGAAAGACAGAAAGCGAGAAATCACACCCCAAGAGGGCTGGCCATGCCACAATCCCTTGTCCTCCATTCTACTCTCGGGATCTTGGACACACACGCACACATGCCCAGCATGAGTTTAACCACCGGGTCCGGGACTTGAACTGTGCTCGACTACTTGGGAGTCCAGTGACATAGCCATTACACCAATTGCTGATCCCAAGACATACTAACTTTTTAAACTTAGTGACTAGTCTAAGTAATTGGCAGGTTTTCTGTGTCAGGAGAAGTACGTATTGCAAATTTTCTACTCTTCATTAGGGTTTCAGATTTGACATAAAGAGCATGGACTAACTTTCCTGTGTATACTTTGGAGTTGACTTCTAAGTTAGCTTAATTAATTAATGGATTTACACTCACTCATTTTTCTGTGTGTGGAAACTGAAGAGCTTCTAAACAAGCCCGGAAGATTCTATGAGAGAGAGAGAGAGAGAGAGAGAGAGAGAGAGAGAGAGAGAGAGAGAGAGAGAGAGAAAGAGAATAGAGTCATGTCACTAGGACTTAGCCCTACTTGGGGCTGTTGAGATTTTTCTGGTTGTTATCTAAAATGAAATATCAGCTACCTGAAAGGTCACAATTTTACCTTTAAATAGTTGGTAACATAATAAAGAGACATGGAGCTAATATAGATGTATTGTCTTAGAGCTTTACTGCAAGTTGAGTCTATTTCCTATTTATGTATTTGTGGCATCTGGATAATGTCCCCCTGAAAGATCCATGCCTTTCTTTCTGGACCCTATGAATGTAACCTTGTATGGAAAAAAGAAAGAGAAAGAAAAAAGAAAAAGACTTTGTCAATGTGATAAAGTTAAGGATCTTGAGAGGGGAAGATTATCTCAGATTTTCTCAGTGGGGGCTAAATGCAATCGCATATGTGCTCATAGGAAGAAGGCATAGAGAAATTTCACACACAGGTGGAAGAGAGGCAAGCAATGCAATAACAACACAGAAATTGGAGTGATGTGGCCACACACCAAAGAATGCTGGCAGCCACCAGAAGCTGGAAGAGGCAATGATGGAATTTCCCTCGGCGTTTCCAAAGGGAGGATAGCCCTGATTATGCCTCTTTTTTCCCCCAGTGATCCTGATTTTGAAATTCTGGACTTCAAATTTCTGAGAGAATGCATTTCTTTTTATTAATTTCTATTACTTTAAGCTAGCTACCATGTTGTGGTTTGTTGCTGAAGTTCTAGGAAACTTTATACCCAAATTATTGACTATATAAATGATGGTGTGTGAGAAGTACTTGCCATTAGAATTTCTACATTTTTGATTGGCATTTTATAAACTGATGCTCACAGATTTTCTCTGTCACTCTAGCTTTGTTGATGCACACTCTTGATGAATGAGGACCCATCCAGATACTCTTCATATAACGTCAAAATGAGGACATATCTTAGTGCTTTATTTTCTAACCCATCTCATATCCAATGTCTCTGTGTCTCAGCTGACATTTTTGTTTTCAGAATCACATTGAAATCTACTTAGATTGTTTGCACATCAGGCATAATTCTGCCACTTCGAGCTTCTACCTTTGCACTTGTATCCCATGCACAAAGACTTGCCATACAGTAGCATAAATACAATACTGTTCCTTCATTGTGAATGGCTCTTCAGTATTATTTGTCTCTGTGCAGTTGAGATGTGCTGGGTACAACCACAGATAGATAAATTTTGTGATAGAATGGGTCAAGGACTATGCTTGTAGGATAAGTCCAGCATAGATCTTTTTTTTTTTAAATATTAGTCTTGTGATGAAGATCCTCAAAATCCAGAAAGAAAAAACAGGTACATAAGAAAAGAACTCCCTCCCTGTGAAAGAGATAGGGACAAAGGGCTTTATGAGTAGAGATGTGGAAACAATACAGTGCCGGAGGGAGAGCTGGAAAGAAGTGTGGACAGTCGACCTCGATGAATTTATAGGTAATTATCAGGCAGAGGAGGGGGCAAGGAAGAGCATTTTAAGCAGGAGGAATGGCTCAGGAAAGGGTAATGAGGTCAGGGGAGAAAGAGTAGTTTAGAAGCTGCAGAACAGCTCAGGTTTATATGGGAGCACTTCCTAAATCAAGTCAATATGGAGACATGACTTTTACAAGACACAAGGCAAACTTAGGAGCTACTTCATGCCCATGCCACATAAGTAATTTATAAGAGGGTAACTTGAGATTAGTGATGAGGAAAAAGTGATGAAGGCCTCTCACACAGTGTTTGTGAGTGATCCAGTCTTATTAGAGAATATCTTTGCAATATGCATGTAAACCAATGAAAATATCCATGTATTTAACTTTGAGAATGCTGCCTTCACTCTGAGAATTCTGCCTCCAAGAATCTAACTTAAAGGAATTACACAAAATAAGGAAAGATATCATGCATAATGATATTTATTGTAGCAGTGTTTATGATACACAATTCAGGAAATAATTTAAATGACCAAGAAGAAAAAATGGCTAAACTAAACCATGGTTACTGGTGCTCACAAGGTGGCAGCTAGGGGGCCAAATGTCTTTTTGTTGATTTTTTTAAATTGATGTTGGATCGACCTAACCTAACCTAGTGGTTAAGAGAGACAGATCCCACATGGCTCAATGTGAGTGGCTCAAATCCTGGCTGTGATGGCTTGAAAAACATGTGTTGTGTGTGTGCCAAAAGTCCCAAGAAGATGGAGAAATGGAAGTAAAGGGATTTTGATGTGACCACACACCATAGTAGGGGTGCTCTCTGTCTCTGTCTGGCATTGTTAAATCAACATATTAAATTAGGTTAGAATGGAAAGACTAGATTATTGAATTTAAGGTACTTTTTCATCAAAACATTCTAAACATCTAATCCTAAATCTTATAAATTTCTCTTCCATGGGAAGATATTTAAAAACATTGTAGAACATTCTCCATACACAGCCTGAACTTTTCTCCCCTTTTCTCATACCCAACAGACCTTCATTACAAAAGAGAATGGGGAACCAGCAGTTAGCGTAATGGCTATGTCGCTGGACTCCCACGTAGTCGACCGCGGTTCGCGTCTCGGACCCGGTGGCTTACAACTCACGCCGGGCGCGAGTGCGTGCGTGCCCAAGATCCCGAGAGGAGAATGGAGGAGAAGGGATTGCGGCGTGACCATCCCCCCTGGGGGGTGATTTCTCGCTTTCTGTCTCTAATGTCTCTCTCTGTCTGTCTGGCGAGCGCACGCGCCCTCTAGCGAAAATCTCTCAAAAAAAAAAAAAAAAAAAAGAAAAGGAAAAAAAAAAGAGAATGTAAAATAAGGCAGACAGATGTGAGTTCAAATATGACTTCCTGGCTGTGTCTCCACGACCAGCTCACAATGCTTAGGGGTGTTAATACATGGTTGGTTTCATTGAATCAAAGTACATCTAGTGTTTTCTTGATTTATTTTTGAACTTTTGAAGTGTAACTTAGAAGACATGTTTATCTCCAAACCACTAGACCAGAAATGTTTGCTCGCAATTCTTTTTTTTTTTTTTTTTTTTTGGAGAGGTTTTCGCTATAGGGCGCGTGCACTCGCCAGACAGACAGAGACATAGAGACAGAGAGATAGAAAGCGAGAAATCACCCCCCAGGGGGGATGGTCATGCCACAATCCCTTCTCCTCCATTCTCCTCTCGGGATCTTGGGCATGCACGCACACGCACCCGGCTTGCAATTCTTTACCTAGAATCAGCCTCCTCACCCCCAAGGTCACTGCCTTGAGAGACCCTCGCTAGCCTTCCTATCATCAGCAGAGTGGATGTCCTAGTAGCATCTCGCTCTTTAACTGCATGGCGTGTAGCTTAATTCTTCGTGTGATTCTTCATTTGCCTCTGGTTTAATCTACCTCTCCTTCCCTGACTCAAGACTTTATGAAGCCATCTTCATACCTAGTGCCCAACACAGTGTCTGGCACAAAAGTAGATGCTTAAAAACTGTTTGAGTGACTGAATAGAAATAAGGGTTACAGCCCTGATCTTAGTAGGCTTGCAATGCTGTGTCCAGGATTTTCTAGTGCTATAAGAAACCAGTTTGTAGAGGACGATGTCATAAATGCCCCGGCTCCTTTTTAAAAAAAAAAAACTAGGTGTGTAGCCACAGCAATGATCGCCTTCTCTGTGTGTGTATTTCCCTTTGCTGTCTGAACTCTTTCCCATATGAAGTGTTCCTGGTAACTTTTTCCTGTCACCCAGCCTGGCATAGAGTAGCAGTGGGGAGGAGGTTCCAGGGATCTATTAAGAAGTTTCTGGAAATAGAAGATCACTAGCCATGCTGACCTACACTATTGATAGCTCAAGTGAGATCTGGAAGAGGTCCTTTGGCTCAGTGCTGGGGTCCCTGCCAGTAAAATGCAGAAGAACTTAAGAAAACAAATAAATCACCTTTCTTCTCTTAACCCTGCTGGCCTTTCTTCTACACGTGTTTCCTGTTAAGAGAAATGTAGGAAAATATAATCGTAAAGTCACAAGACTTGGAATCAGATGTGCTGAGTTCATTAATGCATTTAATTTTTCTTTCAACTTTCTAAATAGAGCATGCTTTGTACCCTGACACTGAACTGGTAAGAGGAGCCTTCAGGGACCAGCATTTGGTGTAATGGCTATGTCGTTAGACTCCCATGTAGCCGACGGTGGTTTGAGTCCCAGACCTGATGACTTAAACTCATGCTGGGTGCATGTGCATGTGTCCCCAAGATCCTGAGAGGAGAATGGAGGAGAAGGGATTGTGGCATGGCCATCCCCCCAGGGGGTAATTTCTTGCTTGTCTCTTTGTCTCTCTGTGTCTTTCTGGTGAGCGCATGTGCCCTATAGCAAAAATCTCTAAAGGAAAAAAAAAATAAAAATAAAGAGGAACCTTCAAACCATTCATGGAAAATGTGTATTAAAAAACAAAAACAAGGGAACCAGCAGTTAGTGTAATAGCTATGTCGCTGGACTCCCACGTAGTTGACCGCGGTTCCCGTCCCGGACCTGGTGGCTTAAAACTCACGCCAGGTGCGTGTGCGTGCGTGCCCAAGATCCTGAGAGGAGAATGGAGGAGAAGGGATTGCGGCGTGACCATCCCCCCTGGGGGGTGATTTCTCACTTTCTGTCTCTATGTCTCTCTGTCTGGCGAGCGCACACGCTCTCTAGCGAAAAACCTCTCCAAAAAAAAAACAAAAACAAAAACAAACAAAAAACACAGAAGAAAACAACAAAAAAACTATGTATGGATATCCATTTTTTGCACCTAAATAAACTCATATTTTTATTTATTTATGTTTTTTGTCATAGGGTATGTGTGCTTGCTGGAGAGAGACAGAGAGAAACTGAGAGGGAAAGTGAGAAATCACCCCCCAGAGGAGATGGTCATGCCACAATCCTTGTCTTTCATTCTCCTCTGAGGATTTTGGAAATACACACCCCTGTGCCTGTCATGATTTTCAGGCCACCAGTTCTGGGACTTAAACCACAATCATAAAAGAGTCCAAGGCCTTAACCACCTTGCCACCTGCTGGCCCCTGTGAAATAAAACTTCAGTTCTATATTTCCATGAACTTTTTGAAGTCCCTTCATACCCTGGAGAGTCAAAGATAAATACTTGATCTTTTTTCCTCTCTGAACTTCTATCCCTCCTCTAGAAATTGGAACAAATAATAATGCATAGGTAGATGAAAACCCTGAGTGTGTATTTAGGAACAATGGAGCAGATAATAATAATAATTCCAGGGACCAGCATTTAGCGTAATGGCTATGTAGCTGGACTCCCACATGGTCGACAGCGGTTTGAGTCCTGGACTTGGTGGCTTAAATTCACACCGGTGCATGTGTGGGCGTGCCCAAGATCCTGAGAGGAGAATGGAGGAGAAGGGATTGCGGCATGGCCATCCCCCCCCCCGGGGGGGGGGGCGTGATTTCTCACTTTCTGTCTATCTCTCTCTGGCTTTCTGGCAAGTGCACACGCCCTATAGCAAAAACCTCTCCAAAAAAAATAAATAAATAAGAATTGCATAGAAATCCTTCATCAAAAAGAACCCACAGTTTTGTGAGAACTCTCTGTGTCCTCTCTTCTTCCTTTATTCCTAATGTCCTGTTTCCTAGCTGAGATTCCCTCCCAGCTGTTGCCCTGCTTTGCCTCTCTGCACGGTTCCTCTCAGCTTCCTCACTGAGCTTCCTTTCCTCTCTCCCATCCTGGCTCCCTCCTGCCAGCTCTGCCTCCTGCCTGCCAGCCCTCTGCTGGGACCGTGTGGCCTCTGAGCTTCCTGATGGTCATCGGCAAGGCTGTGGCCTGTGGTCAGCACCAGCCTTCCTATGCAGGTACACATGAGCCACTACCTGAGGAAGGAGTTTGAAAGAGGTACAGGAAGAGCGTGAGGAACGATGTTAAGGCAGAGAGAAGAGCATAAATAAACCAGGAATGAGAGATCAAGTTGAAGTGCCCATAGTTGTGAGACCCTTGGCCCATCGGGAGGGAAACCTGCTAAGTGGAGGCCAGCACAATTCTATTTTGGAAGCTTTAGGAGATCAGAGCTCTTGACTTCGAAGATGAGGGGAGGGAGGGCTGGTGGCATCTGCCGTGGTGCCTGAGCTGGCCTGGCAAGCATCTCTGGGAGAAGGCAGCCCTGTGCCAAACAGTCCTGGCAAAGTGCAAGTCTTAGATATGGCATCCTTTTCATGGCAGAACAGGAGGTAAAATGCAAACAGCCAAAGATAGTTGGAGGCGATGGGCAGGAAGGGGAGATAAGTACTACAGGAGGAAAGAGGACACAGGGAGGCAGCCTGGGAGATGCTGGGCTGGGTGCCAAGAACAAAACTGTGTTCAGGATCCCAAGATCTGGCAACAGGGACAGTTGGGATTGGGAGCAGGATGATATCCTGCTCTTCCCCTATGATTCCCTTCTTGAGCTAAAGAAGGTTTCATTGAAAACCCTCATTTCACTCTGTTAAAATTTGAGAGAAAGGGGCTGTTAAAACTCAAGAGAAAGGAGCCAGCAGGTGGCATAGTGATTGTGGCACTGAACTCCCCCATGGTGGACATGGTTCAAGTCCTGGACCTAGTGCTTGAAACTCAAGCCGGGCATGTGTGCCAAAATCCTGAGAAAAAAATGGAGGAGAAAGTATTGCAGTGTGGCCATCCCCCCTGGGGGCGAGGGTGATTTTTCTCTTTCTGTCTTTCTGGCAAGTACATGCATTCTATGGAAAACAAACAAACAAACAAAACAAACAAAAAAAGAAAAAACCCTCTCTCTTAAAAAAAAAAAAAAAGAAAAGAAAAGAAAGAGAAAAAGAAATTTCAGGAGAAGGCCCTCGCCCTTCTTGACCTACTGAAGAAGAGGATATGGGGCTGGAAGATAAAATCTCACAGGATTGTATGCCATGCCCTTTAGGAAATCACAGTTCAACTCACGTAGGCAGATATTATTTTGAAACTCTGCTGATGCCTGGAGAGACAAACAGTGCCTGACCTCATAGTGCTGACCGAGCTGAGGTCTCCAGTGAGTCTCAGGGTGCACTGGGGACATAAAGTGAAGGTCTTGTGTGGTCAGCACCAGCCTTCCTATGCAGGTACACATGAGCCACTACCTGAGGAAGGAGTTTGCAAGAGGTACAGGAAGAGCGTGAGGAACGATGTTAAGGCAGAGAGAAGAGCATAAATAAACCAGGAGTGAGAGATCAAGTTGAAGAGCCCATAGTTGTGAGACCCTTGGCAAGAGGAGTGAGTCGAGAGGTGGGAGAGGTGGACTGTGAGCTCCATGGGTCTGAGGAGGAGCGTCGCCCTGTCCCAGAAGCACTGAGGAGCACTGTGGGATTTGAGCATGTGAGGCCTGTGTGCACCCACCTTTGTGAAGTTCTCCCAGGCTAGAGTGAATGTAGGGGCCAGGTAGGAGACTGTTATCATTGTCCACATGGAAACTCACACTGGGATAGAGATGGGATGAAGCAAGTCAATACCACGTGTATTATTCCAAAGGGGGTCAGTGCATCTTCCTGGAGTAAGAGGGCAGAGGAGAACAACCAGGCACTTCACCCAGAGCCAGAACACCTCCTGGGGCTGACATACCCAGAGAGCACATAGCTGAAGTCTGCCTCTAAGGCCCGACCTCACTGTTTCCAGGGGACAGGACTGCCCTATGGAAAAGGCATATGGTATCGGTTTTGTAATGCCAGGCAAAGTGCTCAGTCTCACTGTTTCCGAAGTAGTCCAGCAGATTCGTGATACATTGTCCCCAGGGCTGGGTAGACTAATAAATGAAGCCACATCTCCCAGCCACAGCACACAGCTGGTACCTGGGCATGAGTTCACATTTCTCTTCTCATTCCAGGCTGAAAAACCACCCTTGCTGTTGCTTCATCCTAGGCTTCCTGAAATACAGACTTTTCCAGCAAATAAAGGAATTGCTGCTTCTTTCTCCCATGTTCAGACTCCCCTGGCCTTAACCCTGGACATAAGCTGGCCTCATAGCTCTCTATGGTTGCTTCCAACCTGCGTTCCCTGCCAACTGTACCACAGACGCAACTCAATGGCACACCCACGTCAGGATCAAAGTCACTGTCCTCCTTGAATGCGATTATTTTGTTTTCACCTTTGGATCTTTCACTAGCTGTTCCATCTGCCTAGAAGCCACTTCCTACAAATCTTCTCAGCGCTAACTCCTGGTGTCTCATCTCTCAGCTTAAATATCTTTCCTACCAAAGGTCTTCTGTGATCACTCATATTACAGCATCCCATTCCCCTTCGCCATGGCTCTCCAGGATCTCTCTTCATAGCAGTTTTCTCTCTGAAATTAGTTTGAGAATTTATTTATTGTGCCTTGTTGCATTTCTCCCCTAAACTGTAGGTTCCATGGGATCAGAGACATTTTCCCTACTCAATGTTGTATTTCCAGTGACTAGAATGGGGCCTAACATCGTGGGTGATAAAAAAAAATTACATCGAATAGTACTGCCAGCTGGGTGCTGCAGCAGTACTGTGATGCTCAAAGAATGCTGAATTCCTATGGAAGGTTGTGGGTTGGGTTCCCCGATTGACTTGTACCTACCAGGCACAAGTGCCCGGGATCCTGGCTAGCCGGGAAGTCTGGAAGGGGTATGTCAGGGTGCTGCAACATGAAGCCCTGCTGAGGGTGCTAATTTTTCTCCCACTCTCGTGAAAGAAATAAACTTTTAAAAAATTATGTCGAGGGACCAGTAGATGGCATAATGGCTATGTCGCTAGAATCCCGTGTAGTCAACCACAGTTTGAGTCCTAGATGCGGTGGCTTAAACTCATTCCAGGCGCATGTGCATGCATGCCCAAAGTCTTAAGAGGAGAATGGTGGAGAAGGGATTGCAGCGTGACCATCCCCCCCGAGGGGGTGATTTCTTGCTTTCTGTTTTCTGTCTCTCTGGCAAGCACACACACCCTATAGCAAAAATCTCTGTCTAAAAAAATTATGTTGAAAAAGCAAATGAATGTCTATCAATGTTCTTATCCTAATGTTAATTCCTTATGGACTTTGTCAAAACTCAGATCCATGCTCTCTCGTGAGGCTCATAGCAATCATATGTGTATATGCATGTGTTTATATGTATCTCTTTATGTGCATCATCATTGTTAGCATATCTGATTTAAAGTTGTGGGAACTAGGCTCAAACAGAAGAGCCCCATATTACCCGGACTTGCGCATCATTGAAAATAAGTAGAGAGAGGAAATCAGCAAGCGCTCCTGTTGTATCTTACAGTCAAATCCAAACCTGAAGATTGGCTCTGATGCAGCCAGATCTTATGCTAACGAGAAATAACCAAGGGCCAAAAGAGCCTGAGTGACTCATTGCCTAAAATCAAGGTGTCTTAACTCCAAGAGCATTGGTCCTTGAGGTTCCAGATTTTCACAAATTGTGTTACCTTGTTGGTGTTTGTTTGCTTATTCCTGAATAACTCTGGTCTAAGAGGCTGAAAGAACCTTCTGGAGGTCTAGTAAGAATTCAGTAGGCATTCTGGAATTGCATTGTAGAGGAAAGTAGGCCTGACTACAGAAAGAAGTAGAGAATGATAGGAACCGAGGAAGAGGCAGGGTATTGTTACAAAGAAAAAAAACCAGAAAATCTTCATCCACTACGGTTTCCAAAGAGCAGGATTCAGTCCAAGGCCAGAAGCCTGCAGGCTCCTTGGAAAGTTATTTCACTCAGCATCACTCAATGGAGGAGCTGGGGTGGGGGTGGGGTTTCCAGGCCTGTCCTTTGGATACTGTCAGTAGGGCCTTTTCCAACTCTAGCATCTGCGAGTCTGCGAACTCACCCATCTGCTCATTTGGGCTTCTTCTCAGCAGGGCGTTCTTGCATGTGTTGACAAAAACTATCTTTTGACATGTAGAAGGTTAGTAATTTTTAGATTTTGTGAAAAGACGCTCAAAAATCTGTCTCCCCAGCCGGTCTTTCCCTTCCTTCCTTCTCTACTGAGTCCTCCTTCAGACTGACTTGGCATCTCTGCAGTTCTTCCTCTAACACTTTTTAGGATTTACTGTGCAAACCTGGGCATCTGACTCCCTCATATATCTGTAATGCTCAGCATGATCTGTCTCTATTCCAGGAAGGAACAAACACTGATAATAAATAACACTTGCTTGACCAGATGTTGGGGGGAAAGGAAGACAGGGGATGGAAAGAGGACTGGGTTTGGGTCAAGAGTACTGTGTTTGAATCTGATACTTAAAAGCTGTGTGACTTTGGACAAATTGCTCCATATCTGAGAGTCCCATTTGTTTTTTGTCTGTGAAATGAGGCTGATGACATCTGCCTTACAGGTTGGAAACTTAGAATAGAAAACGTGAAAGTGGAAATTACCTAGTACGTAGTAAGGTGTTTTTGTTTTTGATTTTTTGTATCATTTTGTTTTGTTTTGTTTTGTTTTGTTTTGTTTGCTATAGGGTAAGTACATTCGCCAGAGAGAGAGAGAGAGAGACAGGGAAAGTAAGAAACCACTCCCAGGGAGGATGGCCATGCTGTTATCCCTTCTCCAATCTCCTGTAGGGATTTTTGGGCATGTAAGCATACATGCCCAGTGTTTCTTTGAGACAGGCATTATTATTGGCATTATCTCCATTGTACAAACAAGGACATGGTCTCTCAAGATCTGGAAAGTTCCCCACAATTCCCCTTCTCTGAGTGGTGGTATGGGTGGCTCAGCCTGGTCTGTTTAGTTGTCTCTGAGGCACATACTCTTAACTGCATTCAGTCTTGGTGTTGATGGTACCAACCATGGAGGGCTGTTTTGGTGTTTGAGAATAATGCAGGTATGGACCCAGTGCAGAATGAGATAAAAACACATGTTGGAGGGGACATGCTTTGAGTCAATATAAGGAAATCGTTTTAAATGTCTATTGCTGCCTGGAACCAGAATGGGCTCCTTGTTGGGGAATAGTGAGCTGCTCACCAGTGAGAGTATAATTGGAAAGCAGCGTAGCCTACAGCAGGAATGGGAAGGGGAAAGGATGAGAGTGAGGCTTTCTGGAGAGCAAAAAAGTCTGGCACTGCACTAGGCTGAGGTTGTTGATGGCTCACACTTCTCTGTGTGACCTTGGCTGCATTTTTATACCTTGGAGCCTCCACTTTCTCTCCTGTAAAACCCATGATGGCACCCACCTCTTTGAGCAGGTGTGAGTGTGGAATAAAATAAATGCTGGGAACCATTTTTTATAAAGATACAATAAATGTAGCTCCTACAGGTATCTCAAATACACTGCATTTCTGCAAATACACTATAAAAATGAATATTTAGTTATTTTATGATATCACTCATTTGCCTAAAGAGTAGTCCTAGAAGTTGGACCCACAGCTTAGTGGTTAAAGGAGCTGGATCCCACATGACCTATTATGGTTGGAATCCTGGCCTCAGCCACTTGAAAACCCACCAAGTACATGTGCATACTTGCCCAGATTGCCAACAGGTTAAAGAGATGAAGGAAAAGAAATTGTGGCATTCCCCATTGGAGGAGGTAGATTTCTCCCTCTCTGTGTATCTCTTTAGTGAACACACACAATCTCTGGCCAAAACAAACAAACAAACAAAAACAAAAACAAAACAAAACAAAACAAAACAAAAACAGTCTTAGAATTGACACGTTCTGTGGTCCCTGCTGTTGGGGCTATGGTACCCATCAGCTACGGATCTGGGTAAAAATGTTCAGTGCAGTGGCAGTCACTACTAAGTGTGCATTAAATCATACTCAGTCAGATTAGTAGCATTTTTATTTTATTATTTGGGTTCGGTAGGTGATTTCAAAGGGAACACCCAGCATCACTAATGGGAGTGAGTGTACACATAGAATACTCCATTGATTCTCATCATGTCTAATAAGGAATGTGTTGGGCCTTAAGGGTAGGGGAAATGACTGTCCCAGCTCCCTCCATCTCCCATCCCATCTCTGGGATTTAACCATTGCTGATGATGATGGGGATACTGAGGACTGGTTGGGGAAAACCAACTGTTCTAGGAATGCATCCAGTGTAATTTCATAGCTTTTCACGCTCAAGCGATCATACAATAAATTCATCAAGTTTGCTTCTGTTTGGTTTGAAAGGGCATGTAAATAATCTTTAAACGATAGCAATTATCCACTCATATTCATAATGCTATGTAGTTTACAGAGCACTTTCTTATAAGTCCTTTCTTCTTCTCATTGGTTCACTCATTCTGTGGGTATTTATTGGGTAACTACCATGTGCTGGACATTGTACACATACTGAGGAGGACAAGAACAATTGGATACTTACCCTGCCCTAAACAAATGCCATAATTATTATGAAAATGACTCATGTCCTGACATTACCTAAAACCCTCCTGTGACTCACCTCCTTCCATTTCCTCTCCACATTAAACCAACCCTGACTTTGGTATATAACCTTCTACATGATGTGGGTCTTGCCTCCCTCTCAGCTCTTTGCTTCTTGATCTGGTCTCTCCCTCTTCATTCCAACCAAATGGGCCACTTTGCTCTCCTTGACCAACCCTGTGACTTGTCCTGGGCTTTAGGACCTGTGCAGGGCCAACCTCAGCTTCAACTACTCACCTCAGAACTCCATACCACTGATAGCTCATCCTTCAGGTCCTGACTCAGTGCCCTCTTACATAAATAGCTGCCCACCTCTCAGCACCCCACATGCACTTCACAGTTTGCACTTCCTTATTTGTTGACCTATCTCTCTCTGCCACTGGAGATCAAGTTCCATGAAGACAGACAGGCATGTCCTTAGCACATTGCTTACCACATCAGACATAATGAGTATTTGATGAATAAATGAACTATACCATGAGCAAAGAGAAATACGTTCTACATTTAATGGGCTTATGGAAGGGTGTATGATATTCTGCAGAAAAAAGTGGGAGGCTAGTTGATCTTTTTGTGATCTTTGTTAGATGTAACTCTTTTCACTTGGCATATGAAAAAAACAGATCTGCCAGAGGACTGGGTTCCTGGCCTGAACAGAAGCAGATTTTAATCTTACTCTTTCTTCTTGCTAGACAGTGGCAACAAAAATAGTGGCAGATTTAAGTCATTGAGACCTCTGGACCTCATGTGTTTCTTTATAACAGTCTAGGTTCCAGTCTCAAGTGCTCCAGATCAACACTGTCAATGTCAGGGGTAGAATAAGGCTCAGAAACTGTAAGCACTGCATCTGGCATTTTGCAATTGTTATTCTCTCCATTTTGCAGATTAAAAAACTGAGCCTCAGAGAGAGTAAACATGGAGCTCATGAGAGATGATGCTAGGTCTGCATTAAAGTCAGAAGATAGCAAATCCCATGTCTTTTCAAACCTTAATCCTCCTGAGAGCAGCCATCACAGTTTTAGGTTGGCAAGTTTTCATCTTCAACTCAGCCCAATGTAGTAAAATACTCAGCCTTCCTTTTCCATCTAGAAAAGGGAAGGAAATCAGTCTACTGAGGATGGAGAGCTATGGAAGGTGGAGAGACAATGGTAACATGTGCATTAACATAATATTTTAGTTGTAGTCACTACAATACATTTGTTATGTTCAATTTCAAGTTTTACTTCCCCAAATTGGTTGAGAAAACCACAAATCAGTAAAACAACAGCATTAATGAGTGTAGGTGTACAAGAAAGAGTGAAGGGCAGGGAGATTTCAGTGGATAGCATAGGTTAAGGAAAGTTACTAGAAGTAACATGACTGGCAGCTGAAGCTGCTACAGAAACACAAGCTGGGTTTCAGGGAGACAGAGAGGGAGAAAATAAAACAGAATAGATCATAGGAGAGACCTATTCTTTTTGGCTGCAACCCATGTAATACATGGTGACTTCCATTTTGGCACATGGCCACTGAGCACTTTAGTCAGCCACTTTACAGTGATGTGGGTTTCCTATTGCGGTTAGGTAACAATGTCAGTGACAAAAATATGACTTTTGACCACTCCAGGTCACATTCTGGCCTATACCCTGGAGCAGTGGCACTTCTTTGGGGTACACAGACCCCCAAGGAGTTCACAGATGCAATGTAAGCTTCATGACAGCAGAAAGATTGCCCAGATATTCTTTCTGTGTCTGAAGTTCCTACAGTAGTTAGCCTTGTACAGAATCATGGCACAACACATATTTGTTATCATGTGGAGTGAAGTTGCAACACGGTTCTCTGGACCAGCACTTCTCAAATGTTAATGAGCAGACCACAGAGGAATCTCTTGGGGGAATTGGTAAAAACAAATAGTCCCCTGGGCTCCACCCTAGAGACTCAAATTCAGTATGAACAAATAAATAAACCAATGGACTTTCTATTAAACTTTTATCATTGAAATGCTACAGTTCAGGGGTTGGCAAATTTTTACTATAAAGAAATGTAAATAAAATAAAATAAATGATATGTTTTTGAATATAATAAAATATAAAAATTACATAAATAAAATGTCTGGCAAATGCTTCTGTAAAAATACACATTTTATAAATATTTCAGGTTTGGTGGTCTCTGTTGGAGCTACTCAGCTCTCTTGTGGAACATCCAAAGGTAGTTATAGACAATACTTAAACAAATAGATTTGGTTGTGTTCCAATAAAACTTTATTTACCAAACAGGTGGCAGACTGGATTTGCTGTGGTTGCCAGCTCCTGAGTCAAGACTGCCTTACCTTACAAATAAGAATACTGAGGCTCAAAAGGGCCTAAAGTCCTGCCTAGAGTATGAGTTGAAGTGAGGGAGTACAAAATTTACCTTCTGTTGCTAATGGCTCATGAAAGGACAGCCTCAGACGAGCATGTTTAGAAAACAAAATGTGCCCATTTCTGCAAAGCCTGAGAGTAGGACTCCCTAGGGGCATATGGAGATTCTCGTTCATGTAGTTGGAAACTGGAGAACTCTTCACTTGGTATTTTTAGATAAACGGCCTTTCCCAACCACCAGTTTTCAATCTGGCAGTGTCAACATCCGTTGCCAGAATTTTAATGGAAACATTGTTAAGTTTTCTCTGATTACTTTAGCAAGGCTGAATAATAAAATCTGCTAATTTTTTTTTTCAGAAAAATCATATAGCTTAAGAATACTAAGAAACTTGCAGGTGTTCAACAGAAAGAAAGTTAGAAGCTTAGAGAAAGCAGTTCCCATAGAAAATGGGCCGCTTGAAAACTAGTTGGCAAAAATAACTGCTTTAGCGTGGGATATCAAACTGTGGATTTTCTATTAGGAGGGGTGTGGTCTGTCTAGGGAGCCATATCGCTTTGCCTTGCTTTCACTCCATCTTGTTGTTGACTAAATTTGCAAAGACAGAAATTTCATTTCAATAAGTCTTAATTGAGCTTCTGCTCTTCATCAGTTCTTGCATTAGGTCTCACTGTGACAGAAAGAGGGTAGGACTCAGAGGATGAGAGAAATATGCGGTGTTCTCTAGACAGGGCCCTTGTCTCTAAGAGGCCCACAGGGTAATAGGAATGACAGGATATGTTCATTACTCAGGGTTACAATAGCTGCTGTCAAGGGAGTTAAGTAAAGGCAAATTTCTATCTGATATAAAGAATTGGATGGGGGAATAGGAGGTTGGTTGTTTCTGTGCTCAGGACTAACAATAAATTAATGTGTATAAAGCATTGTCTTTCAAAGTGTGATACTTAGACCAAATACACCAGAATCACTGAAGTTTGTTAAATATGTGGAGTCTGGCAAGGCAATACAATGGAGAAGAGTCTTTTTAACAAATGGAGCTCAAATAACAAGAAATCCACATGCAAAAAAGCAAAAGACATGAATCTACATAGACCTTATACCTGTCACAAAAATTAACTCAAAATAGGCCAAAGACCTAAATGAAAACATTAAACTATAAAATTTCTAGAAAATGACAGGAAAAAAATCAAGATAGCCAGACTATGGTTCTGATGATGACTTGTTATGTACAACACTGAAGGCATGACCCATGACACAGAGAACTCAGAAGGACTTCATAAGCTTGAAGAAGTCATGGGGCCAGTAGGTGGTGTGGTGGTTAAGGGACTAGACTCCCACGTGGCCAGTCACACTTTTAGTTCCAAACTTGGTGGCTTGAAAATCATGCCATGTATTTGTGCATGCCTGCCCCAAATCCTGAGGGGAGAATAGAGAAGGGATTGCAGCATGGCCATCCTCCCATGAGCAATGTTTCGCTTTCCCTCTTATTTTCTCTCTGTCTCTCCCCAGTGAGTACCCATGCCCTGTGGCAAAAAGTTTACCAAAAAAAAGAAAAAAAAAATAGAAAATGTCACTGTGAAAGTCATTACTGAGTGGATGAAATGACAGGCTACAGACTGGGAAATAATATTTGCAAAAAAAAAAAAAAAAAAAAAAAAAAAAAAACATCAGATCGGGCCTACTTGTTTGTAGCAGTTAAGCATTGTACTTGGGGAGTCAGATCTCACATGACTGACCACAGTTCAAAACCCACACCAGAGCCTGAAATACACACTGGATATGTGCATGCGTATGTGACCCAGATACTGATGGGATGGAAAAAAAAAATGTATTGCAATGCAACCACGTCCTGTTGGAGGTACTTTCTCTTTTTTTCTCTGTTTCTCTCTCTCTCTCTCTCACATACACATGCATGAGCACACATGCCCTCTGTAAATTAAAAAGTGCTAAAATAAAAGGCAAAGTTTAAAAACTATTTTGTTTAAAAACTAAAAACTAAGTTAAAAAACTATTATCTCAAATATACAACATCTCTTAAAACAATAAGAATATTTAGAAGAAAAATAGGGAGGCAAAGCATTAATGGCACAAAGAAATGTGGTATTATCTGTTGAAGATATTTTGTAGTTTTATCAACTGTACTAGGGAGAAATGTTCACCTGTTGAAATATCCATTTTGTAAGCCAAATAATAATGTGATTGAATGTATAAAAGAAAATTAAATTAAAAAATAAAATAAAAAAATAAGAATGCAAGTGGCATGTTTTAAAAAATGGACTAAAGACATCTAACAGACACCACAACAAAGAAGATATACAGATGGTGGACCAGGCAGTGGTGTAGTGGAAATGCTACTGGTATCAAATGGGAAAAGCCCTGGGTTTGTCTCAGGGCTTCTCTGAGCTTAACAGGTCATGTATCCATAATTTAAGCCAGCTGAGGCTGGAGGTGGTGGATTGCAGAGTGAGGTTGCTGTTGGGGATGCCTCTCTCTCTCTCTCTCTTTCACCTTTTCTCTCATGGAAGAAATAAAAAATAAACATTTAAAAAGGAGAGAAGATACACAGAAAATATATAATCATATGAAATATATTTCAGCTTGATTCTATGTGTGCATGCATTACATTAAGGAAATATAAATTAAAACAACAGTAAGACCAACATGCAACTATTAAAATGGCCAAACTCCAGAATATTGACAATATCAAATGCTGGTGAGGATGTGGAGCAACAGGAATGTTCTTATTCATTGATGGTAGGAATGCAAAAGGATGCAGTCACTCTGGAAAATAGTTTGGTCATTTCTTAGAAAACTAAACATACTCACCATACAATCCAGCAATTGTGCTCTCTAGTATTTATCCAAAGGATTTAAAAACTTATGTCCACACAAAAACCTGCACAGAGATGTTGATTGCAGCTTCATCCATAATTGCCGAAACTTGGAAGCAATCAAGATGTCCTTCAGTGGGTGAATGGATAGATTATGGTACTTCAATAAAATGGAATATCACTCAGCACTGAAAAGAAATGAGTTATCAAGCCATAAAATGATAGAGAAAGATTAAATATGTATTACTAAAAGAAAGAAGCCATTTTGAAAAAGCTATGTACAGCATAATTCCAATTATTTGTCATTCTGGAAAAGGCAAAGCTATGGAGATGATGAAAAGATCAGTGGTTTCCAGGGACTAGGGAGAGGAAAGGATAAATAAGTCGGTAAAACTCTTCCATAAACTATAGTGGTGGATACATGTCGTGTACGTTTGTCCAAACCCATAGAATTCATAAAGTAAAAGTGAATCCTAGTATAAACTATGGATTCCAAATGGTATGCTGTGTCCATATAGGTTCACCAAATGGTATTAGAAAGGTTATGTGTGGGTAGGGGCATCTGTGTTTTCTACTCATTTTTGCTGTGAATCTAAAACCACTCTATGAAGTCTATTCAAAATGCAGACTTCTGGGTTCCATCACCAGCTATTTTCATTAAAAAGATTTCAATGGGACCTGGCAATTTGCCTTTCAACAGTTTTTTTTCTCAGTATTTTTGGCATACACTAACATTTGGGAGTTACTGATGTAAACTATAGTAAGAATTTAGGACCCAGCTGCCATGGCATGTGTCGGACACTGGGGCTGGGAAGACTGAGACTGCAAAGGAGACCTAGGTTTGGTTCCTAGTCCACTCTAAAAAGCTGTGGTCAGTGGTGTCTGCTTGTGGTCTCATATCCTTGGGAGGCTGAGTCAAGAGAATGGCAACGCAGCAGGACCCTCACAAGAGCACCACTTCTCACATACGCACACACATAATATTCCGCCAGGGGCAAATACATTTTTAAATAGTTAAAAATTTGTAAAAAAAAAAAAATTGTAAAAAAAAAAAGAGCTAAGAATGACAAATAGTTATGTATGTGATTTTGGAGAGAATTTCAGGTCATACTGAGTAGTTTAGACTTTGCTCTGTAGGCCGTAAAGAGGCCCTTTAGCTTTTTGATCAAGGGAATGACATGTTCAAAATGTTGCGTTGAGAAGATTAATCTGCCAGCTGTGAGCAAAACACCATTGCACACATCCAGGAAATACATGCTAGGATTAAGTGCTAGGATACATGCAAAGAGCTTAACTGGTGCCTGGCACAGAAGACGTGAGCAAAACATTTCAGTCCTGTTTACCCCTGAGCAGAGAAAATCACAATGGTACTCAAGAGTGAGGAGTGTGGCTGAATTCCAGCGTTGATGGCTTAGCATAATTGGGGACCCTGGTTAAGTGGATATTTCAGACATGAAACCCCATGGGAAGCTTTAGTCTATGTGGTAATTCAGGGACCCAAGCACTTCTCAGCTTGTGGCCCTACCATGTCCTTAGACAGAAGTTATTCAAGTATAGGATCAGACCAGCAGCATTACCTGGGAGCTTGCTAGAAAGACACACATCAGTCCAGACGCACTGAATCAGAAACTCTGGAGTAGAGCCAGCAGTCTGGACTTTCACATGCCACTCAGGGATTCTGATGCAGCTTAAGCTTGAGAAACCCATCGTAGGGCTCAGGAGTCCTCTGCTTTTGTCTGAAGGAGGAAGAGTGTAGGGAGGTGCATTATATTAGCAGGTATGATGCACCAGGTCCAGGCCGTAGACAGGTCATTCTCCCTCCCATTCCAATGGCCACACCTGCAAGGCAGACTTGGGCTGACCATCTGAATGTCCAAAAAGAATGAAAACAGTTTGTGATAAGCTTACAGAATAGGTTTTTTCCATGTTTCCATCTATAAAACAGCGACAGTGAAACCTTGTCCATAAAAGTGACTATGAGGGGACCAGCAGTTAGTGTAATGGCTATGTCGCTGGACTCCCACGTAGTCGACCACGGTTCGCATCCCGAGCCCGGTGGCTTAAAACTCACACCAGGTGCATGTGCGTGCGTGCATGCCCAAGATCTCGAGAGGAGAATGGAGGAAAAGGGATTGCGGCATGCCCGTCCCCCCTGGGGGGTGATTTCTCGCTTTCTGTCTCTCTCTGTCTGTCTGGCAAGCACATGCGCCCTATAGCAAAAAAAAAAAAAAAAAAAAAAAAAAAAAAAAAAACCTCTAAAAAAAAAGTAACTATGAGGATTAACTTGACAAAATGAATTCTTGGCTCTTGGGTCAGAGGAGATGCTTAGTAAATTCTAGTAAATTCTAATCCCTTACTCACATCTGCTGTTAGCCCTTGAGATGGACAAGAGAAGATTGATCTTCCAGTACTGATGATGTTGGGAACTTTTCTGATCTGCCTTTGCAAAGATCACAGCCTGAAAATTCTGTCCACCCAATCAACTCAACCAGCAAATCCTTTGACCCTGTAGGTAGTGATTCTAAGACAGCATTGAAGGCCTTGTTGCCTGAAAGGCACTTTACATAAATGACGTCATTCATTCCTAACTACACTTTGGAAGGACCCACATTTAACTCCCTTTGTACAGGGGTGAAACCCAGGTTTATGGGAGTTAAATTGGCCTGGCAAAGGTCCCCATCCGGTGTGTGATGGTTGAGGAAAGCTGCCTTTCTGCTCTGACTGGATTGTCACCACAAGGCTGTAGGAGAGCTAGGGAAATAAAAGGCCAATTCCCAAAACTCAAGGAACTCACAGTCTGCCTAAGGACAGAGGAAGACAGAGACAGGAAAAGACGCTGACATGGTGTGTGTGTGTGTGTGTGTGTGTGTGTGTGTGTGTGTATGTGTGTGTGTGTGTGTTTCATTCCTTTGTTTTGCTGAGGAAAATAAAAAGATTTAAGGCAAACTGACTTACGTGATGTCCTTAAAAAGCCAGATGAGCTAATTTCCACACAGTGCTGTGGCGTGCAGTGACGTCAGTTTGAACAATTTGCGTTTCACTGCTAAAATCTGCTGTGCTGATGCAAGGTGTGTCACACACAAGCGTCTGAACAAGAGCTCTCCACTGCCACTGTGGGAAAAGTCCTCATCTCCATGGTGATTGGCAGAGTGTTGCAGACACTGTCGGGAGTTAGGAGGGCTAGCTGAGACAACAGGGACAGTGAACCTTGTAGAAGGAATGGCTCTATGAGAAACCCAATGCTGCTTTTCCTTTCCTTGCAGCTCAGTGTCCTGAGGGAGCTGGGAAGTGGTGGGTGGACTTGCTACCAAGGAATTAAAGCTGTGCCTTAACACTCCCCCTTGGAGGTTCTGAGCATTACTGGTGACAGTGGGTGGCCTTGCTGCTGTTACCAGCAAGTACGAATTTCCTGTTTGGAAATGCAGAGGACCTGCTTCTTCTGGCAAAGAGATAAAACCGTCAGATCTAGATGAGCTGAAATTAGCTAGGCTCTCTTAGTGTAGAATGCCTTAACAATAGCTGTGATTTGCCGAGTACCTGCTATGTGCTAGACACTAAGCTGGGCCTCTACCTTTACTAAGATTAGTCCTTTCAGCAGCCCTACAAGGTAGCTATTCCCATTTTGCAAATGAGACAGTTGTGACTCAAAGAGGTTAATTGTCTTGCTCAGAGTCACACAACCTTCGGATGTGTCTATGCCCAAGTCTGGGTTCTTTCTACTATGCCTGCTTTTTCCCTTTGTCATTGTTCTCAATTCTAACCTACGGGACTTTATAAGGCTATAGCTAATAAATGATTATAACAGCTCACCCTGCATGCTTACTAAAGGTCAAGGTGTATTCTAAATTCCTAAACCCTGTAAGTCATTATCATGAAAT
Source organism: Tupaia tana (assembly GCA_026018925.1). Taxonomy (NCBI): domain Eukaryota; kingdom Metazoa; phylum Chordata; class Mammalia; order Scandentia; family Tupaiidae; genus Tupaia; species Tupaia tana. Next base: position 84,226,707 of record JAKSZU010000008.1, on the reverse strand, counting down.
ATAGATGAAGATCCTGAACCCAGAGAAGTGAGATGGCTTTCTCAAGGTCACTCAGCCAGTAACTGGTGAAACATGCATTTGAACCCAGGTAAAGGGCCTGCAGAGCCCTTGTATTTAACTGGTATTCTACCCAAATCTGCATTTCTAGGGTGGGACTCCTAACACATGTTGTGTTTTATGAAGCTCCACAGGAGAATCTGATGCAGAATCCAAGTGAGAACTTCTGCGTGGAGGCCACTGTTTGTCTGAAAATTCTGTTCTTTCCCATTGATGCTCCAAACAGGCCCGTCACATGGCTGCCCATTGGATACACTGAGGAGTCCAGGATGACTTGGGAGAGATGAATCCAATATGCAGCCCTTCCTGGTTTGGGGAGCCTGGTTGGGAACCTCCTTCTTCCCTGCACTGCAGAGTAATGGTGCTATTCCTACCCAGCCCGTTGAGTGATAAGTAGGTGTACCCTATAGGTATGCCCTGCAGGGGTGGGATTTGAAGACAAAAATAGCATTACTACAGAATAATGGTCATATCATAATTTTGGACACAAACTGAATTAGAATCCCAATGTCAACACTTGCTGTTGAGCCAACTTGAGAAAATCACTTGACTTCTCAACTGTCCCCATGGGGACAGTTGAGTCCCTAAGCTCTATGTCCCAGGTAGGGAAGATCATATTACCCTGCTGGATGATCATGAGGGCTGTGTTTTACAAACACACGGTAAGCTCTCAGGTTGATAAGCAAAACCAGGTGGAATAAAGGGGCTGGAGCTTCCAGGATGAGACAGGTGGCTAGGGATGACCCAACAACTAGAGATCTTGGCTGGTGAGAATGTAGTGTCCCGGTTATGAGGCACAGGCCAACTGAGGGGTCAGCCTTGGAAGCCTGGATGAAGTCATAGATGTCCCCACAGACCTCAGGAGCACTGAGGTTGTTTCAGCCAAACTGTTAGTGAACTTGGAGCTACCGCCTCCCCACTGTGAAAGCCCTAGGCCCACTTTCTCTCTTTCTGACTTGCTTCTCCCTCTATTATTGGTTTCTGCAGAATTTTTTCTCTTGGTGTCATCAGTAAGTTTTTGCTTGGACCCAATAGTAGAGTTAACTCCCAGAGTCTGCCTGGCTGTGTGCTGGATCCATCTACGTCTGTCCACAGTGGGCTGACTCAACCCACTGCAGCCTGAGAGGCAGCCTTAGCAGCAGCTCGCTGGGCCAGTGCCCTTGGGACAATACTTGCTCTGACTTTGGGGAATGTGACAAGGGTGGAATGCTGGGTGAAGCAGCAGCATCATGTAAATCTGTCATGGAGATCGGGTCCCAGACTCAGAGAAGGCATTCCAGCTGCAGCAAGCTAACCCTTGCAAGGGCCCAGAGAGAGAACACTGAGTCCAAGATCACTGCCTAGGAATGGATGGGCAGATACCAGGGCAAGGACCAAGCTGTGAAAGCTGCAGCAACCAGGGCAATGGTCCTTTGCAACCACAGGAGGTCACATCTCAGCCAATATCAGCCCAGCAGGAAGGAAAGCCCCAGGCCAGCCTAGCTCCACTCCATGGGAGACTGTCCACAGAGAGCATCTGCTCTGGAGTCAGATGGACCAAGATTCAAGTCCAGTTCCACCTCCTAGTAACTGTGGAATCTTGGGCCAGCGACTCCTTGCTTTAGAGCTTCAGGGCTTCTGGCAAAAACGGGGACAGTTGAGTCCCTGGCAGAATTAAATGAGTCAGTTAAGCCCAAGGATTTAGTGGATTGAAAACTGCATAGTAAGAACTATGATTGTTGAGCTCTTTGGCATCCCTTTAAATTTATTTTTATAACTTCTTTATTTAGATATAGTTCACATACTATATAATGCACCCATTTAAAATGTACAATTCATTATTTTTTTAAAATCATATTCAGAGTTGTATAACCACATAAAATCAAATGTGGAACATTTTTATCACCCAAAAGTAACCCTTTGGTTTCAACTCCTCATTCCCTCAGTCGAAGGCAACCACAATCCCACTTTTGGTCTCTATAGATCCACCTATTAATGGTCATTTCTGTAAGTGGGATCATTCAATATGATAATATTATTTGTCCTTTTGTATCTGGCTTCTTGCTGTCTTTTTTTTTTCCAGTTTATTTATTTATTCCATAAGTGGGAGAGACAGAGATATAACACCCTAACAGGGCCTAAACACCTTGACTATTGCCAGCTACATCCAGCTCCAGATCATAGGCACATGTGAGCCCAGCATGCTCTGGAGGTCTCTGGCTACGAAACAGCAGTTTTCTCACGTGGATCAGCTTCACAGAGCCCTGTTTTACCACCATGCTGCCATCCAGACCCGCCTGGGTCTGGCTTCTTTTTATTCACTATAGTATTTTCAAGTTTCATCCATATTGTAGCATGTCTTACCACTTCATTCCTTTTTATTGCCAAATAGTTCGTTATATGGGTATACCGGATTTTATTTATCTATTCATCAATGAAGAATGTTTGGGTTGTGTCCATTTTGGGGACATGTGACTAAGGCTGCCGTGAATATTCCTGCTGAAGCTCCTCCTTAAATTTTGCACCCAAAGTGAGTATCTCATTCCCCTAACCCAAGTGCCAGCCCTGTTACTATGTAGCAAAATTTTAATCCACTGCCTAGGTGCAAACCAGTTAGCAGCTTAATTCCCAAATAGTGTGTTGACATCAGCACCCAGGGGCCATGCAAATGAAGGCTGGAAGCAAGGCGCTGCATAGTGGGGGCAGCGAGGTTAAAGTCTCCACCCACAGGCTGTTCTTCCGTTCTCCCAGTCACATCTGCTCCTCCAGCTTGGTCCCCACTGTGCCTGCTGCCTACACATCCTGCCACCCACCTCCTCCCTGCAGCAAGCAGAAGGAAGACTGCATATTGCTTTTCTCTACCAAGCTCCAGAACGCACCCTACCATCACCATTCGGGAAGCCCACTGCAGAGCTGGGGATGAAGAAGAGGGCCACTCAGCGAACAAAAGAATACCTGTGGGAGCACAGGGCACATGTGCACAGTGAGAATGGACAGCTGAGTGGAATGCTGCAATTCAGTCCTGCAGAGAGGAGCCCTACCGAGCAAGACAAGCTGACTTGATTGGGGCAGGGAGGCAGGCATGTGTGAAGGTGGCTGTACTAGAAAACTGACAATAAAAAGGAGGCAGCAACTCAGTCTTTAGGGAGAAAACCAATTCATCAAAATGAATCTCAATGACTTCAGGATACTCTACCCCACTCCTTACTCTTCCTAACTCACTCCAGAAACAGAGCTGAATTGTCTACATATTCCTAGGCCTGGTCCTTTTGCTGCTTCAGGCTCTCTTAGTAGACAAATCTTAGGACTACGGGGAATACTGAGTTGGTAAGGGTTTCTTTTTGGGGGCAGTGAAAATGTTATGGAAATACATAATGGTGGTGGTTGCCCAACTTTGTGAATATGCTAAAAACCACTGAATTGTACATTTTAAGAGTGAACTTTTAAGTATATTATATAAATTCTATCTTAACAGTAAAGGGATGGGTAAATGAGAAAATGTGTGGTTGAATGGATGGAGGGTTGCATGGCCTGAGAGTTAATAAATGGATGGATAGTAAATCAATGGATGAAATGTTGGATACATCAAAGTGAAAAATGGATAAATGAAAACCATTGAGGTTCTAAGCAGAAAACATTTCATTTTAGCTTGTTTTACCAAGGATTGAAGTAGATTAAGGAATATTCCATGGTGAAAGATTAAAAAAAAATACAGTATGGATTAAAGGTCTTCATTATTAGAAGCAATTTCTCAGATAATGGATATGCCAATCACTCCCAAGCATGCTCCAAGCCTCTCCCAGCAGATAATCACTTCCCTTCTGTTTTTATCAAGCTTAATTATTCTCTATAGCACTCACCACTATATGACATAGTATGCATTTATTGCATATTTTTTAAATTGCTTATATGCTCACTGGACTGTAAGATCCTCCAAAGGAAAGTTTTTTTTTTTTTAAACTGTTCTGTTCATGGCTGTATTTCTAGCTCATATAACAAGGACATATAGTATATGTTCAGGAAATAATTGTTGAGTGAATGAATAACTGTGCTTATTTCTTATGGAGGGAATGAAACAGACCTAACTCCACAGTTCAGACAAAAGATAATACACAAAGTCATTATCAGGCATTTTGTGCAACCTCATTATATTTGAAGTTGTATAATTGAGAAATAAAACTGAGGAGTATGGGTCAAATTGAAGCCAATTGGTCTCTGGTTGTCACATTCTACAATTTCTGCAGCTGGAAATTTGATAAGGATTGTGCTAAATCTCTGTAGATTAATTTGGGAGTACTTGCATGGTAACAATATTAAGTCTTATAGACCATGAACACAGATGTCTTATTTATTTAAATTATTAAAAATTGATTTCAGGTTTTCCTGTAGTTTACAATGTATGAACCTGAACTTTTTTTTATTAGATGTATTCCTAAATGTTTTGTTCTCTTTGATACTGCTACACATGGAATTGTATTCCTAATTTAATTTTTGGAATATTTCTTGCTAAGATCTAGAAATATAATTGATTTTTAAATACTGATCTTGTATCCTGTCACTTTTCTGAACTAATTTAATAGTTCTAATAGTTTGTTAGTGGATCACTTGGTATTATCTCTATATAAGATGTCAGTTGCAAATATAGATACTTTAAGCCTTCTTTTCTAGTTAAGATGCATCTTATGTTTCTTGCCTAATTGTATGAAATTCTCATAAAATGTTGAATAGAAGTAATGAAAGCAGACATTCTTGTCTGGTTCATTTCTGAGTTTGGTGGGGAAAGCATTTGTTTTTTACCCAATAATCGTGACATTAACAGCAAGGGTTTTGTAGATGCATTTTCCAGATCCCTTCTATTTCTAATTTTTTATGAAAGATCTTAGATTTCACCAAAGTTTCTTCTGCATCTCTTGAGATAGTCATGTGGATTTTTAAAATTTTATTCATATGGCATATTTCTTTATTGATTTTATATATTGAATCAGTCTTGAATTACTGGGAAAATCCCATTTGCTCATGGTGTATAACCCTTTCAGCAAGTTTATAACTCCACCTTGGTTTTTTACTTTCTGTTTGCACAGAGCCCTAAAGTCATCAGGAGAGAGCTTACAGCTTTCTCAGGTCTTTCTTGGCTGTCAACGTAGTATAAGGCATGTGCACAGCCTTCCGTGGCTAGTCATATGTAAGAGTCCCCGTTGCATAGCATTTTCCTTTTGAGATTTTTGGCTAGCTTATTGTTTTTCCCAACTCTTATTGCTACCTCAGGCAGCTACAGTGTTTAACAATTATCTCTGATTATTTTCAACAAACTCCTCCGAGAAAAGGCTGTTTTCACTGGACAAGCTGAGTCAGGTCAAATAAAGACAAGCCCTGCAATGGGGATTTTTCCAGGGAATTACCAGTCAGACCAACAAATGAGTTATCTGGAAATTGGGCTATGGAGTACCTCCAACTCCATTTTGTCCCCTCCAGAGGCTGCTGGGCTGCTGGTTTTCACTGTGATTTGTGGCACCATTAGTTTTTAGGGTTATCACAATGCTGGGAAGGAAGTAATGGGAATGATGCAAATTAAAATGCAGTGAAGCTCACTGTTCTTATCAATTCAGGCTCCCAATTTTCTTGAATAAACACTCCAAGATTGTTCCAAGTTGGGTTTAATTTCCAGAGATCTGAAAGAGTTCATTTTGATTTTCATCACTTTTATGGAAGAAAGGATTTTAGACATTCTTACTTCACCGTTCCAGAACAGTCTTCATTATTAGTTCATTCTTAAAACCTTTGGTAATGCAAAGAGAATAATGTGCACTCTTTGTCCTCAGAAAGCTCCCAACCTTGGGAAAACAAACACATAATCAAAGTATGGTGTAACAAGGTTTAAATAGTAGTATATATACATTGTGATGATACATCCAATAGTTCTATGACCATGGTACCATCCTGAGGAGCTAGGTTGCCATACCTCCCTTTAATGCATTGTCTGTATTTCCAATTTTTTTATGCAAGTATTTTTTACTTGTTGATTTGTCCCTTAAAGGCCCCTGTAGTTTCTGTGTTACTTACACACCATCACTCATTTGCATAGAGTGGAGTGCTTCCACTCCTCATCAGACTGTGGGGAGGACGTCCCGTCTCCCACACATCCCATGAATCATTCTTCCCTCTTCCTAGAGCAGCACTTTTCAAACATCAGTGGGCACGTGAATCTGTTTAAAATGTGGATTCTGATTTAGTTGGTCTAGGGTGTACCCTGAGCGACTGCATTTTAAATAAGTTCTCAGGTGGTGATGTTCTCTGGACCACACTTTTAGTCACAAAGTCATAAAGATTTCAGAGTTTGGGCTTCCCAAGTCCTGCTCCTTACATTTCTTTGATAGAAAATAGCTCCCATATGCTTTCTCCACCTGGACTATTTATGTACTTGAACTTTAGAATGTGGGTCACAGAGGAAGCCTGTGGGCTTTCAGATTGAAGGAGAAACTTGTCTTCTCCAGTGAATTTCGTGAGGTTCTGTCCAGAGGCCAGGAAGAGACGGAGGAAATTTCCAGGTCACTGTAAAATCGATCATGGTTGGACTCTGGGTGCTGTGTATTACTAGCACTGGTGAAGAGAAAGCCAAGAGAAAACTGAATCGTTACAAAATATGCAAGGCAGCCCTTTTCTCTATGCTCAATGAGAACAGGGAGAGAGAAGAAGTGGTAAACAGGAGAGGAGAGCAGAGGGAGAATGTAAAAGCAGGTGCTCTGAAGGCCACTGTGTTTGAGTAGCTGGAGGCCAAAAGGTTGTTCTGGAGTCATACAGCCTATGTCCATTTATTGGTGGCATGACTGGGCCTGCATGCCTCATGCCTCATGCCTCATGCCTCATGCCTCATGCCTCAGTTTCTTTTTCTTTTTCTTTTCTTTTCTTTTCTTTTTTTTTTTTTTTTTTTTTTTTTTTTTTTTTTTTTTTTGTACAGTGGGGATAACACTAGTACCTACATACCAGTACTTGGCACACAGTAGGTATTTAGTTACATTAACTCTTGTTCTTAATCACTAGATATTTTGCTAGGCACTTGTCATTAATTACCTCATATAATTCTCCTAACTCTGAAGTTATCATTATTACTCCACTTTATAGACTAGGTCACCAAAGTCCAGAGAGGGTGACTTGTCCAAGGTTGGCAGCTCCACTCAAAGCCAGGGGTAGGCCCCTCATCTAACTCCCAGGTCTTGCTGTCTTGTCTTATTGAGAATGCACCCCACAGTCTGCCAAAAGGCAAGCTTCTGGGGATGGCAAAATAGATCGGCTGACCTCTTAAAAGCCAATGATGAAGATAAAAGAGAAAGGGCAGTGTTTTACCTGGAGCCGTGTCTTTTTCTAAATGCCTGTGATGAAAAGAGAGCCATTAGGATCTGTCAGAGTACAGTGTGCTGCCGAGCGTCCCCAGGGACCTCAAGACAAAAATAGCAAATGCTGGCAACTGGGGTTTACATGGTGACCATAGTCCTCCCTGATAGGAGAAACACAGAGATAAACTTGTTCTGAGGCCCACATCTACACAAAGATTCTATACAATTTTCTCTTTTATTTTATTTTATTATTTTATTTTATTTTTTGCCAAAGGGTGTACGTACTCATCAGAGAGAGGGAAGGGAGAAAGCACCACCCCCGTGGGTCACGGTCACACTGCACTTTCTCCATCTCTCTATCTTATCGGGATTTGGGGCACTCATGCACACATGCCCTGAGTGTTTTCCAGCCACATGGTTAGCCATGTGGGATCCAGCTCCCTTAACTAGTAGGCCATGGGATGAATTCTGTGGACTTTTCTGAGAAATATACAAAACACTGGAAACCTCTAAGTAGAAGAACAAATGTATTCATCCTTCCCACTTTGATTTATATAGTAATGAAAACCCTTCAGATCACAGTGGAACATGTAAAAATCCAGATGGAAATAACTTTTGTTAAGGAAAATTCCGTAAGAGGCCTGTCTACTGATTATAGCAGAATCCTCACTGCCCCATGGGGCCCAGCTGTCTCTCTCACCATGTCTCTGGGCAGTTTCTTATTTATTTTATATGAGGCCCTATTTCAGAAAGCACTTCAGGTACCTGTAATGATATATAAAATATTAACGGTGGGAGTCAAACCAGTAAGGAAAACCAGAATTGGAACACAACTGGAGCCGGGAGTGAGCCTAATTTGATGGATGAATGCACTTTCTCTGTATGTGCTGAACTCTGGCTCTCTGCATTCTCATGGATGACACGGCAGGAATCTCATTAGGGACACACAGCTCTGCCACCTACTGGTTGTGTCACAAATGACAAGATTTCATCCTTTTTTATGGCCAAATAGCATTCCATTGTGTATATATGCCACATTTTATTTACCCACTCATCTGTTGGTGGGTATTTAGGTTGATTCCATATTTGGCTATTTGAATAATACTGCAATAAACATGGGAGTGCCGTTGTCTCTTCAACAAACTGACCTCATCTCCTTTGGATGTACCCAGCAGAGGGCTTGATGGATCATATGGTGGTTCTACTTCTAATTTGCCATAATGACTGTACAATTCTGACCAATAATGTACGAGAGCTACTTTTTCTCTGCATAGGCCGATTTCTATGGCCTGTTCATTACTCAGTGTGTACATGTGTCAAAACATTACTTGCTCAAAATACGTACAATTATTATATCAATATATGTTTGCTATTGTCAGTCCAATTAGACTCTCATATATAGAAATACAAATTATATGTTCATCCCAGTATGAAAAAAATGCTATAAATATGAAAGAAAAAGACATGTAGAGTCAGGGGCATGATCATCCACATCTGCTGTATGTGTGAGAGAGAGATTTTTGCTATATGGCATGTGCAGTTGCCAGAGAGACAGAGACAAAGAGACAGAAAGTGAGAAATCACCCCCAGCGAGTGAGGGCCATGCTGTAATCCCTTCTCCTTTCTGCTCTCAGGATTTTGGGCATGCATGCACATGTGCCCAGCATGAACTTTAAGCCAACAGGTCTGGGACTGGAACTGCAGTCAACTACATGGGAGTCCAGCGACATAACCATTAAGCTATCTGCTGGTCCCAGTCATCCACATCTTTAGAGGGGTTGTCCTCACAGCAGATGCTGCTTCCCCCCATACTGTCCCATGAAATCAGTTGTTTGGAGAGCAACACAAATACATGTCTTTCTACTGACATTATGTGGTCCAAAGATCCATCTCAGAATATCTAGGAGAGCTGGTGAACTGCACTTCACAAAATCCTCCCTCAACAAAGCTTTCTTCTCCCAAAATAAAGGGAGGTAGTGGAATGGGATGAGCTTGCTCGTGGTCATCCTCCCTGAGTGCACGAGAATAGCTGGTGTGTTTTGCCAGGGAGTTGCAATCCTATGGCTGGAATGCTTAGGCAGCTGTGGGAGGAATTGGAACCCCTCTTGGTGGCATTAATATCTCACCTCAAGGTCCAGCCCGTCCTCTAAGAAATGATAAATAGTCCCAGATAGGCCAGAATCTCCTCAGAGCTTGTTTTTATAATCAGTTCATGTTCATATACAACTAGGTATGGAGGCCCCTGGCATTTTACTCTGCATTTTAAGGCAGGAGTTATCTTATTTTAGCATTTCAGAAACTTAAGACTTAATGAAATATTTAAAATACATTATGCTCTCACAGTGTGAAATGATAACGACAGACTATTTACTACGTAGTTAATTCAGGCCTGAACACATGTCTCAGTTATGGGAGCTTTTCCACGGGTTGGCATCTCCATGTCTCTTCACTAAAGCATTGCTGAAGACGTTCTAACCAGGTTGAACCAGGAGACCTGATGATGTCAGGGATCTCTGTTTCCTTGTCTCAACTCTGCTTTTTGCTGTGTAGGCTCCATTCTCTGTCATGCTTTCTTCTCCAGGGGCTGTAAACTCCAGGATTATGGCCCAGCCATGAGCCCTCCTAGCAAAGAGAAAGACACCTCTCCCAGAAGTGCCAGCAAACCTCGGTACTGTAGTACCTCTAGTCAAACTAACTTGGCTTTAGCCAATCATTGTGCAGGGCAGAGGTAATCTGCTGAATCATATGGACTGAGTATATAAAAGAAAAAAGAAAAAAAAAAGTATTAGGGTGTTGCTATTAGACAAAAGGGTTGAACAAATCTTGGAATATGAGCTCTCTTCACTTAGCCCATGGCGTTCAATAGAGGAATTCCGAGCAGGCCAGAGAGGATCTTAAGCTCCCCCTAGAGGTCAATACTAAGAAATCAGAGATCTAGCCACCGAGTTGTGGGTTTTAAGAGAGATTTTTGCTATAGGGTGTGTGCGCTTGCTGGAAAGACAGAGAGAGACAGAAAGACAGAAAGCAAGAAATCACCCTCCGCAAGGGGGATGGCCACGCCATGATCCCTTCTCCAATCTGCCCTCGGGATCTTAGGCACACACGCATACATGCCCAGCATGAGTTTAAGCCACTGGGTCTAGGACTCGAACCCCAGTTGACTACGTGGGATCCCAGTGACGTAGCCATTACCATTACACCATTTGCTGGTCCCTAGCCACTGAGTTTTCCATCGAAGATGGGTGGTGGTGAACTAACTAGCATAAACTGGATATTCATTTACTTAGTAATCTACTTACTTGGGAAAGAGAGCAATTTATGTTCTATCTATATCTATGTGTGGAAATGTATGGCTTAGAAGAGGTTGTTACCAGCTTATGAGGGCTACTAACATGGGATCTGGTATCAGAAAAATTGAAAAAATGGCTCTAAAACTTCTTCAGTACTGTATTCTAGAATAGTGACTGTAATTCCCCAAAATCCAAAGGAGTAATGGGAAGTGCTAATCTTATATTCAGATGTTTTTTATTGCATATTTCATGGAGCAGAATGTTACATGGTTACTAGACAAGGTTGTGGAGCCAGGCATCTGCGTTCCAACCTCAGTTCTGCCCGTAACTGGCCTTGCAGCCTACAATAAAGTGCTCAATGTCTCTGTCTCCACCCCTGTATCATAAGGATAATAAGGGTACTCACGGGCCAGCTGATGGCATAGATGCCACATGGCTGACTGTGTGGTTGGAGCCTTTGACCCAGCAGCTTAAAAACATGCCAAGCACATGTGCGTGCATGCCCAAAATCTCAAAAGCGGAAAGGAGGAGAAGAAATTACAGTGTGACCATATCCCATGGGGGATGCATTCTCACTTTCCCTCTTTCTCTTGCTTTCTCATTTTCCAGGGAGTGTATACACCCTCCAGCAAATTTAAGAAGGAGAGAAAAAAAGAATCCCCCTTCTAGAATTTTGGTAATGAGCTAATATTTGTGAAGTACTTAGAATGGGGCTTGATACCTGCTAGGAAGTTATGTATGTGTTTACTACTATTCTTATTTATTTTAATTAATTAATTAATTAATTATTTTTATTTCTCCTTTCTTGTTTCAAACAGTCAAGATAAGTGGGAAATTCTGTCATTAATAGGTTTTCCTCTTGTCCTTTTAGCAAACAAGGAGTTAAGAAGGCTAATGTGCAAACAAATGATAGAAGGTTGTGCTGGTACAAAGGCATTTAGTCAGAGGAAAATTGGAATTCCCCACACCTAGAGGTTGCCAGTGAAGTCACTCTGCCTCTTTGAGTTCATTTTCTCTTTTGTTCAAAGGAAATATAAGTTACCCAGTTTGCTGTCCAGGTTTATTGTGCAGATAAAACAGAGGAGAGCAAATGCATGTATATTGGTAAAGATCAGAATGTTGTTGGAGAAACTGAGTCCTCCATGATCACAGCTAGGGGCACTGAAGGTCCCTAGGTGGCCACAAGACAGTGCAGTAAGAGGCACAGTGAGGCAGTAGCAGGGTGCTGTGGACATGAAGGAAAGACCCCCCCCCCAACTTTGCTTCCACAGAGAGAACATGAGGTGGTAAAAATTGTAATTACAATAGTTATTACTATGACAACAACTTCTTGGGCAGTGACTATTGACAAGTATTTCATGAATATCTCATTATCTTTACATGAGCTGTTTATTGTATCAGTACTCTCCCTATTTTATGAATTACAAAAATGAGACTCACTTGCTCAGAGTCGCACCGCTGAGTCACGGAGGGGAGCCTGTGCTCATAGCCCCTTCACATACCTCTCCTGGTGTGGAGGAAGTAACGCTCAGACTAATGGCTGAGGGGTCAGTAGTGTTGATTAGGAAAGATGGAGCTGAAGGAAGGCCTTCCAGATGGAAAGTATGGCACAAAGAAAGGCAGGGAAGCCAGAGAGAGTGTGCTGGCGGCGCCCTGAAATGGAACATTCCATTAAATAATCTGATGTAATGGCATGCCATGGTAAATGCAGACTGTAACGGTCTATCAAATATTTTCAGCTTCTTGGAGAGAGAGAACAAATGAACGAGGGGCATTATCACGGCAGCGATCAGGCTTGCCTCAGCAAAGAAAGTGCTCCCCTCTTGCTAAATAGTGATTTAAAGTGTTGTTTATATTTCCAACTTCATGACTCCTCATACAAGAGGCAAACACCCAGGCAAAACCCTGGAGGCAGGATGCTAAAACAGCACATTTCTCTGCAAACCTCTCATCTCCGTGAACTTTATAGCTTCTTCATAAAAGCGCTGCATTGGGCGTTTCCCCACCATGTTCTTTCTCCCCAGTGGAGAAGCTGTTTGTTGGAAATATCCCATTCGGCTATTTTGAAGCAATTATTTATTTTCTTGGTTCATCCCCTTTGCCTGTGCCCACAGGGCTGTGGGCATTTGCACAAGAATTGGAAAATAGGACGGGCAGGCTTTTTACTGTAAGCAGCTGGACTCCCCTAAATAACTGAGGGCCCCTGGCCATGTCCCATGTGGAAAGCTGACCATGCTCTGAATCCCCAAGGTCAGGGAATTGGGAAGGGAACATCCAGAAGGCCTCTTTGTGTCTATTTCTGGATTCTGGAAAGATCCTTTGACTTTTCTCTTCATTCATTCACTCATTACTAACTACTCATTGAGCATTTTGTATAAACAGACGCTGAGAGGCTAAAGGACTACTGAGGTAAATAAGATGCAGACCCTGTTCCTAAGAACTCCCTGTGTAACTGGTAGAGAAGAAAACAAATGAGAATGTCCAGGAAGGTATGCAACAACATATATGTTGGGGAAAAGCTAGACAAGTTTTGCCAGCTTATTCTAAGGCTACAATTCTAGGCAGTAGTTAAAAAGAACAAGACAATCTTTATGTTCTAATACACTTAAGTTTCTGAGGCATGCACTGAGTAGGAAAATAACACTAACTATGATATAGTTATGTAAGAGAGATATGTACATATATGTCATTTTGAGGGTCAACTTGGAAGGTAAGTGGTGGTAGCAATTGAGTTATTTTCTTGGTGGGCATGGACAGGATGGCTGAACACCCCAGGAGATTTAAAATTTGGCCTGTAATTTTTTAAATTTATAAATACATTTTACAGCACTTGTATATCTAGAGGCTGCTGGCTAAATGCAACTCTAGATTCATGCAGAAACTGCAGACATGTTTCAGAAAGAATGCATCTCTATAGGGCTTTAATGAGTGGATAGGAGTTTCCCAGAATAATGAACTTAAGCAGTATGCTTACAGATATTCACAAACTGCAGGAAATCGTATGCAAAGCATGCTCATAGGTTAGATCCTGGGGTACCTAGGTGAGCACAGTGGAGGAGAGTGCTGAAAGGTTTTGAGCAGGAGGTCAATCATCCCATCTTTCAGTAATAAGCCGTAGGTCCCTTAAGAGAGCTACCCAGGGCTGACTGGTTCCAGCTTCGAAGCCCCAGTCCAAGATGAAGTAAATTGAATAAGACTCAGACAGGAGCACTTCCTATGTGCAAGTTCCTCTTCTAAGCATGTCACATATACCAACTCTGAATCCTTTCAGTCACCTAGTGAGCGGTTATGATAGTATTAACCTCATTTCGCAAATGAAGGAACTGAGGGACAGTCACATAAAATATAATTGCAGAGGAAACTCAGTTCTTTCCCAAGACTTTTGCAGTGGTCAGGCATGAATTATAGTTTATATCCCTCATGAGACAGAACAAGACCATTCAAAAGCTTTAAAAAAAGCGCATACATTACAACTCTAATTATGTAAATAAACGCATAAAAATACAGAAAAGATAGCAATGTGATAGGGTAATAGAATTGTGGGTAACTTTTTCATCTTTTCTTTTTGTTGGTTAGGTCGGTGCTGTGGTTATGTTACTTTTATAATAAAAACTGTGCTTCCATGAATAATGAAAAGAGCTTTACCTCAAGGTCCTGGAGTTGCCAATAAATGATGATGGATGCCGCAGACCCACAAAGGCAGCGGAGGATGCGGGCTCATTTCTGTACAGTGGGACTTGCCTTGCATATTCTCAGACCCAATCTCCATCTCCCATGTAAAAAATGAGGAGTTGAGTCCCCAAACAAAGATTTTTGTCTGTTAGATGTTTTCAAAAAATAGAGAAACAGGACAGTAGATAACACTGAATTACTTCGTATGAGCATTTTTACCTTTTCATTCTTTTGAATTCTTTGGTGGAAAGAAGAAAGTCTCATCGACAATTATATATTTTTATTTAATACCTCTCTGTTCACTGGTTACAATCTTCACATAGAAGTAAGAAATGGACTAGCTTTTTATTCCTTACTTTTTACAATACTCCCATCAAATTGGGAGCCCTCAAGAACCCTAATGGTGTTCCACTTTTTGCTCCCAAAACTTTGACGTTTCTCTGCCTAGAATTCCCCCACCCCTTCCTTTTTAACCTCTGCTAATTTCCAAACCAAGTAGTATTACCTCCTCTGGGAATCCTTAGGGCACAATTCCAGCTCACATTTCCTTTCCCTTTTTCAGAGTTCCAATAAGAAAATTAGACTCATTGTCAGACTTGTGGGGTAGAATCAGACCTAGCAGGCAGGGAATCAAATCCTGGCCCTGCCACTTGCTACTTTATGAGTTTGGGCAACTACTTAACCTTTCTGAGCCTCAGGTTGCTTTTCTAAGACAGGCATGCTCTCTATGTACAAGTTCCTCAACATAACGAAAGTTAAACCCCACAGCAGACATCAGAACTGAACCGATAGGTTAATAGATGACTCTTGTCCTGTCTTCTAACTTTCCGTCATTGATATCTTTAATTCACTGGGGCCAGAGTTCTTCCTACAACAGGGATTTGACAAACACTCAGAGACTGCCACTGTCTTCTTACATAACACGTCATGGTACAATGGAGTTGAGAGATCATGGCAGAATAGAGGTGGAATCCTAGCCTCTCTCTCTAAAATGTGTTTGACCCAATGTTAGCTTCTAATAATCTGAGACTTGTGGTTTCATCTGTTGAGTCTTCAGAAAAGTCATGACATATTTTTACATAGAAAAACAGAAAAAAAGTCATGACTTTTCCAATGACCCAATATAAAGCTAGGAAAGTAAAGTCTCCTCCATAGCATTCAGGTAAACAAAGAGCCTACAAATAAACATTGTTCTCAAAATATACAATGTGAGGCATCATAGTAAGCCTTGCAAATTCTTTTTTTTTTTTTTTTGAGAGGTTTTTTTGTTACAGGGTGCATGCGCTCACCAGAAAGACAGAGAGAGACAGAGAGACAGAAAGTGAGAAATCACCCCCCAGGGGGGATGGCCATGCCACAATCTCTTCTCCTCCATTCTCTTCTCGGGATCTTGGGCATACACGCACACGCACCCAGTGTGAGTTTAAGCCACTGGGTCCGGGACTCAAACCATGGTCGACTACATGGGAGTCCAGCGACACAGCCATTACATCAACTGCTGGTCCCAAGCCTTGGGAATTCTAATACCCCCAAAATTCACTGTATTCGTGTATTCAATAATTAATGAGTTGCCTCTATGAGACTGGCACTGCCTAGTGCCAGAGAGGTAACAGTGAATGAAACAGGAATGGAATTTACATTTTTGTCACATCTACAAATTAGTCTTCTCCCACCTATTTAATCAGAAAAAGGCAGAAACAGGTGGTTATAACGCTAAATGATGAAGGTGGGGTGGTACAGACATTAAACCTGCAAGTCTGGAATCAGAACGGTCTAGATTCAAACCTGTCTGCTGCTCCGCTGTTGCGTGGCCTTGGGCAGGTCCTCTGACGTCTCTAAACACAAGCAGTGGCAATCTTCTGAGGCTGTTTTGATGATCAGATGAGGCAAGGTGTGCAAGTTTCCAGCACAAGTTAGGGAGTCCATGAATGTCAGTGGCCCTCCTAATTCCCACACAGGGCAGGAATGCCTTCGGCCCACCCCACCTCCGTGACTTCTTGCACTATGTTCTGCACACAGTAGGTGCTTAATAAATGTCTGTTAATTGACTGGTAAAAAGCTGTTGGGCAGAAGTAAGCAGATGGACAAACCAACTCTCAGATCATCACCTCTAACTTACCCACATATGAGGTCCTTGCTATTCTACTCACTCAAATGGATATTTCTTGCCCGCTAATGCATGCAAAAAAACTTAGCTAAGTTTACTTCCTACCTCAAAAGAAGTTTGTGTTTCTGTTAAGTGGTTGCGCAGAGAGGAGTGAGTTCCTGAGCAAATTAAAATACCCTTGATTTGCCTAGATGCCCTTGACTGTACGATGCTTGATACAGTTTGCAGTAAGTTCATCCAATTCCCCTTTAAGTTTCCACTTCTGTGAAAAATAGGAATAACACTTTTTTCTTCTACCACTCAATGTTTTCCAAGCACAAGAGGAGGCAATGGTTAATAATAACAAAATGATGATTTAAAATAATTCCATTGCACAACATCTTTATAAAGGAACTGAAATTTTTTTTAGAGGTTTTTGCTATAGGGCACGTGTGCTTGCCAGAAAGACAGAGAGGCAGAAAGTGAGAAATCATCCCCCCACCCCAGTGGGGATAACCACGCTGCAATTCCTTCTCTATTCTCCTCTTGGGATCTTGGGCACGCACGCACCCGTGCCTGGTGTGAGATTAAGCCACCAGGTCCAGAACTCAAACCACAGTCAACTACATGGGAGCCCAGTGATGTAGCCATTATGCTATCTGCTGGTCACAGGATCTGAAATTTTATAATTGTATCCAGAAGTAGACAAGTACAATGGTTGGTACTCTGACAGTTACCCAGCTATGTTACCTTGGACAAGTTATTTAACACCTTCTTCAATCTAATAATCTTTCTTCTCATCTGTGAAAAGGTTGCAGCAAATATAGCTATCTTAAAGGGTTGATGAGAGACTTAAAAAAGTGTTAAGATACATAAAATGTGGAGTGACTAGCAGTTAGTGTAATGGCTATGTCATTGGACTCCCATGTAGTCGACCGCGGTTCGCATCCCAGACTTGGTGGCTTAAAACTCACGCCGGGTGCGTGTGCGTGCATGCCCAAGATCCCAAGAGGAGAATGGAGGAGAAGGGATTACAGTGTGACCATCCCCCCTGGGGGATGATTTCTCACTTTCTGTCTCTCTGTCTCTGTCTGTCTTTCTGGCGAGTGCACGCGCCCTATAGCAAAAACCTCTCCAAAAAAAAAAAAAAAAAGATATATGAAATGTGGGTGCATATCATGTTCTCTTGAGTGCCTATTATGTGCCAGTCACAAGGCTAGGCATTTGGGATACATCTGTGCCTTGATGGGAAGGCTGTGCCAGTCCCACTTCCTTATCAGGGAATGTGGTTTTCCTGTGCATCTCTGGCATCAAGGTGGGTACTGGTTGCCTGTTTAGAGCAAAGTCCTGTTTGTTTTCTAGGATTAGCACATAGAGGATATGGGCATACTAGAGAATAGAAGTGGCTGGAATTAAACAGCATGGCACATGGCAACTGGATGTGCACCTGGGTGTGTCCTTCTTCTCAATCTGTCATTTAGTGGCATGGGGCATTGGTAGTGAAGACAACATTCCTACCAAGTTCTCTAGCTCATCCAGAAATGGTGCACAAACTTAAGATACCAAATTTCCCTTAAACTTAGGATGTTTCCAGGGTAATAGTAAAGGTAACAGAGCCAGAATTTAAATACTGCGCAAGGGTCTTGAAGATGACTGAAGTGAAAAAAAATGGGAGATGGGAACGTTGGCATATTTTGATAATTTACTTGGTGTCAGAGGTTGTTCTTTGTGTTATTATATCAGACCTTTAAATAGTCACAACTCAAGTATTATTTTCCCAACCTTGAAACCATGGCACACAGAGTTGAAATAACTTATCTAGAATCACTTAACTCTCATAGGATAGAGCTAAGATAGAAATTCAGGACTTGCTCTATCAATTTTATCTGAAGACTTCTGGGCAATCTGCCTATAATTGGTCATGTGTGGGGTCTGGTTCAGTCCTTTGACCCTGTCTTAAATGTCACATTTCACTGGAAATTATTGCAAGAGTCATCCATGGCATTGGTAAACTGCAGTGCTGGGTGTGGCCTTCCAGATTTTGCTCTCTGTCTATTCCAAGTCTTCCTGGAAGACTAACAGTCTCCCTCCAGCCTCCTTCCTTCTCAGATTACTTGAGTCTCCATTTGTCATCCCTTACATCATCAGTTCCCTAAATCAGTGGCTCTCATGAAATGCACTTTAATTCTCCAAGCAATAACCTTAGTGGTACTTACAGAGGTGTTAAATTTCCTCAGTCTTTCACTAGGCTTTTATTTATTTATGTATTAGAAGGTGGTTGATTATATCTTCTTGGATTTAATAGTTTGCCAAAGAAAGGAGAAGGGTGTGTCTGAGGAGCTATTAGTTGATGTAATCCAACTGAACCAGAGGGAGTGTCCGAGTAGGGTATGGGACAATATTTTCAATCTGTCTCCACTTTAGGGTTGGGCTGAATTATTGTGGAGTGACTGATTTAAGGGGTGTAGGGCTTTCTTTGTAATGACAGTCCCTCAATAGTTAAAATTCTGCCATTACTTTTGGTCCATAAATTAGTCATTAGATAAGCTAACCCATAAAGCATCTTATAAGCTTGCTTCTGTCTTTCCCGCTAGAGACTTCTGCCCTACCCCCATTTTTGTTGTACACATCTGTGGTGTAATCAGAGCTCTCTTTCTTTGCAAATTTTTCTCTTCACTGTCCCATTCCTAAGACCTTCTAGGTCACATATGACTCAATAGACACAGCTGATTGGGCTGGGTCTGAATCTCTAACTCAAGCTGGGTAAATAGATGCTTTTCTTTGAGAATTTGGCCTTGGGAATTCTCTTTCTAGAAGCATAGGGTATGAATTAATTTGGGACGGTATTGATAATTATGTTACCCAAAGGATCCAGGGCATAAAGAGAGGTGGAACTGGATGAGAGAAAAATAGAAATAAGGAAATTGCACAAGAAGGAGGGGGAGTGGGGAGGAATATTTGAGCCTGGTTCTAGTAATAGCTTAGACTTATCTCAGTAATGCTTTGAGGCACCCTGGTTTTGTTTTTGCTCTTTGTTTTTTGTTTGTTTGTTTGTTTGTTTGTTTTTAATAATACATTCCCTTTACTTCTTAGGTGGTTTTCAGGTGAGTTTCTATTACTTGCAATCAAGAAATTCTAACTATTAAAGCACAAAACCACAACAAACTATACAACTTTCAACCAGGTTTGTTTTGTTTGTTTTGAAGCTTTTAGAATCTGTTCCTTATTCTCAGTACTGCAGGGTTTTAGGTTGATCTGCTTTAGTGTGTATCTTTTTACATCCAGTATTCTGGGCTCTAGTGGAACTTTCTGTCTGGAAACATCAAACATCAGTCTAGAAACTATCTTGGACTGTTCCACTGATAATTTCACCCCTCTGTGAATGACTGAATCCCTTATTTATATTTCTCTATGTTCTCTTTCCAGAACTCCTAAGTCAGTAGATTTTGCATCTCCTGAACTAAAATGGCACTCATTTTTTCCCTGTCCTATCTTCTGTCTGTGTGTGCATGTAAAAGATGAAACAATATGAGGGAAAAAAGACCACCTCATTCTGGTGTTGTCCTCCAGCCTTCAATTTTTCCTGCCTTTCAATTGAGCTACCTTTCATGGTTCTCCCCCTAGCATGGACCACTCTCCTGAGGCCTCTATCTTAAGCCCCCTTCTTCCTCCTGGGGCCCTTGCTAATTACATTACATGGGAGGAGATGTACTGCTTCACTGAAAGCTTCAGAGACTTGTTGATTGTCCTCTATGTTTGGACTGAATAACCCAATAGAGGTCATGCTTAAGCTGAAACTGTTCGAGAAACAGTTGTCCTTTAGGAAAAGATTTTCACCTAGGACCAGCACAAGACTGGAGCTACATGGACTCTGAGTTGAAGCCCTGCCTGAGTCCTGACTCATGGTAGAACCTTGGGCCAGCAATATAATGTAGGGGCTCTTCCTAAGTTTCCTCAACTGCAACTAGAAATGAAAATACTAGTTCTGTCGTGTAAAGTTTGGTGTAAGGCTCAGCTGAGAGAGTGCATGCACAAGGCAGAGTACCATGCTTGACACAGAGTGAGTGCTCAGTAGATGTGGCTAGCCACCTCTGCTATCGTCATCACCACTATTGATTCTGAATTTATTTTGAGAGGTAATTGTGGTCAAATTAGTTTTATTTTTGCTCTAACTAATTATCATAAATTTAGTGGCTTAAAAAAAAGACCCATTTACTAGTTCAGGGTTCTAAATGTCAGGAGTCTGAGGCTGGCATGTTTGAGTTCACTGTGCAGTTACCATCAAGCTGAAGTCAAGGGGCTGGCGGGGCTGTGTTCACATCTTGATTTTAGGATTCTCTTCCGAGTTCAGAGTTTCGTTTCTGTGGTTGTAGGACTGATGTCTCTGTTTCTTTGCTGGCAGTCAACCAGGAGCTCTTAGAGATAACTCATAATTCTTAACATGTGGCCTCCTACATCCCAAGAGCCAGCAATGAAGAATCTCACTTGTATCAAATCCCTTTCATGCTTCAGATCTCTTAGTCCTCAGTTTCTGAGCTCTCTATTGAAAAGACTCATATGATTAGGTCATGCCCACCCAGATAATCTTCCTTCCTCCTCCTCCTCCTCCTCCTCCTCCTCCTCCTCCTCCTCCTCCTTCTTCTTTTTTGAGAGATTTTTGCTATAGGGTACATGCACTCGCTGGAGAGACAGAGATAGAGTCAGAGAGATGGAAACCAAGAAATCACTCCCCAGAAAGGATGGTCATGCCACAATACCTTCTTCTCCACTCTTCTCTCAGGATTTTGGGCACACACACACACATGCACCCAATGTGAGTTTTAAGCTGCTATGTCCAGGACCCGAACCGTAGTCAACAACATGAGAGTCCAGTGACGTAACCATTATGCCATCTCTTGGTCCCTAATCTTCTTATCTTAAAATAACCTGTGCTGTATGAGGAAATTCAGTCACTGGGGTGAAGGTCATCATACTCATAGAGAGTTTTAAAGGAGCAAGGAATCTTAGGAGCTACCTTAGAATCCTGTTTTCCACTGTGGGCCTATAAAGAGGTAATGTAGATAATTTCTTAGCAAGATACTTAACACATCACAGATGTTTGTTGGATATTGGCCATAGTTACATTGTTGCTTTAATTATTAGATGAAGCTGAGTCTTTGTTTAAAAGTTTTTATTTTAATTATTATCATAATCTTTTTTACATTACATTTAATCACATATATCTTTACAGTGTATTACATTTTTTTCCAGCACAATTACCATGCATATCAATCAAAACAAAGACATTACTATCCACATCATCATCATTAAATAGCTTTTTATCATTTTTTCAGATTATTACTATTATTATTTACTCCCATATTTTTTAAAACATTCAATCATTATATATCATTTGGCTTGTGAAAAGAATTTACTCAACATGAAATACTTCTCAGACCAGTCCAATTGAGAATACTATACATGTCATCATCAACAAGTAATAAACCATTTCTATGTCCCACTAATATCATGCCTCTCTATTTGTTCTCTTGCTATCCTTCACTATACTCTTCCGTTCTCCTGCCCCATTCCACACTATCTTCAGCATCCATAACTACTTTCACTGCTTTTATGCTCTCTAATATTTTGATCTCTACCATAAAGTGTGGGTAGTCAGTATATATTAAGTGGATACATACACTATCTTTCATATCCTGGTTTGCTTCACTCAGCAATAGATCATCCATATTTGACCACTTTCTATCAATTGCCAGGGACTTGTAGGTTTTTTATGGCTGAGTAGTATTCCATAGAGTATATGTGCCACACTTTTCCCATCCATTCATCTGCTTGTGGACATTTAGATTGGTTCCATGTCTTAGCGAGCTTGAACAGTGCCGCAGTAAACCTTGATGGGCAAGAGCTTTTCTGACTGAGCGTACTCCTGTATTTTGGGTAGATACCCAGAAGTGGGATTGTTGGATCAAATGGTAGTTCTATTTGTAGATCTTTGGGGAACCTCCATATTGTTCTCCACAGTGGTTGAACCAGTTTACATTCCCACCAACAGTGTAAAGAGTTCCCTTCTCAACACATCCCACCAACACTTATCACTTTTTGTATTTTTAATCTTCACCATTCTGACAGGGGTTAGGTGGTATCTCATTGTGGTTTTAATTTGCATCTTTCTTATGATGAGGGATGTTGAGATCAAGCACAGTCTTGATCTCAATCAAGACTCTGCCTTTTCATTGTCAACTCTGCCTGTTTTTTTTTTTTTTTTCTTTTTTAACCTGTAAGAAAATACTTTTAAATCATGCAAGCTTCAGAGATTTGTTGGTCATTTTGTGTGTTTGAATTGAACAACTTGATAGAGGTCAGAGTTAAGCTGGAACTGTTTGGAAAACAATTGTCCCTTAGGAAAGGCTTTTCAAAATGTTCGCTTTCTGGCAGAATAAAATATTTTCCAAATGAAAATGGTTTTCCCTTTGCAATTGTGATTCTGCACTGGGCTCAGAAAGCACTTTTCTCTAGTGGTGAGAACTGTGAAGAGCAGAAAAGTATCTCTACACTATCTAGTTTTTCCCACTCCCACTGCCCTGGTAGGGTAGGTGGCTTTTGGAGGAGAAACAAGTTTTGGTAATAAATTTATCCAGAGAAGTCTCTTCTCCCTGCTTTCTGCCAGGACTTGTGCTGTGACATAGAGATAGAGCTTTAAAGAAGCTAGCATGGAACACACTCATGCCAAGAGCACATGCCAAGTGGGGCAGGCTGACAGTGACACAAAAACCCCTAAGTCTGATGATTCCAGACAAGGTTAAGAGCTATCAAGCAATGAACGAAGGGGGCCAGCAGGTGGCATAGAGTCCCAGACTCAGTGGCTTGAAAAATCACACCAGGTGTGTGCGTGTGCCTGTCCAAAATCCCAAGCAGAGAATGAAGATGGAATTGTAGCACAGCTATCCCTCCAGGGAGTTATTTCTCACTTTTTCACTCTGTCTCTCTCCTGCAAAAACACACCCGAGAACCCTATCAGAAAAAAAGAGAAAGAAAGAAGAAAGAAAGAAAGAAAGAAAGAGAGAGAGAGAGAGAGAGAGAGTAAGAAAGAAAGAAAGAGAGAGAGAGAGAGAGAGAGAGAGAGAGAGAAGAAAGAAAGAAAGAAAGAAAGAAAGAAAGAAAGAAAAAGAGAGAGAGAGAGAGAAAGAAAGAGAGAAAGAGAGAAAGAAAGAGGAAGGAAGGAAGGAAGGAAGGAAGGAAGGAAGGAAGGAAGGAAGGAAGGAAGGAAGGAAAAAAAAGAAATGGACAAAGAAATGCCATTGAAAAATGGCTTCAGAGGTGCTAGCTTAGTCTAACAGGTCAAGGAAGGCCTTTCCAAGAAATGATACTTTGACTGAGATATAAATCATGCAAAGAAGCCAGCCCTTCTGAGACAGGTAGAGTACTTTAGGCACAGTGTCAAGTAAATGTAGACATCTAGAACTGAGAGTTTTTATGGCATCTTCAGGGAATAACTGGCACAAAGTAAGGAGAAATCAAGTCTGGGTAGACAACTGGGAGGGCCTGATGATATATGACTTCTTAGGTCATCCTGGAAGCTGAAGGTTATACCCAATACAACGTAATTGGACTCCCAGTTGGAACATCTAGATATGAGGTGCCATAGGAACCCCAAGAAGTCATTCAAACACAGAGTCATTTGTGTTATTTTTATTTAAAAACATGGAATCATCTCCTCTGTGCATGTTCCCAGTCAGTATTGAGCCATGAATGCTTGGGGAAAAACAAAGACATGACCATTACATTAGGGTGACCTTTTGTCTATGTCTGTTCTATTTTATGCCTACTGTCTCCATATAATTGTTGCTAAGTCTACCATCCACCATCAAAAGTGGTCAAGTTTGGACAAAAAGCTATTTGTTGGACCAAGGGTGGGTCTCGTGCAGCCCCGCAAATGTAGGTGAATCTCCATGGAACACAGTTTCAGGAACGCGGCTCAGGAAAGCAGAGACGGCCATCAGCGGTTGCGGCACGCGGGGCAGATCCCGGCCACGGCCCGCGGGGGCAGAGCCCCGGCCACGGCACGCGGGGCAGACCCCGGCCACGGCACGCGGGGCAGAGCCCCGGCCACGGCACGCGGGGACAGAACCCGGCCACGGCACGCGGGACAGGGCCCCGGCCACGGCACGAGGGGGCAGACCCCGGCCACGGCACGCGGGGACAGTACCATGGCCACAGCACGCGGGGGCAGGCCCCGGCCACGGCACGCGGGGCAGAGTCCCGGCCACGGCACGCGGGGCAGAGTCCCGGCCATGGCACGCGGGGCAGAACCCGGCCACGGCACGAGGGGCAGAACCCGGCCACGGCACACGGGGCAGACCCGGGCCACGGCACGCGGGGGCAGACCCCGGCCACGGCACGCGGGGCAGAACCCCGGCCACGGCACGCGGGGCAGAACCCCGGCCACGGCACGCGGGGAAGAGTCCCGGCCAAGGCACGCGGGGCAGAGTCCGGCCAAGGCACGCGGGGCAGAGTCCCGGCCATGGCACGCGGGGCAGAGTCCCGGCCAAGGCACGTGGGGGCAGAGCCCGGCCCGTGGGGGCAGAGCCCGGCCACGGCACGCGGGACAGGGCCCCGGCCACGGCACCCTGAGTGCAGTCTACGTTTCCTATTGTTGGGAACTTTATGATCTGATAATTGGAAAAAAAAAATCATGTTTATCATAAAAAATAATTAGAATAATAATAATAATGATTGGGGGAAACATAGGAAAGATATTGAATGTTGAAGCGGGGAGATTAATGTCTCTGTACTGACTGACATGCATGGCATTCCCTTTTGAAAAAGCAATGTAATACACTGTAAAGTTGTATGTAATTCAATGTAATAAAAAAATAGATTAAAAAAAAAAATCACCCCCCAGGGGGGATGGCCACGCCAAAAAAAAAAAAAAAAAAAAAAAAAAGCTATTTGTTCATTTGGTTTATTTACTTCATTACTTTTCCCAAAGATCAAGTTAGACCTTTTCCTTTATTGCTTCACTGAAATACTGAGAATGTAGATCTTCAAAGGTGACTTTTAAAATTACTAAAGTAATTTTTGCTTGTTTCTTCAACTTCAGAATCTAAAGTCTGCATAAGATTTGAGTCTATCATATCAAGTTGTCCGAAAAGTCATGACGTATTTTTCTGTTTTTGTATGAAAAATGCATCATGACTTTCCTGATAACCCAATATAGTCAATATATTCATAAATATTTCATTTATATATATCAATACTGTAAAGTAGTAATAATAAAAAAACTTTTTTCTTTGTCCCCTGGCTGAAACAAAGAGAAGTGAAGTGGCCTTTTCAGGCTTGTATGTCTCTTAAGCAGAAAGCAGTGATGTGTTTGTGTGTGAGATGAATGGAAGAAGGCAGGATGTAACTCTTTGCTTTTTCTTCCCATCAGCATTGAAAGTCTAAGGAGGAAACCAAACTTCCATTGATGCTTTTAGAGGAGGCTGTCCAAGTGATTTATTAGCTCTGCGTCAACACTAATGTTGAGGCTGCAGTGCAAAGATAACCCAAAATGCATCCTAAACACACTGGGCTTCCCACACAGCCTGGCAGAGTATCAAGGTTCAGCTGGCAAAGACTGGATAAAACTGGGATTTAGTGTTTTCCATCCTGGAACCTAAGTTTAAGTAATTTTATGAAATGGGCTAATAGACTCTGGATTAGAAGATGAAGAAAAATAAAAAACAGGACAAAATATCTACTTCTAAGAGAATCCATATTAAGTCATGGAATATATTAATAAAAGTCAACTTTTTATTTTCTATGTCCTTTGGCTAAAACAAAGGGAAATGAATTAATCTGTTTAGGCTTCTATCTCTCTTAAGTAGAGAAGAGTGATATATTTGTTTTTGGTTGTGATGTTGGCATTTAGCTGGAATTGATTTTGAAAACATATATTTTTCATGTCTAAGGTAGTTTTTCTTTTAATTCTTGAATGGACCACTCATCTCAGCTGGTGCCATGAAAGAAACATCCTGATCTGGAAAAGGGTAGCACTATTGGGTCATCAGAAAAGTCGTGATGCCATTTTGCATAGAAAAGCATAGACAAATAAGTCATGACTTTTCCAGCAACACAATAGTTAGAATCTCTTTGGGCTGCATGTAAGGTCATGTTTTAATCATTAACCAGTAAAATTGGCTTAAAGGAAAGGACTTTATTTTTCTCCCATAACTAGGTATGTGACAAAGGCACCTGCTGCCATTTGTTTGGCAGTCCAGCAAGCCACAGATAACGTCTAAATGATCACCCTGACTTTTTTCGCAAGTTAGTCACCTCTTCATCATAAAAACACTGCATCTACACATACCTTAAATTCTTGTACAAGACAAAAAGCAAATGATTTGGGAGCCCTTCTTAATTTTTTTTTGCTGTGAGACATTGTGCACATAGGAGAAAAACATGGGTATTTTGATAGGGTCCTACCACATCATGGTTGTCTTTCCCCAGCCTCACTGTGAGCTAAGATCACAGGTATGGCCACCATGCTCAGTCTATTGAGGTTGGGCCAGGAACCAAAACTGGGCCTCCCATGTAGCCTCAACCATTGGCAACATCACCCTCCCATATGCACCACCGTGGCTGAGCCATGGGAAACCTTTTATGAGGAAAAGCCATAAAACATACTTTCACATTTCATTGGCCAAAACAATGTCATATGACCACTCAAAGCTACAAAGGTAGCTGAGAGTTTGTTGTTGTTCTTAATGAAATTGGGTGTCAATTCATAAGGAAGAAAAGAGAGAATGAATAGTTAACAGTTGACTAAAAACATCTGCCTCAAGGGTTAGTTTCAGTCATTATTTTGTTGCGTGAATGATTATTTCAGAAGTTATCCATGTAAACAAATATTGACCGAGTGCTTCCTACATGACCACTGTGTTGGTTGTTCAAAGGGAAATAAGTCAAAATAGCGGTCAATGCTTTAAAGTAATTTGAAATTAACTTCCGTATTATTTGGGGGGTGGGGGGGGCAGCCAAATTGTGTGGTGGTTAAGGCGGTTGAATCCCACATAGCTGACAGCTTAATTCCAGTTCTGGACCCAGCATCTTAGAAAACATGACAAGCACATGTGCATCTGTGCCCAAAATCCTGAGAGAAGAATGGAGGAGAAGGCATTGCATCACGGCCGTCGTCGGTGGGAAGTGCTTTCTCTCTCTCTCCCTCTCTCTCTCTGTCACTGGTAAGTATATGCTCCCTGCAACAAAATTAAAATAATTAATACACACACACACACACACACATACACACACACACACACATAAATACATATATGTGTGTGTGTGTATACACATAAATTCAACCATATGTATACCTAATTGTGTGTATATATATATATATATATATATATGTGTGTGTGTGTGTGTGTGTGTGTGTATATATATATATATATATATATATATATATATATATATATAGTTGGGCCAGGAACCAAACCTGGGCCTCCCATGCAGCCTAATATATTTTGTGTGTCCCTAATACCTAACACAGAGCTAGGAGTATAGTAGACCCTGAATGTCTGTTGAGGAATTCATCCACATGACAATTTAAAAAGAGAACATGACAGGAGCATCAGATGGTGTGGCAGTTAAGGTAGTGGACTCCCACATGACTGACCATGGTTTGAATCCCAGACTTGGCACAACAGCTTGAAAATCACGTTGGGCATGTGTGCATGCCTACCCAAATCCTAAGAAGAGAAAGGAGGAGAAAAGATTGTGGCATGGTCATCCCCCTGGGAGGTGGTTTCTCACTTTCTCTCATTGTCTCTCTCCTGTGAGAACACACTCTGTATGAAAAAAAAATACATAATTAAGAAAGCATGACATTACTGGCTACTGAGTCCTGTGGTGTCAATCCTCACTACCCAAAGAATAAAGACCAGCAGCATCAATATCACCTGGGAGCTTCTCAGGTACCATTGCAGACTGAATGAATCAGAATCTACCATTTAACATGATCCCTCAGTGAACTGTGTATACTTTAAAGATTGAGAAGTTCTGATATTACAGTAACGCTTGAAGTAGCTTGCTCACATTTGCAAAAATAAGACTGTGGATGTAGATAAGAACATAGATGGATTCTCCTGTGGTACAGTGGATTCCTAAGTAATTGTTTATGATTTAAATCTGCTCTCCCCATTTCCTAGTTGGGTAGCCTTGACCAACTACTGAGTCTATTATGTTCAATTATTTCTTCGAGAAGTTATTGAGATGATGGTCACTATCTCTCACAGGGAGGTTTTAAGGGATAAGATATTCAGAGCATCGAGCACATCCTGGTGAGTTGTGAAGGCTCAATCAATGTGAATTTCTAAGAATATTCCATTTAAAATTGGGCAACAATTGGTGTTTGGTGCTATTGTTGCTAATAATTGGGGAACAACTAAGAAGCTCCAAGCTTTGGAGCCATGATGCAAAGCTTGAATGTGGCCTAGAACATAGTAGAGAATTAGAGTGTGTATTAGTTTGGGCTGCTGTAACAAAATACCATGGGTTTGTGTCTTAAAGAATAGACATTTTGTTTCTTACAGTTTTGGTAGCTAAAATCCTTGATCAAGTTCCAGCACACTTGTTTTCTGGTAAGGACTCTCTTCTTGGCTTGTCAACAAATACTTTCTCACTATGTCTCTGTGTGGCCTTTCCTCTGTGTGTGAGTGAAGAAAATTATATCCATCATCTCTTCCCTATTTTACAGATGTATTAATCCTATCTTATTAGGGCCTCACTGTAAGGCTTTATTTCACTTAATTACCTCTGAGGCCAGATGGTGGTGCAGCAGCAAAATACAACATTTTATGAGACAATTCTATGTGGGAAGGCTCTAGGTTCAAGTCCAGAGACCTCCCTGAATATACCAGGCACAGGCATTCCTATAAGCCGGAATGAACTGAAGACTGAGGGTGGATTAAGACCCTACTGGGTGTTGTGTCTCTCTATTTATCTCTTTCTCATCTATGGAATAAATAGATTTAAGAAAAAAGAAAACTTTAAAAAATTAATTTTTAAAAGTCCTACCTTCAAATGCAGTTATATGGGAGGATGGGGCTTCAACATATGAATTTGGAAGGGGGCGTCTCACAGTTTAGTGTATAACAGAAATAAACATCTCATGTCAAAGAAAAGGGCAAGAAGGCACCTATGAAGAGAACTCCCCATTTAAGTGTGTTAAGTTTCCTAGGTCTGCCATAATCAAATACCACACACTTGGTGATTTTTTTCTTTTTTTTAAAAAAAATTTATTTTGTTATTTTTTGCATTTAATCACTGTGTAGGTTTACAACATTAAACATGAATTTTCCCAGCATGAATACCTTGTATGTCGGTCCAGTCAAAGAAATTACCATATCATTGCCATCAACAGATAATTTTCCATTTTTTACCCATTGAATGTTTTTGTTTTTATTCCCGGATTCCCCCCCCACACACACACACACACTTACCACCTTCCTCCCATACTGTCTCTGGTATCCATAGTTGCTTTCCATCCTTTTATGCCTTCCAACCTTTCAGTTTCTGCCATAGAGCATAGACATTCCATATATATTAAGTGGGGACATACAATGCCTCTCTTTCAGAGTCTGGTTTGCTTCACTTAGCAGTAAATCTTTCATATTCATCCACTTTCTATCAAATGCCAAGGCCTTATTATTTTTAATTATTGAGTAGTATTCCATAGTGTATATGTGCCACACTTTTTCAATTCATTCATCTGTTCTTGAACATTTAAAACATTAAAAAAAAAACTATATTACATTCTTGTGGCTAGAAGTCCGAACTAAGGATATTGACAAAATGTGCTCTCTATGACTGCTTTTGGGGAGAATCCTCCTCTGGCTCTTTATATCTCGTGGTATTTACTAGAAATCCTCGGCATTACTTGGCTTGTTGGTGCATCATTCTAGTCTTATGGCTATCTTCTCTATGTGTATCTTTACATTGTTTTACCTCTGTGATGTCTGTCTCTATGTCCCATTTGAATCTTTTATAAAGACACTGGTCATATTGAATTAGGGTCCACCATAATGATCTCACTTTAACTTGATTATTTCTATAAAGACTTTATCTCCAAATGTGATCACATTATGAGATACTGAGGATTAGGCCTTCAGCATGCCTTTTTTGGGGGCCAGCGGGTGGACATGTAATTCAAACTGTAACACTAAGTAAAAGTTTTTGGTGAGAAGTGATTGTAATTCTAGAGGCAAGTGGGGGCTAAAGCTTTAGGAAATGGGGCCAGCAGGTGGCGTAGTGGCTAAAGCACTGGACTCCCAAATGGCCAACTGCAGTTTGAGTCCTAGACCTGATGGCTTTAAAATCACGCTGGATACGTGTGCATGTGTGCCCAAAATCCCAGGAGGAGGATGGAGAAGGGATTATAAAGTCTTCAGTCCTGAAGGGAGTTATTTCTCTCTTTCCCTCTCACTGTCTCTCTCTGTCTCTCTGATGAGTGCTTGTACCCTAAAGCATGAGAAACAATATTGTATGACTGGACATTGAAAAATGTTAGATGCGCATACACATTGTGCACATGTACACACACACACACACACACACACACCAGATTTGGAAACAGCCAGAGAATTACAGTGCTTTCTTTCCAAAAACTAACATGGACAAGACTTTCAAGAATTGTATCTTTCAATTGCTAGTTAACTATGGGCAGGGTTAAGTCCTCATCTTCCTGCTTTCTGTAGAAACTCAAAGCGATGTCACAGGGACCTTCCTCAGTGAGTGGCAGGAAGACACACTGTAAGAAGATTTCTAAGACTTAATTTGGTAAGCAGTTAGAGCGTGCTCTCTCTCCATCGTTCTCTTTCTTTTTCTCTCCCTCTCCCTCTGTCTCTCTCCCTTCCTGTGGTGGCAGGAACAGCAGTCTATTTCTCAGCAGTGACAGGCCAAGAAAATAGAAGACAAACTTCTGCTGGGTGTGGGTGTGATTTTTCTTTTTTTCTGGTGAGGGCTTCATCTGGGAAGGTATGGAGCTGTTTCTATCCTGACCTGGGGAACTGAAGAAATGATTGTCAGTTTGAAGATGAGGGCTTTGCAGCCTCTAAAGGTCCTTCTTTTTTTTTTTTTTTTTTTTTTTTTTTTTTTTTTTTTTTTTTTTTTTTTTTTTTTTTGAGAGGTTTTCGCTATAGGGCGCATGCGCTCGCCAGACAGACAGAGAGAGACAGAGACCCAGAAAGCGAGAAATCACCCCCCGGGGGGATGGTCACGCCGCAATCCCTTCTCCTCCATTCTCCTCTTGGGATCTTGGGCACGCATGCACACGTGCCCGGCGTGAGTTGTAAGCCACCGGGTCTGGGACGCGAACCGCGGTCGACTACGTGGGATTCCAGCGACATAGCCATTACGCTAACTGCTGGTTCCCAAGGGTCCTTCTTACTAGTAGACATGGAAAGAGGTCAATTTGGATGCTGATTTGGATCTCCCCAGGTAAGGCAGCCTTCTAGTGAAGCTGGGAGGAGTGTTTTCGGTCACCTGTAAACAGGTGAGCTAGATTCAACATGGCCCTGAAGCAGAGAAACAAACAGCTATTGACAGAACTGGCTTCACAAATGGAAGATGTTAAAGGTAGTTTTGAAAAGGTAAGTGATCAGATTCCATCCTGCCTGTCCTTTCCAGAACCAGCAGCCCTCTTCACTGAAAGTGTTCTATGAAAGATGCCAATTATGTGAGTTGATGTTTACTGGCTCCCTCCCCTCAAGCCTCCTGGCAAGAGATTGTGGCATATCATTAAAGTCTTAATGCATTTGGCCTAAAGCTTCTCTCTGCCTGTTATTTTTGTGTGGGGGAAGGAGAGGGTAGCAAGAACATCCTCCTTTTGGAAGGTGTAGAATATTGCACTACCACCTACTACTCATTAGGAATGAAATGCCCCACTTAATCTTCTGCAGTCTCATGCTTTAACTAACCACCTACTGGTTATGAATTACAAATTTCTAGAACCAGGACAGATTCTCTTGGGAGTTCCAGCTTGTGTTTGTTGACAAGACATCACCACCTGGAAGCCACTCCACAGACAACTTGACCACAACATTCAAATTAAACTCATTAGCTTTCTTCCAAATCTGCCTATAAAACAAAACCCAGTGAAGAGAACCTGCTAGCTACCCCCTAAGCATTATTGCTTTTCACCCTCCTTGCTCCTCTGATTCTTCAACTTCTCAATATACTTTAAATCAGCTTCCTTCTGCTATCCATGGCCACTGGCTTGGTTGACTCCCTCATCAACATGCTCCTGGGAAAATTGTACTAACCACATCTTTTATATCTTTCTTACTCCACATGCTGAAGATTTTATGAAACACAAATGTGATCTTGATTGCTCTCTTTCCACTATGTCAGACTTTTCAGGGACTCCTTCTTACCTGCAAGATAAATGCTTAGCTCTTTAGTACAAAGAGAAACATTTCAGGATCTGGACTTCACCTACCTAACTTCATTTTTCAGAACTCTCCTCACCCCCTTTCACCTGTCTCTTATTTTAGGAGTCAGCTGAGGGGCTAACTTCTCTGAGCCTGAGCACTATCTGAAAAATTGATATAACAGCACCAACTTCACAGAACTTATGTGTGCATGTAGTAGGTGCTCAGAGCAGAAAAGAATCTCTTCCCAACAGTTCTAATTCAAATACCACTTGTCTCATTCTCTGAAGTCATGCTGAAGTCATGTAACTAGTATGGTCATTTGTAAGTAAAAACAAAGAACAAGAATCTAGCAAAAGCTAGAATCTCTATAGACAGATGTCAAATCTAGTTGTATACATAAAACTTTCCTTTTTCTTAGTTGGCTATCTCCAAGCCTTCTTTCTTCATTTTCTCCAGTCAAAGCACCTCCCTAATGGAACTAGCTCTACAGCAACATCAACCAGCTGATGGACCTCCCTGGCCTATCACACCTTCTCCCTTCTCCACCCATCCTAGCCCAGCCCTGCTTGAGATCTTGTTGATTAAAATTGTTAATAATTTATCTTAATAAAGTGGTTAGAATCAGCTCATGTTAAGACTGAAAAAAAAAAAAAAAAAAAAAAAAAAAACAGAACAAAAAAAATAAATAATTAGAGGCCAGATGGTGCAGTGGCCAAATATGAACCCCTGTGAGATAGTCCTACAAGGATCCCAGTTTGAGACTGAAGACCTCCCTGAGTATACTGGGCATACGTTTGCCCATAGTTTGAGGCTGTCTGAAGGCTAAGGATAGGAGTGAAGGGCAACATCAAGACCCTATCGGAGGTACTGTCTCTGTCTCCTCCCCTCTCTTTCTCTCATATATATGTGCACACTCAGAAGAAATAAGTAAATAAGCCTTCAAGGTCAGTTGTTTCATGCTCCATCTGATAGTTGAGTCTCCTTACTTTCCTCAGGTAAGGGGAAATGTGTTATTTTCAAGGCAGCCAGTATTGCCCGGGTTCAGCTCTGGTTCTAAATTCTTGGTTACACACAGATCCTTTCGAGTATTATCTTGAATTCTATAACTGGTGATGTACTAGTAAATAGTTCAGATATGTAGGTGCTGCTTCCTGTGGTGTAAATATTCCCACCATGGTCAATTTCAAGCTACCACAAAAATCTAGCTCAGAAAACGTGCTCAATACTGGTTTTTGCAAGACTATATTATCAGACTCCAGCTTATCACTGTCACCCAATTGGCATCACATACAAGCTGGGTGAAGATCATTCATATGATTCTAGGCCTTGGTCTTGAATTCTATCCTATATTCTGTATCCTAATTTGTATCTACTTTGCTTCTGATGAGTTTTTAGAAGAATGTGGAGCTCTCCACTGCCTTCCCAGCCACAATTTCTGTCTCACTCCTTGAAAGTGATTCAAGTACTCTTTCTAAATAGACTGCCTGACTTCCCTTTGAATACTTTCTTTTTTTTAACTCGTAAAGTAAATTTGCCCAACATAAATACACTCCACACCAGTCAAGTTGAAGATTCCATGCACATTATCAACAGATAATCATCCATTTCTATGTGTCATAAATGTCTTGCCTCTATTTTTCTCCTTGTTTCCTTTCCTCTTACCCTCCTCTTTCTCCCAACCTCTTCCCACACTGTCTCCAGTATCCATAACCATTTTACATGCTTCTATATATACTGATCTTTCAGTTTCTGCCATAAAGTGCAGTCAGTATATTAAGTGGAAACATGCCATGTCTCTTTTTCATAGCCTGGCTTGCTTCACTCAGGAGTAAGTCTTCTATATTCATCTACTTTCTATCAAATGCCATGGTCTTGTTGTTTTTTTATGGCTGAGTAGTACTTCGTAGAGTATATGTGACTCACTTTTTTTATCCATTCATCTGTTCATGGACATTTGGGATGGTTCCATGTCTTAGCAATTGTGAATAATGCCAAAGTAAACATAGATATGCAAGCACTTCTCTGTGTGAGCATTTTTCTACCCTTTGGGTAGATTCTCAAGAGTGGAATAGCTGGATCATGTGGTAGTTATATTTGTAGATCTTTTAGGAACTTCCATATTATTCTCCACAGTGGTTAAACTAATTTACATTCCCATCAACAGTGTAAGAGAGTTCCCTTTTCACCACAGCCTTATCAGCACTTATCATTTTTTGTTTATTTTAACCTTAGCCATTTTAACTAGCTTTAGGTGGTATCTCATTGTTGTTTTGATTGCATCTCCCTTATAATGAGGGATGTTGAGCCTTTTTTCACATGCTTTTTGGCTGTTCGAATGTCTTCCTTAGAGAGTTGTTTGTTCAGCTCATTTCCCCATCTTTTAATTTGGTTGATTTTTTTTTTTCCAGATAAGCTGCTTGAGTTCCTGTGTACTCTGGTTATCAGTCCCTTATCTGAGGCATAGTTTACAAAAATATTCTCCTATTTCGAGGGCTGTCTATCCACACTAATTACTGTGCCTTTTGCTGTGTAGAAGCTTCTTAAGCTGATGTAATCCCACTTGTCTATTTTTGGAATTATTTCCAGTCCTTTTGAATAGTTTCAACTCTGGTTAAGACCTTGTTGCCTTCTAACTCTGAAGAGGGACTTAGCACTAGCTTCTTTTATGTTGTCTCATCACCTCACTTTAGAACTGTGAAGCTATTTTAAAAGTTTTTTTTTCATTTGGGCACAATATCTATCACTATTGCTTCTACCAACAAAAATGTAGATTTTTCTTTTGGGGCTCACACAAAACAAGTCCTGCTGGGAATCACTTTCAAATCATTTACTGATTTGCAAGCAGGAAACAAACTGGTAGCCCCACTCAATCTCAATCTTTGCTCTAAATGCTTGATTAATTTAGCCTCTTTCTGGAAATTATAAGCTCAGAGAGGGAAGGTGCATGTCTGTTGTGTTCGTCAATATACCAAAGCCTAGCAAAAAGCCTGGAACACAGTAGACTCTCAGTAACAAGGTCTGACACTTCCTTCCTCCTTCCTCTTGGCCTCCCTCCCTATTTCCTTCAATCCTTTCCTCCCTCCCCCCTCCCTTCTTTCTTTCTTTCAGTTAAATGAATTACCATTATATAGCCAATGCTAGACAACAGATTCCCATGGGCAAGATGGAGAGTTAGTACAGAGCATGACTGAGAGCTCAGAAAAAGTGTTCGAACCAAGGTATTTGAGTTGAGCATGAAGTAGAGAATTGGCTTATTTTTCAGCCACTTAGAAGGATTGTTTCCTTCCTTTTGAGTCAATTAGTCATAATGAATCTAATTTTAACACTTTTCAGGATAGAGAGTATGGCAGAGTGAAAAAGCATCCCTTACGTTCAGTTCTTGAGGCTATACTACCTTCCTGCTGATTGACAAGCTGGTGCAGCAGACCCCATTAATTGAGACCAATTAGTAGGGAGGTCAGTTGGAATTAAGGAGAAGGCAGAATTTTCTTGCCATCCTGAGCATGACATAGTTAATTAATAAAATTAAATTTTAAATCAAGAAATTAAATCCATTACAAACGAAATATGATTCTGGAGCTTGGATTTGTTATTGGATTTAAATAATTTATTATTTTTTTAATGTTTACCAGAGATTTATTGAAAATCTGCCAGATGCTCCCTACTAAGATAGCAAAAGTCAGGAAGGTCCTTGCCCACTCTAAGTTAGTCTCTCAACTCTGTGGCTACTCATAGCATCATATATGTATAAACTTACAAAATGGTATAAACATTTCAAATGAACCCAATTATACTCCCCACATACTATATCAAATCCTGTTGGGGAGAGTCTCAAAATGTGTATTTCAAAATGAAGTCTGCAGGTCATTCTCAAGAACACCAAAATATGATGTCATCCATTGCAAGGAACATATGAGAGGTCTTCAAAAGTTAATGGAAAAATGTGTATTATGAAAAACTATGCAAGGATTTTAAAAATGTTTGCACCAAAATAAACTCCTACTTTAATTCTATTTTCCATAAGCCTCAACACGTATGTTGATGTGCTTGATTGAGCCAACAGACAGTGTATTTTGGATGAAAAATTCATTTTGTGGGACCAGCAGTTAGCGTAATGGCTATGTTGCTGGACTCCCACGTAGTCGACCGCGGTTCGAGTCCCAGACCCGGTGGCTTAAACTCACGCCGGGCGCGTGTGCGTGTGTGCCCAAGATCCCGAGAGGAGAATGGAGGAGAAGGGATTGCGGCGTGGCCATCCCCCCTGGGGGGTGATTTCCTGCTTTCTGTCTCTCTGTCTCTCTCTGTCTGTCTGGCGAGCGCACGCACCCTATAGCAAAAACCTCTCCAAAAAAAAAAAAAAATTCATTTTGTATACTGTAATGATGTATAGCATATTAATGTTAAAAAAAGAAAAATAAATTGATAAATAAAATAAAGAAATCCCTTATAAATGTAATAGCTTATATTTCTGCTTTCAATAATTATAATACCTTGGGATCTATGCACTAGGACTCCTTAACCACCTTGATTATAACTAATACAAAATGATAGCCTATCTGGCAAAATGTACTAAACTAAATACCACCACCTCTGCAAAGCTGCCTCTACTCTGACTGGCTCCTACGTTTTT
Source organism: Tupaia tana (assembly GCA_026018925.1). Lineage (NCBI taxonomy): Eukaryota > Metazoa > Chordata > Mammalia > Scandentia > Tupaiidae > Tupaia > Tupaia tana. Next base: position 84,189,253 of record JAKSZU010000008.1, on the reverse strand, counting down.
GTGCCCTTTGTGTGCATTTCCATAACAGGACTTTCCTCATGGGATTATAGTGATTGCATTGCTACCTACCTCCTGCTGCACATCAAGCTTCCTGAGGAGGAAGACTATGCCTCATTCCTAGTGAATTCCCAGCCTAGCACATTATTTGGTTCTTAGTAGGACCTTAAAAATCCTCCCTCTCTCTCTCTTTTTTTCCTTCCTTCCTCTTTATCTGTGAGAAGTTAGTCATTATTGCCTACAGTATCTCACTTCATCTGTTTTGTTGCATGTATGAATGTACACATTTGAGAATGAATGAATGAATAAATGGTAAAGCACTGACACACACAGTGTGCCATCTGAAGAGACAGAGACCATCGATACATTATGGCTTTAGTCAAGTGTTTGTCAATTACTAGTTAATCCTGCTCCATTGAATGACTTTTGTCAAATCTAGCCTGGTATTGAGTTAGTATTTTTCTCTTCAAGTAAACTCATTGGTTCTTACTCTATCTTAAGTAATACTACCTGTATTTCACGTGCTAAGTTATAGCATGTCACTGACGTGCTACGTCATATTTTTTTCAAATCCACATTAAACACTTATCTGAACCCCATAAATGTCTTTGTACCCCACCCACATGTGCATTTCACCCTGTATGGAAGACACAGTGCTTCCTCTTGCTAAGGCAGGATCGTCAGTTCAGTTTTTATGCTTCTCTACCTCTGACTCTTGGCTTTCCCCCTTCAGCCTGATGCCGTCTTTGCAGTACCCACAGGGAACACACACACACACACACACACACGCACATCCTTCTCCTCTAGTCTTTGTTCCTCTTGAGATCTTCCTGAATTATTCTCTTCTTATTTATTTATTTATATTTTTTGGGAGAGGTTTTCGCTATAGGGCGCATGCGGTCGCCAGACAGACAGAGACATAGAGACAGAAAGCGAGAAATCACCCCCAAGGGGGATGGTCACGCCGCAATTCCTTCTCCTCCATTCTCCTCTTGGGATCTTGGGCATGCACACACACGCGCCCGGCGTGAGTTTTAAGCCACCGGGTCCGGGACGCGAACCGCGGTCGACTATGTGGGAGTCCAGTGACATAGCCATTATGTTAACTGCTGGATAACTCTAAGCTACCCTGATCTCCCTTCTCTGACTCTCAATAAGTTATCTAATTTAATAAGCAATTATAGGGACCAGCAGTTGGCATAATGGCTATGTAGCTGAACTCCCATGTAGTTGACCACGGTTCGAGTCCCAGACTCAGTGGCTTAAATTCACACTGGGCACATGAGCATGCGTGCCCAAGATCCTGAAAGGAGAATGGAGGAGAAGGGATTGCAGCATAGCCATTCACCCTGGGGGGGTGATTTCTCGCTTTCTGTCTCTCTGTCTCTTTCTGTCTTTCTGGCGAGCGCACGCGCCCTATAGTAAAAACCTCTCCAAAAAAGAGAGAAAAAAAAGTAATTATATACCAAGTATGTACTGATTTTGTAAACAATAGGCTTCTCTATATATGTGGAGACTTCAAAATTTTCATGGAAAATTAGAGGTAAAGTAGTAATAAATAAACTAAATAAACTTTGGTGCCCAAAAATTTGAAATCCTTTCATATGAATTTTCTATGAACTTTTTGAAGCCCCTCTTTTATGTATTCACTTAAGGAGTATTTAGTAATCTTCTATGAATAAGTTTTCTAGTCACTTGTCCTAATGGTTTTGAGACCAACAGGCTGACATGGTAATTCACCAATTTTAGATATTGTGTTTTTTACTCTCATGAACTTAATGAACACAGATGTTTTAAATTTAGTTGACTTTATAGATTAGGTGGAAGTTCATCATAAAATGGGGAAGATTGTCATGCCATTGATAATTTTAAAGTAATTACACTTTGGAGAAAAAAGAAATCTATTGGCTCAGGACTCAATAATACTAATTTTTACCAATTTTTATATTCATTTTATTTTGTCTTGAGACACGATTTAATGTTGGCCACAATATCTTAAAGACTATTCTTTCATCTTTGTGAGAGATGGTGGTGGCTGTGGGCAATGTGGCTTATTTACCCCTAACTGCCCCCAAGCTTAGGATCTCAAGGCCAAGTGATCATTCTGTTCTGTGGTTGGGATGCTTATGAGAGCAAACTCCGAGTCTGCATGGCTTTCTGCCTTTTTTCATGCTTTGAATTGTAGGGGGAAGATTTGGATGAGACACACAGACTTAAGTATTTTGCTCTGAGTCAATAAATGAACTCAACAGTTGATTTGATCTCAGAGGGGAAAAATACCTGGAAACATACAGAAAGAACATAGTTTGTGGGGAGGAGCATAATGCAGATGTGAGAGAACCAGAAAACTAAATAAAATATCAACAAGGTCTTGGGATTCTTGCTTACTCTATAATTACCTCTTTGGGGAACTCAGTAATGGAGTTTGATAACCCTGAGACAAATTTTCCTCATCTGCAAAATGGAAGAAATAGATTAAGTTAGTCAGATGTGTTTTCACTTTTCTTTAGTAGCAAAATATTTTATTTTCTTTCTAATTATTGGGTTGTCAGAAAAGTCACGATCCATTTTTGCATAGAAAACTATGTCATAAGTTTTTCAATAACAAAATAAATTTGTGTTGAACCACAATTTATATAACAGATAAAAATGAATATTATCAGGTCAAAAAGTATTTGGAATAAGATACCTAGGAATAAACCTAAGCAAAGACGTGAAAGACCTCTTTAAGAAAAACTATAAACAACCAAATAAAGAAATATAAAATTATACACAGAAGTGGAAGGACATTCATATTCTTGGATTGGAAGAGTTAAAATAATCAAAATGTGGGGCTGGCAAGTGGTGTGGTGGTTAAAGGCGCTGGACTCCCACATGGCCGACCACGGTTCAAGTCTCGGACCTGGTGGCTTGCTTTCTCACTTCCTCTCTCTCTCTCTCTGATCAAACTGAAAAATAATAATGGTATAATAATAAATAAAGTTAAATAAAATAATTCTTTAAAAAAAATAATAATAATCAAAATGTTAATTCTACTCAAATTAATTTATAAATCCAATGCAATTCCAGTCAAATGACCAGAAGTATTCTTCACAGAAACAGGAAAAAATAATCATAAAATCTGTTCCTTATAAAAGGCCCCATATTATCAAAGCAATACTGAGCAAAAAGAATAAAGTAGGAGGCATCTCACTTTCTGACCTCAGAATATATTACAAAGCTGTGCTAATCAAAACTACATGGTACTGGCACAGAAAAAGGCATGTAGACCAATGGGAGAGAATAGAAGACTCATAAATAAACCCCAAAGTATACAGCCAACTGATTTTTTTTTTGAGAGGTTTTTGCTATAGGGTGCGTGCACTCGCCAGAAAGACAGAGAGACAGAAAGTGAGAAATCACCCCCCAAGGAGGATGGTCACACCGCAATCCCTTCTCCTCCATTCTCCTCTCGGGATCTTGGGCATGCACACACATGCACCTGGCATGAGTTTAAGTCATCAAGTCCAGGACTTGAACCACGGTTGGCTGCATGGGAGTCCAGTGACATAGCCATTATGCTAACTGCTGGTCCCCAGCCAACTGATTTTTGACATAGGGCACAAGACAATCCATTGGGGTAAAGAAAGTCTCTTCAGCAAATGGTGCTGGAAAAACTGGATTTCCACCTGAAGAAAAATCAGGGGGCCGATTTGGATGAGACACACAGAAATGAGTAATTTGCTCTGAGTCAATAAATGAACTCAACAAGTTGATTTATCTCAGGGGAAAAATACCTGGGAAAATACACAAAAAAAACATTGCGTTCTGTCTCTTACCATTAGAAAAAATCAAATCAAAATAGGTCAAAATTCCAAAGGTAAGACCTTAAACTATAAATTTCTGGTGGAAAACACAGGGAAACTCTTGGAGACTTAAAGTAGGCAAATATTTTTTAAACAATACCTCCAAAGCACAGGCAGTAATCCCAAAAATAAGCAAGTAGGACTGTATCAGGCTAAGAAGCTTCTGCACAGCAAAAGAAACAATGATTAAAGTGAAGCGACAACCTTCACAATGGGATGATATATTAGCAAACTCTGCTTCAGCTAAGGGACTGTTAACCAGAATATACAGGGAACTCAACAGCTTACCTGAAAGCTGAAAGCTTACCTGAAAAAAAAAAAAAAATCCAATTTAAAAATGGGCAAATGAGCTGAACAGAAAGCTCTCCAGGAAAGACATATGAATTGCCGAAAGCATATGAAGAAACGCTTAACATCTCTATCACATAGGAAATGTGAGTTAAAACCACAATAAGGTACCACTTAACCCCAATCAGAATGTCTAAGATTAAAATAAAGAAAGAATGGGGGACGAGCAGTTGGTATAATGGCTATGTCACGGGACTCCCATGTAGTCAACTGCGGTTCGAGTCCTGAACCTAGTGGCTTGAACGCACAGCGGGTGCGTGTGCGTGCGTGCCCAAGATCCCAAGAGGAGAATGGAGGAAAAGGGATTGTGGCGTGGCCATCCTCCCTGGGGGATGATTTCTCGCTTTCTGTCTCTCTACTTCTCTCTGTCTTTCTGGCAAGTGCATGTGCCCTATAGCAAATATCTCTCCAAAAATAAAAATAAATTAAAAAAAAAAAAGAATGGTAAGTGCTGGTGAGGCTGAAATGAAAAGGGAATCTCCCTTACACTATTTGTCAGAATACAAACTAGTATAACCAATAGTGGAGAACAATATAGAGGTTCCTCAAAAACCTACAAATAGAATTACCAAACAACCCAGTTATCCCACTCCTGAGAATCTACCCAAAAGATAAGAAAACACTCAGTCAGAAAACCACTTGCACATCTGTGTTTATTGCAGCAGCATTCACAATTGCTCAGACACAGAATCAGCCCAAATGCCCAAGAGCAAATGACTAGATTGAAAAACTGTGACATACATACACTATGGAATACTGCCCAGCCATAAAACATATAAGAAACTGACATTTGATACAGAGTGGATGAATAGGGAAGATTTAATATCAAGTGAAGCAAGCCAATATATACCAAATGTCCACGTTGGCAGGAACTGAAAGATAGAAGTTATCATAGCAGGGATGGCCACTGTAGATGCTAGAACCAGTATTAGGTGTGGGGAGGGAAACAAGGTGGTAGGATGGGATGGGGGGGAAAACACTGAACAAAAACATGAATAAAATTATCTATTGATGAAGATTTATATGGTAATATCTCTGACTTGACTGATATGTACTGCATCCATCCTGGAGAAAAACATTGTGAATGCTGTCAAGGTGCACAGTGATTAAATGTAAATTTAAGAAATGTGAAACAATAATAATAAACATTTTTAAAAAGAGTATCTGGGGCAGGCCAAGGGGATTAGAGGCCTGCCCTTTCTTGATGGGGTCTAAAAACCAGAGCGATGTTATCAGATTTGCATGACTTTGTGTAAAAACAGAGATTAAAGGGGACAAGGCTGCAGGCTCCGAGACCATGTAGAGAGGTATTTCCTGTGAGCTGGACTAAGAGAACAGCTGGAAGTCTTGGGGCTCCAGGAGGAACAATGCTGGGTCCCAGGAACAGAGCAGAGAGAGAGAGAGAGGAGTTGAACTGGCTCCAGTGGGGACAGGTAGACGCCTGCCTGGACTTGTCAAGTCACCACTGACTGCAGTTGGTTAGCTGCCAGACACTTCACCAAAACAGGAAGAGGAAGAACTGAGAACTAACCCCACAACAAGGGCGTGAGCTAAGGGTGAACTGAGCGTGAGTATAGCAGGTGTGCAGGGACATTTTCATTGAGTGTGTTCTGAGACACGCAGCCTTGGCATCAGCTACGGCCTTCTCTGGCTACACCCCAGAACTGCTGAATCAAAACCTTCATTTAGGGGACCAGCAGTTAGCGTAATGGCTATGTCGATGAACTCCTATGTAGCTGACTGCGGTTGGAGTCCTGGACCCAGTGGCTTAAACTCATGCCGGGCGTGTGTGCCTGTGTGCCCAAGATCCCGAGAGGAGAATGGAGGAGCTGGGATTGTAGCATGGCCATCCCCCCTGGGGGGCGATTTTTCACTTTGTGTCTCTGTCTTTCTGATGAGCGCACGAGCCCTATGGCAAAAACCTCTCAAAAAAGAAAAAAAAGAAAGAAAGAAAGAAAGAAGAAAACCTTCATTTAGCAAGGGCCCCAAGTGATTCTCACATACATTGGGAGTTTGAAAACAGCATTAGTGGAAAATGCCTAGAGACAGATAAACCTGCACCCGATTCCTAGATGTCCACATGCTGGTATGGACCTTGGCCAAGCCGTGTTCCTTTTCTGAATTTTCTTATTCACACCATGGAGACTATAATACTCACCTGACAGAAATGTTACGCATGGAGATGCTTCAAGTGGAGTTTAATGTTGTACTTGGACAAAAGTCAACGTTCAAAAAAAGAAAGGCAGGCAGTAATCACCCCCAAGCACATGGTGCACAACATCCCTCTATTCGTCTGTGGTCAAGGATAGAAGAAAGGATGTGAGAAAGCGGTTTGGGGTCTCCCTTGTGTTTCTGGTATTAGATTTCAGTTTTCAATTTTCTGTTTTCTCCAGTAGAGGAATTCATTATGCCTCCTTTGGAGGTAAAAGAAAGATTTCCTTTTAAAATGGACTGTTTCCAGGAATACTTGCAGCCATTTCATAGTGCAAGGAAAGAGCATGGATGTTGAATTTAAATGAACTAGATTTTATCTAGATTACAATTCTCTGTTTGTCCTACCTGTGTGGTGCTCGGTGCACTGAACATAATCTTAGCTTTTGTCATCTGTAAAATGGGGATAATAGAACCTTCCAGATGTTTCTAAGAGCCTAATTCTTTTTATAAATCCCTATTCCTTCCCCCTTTTTTCTGGTTATTTTCTGTCTACAAATTAGAGTTATGATATAGAAGTATTAATTCTTTCATGCATTCAACAAAAATTCATTGTGCTCCCCCCCAGGTCCCAGGTGCTGTTCTGGGTATTAGGGATCGGGTATGACTGGGTCTGTTCATTTTTCCTTTCCATGCCCATTTTCACTGTGGGTTACATCTTGGTAGACATTGTGTCAGGAGTGGAGATGCAGCTCACCTGGAGACTATTCATTTTTCTATGTCATGTCCCCTACTGTGGGTCGCACCTGTGCTGGGGCTAGCTGACCTAAATGGGGGAGAAATGGCATATAGGTGAAATCTGTGGTCATTTTGATGGGAATCATAAAACCTCCTTCATTTAGGTTGCAGGATATGGTTTGTTTTGCAAGGTCTTTACATCCTCTATTAAAAATACACCCACAGCCACACACTTGGCTAAGCAAATTAATAACATAAACAAGACTGAAAATATTTAACCTCCTTAGGAGAACAAACTGTTTTTCAAGGAGCCTGTCAGGTGCATTTGCATGAAAACACTCAACAGGCTGCTTTTAAATGACCTTATCTATTTATTGAAGCAGGCCTGGCCAGACCCCTCTTTGGTAGCTCTTTGTTAGCTATTAGTTGGAGCCACCGCGTATGAACTGGAAAGTCATCAAAATGCACTTATTGGAAGATGCTCAATAGTTCAGACTCCCAGTCTTTTCCACAAACCTCTACCCCAATTAGTTCAATGAGTCAGCTTTCACTAAGCCTGTCATTATAGGTCAGCCATGAAGAAATTGTGACTAAAGGTAAGTTGCATATAGTAGGTGATCAATAAATGTATATCAGATAAATGAATGAAGTAGTTTGATTTCTTTCCTCTGAACTCATTAGGGATGTACCAATAGGACACTTCTCCAGTGGTACACTAATAAAAGTTTAACATGGGCTTTGAGCAGGCGAAGGGGTGAAGCTCGAGTGTTTGCCAATTTCTCTAGTGTAAATATCCCCATCACAGTAAATTTGAAGCTACCAATGTGACATTACTGAATACAGAGTTAGACAGAGAAGTACACCATTATATAGTATTTCTATCATCTGAAGGGTCTTCAAAAAGTTCCTAGAAAATATCCACTATGAATGAAAACTATACATGGACTTAATTTTTTTGCACCAAAATAAACTCACACATTATTTTTATTTTCCACAAACTTGATAAAGTCTATCATGCAGATAGAAAAACAAATAAATAATATCAAAGACATATATAATAGTGTTATACAATCAGTAGGTGATAAGTTTTGAGCATTTATTATCTTTGTTTTTAATATGATTTACTTCATTGTTAGTTACATAATTTAGTCTTTATAAAAACTATGTTTAACTACTAGCTTTGCGAAACAATCAGCTCTCAGGAGTTGGTGTGAATCCTCTCCAAGGCAGTACTTTTCCTTGCCCGTTTTACATGTGCAAGCTCCAGACTGTGTTGTCTGAGAGGACTGAGAGCTGATAAGCACTTCCTAAAAGGCAAATAACCAGACAGCTATGGGATATGCCCTCTCCCTCCGTGAAGCCCCTCCAGCACTGTGTTTACACCCCTCTTGAGGCATGTTTCATTTTCTCCTGTGTGCGTTAGGAGCAATCTGTGTACTTGTCCCCTGCATTGAAGTGTTAAAAGGAAAATTTGAGGCACAACATGATTTTGAAGAGTATTTTTTGAGCAAGAAGCAATTCGTGAACTGGGAAACACTAGACTGAAAGATTTAGGGTTACGATGGCAAAATAGCAGAGGCAAGTATTTATTGAGAGCGTGAAGAAGAAAAAATAGAGAAATTATTTGGTTGATTTGCAACTACAAATGTACTTGCCATAGGGTTCATGTGCTCCCCAGAGAGAGAGAGAGAGAGAGTGATATACAGAGGGAACATCCCTCTCAGATACATGCCCCTATGGGTAATGGCCATGCCACAATCCCTCTCCTCAATTGTTCTGGGATTTAGGACACATACACACGTATGCCTGTTGTGATTTTCAACCCGCCAGGTCCAGGACTTGAACTGCAGTTAGCCATGTGTCAGTTCAGCACCTTAACTACTATGCCACCTGTTGGCTCCCAGAAATATACCTTTTTAAAAGACTTTCTTGGAAAGTTCTTAGTCACATAGTCGACTGCTTATTACTGACTGGGGTTAAATTTATTTCTAACATAAGCACTTATCAAAATGTCCCAAGTTACATTTCACTTGTGTTTGCAGATCATACATGTTGAGGTCAGGTGTGAGGCGTAACTGGTTCGGTCTGCTCAGGCTGTCTTCAAACGTGGTCTCCATTTCAATCAATCAAACTATTTTTTTTCAATCAATCAAACTTTTGAAGCCTAGGGTATACCTTGTAACCCAGTAGCTAAGGAGCTAAGGGAACCAGATTTCACATCATTGATCACATGTTTTGAATCCTGCCTGTGGTGGCTAAAAATACATGCTTAGTGTGTGTGTATGCATGCCCCCAAACCTATACAGGATGGAGAAATGAGGGAGATGGGATTGTGGTGCGGCTACACCCCTTTGGGGGATGCTTTCTACCTTTCTCTCTCTCTCTTTCTCTCTCTCTCTCTCTCTCTCTCTCTCTCTCTCTCTCTCTCTCTCTCTGTGTGTGTGTGTGTGTGTGTGTGACAAGCATATGAGCCCTCTGACAAAAACAAACAAATAAATAAATATAAATAAATATAAAACTTTTGAAATGTAAATGTCAACTGAATTGAAATTGATTGCAGGGAACTGCACCATTGATGGGTGTCTGCTTCCCTCCCACCCTGCCTGCTCAGGGATGAGGCTGAGCAGTGTCCCTGTCTGCCTGTGGTCCTCTGGCACAGGTGCCCTGTGAAGGGGTCATCACTTCCCCATCCATGTTTGGCATCCAGACCTGGAGCACATCCCCTTTCTCTGACGTCCTGCAGACCATGATGCTCAAGAGGCAGTTGTGCATGTAGCAATGCTTTCTTAGATGTGGGTAACTGCAGGACTATGGGTGTTGCTGTTACTGTTTTCATTGTTATTTTACACTCCCATGGGGCCCAGCCCTTTTTGTCTCTTTAAAGCCTCCCACCTTCCCTTGCTCTGAGCTCCCATCCTGTAGCTCTTCCAAGAAATACACCTCTTCATGGATGGTGAGAGGAGTTTGTTACGCAAAGAAATATGGCTGTTTTCTGCATTTTTGCATATTCTGAGACTCATTTATGTTTAATTATGTTCACAGATCCTGAGCTCAGAGTGTCCCCTTTGTCTCCTGTCAAGCTCCCCAGAGTCAGACTTTAAGATGAGGGTTGATATGCAAAGAGAGAGCGGGACAGGAAGGAGAAAACACAAACAAGGGCTATTTTAGCAAAGTCCACCCACAGAGGGAGCACAGCTTTACCTGTTCCCACAGGTGGACTCCAGAGTGTAAGTTCCATCTCAGAGGTCTCCTGACCAGGGGCAGGGAAGCCTGGATTTTACCCACAACCACCACCCACCCCCACAACCAACCCTTCAGTCATTTACTAAGCCAGACACAACCTGGTGAACACTTCCAACTCTCTGATCCTGACACAGATGATACAGTTCCAGTGGCCTGAGGGCTACTTTCTCCAGTGAAGAGGACCAGGTACAGGGTCATTGAAAGTGGAAGCTGAGGAAAGAGTAGAAGACCCTTGATTGGAGAATCTGGGCAGAGCATGGACAGTGTCTGCTACAGTCTTTCAGGGCAGCTCTAATTGCCCATGGCTTTGGCATTCCTTTCTCTCTTCTTTCTTAGTCATCTCTATGAAGAGGAGAAAACTGGGCAGAGATTTGTCTCTCTCTACTATGAATTATAGTGCTGTCCTTAGATATGAAGTTGCTATTGTTGTTAACTATAGCGTATGCAGCTACGGTTAGTTTTTAGTTTAAATATATTTTTTTCTTCCAAAAACTTAGAATTAACTTTATGTGTGTGTGTGTGTGTGTGTGTGTGTGTGTGTGTGTGTGTGTGTTTTTGACATTCATGATTTCAGGGAACCCACAGAAAAGTCACATGAGATCAATATTGTTCATTTAATTATTTCAGGAGATAAAATTTAGGTTTAGGAAGATAAGTGACTTACATAAGGTCCTCCAACTAGACTGGCTACATTGGGATTCAAATATGGGTGACTGTCCCGCAGTGGCAGACTGCCTGAGTGGGAGACTCCATCTGGCTTCTCTAGCCAGGGGGAGGGACAGGCATGCTCCACTTTGCAGAAGCTCAACTGACCATCTAAATCGGCAGGGTGATATTTGGAAGCAATTACATGTTTCCAAAGAGGAATCTCAGCCCCTGTGAACTAGCAAAGGTTAGAGGATTTGGAGTGCCAGCTCTGGAGTTGGTAGAAAAGGGTCAGAAAGCTCTACCATTCAATCAATAGCTATTTTTAGAGCAGCTGCTGTAGCCAGGCACTGTCCCAGGTCCTGAGACACAGCAGTGATAGAAACAGACATGTCTGGCACAGATAATGATACTTCTTGAAAGGCTGGAGTCCACACAGAAGGCCTGGGTTCAGTTCCTGGGCCACCCTGCATGCCCCTATAATCATAGCTAATTGAGAGGTTGAGGCAGAGGATCATGAAACTACTACACCTTGTCAAAAATAATTATTTCTGTCTCTTCCTTTCCTTCTCCCCACCCAACACTCTATCATAAAGAATAAAACAAAACAAAGCAAAAAAATACAGACACATCCTACCTCTAATCTACACAGTCTCAAATCTCCACACACCTGTACCTGAATATATTGTCCAGCCTGGCAGATTTGTAGAGAGGAGTTAGCAGAGTCATAACTGAAAGTGCTTTGTCAGCCTACAAGCAACCTTATCACTTTTGCTTTCCCAGGTAGCACAACCATCAAGACCAATACTGTTTCAGTCTGGCCCCATGGACTTAGTGGTTAAGGAAGCCAGATCCCATATGGCCAACCACCCAGTTCAAATTCCATTCCCAAGGGCTTGAAAGATATGCCAGGTACATGTACACATGTGCCCCAGATCCCAACAGGACGGAGAAATGGAAGGGAGGATGTCGGTGTGACCATGCCTGAGTGCTTTCTCCTTTTTCCTCCCTCTGCCTCTCTCTGGCAAGTATATATGCCCTCTGGCAAATTAAACAATAAATAAATAGGGACCAGCAGATGATGTAATGGCTACTTCACTGGACTCCCATGTAGCCAACCGCAGTTCGAGTCCCGGACCTGGTGGCGTAAACTCATGCCAGGCATGTGTGCGTGCATGCCCAAGATGCTGAGAGGAGAATGAAGGAGAAGGGGTTGCACATGGCCATCCCCCCTGGGGGGTGATTTCTCGCTTTCTGTCTCTCTGTCTCTTTCTGGTCTTTCTGGTGAGTGCACACACCCTATAGCAAAGGCCTCTAAAATAAATAAATAAATAAACAAACAAACAAACCATACTCTTTCAAATACAGCAATCTCTAACACAGCATTTTCCAAATGGTACCATTGCATGTGCACATGGAGTGGGTTAAGAAGGGAAGGGAGGAGGGGCTGCTGAGGATAAATGAACAACAAGGGTCACCCCTCATCCACCCTCCATAAAGGCACCACATTTTTTGGTTTTATATTTATTAGGCTTCTGTCTATAATTTAATCTATTGTTGAAGAAAGCATGTTTAAAAGAAAAAATAAAAGAAAAGAGGGAAAAAAAGAACAAAAAAAAGGAAAGAAGGAGAACGAAAGAAGGAAATATTGTTTTGGTTCATCCAAAATTGATTTCAGTATGTATAATTATGTATTAATTAATAATAAAAATAATAGTTATAATAAAGAAAATCCACATAAAAATTATTTCAGTTGGGTAGGCAGAAGTTTGTCTACTTGTTCTTGGGAGCACATTTATTGCTTAAATTGGGGTCCGTATGTTTTAGCACTACAACGAGAAAGGATCTACAGAAATGATCTAGTTCTTAGGAAGAAACTATACCTCAGAGAGGTAAAGAGACTTGTCACCTAGGTAGTTTAAGGCAGGCCCACGATTAGAATCCAGGTCTCCTGGCTCCAATCTGGGGTCCTCTATCATCCCCTCCCTCCATACTTTGCTTTATCTTTAGAATGAAGATGAATAAATGGACATATAGTGCATTTGAAAGACAAGTTCATTCTGAATCATTCTGTATATTTTTCTTCTTGTTTTTTTTTCTCCATGTCCTCATTTCAAGGAGAAAACTTAGTGTCCTCATCACTAAAGAGAAAAAAAAAACTCATTTTAAATGCTGCCCTCATGACATATTTCTTATGCAGCCCCATAACTCAGCCTCAAGGAGCATTGATTACTCAGTTCCCATTAGAGCCCTGGGAGGTCAGGAGGACCTTGATAAATGGATCTGGGGTCTTCAGTTCTGTGGCCAGAAGGGTTTTCAAACCAGAGCTTGCAATACCCTACCAAGGCAGTGGCTGGCCTTCAGGTCGGCCCACTCAGAAAGCTCACTCTCTCCCCACATCCTCTGAACCTGTGACCAGTGAGTAAGAGAGGGACGGACCAAGGGCAAGCTCTGTCACAAGCTCAGATTGGAGGGAAGGCTGTGCCCTTTGCAGGAGCTGAGTGTAACTGTTTGGTTTGGGTCTTTGGCCCCCGGGTCAGGCATGTCGTCAGCAGCTCTACAAGTGTGGAAAGATAAAAAGGCCATTCCTACTAAATTGGCAAAGCTGTCTTGAGAAGACAAATTCTGGGGGATAGAGAGGATGGGAAACCTAAGTCATAGCCCTTCTTTCCCCTGGAAGGGATTTTGGAGAGAAAAGGAGGCAGAAGCAGTGGGAAGCTATAGAAAGAAGATGGCACTTTGATCAGTGAAATGGAGTCCACTGTGCCATTGGGAGGACTGTCGAGTACTCGGATGATGACGCTGGAAGGACAGTTAATGCTCCTTCAGCAGAAGTGAGTCTAGATAATGGTCGCATCTGGAGGTATGGGCTATCTCTAAGAAAACGAACTTGAATGAAGGTAAATATGAAGGCCAATACTGAGGTCCAAGAAGTCTATTTTGCAACCACTGATAATTTGATCCATGGTTTCATAACAAACGTGAGGGGAAAAAAGTCCAGGGTTCAGTTTTCCATACATTCACTTTGAAAATCCCACAGTGTCATTGCAAGGGCCCCCAACTCCAGTGAACTCAGAGGCTGTCTGAGTGGCTGGTAGAGCAACCAGGGGAGCATGTCTCTGTGTGTAGCACAGCCCAATGGTAGCTGCCTACAGGGCTGTGTGTGAGGAAGAGCATCCAGAGTGGCCCAGGCTTGTAGGGAGTCTCCCAATAGGTGTTGCCAGTGTGGCGGAACAGCCAGGGAGGTGATGATGTCAGTGGAAGAATAGCAGAGTGAGGCAAAGAGGAACCCCAGGGTCAGCAGTGGAGACTGAAGCCTGGATAACAACTTGAGTCTTCACCTAGGATCCCCCTACTTAAAGGGCCCTGCTTAGTGGGGCTAGCAGGTGGTGTGGTGGTTAAGGTACTGAACTCCCACATGGCTGACAACGGTTTGAGTCCCAGACCTGAAGGCTTGAAAATCATGCCCTGTATGTGTGCCCAAAATATCTATCCCCCCGAGGGAGTGATTTCTCACTTTCCCTCTCACTGTCTCTTTCTCTCTATCTCTGTTCAGCAAGTACATGTACCCTATGGCACAAACCTTACAAAAGAAAAAAAAAGAAAGAAAAAGACCTGCTTGGACACCAAGAAGGGAAGGCCTTTCAGTTTGCATGGACCAGATGAGCCTTTGTGTGGAGACTAAAGGGTCTCTTATTCAATACAGAAGGAAAGTGAACATATCCCAAAGAGTGCAGGAGGGTAAAGGCAGAAAGACAGTGAAGTCTGTCTTTGGTGGTCAAAGAGCATGATTCCAAAAGAGAAAAGAAAAATGTTAACAGCTGCCTTCCTGTACTCAAAGAGCCATTTCATGGGAGGAAGAATACGGTGTGTGTTTCCTGAGAGGAGGAGAGGACAACTGGATGGGATTTATGGGGAGACAGGTGTCCAATTTTTTAAGGAAAGGACTTGCAGAGGTTCTTGGGGCTGAGGACAGTGTGAGGGCCTTTTATCTGAAGCTACATGAACTGATGCTTCCTGGAGCTGGGTAGGGGAATGTGTGAGCCTATATTCTGTGTGGGATGAGCCACAGGTCAGGACACTGGCCACAGATGCATATAAGACAGGAAGGCACCTACCTGTGTGTAGCACTACAGGGCACTGTGTGGCCAGGAATGAGTTATGCCTGGCAGTGTTTAATGCTGGTTGCACCACTTACTAACCATGCGGTTTGGGAAATATGCATAACTATTATTAAAAGATACCTTTTAAAAAAATACACTTGTGATTCTTATGCATATATGAAAAGAATATGTTACATATTTTCTTTCACTCATCAGTCAATGAGAGAACTAGGCAAATGTTATAAAGAACTCCAAAGTTTATCTGAAAAACACTCATTCATAACTCAGGAATATTGAAATGAACAAGCACACAGAGGCAGCTCTGGCTTTTCACAGGAGAAGGAAGTCAATGACCTTTGCTGCACAGGAAAGAAGCTGCATGTCTAAATGCAATAACTTTTATGTCGCTGTCAGTTACTTCCAATTTATAGGCTTGGACAGCGTGCAGAGACATTGCAATGCAGGAGCCAGATAACCTGGAAGGGTGCGATCTAAACCATGTATAGTTCCCTACCAAAGCCCGTTTTTTAAAATGCCTTTTAGAATCTCTTTTTGTCCATCCTGAACATGACACTAATTGGCATCAATAGTTTGCTGTGAGGATTAAAAAGTGATGTATGACTTGCATTTTGATCCACGCCGGGCAGACAGCAAGATTGCAATGAGGGGCCCAGAAGGCTGGATGGGTAGATGGAGACACACAGTGATAGGAGCCAGGAGGCAGGTCTGTGCGGAGCATCCCCAGGGCCCAGAGGCAGACAGGACAGGCCGTGCTGGGGGCCACTCTACTGCCACAGCTTCTGCGCAGCACTTTACTAATAACATCTATTGAGTGATTATGTGATGACTCCTGTTAGTGGATTATCTTGTTAAATTTTTACAACCACCCCATGAAGTAGATATCATCTCCTCAGTCTCCAGACAGGAACAGTGTGGTGGACAGACTTTGGGGTGGCCCCAGATCCCCACTGCTGGTAGAGAGGACAACCTTAGTGTGTAGCTCCACCTTGCTGAGTCTTTCTCTATTGCTGGCTTTGAAGATGCAAGCTGCCGTGAATCCTAATGGCCATGGAATGAGTTTTGCCAACTTGAGGGGTTGGGTAAGTGGGTTCTTCCCCACTTGAGTCTCTGATGAAAACCCTGCCCTGGCTCACCTTTGATTATGAACTTATGCAGAAGACCCAGATCAGCTGCACCAGACTATTGACCCACAGGTACTGTCTGATGATTGTTGGGTGTGTTCTGTAGGCTCCCAAGCTTGTGGAAACTTGCTATACAATATAGAAAATTAATACGAATAATGAGAACATAGCTATCAAGTAATGTGCCCAGAATATGCCTCACTAAAAGGGTGCTAGAGTCATGATTCAAACTTCATTTTTTTTTCTTTTTCTTCTCCCTTGCTTTTTATAAGGTTTTTGCCATAGTGTGCATGTTCTTGCCAGAGAGAGACAGTGAGAGGGAAAGTGACAAATCACCCCCTGGAGGCATGGACACAATCCTTCTCCGTTCTCCTCCTGGGATTTTGGACATGCACACACATGTACCTGGCATGATTTTCAAGCCACCAGGTCCAGGACTCAAACCATAGTCATCCATGTGGGAGTCCAGCACCTTGAACACCATGCCACCTGCTGGTTCCCAAACTCTACTCTTTCTGACCATAGAGACCAGCCTTGCCCGTGGCAGGCATTCATTTCAGGACCCTGTGATTCTCTGACTGGGGACCAGCTAGAGACACAGAACCTACCATGTGAGCTGGTGAGGTACTCCTAGAGCAGCTGGCATCCTGCTGCAGATGATTACACCTGGGGAAGTTTAAAACCAGAACGGCATCAGCCCCACCCAGAAAAGTGCATCAGAAGACACACAGGTTGCAGGCAGCCATTGGTGTTTTCTTTTTTTTTTTAAGACCCACAGCAGATTTTAATTCACAGCAAGTTTTGCAAACCAGGGTATGGCAGTGTCCAAGAAATCCAAGTCATCTCTATATCCCAGAAGAAGGCCCTTGCTAGGACCAGCGTTAGCATAATGGCTATGTCGCTGGACTCCCATGTCGTCGACTGCGGTTTGAGTCCCGGACCCGGCAGCTTAAACTCATGCCAGGCGCGTGTGTGTGTGTGTGTGCCCAAGATCCTGAGAGGAGAATGGAGGGGAAGGGATTGTGACGTGGCCATACCCCCAGAGGGGTGGGGGTGATTTCTCACTTTCTGTCTCTCTGTCTCTCTTTCTGGCAAGCACACGTGCCCTATAGCAAAAACCTCTCCAAAACAAAACAAAAAAAAAAGAAGAAGAAGAAGAAGAAGAAGGTC
The DNA here is from genome assembly GCA_026018925.1 of Tupaia tana. NCBI lineage: Eukaryota > Metazoa > Chordata > Mammalia > Scandentia > Tupaiidae > Tupaia > Tupaia tana. The sequence goes on along the minus strand of JAKSZU010000008.1, from coordinate 84,171,871 downwards.
CTTGTTAAAAGATTATTTTATGCAAAAGGTATAGTCAGGACTCTTTATATAGATACAGGATTGAATATATATAGAATACACACACACACACATATATATATATATATATATATATATATATATATATGTATATATATATATATATATCTTACATATATATGTATATACACACACACAGTAACTTATAAATATGAGGAGTTTTCAGAGAGTTCATGGACAATCCATATTATGAAAAAAACTATTCATGGCTTTCAAAAATTTTACACCAAAATAAACTTACACTTTAACTCAATCTTTCCACTTTTCTAAGTCCCCTTATGTGCCTATGTATGTATGTGTGTATGTGTACATATATGCATATACTGTATACATATATACAGTTACCTACATAGTATTGAAAAACACTAAGTGTCTCAAAGATGAACAGGGCTGGAACCTGAAAACCCAGAGCAGATCCAGTTTTCCATTGAAACACACATCTTTCCTACACCAAATTTTTCTTGCCTACGGAATGCAGTCTTGTGTGGCTGACACCAACCTTCTTCCCCAAGTGCTCTAACAAATGCTGCCTCACCACAAAAAAGAGAGGCACAGAAGAGGTGGCATGAGGTTAGAGAATGAGGAAGGCACTTTACAACGAGGTCAGAGACTTTCTCATGGGTGAGACAGGCAGAGACCAATAAATGTGAAACCTGGCTGCCTGATCTCCTCAGAGACGATGGGTCCTGGTAGAATTACTCCCAACGTGTCTGGAAGCCAAGACACCCACAGTGGCCCATCTTCTTCCTAGGTAGATAAATGGTCCCTGAGAAAGAGCCGTCCACTTCCTGCTCATCACTGCTCTCAGGAAATTGACCCCCTGGGGCCTGTTCTGAGCCACACTCTGTCTGGTCTGCCTCCTCTCCAGGAGCCTGAAGCCCAGAATGTTCACTGCTGCACCCTCTCAGAATCCGATGCAAATAAAACTCACAAACCTGTTCTGGAATCAGAAGATATCTAAAAAAGTGATATATGAAATTACCCTGAGCTGAAGTCCTCCTATGTGCCAATCGCTGTGCTAGAATTTTGCATGTGTTCTCTCATTTGAATTCTTCCAAGAACCACTTTGAATTGTTTTAAGAGGGCAATTGATTAGACCCATTTTTCAGATGAGGACATTGAGACTCAATTTGCCTACTATCTCCTTGATAGTTGTTAGCTAATAGTTGAAATCTTATTTTCTGACCCTAGTATTTTTTTCCTTTACCACCCCTCTTTTCCTATATCAAAATATATGCAACTCACAGACCTCCCAGATTCATATTGTGCCTCATTTTAAAAATTTGGATGCTACTTCTAGAAACTGAACTCAGCAGGGCAAACAGAACTCAAGTATGAAGCAATATCTAATATTAATAGCCAGTGAATTAATTTGTTGCATTTTCCTTTAAACAATTGGCCTTAGAGACGAAGGGGTCTCAAAGCCCCAAGATGCTGTGCACTTTTGAAACTGGAGCTAAGAGCTTAATACGGTGCTGTTGACCATCCTGCAGAGTAGCCAGCTCTAGGGTGCTGTTGACCATCCTCTGTCCTGCAGAGTAGCCAGCTGTTGGGGTGCTGTGGACTTTCCTCTGTCCTGCAGAGTAGCACGTGCCTGGGTGTTATAGACCGTCTCCTGTCCTGCAGAGTAGCAAGCTGTAGGGGTATTATAAACCATCTCCTGTCCTGCAGAGTAGCAAGTGCTAGCATACTGTTGATCATTGTCTGTCCTGCAGAGTAGCAAGCGCAGGGTGCTGTTGACCTTCCTCTGTCCTGCAGAGTAACAAGCACTGCGTTCACTTTAAGGCTGGGTGCTCTCCATGAGAATAGTTGGTTCCCTGATTAGTATCCCTTATGAGGCCATAAGTATCTTGAAAGCAGAGCTGATTCCCTGGTCCTCTGTACCTTGACACAGAGCTTGGTACAGAGTAATTGCTCAGCAAACATATATTGAATGAAGGACAGAGTGGAGTGAGGGAATATAAACTCAGGGGCATTTGAGATGAGCATGGAACCCAGTGAGGGAAGGAAATTGCTTAAACAAACGGCCATGATGGCAATTGTTTCAGAAGCACAGCTGGATAAACAGATGTCATCCGCGCCGTGTTAATGCTGGCATGGTGCACTCTTTTTTCCTTTCTTTCTTTTTCATCTCACTTTGGAAACTTGAAGCCACTAAATGTTTCTATTCTAATGAGATTTTCAAAAGGAATAGAAAAATATGTAGAATAACCCATGCTGTGTCCTGATGGGGTAAAGGCAGCGTGGGACCCAGATCTTACTTTGTGTCTCTGTGTTTGGCTCTCCAAAGCACCAGCAGAGCCAATTGTAGAAATGTACTGATGGGATAAGAAAATGTAAGATATTTACACCTTATAGTTTGGGTTTGAGAGGAACAATTTTGATAACTGAATGAGGATAATCTCCAGGGCATGGTAAGAAAAGTAAGTAATATGCCAATTATACTGGCATTTTTCCCACTGTCTTCATCCTGAAAGCAGTTGAAAAGCCCGGAGTCTGATTTGGTCGTCGTGTAGGTGGAGAAGGTAAATGCCTATTTAGGATAATTTTGGAGCTGCCGAGAATACTAGATCCCTTTTCTCATAGGACCTCTGATCCTTAGCTGTAGATATCATGAGAAATGCCCTAGTCCTTTGGTGCAAGGTCTTATTCCCTATCAAAATACAAATTTCAGGCATCATTTTATACCCATTAAACTAGCAAAACTGAACCTGGAAGCTTGAAACTCATGCGGGGCATGTGTGCATGCATACCCAAAGTTGTGAGAGGAGAATGGAGAAGGGATTGTTGCGTGGCCATCCCCTCTCGGGGCGGGGAAGGGAAAGGTAGTGGAGGAGTGATTTCTTACTTTTTGTCTATCCCTCCAGTGAGCACACGTGCCCTGTAGCAAAAATAAATAAATAAATAAGAAATAAATAAAGAAATAAAAAAAAATAAACTAATGACAATTAGCAAGTGGTAATAGCCAATGCTGGTAAAGTTGGGATAAAAATGGGGGTCGCATATATTCCTTGGGACGGTATAAGGTCTAAAGGGTTATACCCTTTAGAAAAACAGTCTGGCAGAGTGTATCAAGATCCATACAGCTGTTCAAAGCCAGATATTCCAGAGAGTTATTATAAGGAATTGGTTCTAAGCAAGCAAGCATATAAACAAAAAATAATAGACGTAAAGATACTTGCCATAGCATTATTTAGAATCACTCAGTATTGTGTGATTAAACTATTTAACCTAAATCTCTGACAATGTGGGGATGGTTTTATATATATAACTATATTATATGATATTTAATATTATGTTATACTTACTTTTTTCAGGGCTCTGATGTCACAGAATGCTGCTCTTTCATTAAACATGATCATTTTGAATACTTTATAGCTAAGTGGGAGAATATTTATGCTTTAATATGATAAAATGCAAAACACAACACTGTCACAATGCAAATTTGTAATAATTATATGTGACTGACTGTGTCCTTGGATTGGGAAGGAGATCAAAGAAAATGAAATAGTTGATTTATTAGGTTTGTAAATCAATATGATGTCTCTTTTATTTTGGCTTTTATTGTTTGCTTTAGAATTTTTCTGTGTATTGAGTCTTTTGAGCCCAGAAAGCTGGAAATGTCTAAGATCAAGTGTTTGACTCTAGACATGCAAGACCAGGAACCAACCAGATATTGTATTGAAGGTTTGGACCTTCAATGGGAAATGTAAAAGAAAAGATTGTCAGGGAAGAATTAGAAGGCTGGAAAGCCATGAAACCACAGGAGAAGGACAGGGATGACCCAGAGTCTAGACTTTAGACTCTGGACCACAAGCCCCAAGTCCTCTTGGGAGATCCTTATGTCAGGGTGAGAAAGACAAGAGGCAGTGTTGAAGAGAAAATGCTGGCATCTGTTGAGAGCTGTTACAGATATGCCCCTCACCTTCTAGAAGGTGTGAGATGTAGAGAGAGCCGTGCAACCTGTTTCCCATTGCCTGTACCACCTTCTCACCTCCTTCCCTCATATAGCAAAGACCTTCTCTTCCCATGCCCAGGAAAGTATCTGCAGAGAGAGCTACCCCTACACCTGTTAGAGAGACAGGTGATCCCTCACCCTGGAACATCTATGAATACAGCTGCCTTCCTGGAGTTAAAGTACAGTGCCCAGTACCTGCAGTGTCAGCAATACCACCATGGAACCCATGCATTGAGCATCACCACCAGCCAGAGCATCTGCAAGGGACATCACATCCTTTGTCACCAGTCTCTACTACAGTCTCACAAAGTGGGCAATGCTATCAACAACTTACAAGTCAAGAAACTAAGGCTAAGAAAAATTACATGACTGAGCCTGAAGAACCACAAACACATAAGGAGGTGGGGCTGGGATAAAACAGTGTCTGGTTCTGAGATTCATACTCTTTTCACAGGGTACACTGCCTTTAGTTTACTGTTTTGAATAGTCAGTGCCTCAGCAATGCCCATAGTAGGTGCTCTAAAAGTATCTGTTACATAAAACACCCTCCTGAAATTTGGCATCCCTCTGGCAGAGTAGATGTCCATGGAAAGGTGGATTCAGCCTCGTCAAACACTAGCCATAGAAGAAACAAAATTTTGTTTACAAAGTTGACTGGTCTTTGATTTGAGGCTTATGGATTTTTAATAACACCGTTGTTTTTCCCATCCTATAACTTCATGCAGACTCTTGGTACAAAGAGAAATAAGCACCAGCTGTTTCTCTCTTCTGATTTCTCAAGGTTCACTTTTTTGCCTGATTTGATGATGAGTCCCACAGAGCCCAATCCAGCTCTCTGGTACAGCGTGTCCTACGACAAGGTCTTGAAGAAATTATGAAAAATAAAAGTGGTCCTGACAAGAATGAGCTGACTAAAAATAAAGCTTAGGCTTCTTTGTATTTTGTCCAACTCTCCAGGATTGGCTTAAAAGAAACACCATGTTATTTTCTGGGGGTGTGCTGTGCAGGCGGTGGGGGTTCTATGAGATGACACAATCTCACCATCAGGGTTGAAAGATGGCAGGAATGTGGGTGGATGTCTGTGCTCTGAGCATGATGGGAAAGAGTCTTTCCCAATATATTTCATTGTCTTTCCAACACCATCTAAACTTGCCAGCTTTCCCTGATGCTCACTCTGTACTGGCTCTGGGACAGTGGACTGGCACCTGTTTACCCTGGCATTTTATTAGCCTCATTTCATAAATAAAGAGATTGAAGTTTTCAGAAGCAAGGCAATGTGGCCAATTTACAAGGCTAGAAACGTGATCCTGAATTTGAACCCAAATCTACCTAACTTTAGGAGACGCTTTGCTTTCTAATAAACCAAGTTGCCCAAACTACCAGAGGTTCTGTGTGTAGCAAGGGTGGAGGGAGAAGAGATGGAGGAGAGGGTGAGCAGAGATGAGGAGCAAAACTAGCACCTTAATGTCTAGTCAAGGCTGTAATTGGACAGTTACCGAGGATGGCAAGTGAGAGAAATGAGTCAGATGAGTTGGAAGAGCAATAGAGGAGAAGTGTGGGGGGTTAGTCAGGAATCCACTGTTGTGAGTGATTGAAGTGAAAAATGACTGCAACTTGTCTAGGGAATGTGTTGTAGAGATGGAGAGAGGTAGCCTAAATGTCAGATATTATTTCCGTGGAAGAATAGGCATAACTTGCTAATAGTGTAGGTGGGTCTGGGACAGGGGGCACAGTAGTGACATGGGAATGTGAGAACTCAGAAAAAATAGAAGGTCTTAGGCCAAATAAACCATGCTTTTATGCACGTGCCCTGGTGGTGTTGGAGACAGGATTACTTCCAGCCACCTCACACATACCCAGAGTCACTTTATCACACATTGTCCTGTCAAAGGCTTTGCCTTAAATGACTTGGCTATAAGGCATTGTTCTTACCTCCATTTTATCAATCCTAAAATGCATATTTTCCCCCATTTTAACATCTCTAAAATGAAGATGTGAAATACAGTTAATGCTTGTCATAATTTAATTGACAGTTTTCTTAGTACTTTATACAGTTATGGTGTGTCTTTCAATTGATGGTATTTGAAAGACAATGAAACATATTGGGTGCTGGGAAATGACACATTATTGCATAGAAAAGCATAGAAAATACGTCATGACTTTCCTAATGACCTAAATAGAGTTCTTAGTTAGAGCACCCCAAAGATGACATATGTCTGCTGAAGTCTAAATGTATTATATTAATGACAATGGCTTCCAGTTGTTGAGAATTTACAAATTACTCAGGCATTGTTTTAGGTAATAACTTTTGAAATCATATTAATGATAGTAGTCATTGTTAACATTGTTATATTTTGATCAACTGGACCAGAGAGAAATGTTCACATATTGAAATGATCACCTTGTAAGCTAGAAAATGTGACTGAATGTATTAAAAAAATGTAAAAGATAAAATTAGATTAAAAAAAACATTTATAAGCCCTAGCCTAAACATATTATCCCTGTGTACAGGGGGTGCAACCAACGCACACTTAGTCCTCACAACAACTCTGTAGGGTTAAATTTTTATCCCTATAATTGGAATAGTAAAGAGGTTATTTGCCCAAAACATACACTCACAAAGTGGAACAAAAACTCATTCCCTGTCTGACTCCCAAGTGTATGTTCCTAATTATAAATTATATAAATAATTATAAATAATTTGTAAGCATGCATGCCTTGTCAGCAAATTGGAGGGCAAGATGAGTGGGTACTATCTGCCAGTAAGAATTTTACACTCATCCTCTCAATCTCACTGAGTCCTCTGTGAGGTAGGTAGTTCGTCCCACTCTACAGGCAGGAAGCTAGACGTCCAGTGGTGAGGCCAGCCTTGAGACTAGGACCCCTCTACTCCAGGGCCCAAGTTCTTCCCTGAAAGGAGCTCCCTATGACACTGAGTCAAAGAGAAGTCTGCCTCAACACCAAGAATACTTAGTACCTTCCAAGAACATGCACCTGGGCAGCCACAGCGAGTTTAATCGTAGCTGTTGACTTATGTACAAACCACAGGGAGAAGACAGGGCGTTCAAGAAAAAATTCATGATAATATGCACAACACTTGATAGATACTTCCAGAGGCACATTCACCATGACAGTAAAAAAGCAAACTAGTCTCTGTACTAATTGTTATTCATTATTTGTATTAATTTATTTAAAGAGACCTCCCTAAAACCTGAATTTGCCCCTATTTTATTCCTGTAGTCATTTTAAGTATTGAAACATTTTTTTCTGTATAGTGTTAGATATCTAACCTGTCCTCAGATGAGACTGATTGAGCTAAATTATCTTTGACTCTTACCTCAGATCAGGAGTTGGCAGGTTTTTCTTAAAGAATCAGATAGTAAATATCAACTGTGTGGGCCAGACTGTCTCTGCAACTTCTCAGTGCTGCCGGTCTGTCAGAAAGGGAACTGTAGACACTGAGAAAACAAGTAGTGTGGTGGTGGTGCAATAAATATTTGTTCATGGAAAATGTCTAATTTAGGTGGTCAAAAATCTGCATCTACCTCATATTTCTTTCTTTTTTTTTCTTTTTTTGGAGAGGTTTTTGGTATAGGTCGTGTGTGCTCGCCAGGCAGACAGACAGACAGATAGAAAGCGAGAAATCAGCCCCCAGGGGGGATGGCCACGCCGCAACCCCTTCTCCTCCATTCTCCTCTCGGGATCTTGGGCACGCACGCACACGCTCCCGGCCTGAGTTTAAGCCACCGGGTCCGGGACTCAAACTGCGGTCGACTATGTGGGAGTCCAGCGACATAGCCATTATGCTAACTGCTGGTCCCTACCTCATATTTCTGATCTACAGATTGGCATGGACATTAATTTTGGAATAGATATAGATTTGTCTTTGGTTATTTCTAGGTATGGTTTTCTTTCCCCATTTCATGAGCATGGAATTTTTTTACAGCAATTTTTTTCTACCTACTGTTAAGTCCATTTTAGAGTACTGTCTATGAATGTAAGCTGAGAAGGAGAGAAACAAAACCAGCTTTGATAAACATCCACTACTTGCCAGAATTCTAGGCACTTTTGCATATGAAGGAACTTAAACACTTCAAGTGGAATTAAAGTACTAGCTTTTTTTGATGTAAAAAAAATTTTTTTTGAAATCTGTGCATAGTTTCTTCATAATACACATTTTCTGTGAGTTTTTTAAAGACCCCCTTATGTTTACTTTTAAGTGATTCTCTTTTAATCTACCTGACTATTCCATGAGGTAGATTTTAGAATCCTTTTTATTCCACAGTTAACAAGAATCAGTGAAAATGTATTTAAAGGGAACATACTGAAAAGGAAGACCAATTTTTCATACCAAACAGGAAATTGAAAATATTGTACAGTGTTGGTGAGAATGAAAATTGGTCCAGCCACTGTGGAAAATAATATGGAAGTTCCTCAAAGATCTACAAATAGAACTACCATTTGATCCAGCAATCCCACTCCTGGGTATCTACCCAAAGGACAGGAGAATGCTCAGTTAGAAAAGCGCTTGTACATCTATGTTTATTGCGGCTTTATTAAACATGGTTGCTAAGACATGGAACTAACCCAAATGTCCACAAACAGATGAATGGATTGAAAAAGTGTGGCACATATACTACATGAAATACTATTCAGCTGTAAAAAAACAAGGCCCTGGCATTTGATAGAAAGTGATCAAGTATGGAAAATTTATTGCTGAGTGAAGCAAGCCAGGCTACGAAAGAAAGATATTGTATGTATCCACTTAATATGTACTTTATGGTAGAGATTGAAATATTGGAGGACATGAAAACAGTGGAATTAGTTATGGAAAGTGAAGACAGTGTGGGGTGGGGGAGGAAAGAGTTTAGAGAAGGAAAGCAGTAGAATAAATGAGGCATGACATCTGTGGGACACAGAAATGGTTTATTACCTGTTGATAACATGTATAGTATTCTCAACTGGACTGGTCTGAGAGGTATTTCATGTTAGGTACATTCTCTTTACAAGTCAAATGATGTATAGTGATGAATGTTTAAAAATGAAGAATTAAAAAAATAATAATAATAATCTGAAAAAAATGAAAAGCTATTTGCTGATGTTGATGTGGATAGTAATATCTTTGTCTTGACTGATATACATGGTAATGATGCTGAAAAAATAAATGTTATACACTGTAAAGATATATGTAATTAAATGTCATATAAAAGATTTAAAAGAAAGTATCATATTAGTACTTCATCTCAAAAAGAAGTAATTGAAATATAAAATGTGTTTATTGTATCTCATAGTTAATGCAATTTAGGTTATAATTGCAACTGTGCTCTAAGTTTTAGAATAAACAAATACTGAAATAAGAGTTAATTTGCATGTATATTTTTAATGCCAAAATTATATAATACAATGTGCCTCCCCATTTTAATCTCCCAACATTCTGGGAATGAAGGTGAAAGGAGGAGTTTTTTGTATGTTTTATGTATTATATACTATATATTTTTTGTTTCATGATTTCTTATTCACATTTAATTGCTGTACATCTCTATAGCACATGTATGAGGTTTTTAATCATTTAAAGTATCAGTTGGTTTGTCTTCAATTTTTCCTGAAAGAGTGTGACTTGTTACCAGCCTTCTCAGCTTCTCTTAGACCAGTTCTCCATTATCATTTCCATCAAGTGCAAGAAACTCTGCATCTTCTATAAGCTTTGCCTTTTCACTTTGCAAATGGCTCACCTGGTACTATTGGCTACCATACCTGGTGAGGCAGAAACTAACCTGCAAAGCCATGACATGTCTAGGATATAGGCTGTTGCTACATTGTCAAGAAAGCTTATATGAAGACCTTATATAAGTATTTTTGATATATGAAAGCTTATATGAAGTATTTTTGAATTATAAAGGATTGTGCTACTCTGCTCACTCTCTTAACTGCAATAACTAGGATAAAGAATATTAAGATACCAAAGATTCCTTGATTTAGCGTTCCTGTTTGACAGGTAAGGAACTAAGTTTCCTTAGAAAGATAAACTTACTCATGGGACTGGCAGATGGAGAAATGGTTAAATCACTGGACTCCCATGTAGTCGACCATTGTTTGAGTCCCAGGCCCAGTGGCTTAAAATTCACAATAAAAGAAAAACCTCTTTAGCAAATGGTGCTGGAAAAACTGAGTTTCCACCTGCAAAAAGATGAATCTAAACACCTATCTGTCACCATGAACAAAATCAACTCAAAGTGGATCAAAGACTACTGAACCTAAGACTACAAAAAGATAAAACTACTGGTGGAAAACACTGGGAAAACTCTGGGAGACATTGGGGTAGGCAAAGATTTCATAAGCAAGAGCCCCAAAGCACAGGCAATAATCCCCAAAATAGGTGGGATTATATCAGATTAAGTAGTTTCTGCACAGCAAAGGACACAATAATTAGTATGAATCAACAACCCTCAGGATGGGAGAAAACTTTTGTTAACTGTATCTCAGATTAGGGACTGATAACCAGAATACACAGGGAACTCAAGCGGTTTACCAGAAGAAAATGATTAACCCAATTAAAAGATGGGTAAAGGAGGGACCAGCAGTTAGCATAATGGCTATGTTGCTGGACTCCCGTGTAGCTGACTGCAGTTCGAGTCCCGGACCCAGTGGCTTAAACTCAGGCCAGGTGCATGTGTGTACATGCCCAAGATCCCAAGAGGACAATGGAGGAGAAGGGATTGTGGCGTGGCCATCCCTCCGGGGGATGATTTCTCACTTTCTGTCTCTCTGTCTCTCTCTGTCTCTCTGGCGAGCGCACGCGCCCTATAACAAAAACCTCTCAAAAAAAAAAAGATGGGAAAAGGAGTTGAATAAAAAACTCTGTAAGAAAGACATATGAACAGCCAAAAACCATATGAAAAAATGCCTAACATCTCTTATTGTAAGGGAGATGCAGATCAAAAACACAGTGAGACACCATCTAACCCCAGTCAGATTAAAAAAACAAAAAATGATAAGTGCTGGCAGAGATGTGGGGAAAGGGGAACTCTCCTACATTGTTGGTAGGAATGAAAATTGGTCCAGCCACTGTGGAGAACAATATGGAGCTTCCTCAAAGACCTTCAAATAGTACTACCATATGATCCAGCAATCCCACTCCTGGGTATCTACCCAAAGAACAGGAGAACACTCAGTTGGAAAAGCTCTTGCACATCTATGTTTATTGTGGCATTATTCACGATTGCTAAGACATGGAATCAACCCAAATGTCCACAAAGAGATGAATGGACTGAAAAAGAAGTGTGGCACATATACTCCATGGCATACTATTCAGCCATATTAAAAAAAAAAACAAAACAAAAAAAAAAAACAAGACCCTGGCATTTGATAGAAAGTGGAAGAACATGGAAGATATATTGCTGAGTGAAGCAAGTCAGGCTATGAAGCAGAGACATTGTATGTCTCCACTTAACATATACTGACTCTCTACACTCTATGGTAGAGACTGAAGTACTGGAGGTCATAAAAGCATTGAAAATTATTATAGACACTGGGGACAAAGTGGAAGGAAAGAGGGGGAGGGGAAGAGTGCACGAAGAGAAATTGGGGGGGGGAAATGGAGAATAAAAGCATTTGTGGGACACAGATACGATTTGTTGCCTGTTGGTGAGGTTGTGTATAGTATTCTCAAGTCACCTGCTGTTTGGTATATATCATGATGGGTAATATCTCTTTACAAATTAATGAGGTATAATGATTGAATGTATAAACAATAATAAATAATTTTTAAAAATTCAGAATGGACACAATGCATGCATGCCCAAAGTCCCAAGAAGAGAATAGAAGAGAAGGGATCGCGTGTGGCCATCCCTTCTAGGAGGTGATTTCTCACTTTCTGTCTTTCTGTCTCTCTCTGCCCTATAACAAAAATCTCTCTAGGGGACCAGCAGGTGGCATGGTGGTTAAAGTGCATGGCTGACCACAGTTTGAGTCCCAAACCTGGTGGCTTGCTTTCTCACTTTCCCTCTCTCTTTTTCTTTCTTTTTTTTTTTTTTAGAGGTTTTTGCTATAGGGCGCGTGCGCTCACCAGACAGACAGAGAGAGACATAGAGACAGAAAGCGAGAAATCACCCCCCAGGGGGGATGGTCACGCCGCAATCCCTTCTCCTCCATTCTCCTCTCGGGATCTTGGGCACGCACACACACGTGCCCGGCGTGAGTTTTAAGCCTCCAGGTCTGGGACGCGAACCACGGTCGACTACGTGGGAGTCCAGCGACATAGCCATTATGCTAACTGCTGGTCCCCTCCCTCTCTCTTTTTCTGTGTCTCTCTCTCTGGTTAAATTAAAATAAATGAATGAATAAATAAAAATAAATAAATAATTATATAAATAAAAGGATGAACAAACATCTTTCTTAAAAGAAAAAAGACAAACCTATATCAAGGGGTGACACAAGGTTCTGATACTCACGAACTAGTATTAGGTACTGCTGCATAACAAACTCCTGCAAAACTTAATACAACGCATGTTTGCTGTCTCACACCTTCTATATACCTCAGGCATCCAGGCATGGTATACCTGGGTCTTCTGTTCAGGATCTCTCACATAGACTACAAGTACAGTGTCAGCCAGGCCTGGTTCTCCTCTGAAGGCTCATCTGAGGATTATCTTCCAAGCTCCTTGTTGTGTTTTTTGGAAGAAGTCTATTCTCACTGGCTGTTGGCTGGAGGCTGTGTATGCTTCCATACCACACAGGCTTTTCTGACTTGGCAGCTTACTTCCTCAAAGCCAGCAAGAGAGAGTCTACTCACAAAGTGAAAGTCAGTCTCTTGTAACCTAATCACAGAGGCATCATCCCCTCACATTGGCTAGAACCAAGTCACAGGGCCCAGTACCTCTAAGCAGAGGGAATTAGCCAAGGGTGTAAAGAGCAGAGGCAAAGATCACCGTGGGCCATCTCAGGGTCTGCTTGCCACACCTGTGCTCTGAAACTTTTTTCTCTTCCTTTTTGGCACTAGTTTATAAGGGGAACATGGCAAGTACTTACTTACAACATGAAGAAAATACTTAACGTATAACTCATATCACTTGGTAGTGCCCACTACCCTGGTGTGAAACTTTCAAATGCTTAATAAAAACTTCTTTGTTGAAAGGCTCTCAGTCCATCAGAGTCCCCACGACAGTGCCTGATATGAGGGGGCAGGCTGTAAGATGAATCGAATGTCACTGGGGCAGACTGGCCTCAGCATCCCCAGGATGTAGCTGAGATGTGACTTGTCCTGGAGAGAAAAGTAAAAGCATCCAGAAACGGACTGTTTCCTTCCACTTGCTTGGCCCAGATTCCTGCTGAGCCTGCCCACTCAGCCCGGCCTGAGCATTCTGTGCAGCTGGAAGCACCGAGCTAATGGGCCCTGTCTCTAGACTACAGGGAGAAAAGGAAACGACTTGCCAGAGCTTGGGTAGCATTTCCTCTATGTCAGTGTACCGAACAAGTGCAGGGTACTGGGGCAGGTGTTGACTGCAATGTTAATGGGACTGTGGTGCATTTCAGCTGATGACACTGTTAGCATGGAGGACAGAGGCAGGAGCAGAGCTGCTTGATCTGGAGAAGGCTGAGAACCCTAAGCCAGGTAGAAACCTCCGCCCCTCCCCGAGATATAGCGTTTGTGTAGAGGGTTGGATGGATCTGGGAATAGTGATGAGGAGCACTTCATAAAAAGCCAGTGACTCAGACTGTTACAGAGCTTGATGGAACCGAGACGGCGTCTCAGTGGGGCCTCCTCCAGTTTCTAGTTGATATGCCCTTTCTAAATAAGGAATCTCAGGTCTGAAGAAGCAGCAAAAACTTCCATCAGCCATGTGGGATATAGTCACTGGCCTGACTCTTCGAAGCTGAAATGTACTCCCACAGTAGCTAACGGGTGTGAAGCCTGTGTGCTATGCCAAACATGGGGCTATGAAGTATACGAGCATTGTCTCACGCACTTTTCACAGCGTCCCTGAATTAGGAACTATTACCGTTTCCATTTACAGATGAGGAAACAGTCCCCTAGGTGGTAAGTGCAGGCCGAGAACTGAACTCAAGTCTATTCATCTTTTAAAGCCTTTCCAGACCCACCAGGGTTATTGGCTAAAAGTCTGAACTCATAAAAACAGCTATCAAGGGCCTTTCAGACCATCTGCTTCCATGTTCTCATTTCACGGATGTAGACACTGAGATCTGGGGAGAGGAAAGAACTTCTCCAGCCTCCTGCAGTGAGTAAAGCCCAGAGCTGGAAATAGAACTGAAATGTGTAGCTTCTTCAGCTAATCCTTCGGGCCAGGCACTGTGATCCCAAAAGAAAAATCATAGCATCTTGCTCCGACAGATCAGCTGGTGAGAGAACATGGCGTGTGAGCAGGATGTGATGTTCTCCGTTCATTGATGAATACCTAACGTACGGGTGATGATTGCATGTCAATGAGTGGGAGACTCCTATGGAAGATAAGAACAAAATCCTATGGGAATGTAGAGAGGAATGTAGAGAGGATTGTCTCTATTTTGGTTTGTTTTTAGAGAGATTTTTGCTATAGGGCACATGTACGCCTTGGAGAGACAGACAGACATACAGAAAGCAACAAATCACAACCCCCCCTCCGCCCCGGGGGGGATGACCACACCATAATCCTTTCCCCTCCATTCTCTTCTTGGAATTTCGAGCATGCACATACACGCATGCACCCAGCATGAGTTCTTAAGTTGCCGGGTCCAGGACTTGAACCGTGGTGAACTATGTGGGAGTCCATTATGCCATCTGCTAGTCCCAAAGATTTTTCTAATACTGCTTTAGGAGCAAGAGAGGATGAATGATTAGCTCTTAGGGGACAAGAACTGTCTACCCCTAACTACTGGCATATGATAAGTGATTGGCAAATAGCTTATGGAATGAACAAATTAATAAGAAAGGCAATATAAGAGGTGACACTTGAGCTGAACCTTTAAGAGGAGAAAGGGTGTATGAAAAAAAGAAAGCAGGTGAAGAGGAGAAAACAGGCTTGTGAAGGGCCTGCCATGTTTCGATGAAGTTATAAATATGGTGCAATTATATATACATATGGTGAATTATATGTACAGTTAGGTATACATATGGTTGAATTTGTGTGTGTGTGTGTGTGTATATACATATATATATATACATATATATGTGTGTGTGTGTGTGTATGTGTGTGTGTGTGTGTGTATATATATATATATATATATATATATATATATATATATATATAAAGAGGGTTTTGCCTTAGGGAGTGTGTGCTCACCAGAGAGAGAGAGACAGACATAGAGGGAAAGTGAGAAATCACCCCCCCCCCCCCAGGGATATGACCACACCCTGTTCCTCCATTCTCCTTCCAGGACCTCGGGCATGCATTCACCTGCGCCCGGTGTGAATTTGAAGCCACCTGGTCTGGGATTCCCGTTCAGCCATGTGGGAGTTGAGCAACCGCCATAACTGCTACATCATCTGCTGGTCTCAAGACCTAATATATTTTAGAGCTCTGCTGTTAGAAGTGCATATGTTTATAATTGTTAGATCTTAATTGAACTGACACTTTTATTAATAGATAACATCTTCCTTTGTCTCTTGTAACAATTCTTGTCTGAAAGTCAGTTTTCAAGTCTGATACTGTTATAGCAGCCCTGCTCTAGTTTGGCACTGTTTGCCTAAAGTAGTATTTTCTATCTTTTCACTACTAACTTATGAGGGAACTTCAAAAAGTTCATAGAAAAATGGAATTAAAGTACAAGTTTATTTTGGTGCAAAGAGTTTTTTGAAGGATTCAAAAATTCTGGAGACCTCCCTGAGTCCTCTGGGCATGCATTTGCCCATGACCTGGGGCCAGCTGGAGGTGGGGGCGCGTTGCAGCACTAAGACTCTGCTGAGATATTCCCTCTCTGTCTTTGTCTGTTTCTGTCTCTCTTACTCATGGAAGGGGAAAAAAAAAGACAAACTTTAAAAAAGTCTGTTAAGTCCTTGCACAGTTTTTGCATGGTGCATATTTTCCATGATATGTTTGAAGACTCCCAGTGTTCACGTCTTCAGATCTAGAGTGAGTCTATTGTAGGCTGTAAGAGGTTGAATCATGCGTTGTTAATTCTGCCATAACGTGAGCTGATTGGGGGGACCTGATTTACCTGCCTAGATTGTTGGGACTTTCTCTGTGATGCACGAGGAGCTCCCAGCTGCGTGTACAAACCAGGGCTTGGCACCATCAGCTATCTCCATGAGAAAAATTATACTGGGTGTAGAGAGTGGAACTGTGGAATTGAGGCAAGAGGAAGCACTGCAGGGCCCCCTCCCCTGGCCCTTTCGTCTTCATCTCCCGCTCTCCTTGCCATTTTGTCTCTAGCTCAGAGAGAGGCACAGCACTGAAGGCACTCCCCAGCCTCGTGTGGATGCCTGACGCTGCTCAGCTCAGACACGCACCACGCTGCAGACCCTGAGGGGCACGAAAGGAATCATTTGGGATGGTTTCAGTTTTTCTGTGTGGGCCAGCAGGTGGCATGGTGGTTTGGTTAAGGCATGGGACTTCCACATGACCTGCTCTGCAGTTTGAGCCCCAGACCTGGTGGCTGGAAAAACACACCAGGAACATGTACATGCATGCCCAGAATCCCAAGAGGAGAATGGAGAAGGGATTGTGTGTGGCCATTCCCCCTGGCGGGGCAGTGGTGAATTCTCAATTTCCTCCTCTCTCTGTCTTTCTGGTGAGTGCACTCACCCTGTGCCAAAAAAGCTAAAATAAAATAAAATAATTACTTTTTGTACTTTTTATAAGTGTAGTGTGAGACTCTGACATTTGATGGCATGTACGGTTTGTAGCTGTTACATGCCTCACGTCGATATGCACACGATATGCATATTGGAGGAGAAAAAAATGAGTAAACAACTGAGAGAAAATGCAGGTCAAGTCTGGAAAGGGGAGGGAAACACCTCAGTCTTATTTAAATTCCTTGAATGACCCTGGTGCGTGCTATTTTACTCTGTGCCCTGATGTTGGTGGGATTCAGCTGGTGGGGACAGAATGTAACCAGCTAAATGCTAACTGAAGTTCCCGTAAGACTTCACTCATTAATCTATTGAAGACAAAGCAGAGTGACACAGGGGGGATGTGCCCGGCTAGGGGCTGAGAGACCAGAGTCCCTCACCAGCTCTGCAAGAAATCACTTGTGGCCACTCACAAATCATTCAAACCCTGGTGAGCACAGTTCCTTTCTGTAAGGTGAAGGAACAAGAATAGATTTTGTTTGTTTGAGGTCTCTTGAAAGCTCTAGTTAATAAAGTTTGGGGACAAGCTTGGCATTGTGTCAAGTCAGAAAAAATATTTCAGCTGTGACTTACGTCCTCGTGTTTGTGTTCCAAGGGGATGCTGAATTTTGGCCCCTTCCCATGCCTGTGACAGACATCACTAATCAATAATGGAAATTTTCTCAGTAACTTGGCAGCAATCTGAATCCTTTCAACACAGTATTCCACCCCATCCTGGTGGGTTTGCAAGATTAAAAAAAATGATCTGTTAACCCCGTTCCAAGCGAATAGAGCAATTCTCAATAGGAGATGACTCAGATGTCCTTTCCAGAGACGACGCATAGGGGCAAGCACCCCTGCACACAGTGGGTGCCTTACATCTGAGGCATGCGGCTGGCATCGGGAATGTCAGCATCCTGTTATGGTCTGAAGTTGGTGCCTTTTGGGTTATGTCCTCTGCTCGGTAATAAAGACCTAGGATGGTGGCTGAGGGTCGGGACAGACGTGGCTGATGATGACGCCAGCAGCACCTGCTGTGAGGCTGTTCTGTTCTGCCTTCACCTGGCCAGGGAGAACATTTCTGCTCATCCTTGTTTAATAGCAGACAGACACGAATTCTGAGTAGGAGAGTCAATGAGTCAGCTGCTGCCTTCTCCCTCTGTCTAGGATCTGTTGTGGATGACAGATGCCTGGAAAGCCGCCCATGAACAAACAACTATAATCAGAGCAGGAACCAGCAGGGGTCTCTGGGAACTACCTGTGGGTGCACCTGGGCCTTTCTCTTCAAAACCAAGGATCCAGAGGAACCGAAGGGAAGAGACTGTCCTCTCACACTGGACTGGTAGCAGCTAGGCCACCCTCCTTGCCCTTCACTGGCTCTAGCCACACCCTGTCCTCTGCAGGTTCTGGTCCAAGTCCCCAGGCCTGGCCCCTCCCTTCTGTGGGACCTGCTGTCTGAGCTTGGAGACTCAGTTCCCTGTATGTTTAAAGGGGATATAAATGCAAAAATGATGATGCTCTTCTCATAAATGTTGCATTCAGGGGTAAAAGAGAAAATGATGTGTGAAAGAAATTACTAGATAAATGCTGGGTTTTTCCTCCTCTTTTTCTTGTCATTGAGGGTGTTAAGCCTCTTCTCTTATTTCTTCAGGCCCAGCTTTGTTGCTTACAAAAGGATCCAGCCATGGGTGAGAGGAGGGCAGAGGGGGTTCCCCAGCACCAAACCTCGACCTTCACACCGGCTTCTGCAAAGGCTGCCTAGCCTCCCTCGTCTGCGGCCTAGCCTCCCTTGTCTGCCGCCCAGCAGAGGTCTGGTCTGGAGTGTCCTGACAGGATGCACGGATCTTGTCCCCAGGCCCCTGCGTCTCACGCTGCAGCGACTGTGCAGCTGTGTCTGCTGCCCGGCTTGGCTGGGAGATCACAGACCAGACGGTGAGGAAGGCGTGAAAGCATGCAGGAGACAGTGCCTGATTCAGGGCGGGGCTGAGACCCCTGAGCCTGGCAGGCGTCACTCGCAAAGACAGGGAGTTGCTGCCGACAGAGGGCAGCCAAGACCCCTGCCACAAGCCCTTCCTCAGCCCTGCAGGTTACTGAAGAGGAGAACTGTGGGCAAGGAGCAGGAAGCAGGGAGACAGGGCAGGGAATGCGTAGGGAAGGCAAGGGAGGTCCGGGAGAAGAGAAGTCGGAAATGTGAGAAAAACGGAGGAAATGGTCAGGCGATAGAGAAGGAAACCGAAATGACAACGGCCGTAAGCAAAGGAAGAAGGGGTAAGACGTGGAGACAGAGAAAGCCAGTGCCGCAGGAGGAGCCCACACCCAGCAAGTGTCCCGCAGCACACCTGGCTTCCATCAGTGAGAGTGATAAATTTGGTCTCAGTTCCTCTTTTAAAGGCAAATTGGAACTTGCAAAAAGCGAAGGAGTATTTTCCCTTTTCAGGTTAAGGTGGTGGGCTTCCTTGACAATTTGTACTTCATAAAACGGTGGTTAGTCTCCAGTCTCTGAAAGCAGATTCCCGAGGTTGCGGGGGGGGGGGGGGGGGGGGGGGGGGTGAGAAAATGCAAAACTACGGTGGGTATTTGCTGCCCCCTTCTGGCAACTGTCTGGTTCTGCATGCTCCCTTCAGATGGGAACTATCACAGGTTGAAACTGCATTTTTGGTGGTTGGTTAAAGCAGAATTAACCCTTCTCCTGGCTCTAAAATCTGACTATTGGAGCTGAAAAAGAGTTAGGGCTTCAGCCCCAACCTCTCCATTAAACTTTAGACTTAGATTTTGATCAACGGGGTGGAAACTTCCCTTTGGGTGCAAATTTAGTCCGTGCACACATGACCTCTTTTTTTTTTTTTTCCATTTCATTTTCTTCCATACATTCAATCACATTATTATTTGTCTTACAAAATGGATATTTCAACAGGTGAACACCTCTCCCCAGCACCGTCGATAAAACCACGAAACATCTTCAACAGATAACACCACACCTCTTTGTGCCATTAATGCTTTTCCTCCCTGTCCCTCCCCCAAATGTCCTGAAACTAATTGTCTAAAGGATATAGAAACGCAGTATATAGATGTAAATACCAGGTATAGTGTGTGTGAAAGAGGAGGGTCTGAGGAAGGACATACATGGCCTCTTACCTTACCTTCCTGCTGGCCCTACTGCTTGTCCCCCTGGTGGCCATTAGCCACACATTGCCCACCCTGTTCCCTGCCTTGAGATGCTCCTGACACTCCTCCTGCATGGCTTCTCTATTCCGTTAGGGCACAAATCCTGCAAAGATTGTCAAGAGTCTCTCATGGGCCCTTCACATCTCTCCAGTTCAGTCCTCACCCTCTGACAGCCCATGGCAACAGCTACCAGGCTAGTGTCCTGTTGGAGAGCTGACTTGTATATAGATATGTATGTATGTGTAGGGACACAGGGGTGTGTCTTGTACATAGATATGCGTATATGTGTAGGGGCACAGGGGTGTGTCTTGTACATAGATATGCGTATATGTGTAGGGACACAGGGGTGTGTCTTGTACATAGATATGAGTATATGTGTAGGGACACAGGGGTGTGTCTTGTGTATAGATATGTATGTATGTGGAGGGGTACGGGGGTGTCTTGAATATAGATATGTATGTATGTGGAGGGGTATGGGGGTGTCTTGTATATAGATATGTATGTATGTGGAGGGGTATGGGGGTGTCTTGTATATAGATATGTATGTGTAGGGATACTAGGGGCTGTCTGTGTATAGATATGCATGTATGCGTAGGGGTACAGGGTGTGTCTTGTATATATATATGTATGTATGTGTAGGGACACGGGGGTACGTCTTGTATATAGATATATATGTATGTGGAGGGATACAGGGGTGTCTTGTATACAGATATGTATGTGTAGGGATACTAGGGGGTGTCTGTGTATAGATATGCGTGTATGTGTAGGGGTACGGGGTGTGTCTTGTATATATATATGTATGTATGTGTAGGGACATGGGGGTACATCTTGTATATAGATATATATGTATGTGGAGGGGTACGGGGGTGTCTTGTATATAGATATGTATGTGTAGGGATACTAGGGGGTGTCTGTGTATAGATATGCGTGTATGTGTAGGGGTACGGGGTGTGTCTTGTATATAGATATGTATGTATGTGTAGGGACACGGGGGTACATCTTGTATATAGATATATTTGTATGTGGAGGGGTACCGGGGTGTCTTGTAATATAGATATGTATGTGTAGGGATACTAGAGGGTGTCTTGTGTATAGATATGCGTGTATGTGTAGGGGTACGGGGTGTGTCTTGTATATAGATATGTATGTATGTGTAGGGACACGGGGGTACATCTTGTATATAGATATATATGTATGTGGAGGGGTACGGGGGTGTCTTGTAATATAGATATGTATGTGTAGGGATACTAGAGGGTGTCTTGTGTATAGATATGGGTGTATGTGTAGGGGTATGGGGGTGTGTGTATTTAAAGATCTTCTGCAGAGAATAGTCCTAACTCTTCGTTTGCCCTACAAAAGCCTTTGTCTTCTATCCATCCTGTCTCTTTATATCCTTCACCTTTAATTTCAACAGGAGGGGAATGTCTAACCGCTGAAATTATTGCTACCCATCCTCTAAACAGTTACAGGGTTTTAGTAAGTGCCAGCTGTGAGCTTGTCACTGGGGGACAGAGGAGAACAAGACACGGTCTCTGCTCTCCAGGAGTGGAGCCTGGAAGACCAAGCACACAAGCGCAGCATCAACACCACGTGGGTTACATGCTCTTTAAAAGCTGGCTGTGCTGGGCACAGACCACGTTCTACTGCTGCATAACAAATTGCTTCCAACAACATACCTTTCTTAAAATCTCTCAGTGTCTGTGGGTGAAAACTTGGGCACAGTTTACCGGGTCCCTTGCCTGGGGTCTCACAAGGGAGCAAACCAGGTGTTGGTTGGGCTGTTCCGGCGTGTGGGTTACCCTCTACTCAGACATTACAGCTGGTCCCGTAGCTGCATCTACAGGTACAAGACAGGTCCCACTTTCAGGTTGCCATCAGCAGGGGCTGCTGTCAGGTGCCAGGAGCCACGACACCTCCTTGCCACGTAGCCCTCACAAGCCCTACAGGACATGGCAGCCTTCTTACAGCCAGCGGAGGACTCTGGCCCCGTCTGTGAGGACAGAGTCTTACATAGTATAATCACGGAGTGACTATCCTATTGTCTTTGCCTTGTAACAAAGCTTAAGCAAAGGAGTGACGTCTGTCAGCTTTGCCATCTCCTGCTATTAGAAGCGAGTCACAGGTTCTACTCGTGCTAGGGAGAAGCAATTATACAAGGGCAGGAGTCACCGAGGACCGTGGGAGGGCATGCCCCCATGCACATATCCTGTAGAACCCACCCCAGATTTATGTGCACCCAAGGGCAGGCAGGTGGGTGGAGTCTCGGAGTCTGGCTAAGGGCTCCTGTTTCTGACAAACTACTTTAGCCACAGGCTCCAGCTACATGTTCGTGGCCAATTAAAGGCAAAGTCACTCATACAAAGCCGTGGTTGTTGGCTAACATCGTAGAATTAACCTTTGAGACTATGCTGTTTTAGAAATTCTTCAGGTCCAGTTGTGGTGGGGCAGCGTGAGTGGTAGGGCACCACTACGTGATTCTGGAGCCACATGGGAGGCCTGGGTTTGAATCCCCGGTCTACCTGAGTGCTCTGGGTGTGCCTGTGCATGGCTGTGATCCTGGCTGGCTGGGACGTTGTGTTAAGGACTACAGCATAGCAAGATCCCATCAGGGATCTCTATCTCTCTCAGAACAAATAAACTTTTTTTTTTTTTTAAGGGAGAGATTTTTGTTATAGGGAACATGTGCTCACCAGAAAGACAGAGAAAGACAGAAAGTGAAAAGTCTCCCTCCGGGGGAAGGGCCACACTGCAATCCCTTCTCTTCCACTCTCTTCTCAGGATTTTGGGCACACACCCACATGCACCCAGCATGAGTTTCAAACCACTAGGTCTGGGACTTGAACCGGGGTCGGCCATGTGGGATGCCAACAATATAACCATTATGCCTTCTGCTGGTCCCCAAATAAACCTTAAAAAAAAAAAAAATCCTTCGGCATGTGGCTAGGCCATACCCTCTCCTCCACGTGGTCATACCTGACTCTCAGTACAAACGCCAATGGATGCCGTCTCCAATTTTTGTTTAATGTTTATTGCTTCATATGAGGATACTTCAAAAAGTTTGGGAAAATGCAATCAAAGTACAAGCTTAATTTGTTATTAAAAAAACTTGAAATCCATGTGTAGCTTTTTTCATATTCTGGATTTACATTGAACTTTCTGAAGACTCTTTCAAAGCTCAGCAGCCTCATGCCTTTAGCGTTGCAACTTCTACCTCAATGGAGCAACAAATATTTTACTTGACAGAGGCAGCCCCCCCTAGAAGGTTTCCAGTGCCAGGGTAAGGTAGCATGTCATGTTTGTTCAAACAAACAAGTCCAAAACAAGGACTGCTTGTGAGCATTGCTTCAGTAAAACTGCATTAGAGTGTCTGAGAGTCCCAGGATGGAATCACACAAGGGAACTTGCTGAAAGAAGCTGTTGTCAGGGAAGGTTCTGGAGCTTGGATATGATCTGTGTTATCAAGAGGCTAGCAGGTGGGTGACAGGGGAAGTGGTATGAGCGGGTAGGGAGGAGGAGCATCAAGACAGGTGACACACAGGCTTGGAGAGAGCTTGGAGAGGCTGCCATGCAGCACAGCCTGTGTGGAATAGGGAAGCGGTGGGAAAGCAATGAGGCTGTGAGGAGAGCAGGGTCACATCATGAGAGGCCACGTGCCTTGCTTAGGGAGAAGATGGAACGGGGTTCTGTGTCTGTGACCTTTGCACTTTCTGCACATGTGTATGTTGTTCATGATGCCTAGAAGCCATGCTCCAAGTCAACGCACATGTAATTGGAATGTCCCAGACAAACTGGGGCATATTATTGGCCATAGCCAAGCCTAGAATAGCCTTCCAACCTCTTGGCCACAGTTTGCTGGATGCTTCTGGCTCTGTGCTCCCAAACCCTGTGCTGGTCACTTGGATCATAACCTCAACAACACTTCTTATAATCCTCTGTCCTTTTCCCTCCTCTGAACTAAGGGGTCCTTGAAAATGCAGGTAAGTTTTATTCATGTTTGTATTCTTAAAACCAGTACTGTGCCTGGGACAACGGAGGTACCCAGTAAATGGATACTGAATCACACACACAAAAAAGAATAGCTAACCTGAAGGCGAATTATCTGCCAACCACTCTTCTTGGCCCCCGACATCGACCGTATCACTGAGTCACTGAGGACATAGGCATGTTCGTGAAATTTACTTTACAGATAAGGAACCGAAACATTGGCAAGTTGTGTAACTTGCCTAAGAATACACAAATCATAGAGAGGAGGATTCTAATCCAGGTCTTCTTCATGAATGAATAAAACAGTCATGAGAGCACTGGAGTTGGGACTTGCAGGCTTTTCTCCATGAGCAATTAAGTTTCCTGCACGATTCCCAGGGCCTGGCCGGCCAGTGATGGAAAGGTGTGTATGCGAATACCTGATCCCCAACAGCTCCCTGGACAATTTCTCACACCCGTTATCTCCTGTGAGCCTCACAATAGTTGTAACCTCTGGATAGATTTATTATTCCCATTCTTTGGACGAGATCACTGAGGTTCCCAACATCAACAAGCTGCTCAAAATCACCCAAAGAGCAACAGGGTCATGGAATCTTTGGACATCAAACTCTGTGGTTACTGACCACACACTTACCCTGAGGGTGATGACTCCTTTTCATGAATTTCTTTATCTCTCCAGTGGAAATGATCAGTTCTGCCTTGGGGGGTTGTAAGGACGAGGGTTTGTAAAGCTGTGCCTGCTGGGTACTCACTAAATGGTAGAGGTAGAGTTGGTGGTGGTACCCTCATCACACCATTATCACCACAGAGAAGATTTGGGGCTCAGAGAGTGAATTTCAAGTAAAATGGCCAAGCACAGGAGAAAGTTGGGCATCTCATTCAGGTTCCTAGGTGGAGTTGGAAACAGGGCATTTCAGCTCTGCAGATCAGCAAGTTTATAGATCAGAGAATGCGATAAGGATCACCGTGGGCCAGAGCTGGTGCTGAGTCCCAGCCAAGGGCAGGAGCAGTCTCTCTATACCTCTGTGTCATCACACCATGGGACAGATGGCTGTCTCTTCATCTGGGCTGTGAGCTCCTGAGGATGGAATCAGTTTATCATCCTTGAATTCCAGATATTTGATCCCAGTGGCTATCGTATTAACACTGATTGACATAATGAATGCGTTAACAAAAGAGCAGGGATAGAGCTCAATAGGTTGGAGAGTTAGACTAAAGTAGGAGAGCTTGGAGAATGTGCTCTCAAGCCTCACCCCTGGACACTTGTAAATTCCCCCTTAGACACCCAGAGAACTGATACCGACCACTGAGCCAAAGACTCTTAACTGAGAGAGAGAATTATTTTTATTGCTTTGCTCATATGTTCTCTCTCTCTCTCTCTCTCTCTCTCTCTCTCTCTCTCTCTCAAACACACACACACACACACAGAGTTTATAAAGAGAATCATCTCAAAGGATTGTTTGCAGTTTGTTCCAACCTGAGCAGAGGCATGAACTAGATGACCTCATTCTGAATTTTAAAGGACCACCATTCTGCACCTTCGCTGTGGTGGTTTCTGCTCTTCCCAGCATTTCACAAACGTTTCTGAAGCTCTCTGGTTGAAAGATGCTGTTTGCTTCAGTAACCATGGACTGTGAAAAGGAGTTATGCTTACAGATGATGACAGAAGTCCTCTAAGTTTATCGATCTTTGGAATAAAATAATATTTTCTTTTTACCAAGGACATTTCTGTATGTTTTCTATCATAGTCCTATGTGTGCAGAATATTTTACTAATTCATTCATTTATTTTTGATTTACAAAAATTTGGGGTAATTTTTGGTCTTTCAGGATTACAGTTTCTCAGGGTTTGAATAAGATAATCTGGTTTAAATTCCTATTAGCTGTTTCTACTAACTCACTACCTCGTTTTCCTTAACTAGAATCATAATTGCTACCTGCCTTATAGGTTGTCATGAAGGTTAACGGGGAAGAGGTGTAACGCTTCCTCCTGGCTGACATATTCTCCATCTTTACCTACAGAGCAAACTAGAACTACAAGTTTCCTGTTTTCTTCCTTCTCCTGCAGGTTTCTGATTGTCCTGGGGTGCTTGATCCTGGCTGTCCTGACTACATTCAAGGAGTACGAGACAGTCTCGGGAGACTGGCTTCTATTATTGGTAAGACTGCTGACCTGCTGTGACGTGTGCTCTGGGCAGACAGCGGCGGCAGGGCTTCCATGGCACCTGGGACACCGTTCTGCCTAAACAGCACTGGCTTCCTGGCATCTCTGGCCAAGTCCAGGCCCAAGAAATAGCAATGTCTCTGTCACTTGTGAGGCCTGCCCTGGGCACAGGTGGAGTAAACAGTAGCCTTTCTAGTAAAGATTGGCTAATTCAGATTAGAGGTAAGGGAAAATAAACTAGATCGAAGTTGTGTTTTATTGAACTATAAAGTACAACTTCCCAGTCCTCTGAAAGTTACGCATAGGCATATGCGTTCTTAAGTTTGCCTCTGCTTTTCTGTCCCCCAGCCCCTAAGCCCTGAGGGCCTCTTATTCTCTTCAAGACCAAGTACAAAATTCTATTGCATGTAAAACGTCCTTCCTTGAAGCTTCCATGTATGTTCACTCTCTGTTCTCCATTGGGTGGCGTGAGGGAGAGAGTGGGCTTAGGATTCTTGGACAAGTGCCTGAATGCTAACCTGACTCAGTTTCCTCACATCCTCACCTAAAGAAAACACATGAGGCCAGGTGAGGAGCAAATGTTCCTGTGGGCTGGACCTTGGCCTCAAGACCTGGCTTAGAAGAAGCTTCAGGAAAGGCTTGCTCCTTCTATGACCCCAGGACAGCACAAGGCAGGCAGGCCCTTCAATCTGGCACTCTTACCAGATTCGGCGTCAGCCCTGCCTGCCTCTTCAGGGCAGTGCTGACTACAGGAGTGAGGCCCCACCCAATCCTTCCTTCAGGGCAGAACTGCTAACCCCCTCGTTGGGGTTCAGAAACTAGCAAAGACTTCATCACACACCAAACATGCAGCCATGACTCCAGAGCCAGCAGATTCCTGCTGGGGATAGATGTTCATACTGCGTGGCCCATACTCGGACCGAAGTGTGTGAGTATGGGAAGTCACCCAGTTCCAGGAACTAGGTTTTCAGGACACCTGTGAAACAGAACATCTCAGGGGTCTCAGAGCAGTCACAGAAGAGAGAGAGGCAAAGGTGTGGGTGTTGGATTGTCATGAGAAGGATGCTGTGTCCTGGGAAGCAGCATGATTTAGTGCTTATTCACACGGGCTCTGGAGCCTAATTACCTGAACTTGGGGTTCATTGCCTCAGGAAATCTGCTTAACCACTTCATGCTTTGGTTTCACAAAATTTAAGATGAGCAATACCAGTGGGCGGGCAGTGGGTGAAATTAGTAGGTGGTGATTCGCTGACACTTCTCTTTTCAACCCAAATGCACTTCTTAGGGACTTTAGTTACACACACACACACACACACACACACACACACACACAAACACACACATACACAAACACACAGCATCTTTTCTATAGGGTACATGTGCTTGTCAGAGAGAGATGAGGTTCAAGTAGTGAGAAATCATCCTGCGGAGGGGACAGCCATGCCATAAACCTTCTCTACCATTCTCCTCTGGGGATGCTGGGCACACATAGCCACACATACATACCCAGTGTGTGCTTTTGAAGCCACCAGGTTCAGGGCTCTAACTGCAAAGTTAGCCACATGGGACCCAGCCACCTTAACTACCACACCAGTGGCTGGCCCTTAGTATATTAAAGGGACTTTACGAAGCAATGATTTATTGGAGCAAAACCACAGAAAAACAGAATAAGGGGTCACGTGCATATCAGGGACAGTCAGCACCTCAGAACGAAGGAGCCTTCCCAAACTGAATGGAGGTGACCACTGTGTTCTCCTCCCCACCCCTAGCCTCCTCCACCACCAAAACTAGAGACAACAGAAACCCAGTCTTCAGGTCCTCGGAGCAGAAACCGCTCGTCCTAGTTCAGACAGTTGGGGCCCAGCTAACATATGCTCTTCTGTGCAGGAAACATTTGCTATTTTCATCTTTGGAGCCGAGTTTGCTTTGAGGATCTGGGCTGCCGGGTGTTGCTGCCGATACAAAGGCTGGCGGGGACGACTGAAGTTTGCCAGGAAGCCCCTGTGCATGTTGGGTAAGCCCTGACCCTGAGGCTAGTGGTCTCCTCGGTCCTCTTTTGGTGCTCAGTTTCTCTGAGGAAATTTGAAGCAGCTCTTCTGGAAAAGCACATGCATTGTGGAGGCCAACTCAGCCTCTGCCCCTGCCCCAGGGAGGAGCAGCCTTTAGGGTGTTGAAATTCCTTTCTGGGGCCTTTCCTCATAGTGACTGTGCAGAGCAGTGACTCTCAATTGGGGATAAACTTGGGTGGTAAAGGAGCCAGCAGGCTGCAGGGTGGTGAGCCTTCCCAGTCTCCAGACTAGTAGCCCAGTCATTGGGTTAACCAAAAGTATCCTACATTTCCAAGCTGGCTTGGGTGAGTGTGACACCATTGCAGTTAAGAAGGTAGTTTGGTTTGGTGTTTTTTTTTTTTTTTTCAAAGAATTTGTTTAATTTCTTTTATCATTATTATAATAATAATTATTATTAATTTACAGAGAAAAAGAGGGTAAGTGAGAAAGCAAGCTGCCAAGTCCAGGACTTGAACTGTTGCTGACCATGTAGGAATCCAATGCCTCAACCATCATGCTACCTGCTGGCCCCAAGAAGTTAGTTTTGTGGGACCACATTAGGCCCATTTTCCATAGGTAGAAATGGACTTCACTGAGCTGAGTCACTTTCCAGTCACATGGGTGCTGGGCAGCCAATTCCATCCTAATACCCAGGTCTGGGGGAATCAAGCACCAACACTCTCTCCCACCACCATCTTGCTTATCTCTTGATCCAGATGTTGCTTCTGAGAGGCATCACAGGACTCTTTCCATTGGGTGTAGGCCTCTTGATAGAAGAGCAAGTAGAAGTCCTCACAACCTGGTGCAGCTTAGACTTACGTGTTCCCATCTACTAAAACCCATGTAGTGACAGGACAATGACTCACTGACCAAGAGTTGGGTGTCTTGGTGCTTTGAATCCCTGAGAAGGCTGAAAGTTCAGGACCACAGGATGTCAGGATTGGGTGGATCTCCAAAGATAGTTAGTCCAAGGTGCTCTCCTGTCTCATGCTCCAGTCCCCTCCATGGTAGCTTTAAGTGGTCACCCAGATGCTGCTTGCAAGCCCCCAGTCACAGAGTGCTCATGACCTATCAAGATATTTATCCCACCTTAACTCCACAAATTCTCCTCAGGTATTTGATTCTAGCCATGCTGTTCCTCCTTTCTCCTCCAGCAGTTTGCTTTTACCCAGGAGAAGTGTGGTTAGTGGATGCACCTACACTCGATGCCATGTGCTCTCAGCTTCCCAGTTCCTGTCCTCTGGGCACACTACTCATTCTCCACTTGAGGAGAGGACTCTATAAAGTCCTGCAAGCATGTATGGCCAGCCCACAATTCTGGAGGACTTGGCTTACCATAGAGTTCATATTTCTTTCTTCTCCCTTCCTTTACCCTCTTCCCAAGTTTACTCCCACTTTCCTTTTCTTCCTCTCTCCTTTCCTTCCTTCCAAGGCTTTTGTAAGTGCGATGCTAATAAGATCTCTTTTTCTTCTTTGGAGTGACCCAAGGCAGAGCTTCTGTGTATATGCTGCAGGGAGAGAATGGTGAGGGAGTGTCCCCAGATTCAAAGAGATTCCTGCCCAGTTTGAGAATGCCCTGGAATATAGATCCTGGAACCCTCCAGGACAGGTGCACTCCCCATGGAGCAGGCTGCACTATTCCAGGGTGGGCTGCAGTAACAGGTTCTGGGCCACCATCCTGCCTTCCCTGGAGTGATAGGGCTGGACTCAGCATCACACTATCCCTGCTGGCTCCTTTTCCACTCTCATGACATTTTCACTCCCTCCATCTTGACTCTTCCCATAATGTGATCATTGCAGGAAATGTTGCTTTTATCCATGTGTTCAACAACAGGATGGTTATTACGTCCAAGAACAGCATGGCCTTACTATTTGAGGCAGTCTCAGATCTTTTGGGTGTGGATGGGTCCATCTGGGCCAGATCTGCTGTCCTCTGAGGGCATCACAATGTGTGTGTTTACCACACTTCTGGGTTTTGTTTTCTCTGTTAACACTGTTAGTAGATAGCTCTGCAAAGATTAATTGAAAAGCCTAACCAACACTGCAGACATATCAGTATCCAGATTTTGACCCTTTTTTTCAGGCCTGCCTGGAAGACATTTTGATAAGGTAGAAAAATACACTAGCTCTCTTGGCAAACATACCTAGATATGAACTGAGGAGTATATTCCAAGCAGAAAGACCAGAACATTCACACATGTGGAGATGTGAGAGAGCACTGTGCTCAGCGAACCACACATGCTTCTGGAAGGTTCTCAGAGGCCAAGGCACAGAGGGCTTTAAAGAGCTCAAATTTGTCTAGAAGACATTTGTCTTGGGGGAAAGACATTCTCTTGGGGGAAAAATGTTCTATGGTCAAAATCTTTTGGGAAAGCCTGTTCTTTGTTTATTGAGAGCCATAATGCATATTAAAGGCTTCAAGAATTGCAAAGCCTGTTTACTTGACCTTGGGGTCATTTTTACTTGCTAGCTGACTTCAGGATTGAGAATATCATTAGAATGGGTGTCAGGTGCCAATGAAAGGAATAGGGAAAAGAATACTTCCTCTGTTTTATACTAGATTACTTGACTCCATTAGTAAACGGCCATTTCAGAAGTGTCTCGTCCCCTTGGCCCACCTCTGATCATAGCTTGCACTGAAGTTTAGGGAGATCACTAGATCACCATGGACCAGAAGTGCAGGGATGTTAACCACCTCAGAGAGAACTCTCAACTGTTCCAGAGACAAGAGCTAAAGGAAGGTGTCCAGCCCTTCTTTCAAACATGCTCTTGGGAAGAGTTCTGCCTTCAGCTCAAAGGACCCAGCAGCAAACTTACAACCCTTTACATTGGTAGTTTTTTTCTCCTTCTCTCTCTTTCCCATCACTTCTGCTTCCTAGGATCATCTCCCAGTAAACCACCTGTACCCATGTTCCTCTCTCAGATGATGCTTTTAGGGGAAAAACACATTAAAATAGTGTCTGAGATTCATGCTTCACCTCTCTAGCCTGAGCAGCCCCTGATTACCTCCCCATCTGAGAATAAATCTTAAGGGCCACATGGGAGGGCATTGAGAACTCACTGCTGTGGGGTTCATAGCCAGCACTGGAGTCCACAGCACGTGTCTAGTCCTAAATCAACCAGTTCCAGCTGTGTGGCCCTAGGAATGAATTCATGCTTAGAGTTTCTGCTTCCTCATCAGCCACAGGAGACTAGTCCCAGTTACCATGTGCAGTTGATGTCAAGACTCAACACGACAATGCTTAGATTGGTCCATTGCTTGGCGCATGTTCATCGGCCAGTAAACAGCACCTGTGATGATGCTCTGCCTTCTCCTGACCATCTTTTTCTTCTCCCCTGCTTCTCTCTCTGTCCTCTCTCCCAGACATCTTTGTGCTGATTGCCTCTGTGCCAGTGGTTGCCGTGGGAAACCAGGGCAATGTCCTGGCCACCTCCCTGCGAAGCCTGCGCTTCCTGCAGATCCTACGCATGCTGCGGATGGACCGGAGGGGTGGCACCTGGAAGCTCTTGGGCTCAGCCATCTGTGCCCATAGCAAAGTAAGTGCCATGGAGAAGCCAGGTGTCCCAATGGGCTTCTTGCTCACTGTGCCCTCCCATGGCATCCTCTCCCTTACAGTGTCACCAGAGAGTTGTTGTTTTGCCACTACTGATGATGGTGATAGCAGAGGGAAGAGGAGGAGGAGAGGAAGAAGGCAGTGAGAAGGGTGTAAGCAAATATTATACGAGGAGTAGAAATAGATAAACCTGGACTTGGGTGTGAATCCCACCATAGGCAAACTACTCACCATTCTTGAGTTCTGAGTTTCCTCATTTCTAAAATAATGCCTATACCTCCCGATTCTTGAGAGGATGAAACAAGCTTATGCAAGCCAGCAAGTGGTGGGAGGGAAAAGTTCAGGAGTCACACAGACAGGTTTAAGTCCAAACTCTGCCTGAGTGATTTTGAGATTTTTTTTCTTTTCTATAACCTCTCTGGGTTTTGGTTTCTGTATTTATAAAACAGGAATATCCATTTATCTCAGAGTTAGTGTGAGAATAAAGTGAATTGATATGTGATAATTCATATTTCTTAGAACGTGTCCAGCTCATAGGAATTGTTCCATTACTATAGTTGGTGTAAGGCAAAAGCACAGTGCCTGAAGCCTCGTGTTGACCCAGACTAGCTCGCTCCATTATCCTGGGCACTATTGTTACTTCATTACACAGATAAGAAAGCAGACACAGGAAGAGAAAGTAATCTGCCCAGAGTCACCCAGAGAAGCGCTAATCCCGACAGTCCAGTTCCGAAGCCCATGTTCAGTGATGGCTGCTAACCATGACTGTGCTCACTTCTCCAAAAAAGATTAGAATCTAGAAGGGGTGGGCCTCAGCTCATTCTCCTTCCAGAGATCTACGTGGTTGAGCATGCATGGAACCCATGCAACCAGAGCCCAGTTTATCTGGGTGTGTGGTACTCCCTATGTTTGTTTCCTACTGTTAACCCAAGCCTTTTGTACCACCTCATTTAAGCTATTTGCTTTAGCTGGACCCTAGAGGAAAAAAGGAAAACCCCTATGTCTCAGCTTAGGTGGGGAAAAAGAGTCTGGCAGACCAGGGCAGGAGATGTCAGAAGA
Organism: Tupaia tana; assembly: GCA_026018925.1. Taxonomy (NCBI): domain Eukaryota; kingdom Metazoa; phylum Chordata; class Mammalia; order Scandentia; family Tupaiidae; genus Tupaia; species Tupaia tana. The sequence continues at coordinate 84,139,138 of JAKSZU010000008.1, read as the reverse complement.
CGGCACCCCTGGGGCAGGTGATCTTCAGGTGTATAAAGTCAGGACTGCCTTCCTCACCAAGACTACATCTTGTGTCAAGCATGTGGGTGAAATGGATGCTAATTATGCCCACCAGATCCTCTCTGCTGGGAACCCTGTGGTCACTTCCTCAATAATCCCATGCAAATAAATCACATAGGCCCAAATCCCTGTCTCAGGCTCTGCTTCTGGGAATCTGGATGTGAGGCAGTGAGCCTGGTGCAATTCGACCTCAGGGAGCACAGAGTTTTTGGTTTGTTTGTTTACGGGTATTAATGTAACCATACCACCTCCATCACAGCCCCAGAGCTGGTTCCTAGTTGTGGTAGTTCAGATATGCACCCAGATACATTTGGGTAGCTTCCTGTGGGATGGCATCTCATAGGAAGGAAACAGAAACTTAGGAGCCAGGTAACAACTTGGTTCACACTTCAGCTCTGCTATCTTCCAGCTGTGAGACCTTGAGGATGTCCCTCAGCTTCCACAAGCTTCCTCAATGATGAAGTGTGAGTCCTGCTGGTTGCTCACATGAGAAAAGGTGCAGCTAAGTGCTCAGTAAATAGTAGGTGCTCATTAACAGGAGTGTTTCCTATTTCAAAGATGCTCTTCTTCACAAACTATACGAATAGATTTACAAAGAAAATAAAATAAAGACATAAAATGCCTGATGGGTTTTTTTTTAAGAGGTTTTTGCTATAGGGCATGCTCACCAGAGGGAAAGAGAGAGAGACAGAAAGCGAGAAATCACCCCCTGGGAAGATGGTCATGCCACAATCCGTTTTCCTCCGTTCTCCTCTCAAGATCTTGGGCATGCATGCACATGTGCCTGGCATGAGTTTAAGCCACCAGGTCCAGGACTCTAACCGCAATCGACTACATAGGAGTCCAGCGACATAGCTATTACGCCAACTGCTGGTCCCCCTGGTGCTCTTTTACCCAAGAGAACAATTTGTTTGCATGGTGTCTGAGGTGTATTGGCTGGGCCTCCTCCATCTTGAATATGAGGCCGGCCCAAAGGCAGGAAAGAGGGAGCCTGATGCACTTAGGGGCCTGGGAGGGATTTGTTCCCCTGACTTTCCTACTCTAACAGGGCCCAACCCAACAGCCGTGGAAGAACCCATAGATATCGGAGAAGCTACTGGCAAGAATTGTGTGAAGCCAGCATTGCCTTAAATAGCCTTTTGAATGACTTCAAAGCACAGAATGGGGACCCATTTTCACTCCTCATAAGTGTTTTATTCCTTGTCTGTACCTCCTCTTCCACAGACTTGGTGAGGTCAGAGCTTTCTTTATTCTTTCTGACCTTCCATTTTATCTTTGGTCAAAGAACACAGTCATAACACCTTCTAGCGCCAGCCGTAATCTTGTATTCATGGAGCTGAGGTGATTCACAGTTCTGGCAGAAATTGCTGGGTCAGGTCCTTGTCTTCTGTTTTCAGACTAGATAGATCTCTGGCGTCTGCTATTGACCGCGTAATTGTCAGCAACTGTTGAGTGTTGACGATGTCATTCCTGATGGGCTGACACTGCAGCCAGACCCCACAGCTAAGGTAGGGGCTCTTCTCAGAGTGGGAATGTCTCCAGAACAGATCTCATTACTCGCACACATACAGTTTCCAATCTCTTGCTCCCCGTCAAAGTGTGTGTTGTATGTCCTTATGAAAGTCTATGCTGAGCTTGAAAGAAATCGCTTCTCTGAGGGAACCTCCCATGGCACTGGTGAAAGGCACTGGCTGGTTCGTTGCTTTATTCTTTTCTCTCTCTGGATTAAGGTCTATGCGTGACTCACCTGGGAACCCAGCAATGAAGCATGAAAGGCCTGTGTTACACAGTACAAGGCGTAAGCACTAATGCTTTTCTAGCTAGGCGAGGCTCTGCTCCCAAACCAATCTGCACAAAATGTCTTCTTGCTCACGTGGTGTCCGAGGTGTACCGTCTGGGGCTCCTCTGTCTGATTATGAGGCCGGGCATCCCAGAGGCAGGAAACAGAGGGCCTGGTGCATCCTGCAGATGGACCTAAGGGCCTGGAAGGGATTTGTTCCCCTGACTTTCCCACTCTGGCAGGGCCCAACCCGGCAGCCGTGGAGGAGCCCATAGATATCAGAGACGCTGCTGGCAAGAATTGTGTGAAGCCAGCATTGCCTTAAATAGCCTTTTGAATGACTTCAAAGCACAGAATTGGGACCCATTTTCACTCCTCATTGGCAGCCATTATTCCATCTCTTAATAATCCAACGCAGCCAATTTTCTGTGCACGACTGAACAGATAGCTGCTTCTTTAATTAAATGCCAGATGAGATTTCTGACTTGCACTTTGGGTCCAGAGAGTATAAAACAACATATAAACATGAGGCCCACACTCCACAAGGAAAGAGCTCGTGCCCAGACAGTCATGGAGAGGCCTATGCAATGCACCTTTCCCTTCTCAAACTCCATGCCAGGCAGACCCTTGTGAAAGAGAGTGGCCAGTTGTGCCAGCCATCTAAGCTCGCCTCTCTCTGCCACAAGTGAACTCCCATGGCCACGAGGTACACAGAATGCTGTGGGGAGGGCCAGAGCTAAAAGCAAATGAGTATAATAAAGTGTTTGAGACATAGAGAAGTCTGTTTAGAAAATGGGGAAGCCACAAAGCAATGTCGACTGAACTAGATCTCAAAATGAATGAGCAGAAAATTTCTGAATGGAGGTAACATGAGCCTGATGACACCTTAATGCTTTTTGTTTGGTCCCATCAGGGGAGGGCAGCTTAGGAAGCAGGACCCATGTGAGCCAATGCACGAAGGGAGGGAAGATGGAGCCCCATCAGATTCTATTGACCCAGAAGGTCAGCTGACTGGCAGCAGGCAGTCAGATGTTGGGAGGATATCGATATGAACAACTTTGTTCTCTATGTGACTCAACAAGCTTAATCTGCAGATTGAGTTCTCCATTAACTGTGACTTCGTTCCTGCCCAACCTACCATTATTAACCTTGAAATTCAGACAGAATAAGAGAAATGGAGAAAGCTGGGGTTGGACAGAGAATTAGATATTGTCTTGATTCAGGTTTCTCAAAGTTCAATGATTTACTGGTCTTTGTCCTCTCTCTGTATCCTCCCTAGTATTACTTAAAATTTTCTTTAAATCAGCTTAACTCTTGCTTATGTAGTCATGTGTTCTAGTCTATCATGAAATTACAGGTTTTATGTGTTGTTTACACTCACCTCTCATGTGTTCTAAATCAATATATGACTATTCCACATTAAAATTATTTATCTGCATTCTACCAGTGGTGCTTTCAGGAACTCTAGGATCCAATTTCTTCTTTTTAAAAATGAGGATCCCAAGGCTGGGAGAAAGGAATGATGAACCCGGGTGACACAGTAATTTGGGGCGGGGCTGAGTGCCTGTTCACGAGGCCGTGCTAGCCTCCCTTGCTCTTTATTGCCCACTGGTACTGAGCTTTGTCCTTGTTCCACACAGTCCTGCATAGAATTCCGTCTTCTGAGTCCTGGGGGCTAGTTTCTCCTGCCTTTTCACCTTCCCTTAAGCCTCTTGAACTGTGATACCAAAGTCACCCTGAGTCATAAGTCTTCCTCCCTTCCTAGAGTCATATACTTATTCTGATAATTAATGATAGAAATAATGACCCTGTTGTTGATCCCATTTTATAATAATGAGAGGCAAGGATCAGAGAAGGTGAGTAACTTGCTGATGGTCACAGAGCTGGTGAACCTGGACTCCAGCTCCAGCATATCTGGCTCCAGCGTCTACCCAGTGACCACCTCCCATGTCCACCTCTCACTCTTCCAGGAACTCATCACCGCCTGGTACATTGGTTTCCTGACGCTTATCCTTTCTTCATTTCTTGTCTACCTGGTTGAGAAAGACGTGCCAGAGGTGGATGCACAAGGAGAGGAGATGAAAGAGGAATTTGAGACCTATGCAGATGCCCTTTGGTGGGGCCTGGTGAGTCACCACCTTGAAGGTCAACCCTCTGGGGATTGATTGTTAGAGGCAGGCCACACAGGAAAGGCACGGCCACACTCAGTCAGACAGCTGCACTCTGTAGTCACAGGTTAGAGTGATGTTCTCTCCATCTCTGATCCTGCTGCTGGAGACTCCCCAGAGAGCATACACTTCAGATGGGCTTTTCTGTAGTGTTTATAAGAAGTCTGGGCTTGGGACCAGCAGTTAGTGTAAGGGCTATGTCGCTGGATTCCCATGTAGTCGACCGCAGTTCGTTTCCTGGACCTGGTGGCTTAAAACTCACGCCAGGCGCGTGTGCGTGCGTGCCCAAGATCCCCAGAGGAGAACAGAGGATAAGGGATTGCGGCGTGGCCATCCCCCTTGGGGGGTGATTTCTCGTTTTCTGTCTCTCTCTCTCTCTCTGTCTGACGAACGCACGCGCCCTATGGCAAAAACCTCTCAAAAAAAAAAAAAAAAAAAAAAGAAGAAGAAGTCTGTGCTTAGAACTGTCTGGTTCCATGGCCACTTAGGAACCTTACCTGGTTAGCTAAAGCTTGTTATCAGCTAAGCCATGTACGTACAACAGACACACTGGCAGATATACACACATGCACACGGACCTGAAGAAACACGAAAGACACATAGCTCCACCATGACATATAGCACTGAAGCTACCATTTATTGAAGGTTCACTTTGCTCCAAACACTTTACATTAACTAACATATTTTAAAATCAGACATCTTTTAACCCCTTTTTTTAAAATGGGGAAACGGAGGCCTAAAGAGGCTAAGTAATTCAGTCTCTCAGCCACTAAATGGATGACCGGTACTCGAAGTCAGTCAGGCTCCAGAGACCACACTATTCATTGCTCTTTTATCTTGCCTTCCACATGCAGAATTGTACATGTGCACTGAAAACACAGACATGCAAACACATAGGAATGTACTGCCCGTACTAGGAACCATACATGCACATACATTAGACATGCACACATATATACATAGTGCATATGAATACACTCACAGCCACACATGTATTTGAAAATGCATCTATACATTAATTCATACATTTTCAAGTATATGCACACTTGAATGAAAGAGCACATATACTTGTTTGCAATTATCGAAACATTTATTGATGGGTTCACTAGAGGTAGGAAATTTCTAACCTATAAACAAATCTCAAGGTTCCGACAGAAGTTAGTTGTCGCCTGGTGCCTTTTCTCCCTTGGAATCACATTATAAACTGGAACAGTGCCCAGTGCTGGCATAGAGGCTTACCAGTAATATTCATCGACAGGTCACTGACTTCCCTCTCTCTGAGGCATTCCATGTCTGGACTCTTCTCTTTTCAGATCACACTGGCCACCATTGGTTATGGAGATAAGACACCCAAAACGTGGGAAGGCCGTCTGATTGCTGCCACTTTTTCCTTAATTGGTGTCTCATTTTTTGCCCTTCCAGCGGTAAGTACCTCCAACATGCAACATCCCTAGCATGCCACACAGAATCCCTCACCATCTGGCCCAGCTCGGCTTTCCAGCTTCACCTTCCATCCCTTCACATTCTAAATTCTGAGTCCTAACTACTCACTGGCCATCCCTTAACCGTGATGTTCCTGCCTCTCTGCTGGCCTGTGCTGCTTTACCTCACCAAGAGCAATCCCTCCAAACATATACTCACCATTGAGCCTTGCAACACCCACTGCCCAGCAGTGGGGCTGAGATGCTGGGAGAGTCTGGGTAGAGGCTGACTGTATGCCTGACTTCTCTGACAGGGCATCCTGGGGTCAGGGCTGGCACTCAAGGTACAGGAACAACACCGTCAGAAGCACTTCGAGAAAAGGAGGAAGCCAGCTGCTGAGCTCATTCAGGTCTGTCTGCTGGGAATGAACTGGAACAGGACTGAGATCTGTGTGTCTCTGTGTGTGTGTGTGTGTGTGTGTGTGTGTGTGCACAAGCCAAGGCAGGAGTACATGGCTATGGACATCTCCATGGTTATCCATATGATCTGTCTCTGTGGGTACTGAAAGTGATAGCCCTATCACTCTCCCATCCAAGTTCCAAGCCAAGCAAGAAATAGACACAGGTCTCAGGGATCAACCCATCAGCTTGTACTGATAATGTTGGTGTAGAGAATCTGGCCTGAACCTGGGATCATACTAGGCTTCCTTCTTTATAGCCCACCCCAGCTTGGCTTAGAGACCCATCAAGAAGAGTCATCCCAAAGTTCAGGTGCTTAGCCAATCAGCTTGAAGTAAAACTGGCTCCTCACTTCTGTCAAGGATAGAGAACCCAGAAGCCAAGAACAAGAGATACCTTACATATACAATGTACTGCATCACTTCATCCATTTGTCCTGCCTAGTAGACAATAACAGACTGGTTGGTGGTGGTTGAACACCTGCTGGCCCTTCATCCCCATTGACTACCCATCATTGGCTGGGGGTTGAGTGGGGTAGTAAGAGATGGCTTAAAAAAAAGGTAGAAATACTTCCTCTTCAAGTGTTTCTGCATTAGGATTTTATACACTGTTGGGAGCATGGGAGCACAGAGAACAGGAAAGTAGAGTACCCTAGCTATAGTTACTGGAATGTTCAGAGTATTATCAGCCACTTATGAACTTGTGTCCAGTTGTGATTAGTGTCTCTGTGGATCTGTGTGTCTAACATAGGATGATGCATGATGGCATCCTACTTATTGCAGTTTCTAGGTCAGTCCTAGTCTCCAAGAATCTGCCCCATTGTCCTCCTAAACCCCAAACCATCAGAGCATCCCAAGAGTTCTAGTACATTAGTATCAAAACTTTATCTCTCAGGCTCTATCTTGTACCCAGAAATAGTACAAAAGACCATGTTCGCTTTCCTGTCTGAGAGAAGTCACAGAGAATCTTCTGGAAAGAGTAGGTCCTGATTCTTTCTGTGATTTTATGCCCAGAAACCTCTCCTTTACTTCTGCTACAATTCATTTCCCTATGGTCCCATGCCTCACAATAACAATTATAGCTCTGAGGTGATGGGATCAAGGAAGTTTTTCCTCCCAAAGGAGTTAGAGAAAGCTAAGAGTCTTGGCTTCCCCAACCATTGACTAAATGCACATTCAAACTCTTAGGGGGTGAGGGCTTACTATTGTTTTAATAGTGTAGGATTTTGTGTGAAATTCTCCGGTGACACCAGGGCATCTCTGCCTTTCTTTTCTCCTCCCCAGGCTGCCTGGAGGTATTATGCTACCAACCCCAACAGGATTGATCTCGTGGCGACATGGAGGTTTTATGAATCAATCGTCTCTTTTCCATTCTTTAGGCAAGTGGAAACTCATCTAAATGTCCAGGGTGTGACTGACCATTCCTTCCGAGGTCTGTATTTGTGTCTGGGGCCTCATGGTTTCCTGAGGGACGTCGTTCAGGGCAGTGGTTCCCACCCTGGGCTGCACATTAGAATCTCCTGGGAGCCTAAAATACCTCCCAGTGCCCCAGGCCAGTCATAGGCTAATTAAGTCAGAATCCCCAGGGTTAGGACCCAGGCAGCAGTATTTTTCAGAACTCCCAGATGATTGTAGGGGCCAGGGGTTAGTCACTAGAGAGCACAGAGTGGCCAATAAGGAAAGATTCGATCAAGTGGACAGCCAGCACAAGGGGCCACCCTAGCAGTCCTGGATGCTTCTCTCACCTGATCAGGCCCTGTGCCCACAGACTACTCTGGCTTCAGGAAAGAGAATGTGGAAGAGCAACAAGAAAAGTCTTCTGTCCACCTAGAGCTACAGTTCTGTGTTAGGAGGTAGGAGATTGAATCAAAATCTTCCAGTAGAGAAAATATAACAACGCCTTAGGATGGTCAGTATGTAGGAAAAGGAAAAAGGAAATTAACATGTATTGGATATTCACCATGTTCCTGGTAACCCAGTTCACATTTTGTTTAAGCCTTATGGTACCTTAAGAGATATAGCAGTTTCTCACATTCAGGAGTCATGATGGATGGAAGTAATGAGCAAAGGCAGATCTTGCATCACTTTAGCAGTTCTGATAGAGGTGTGATGGTAAAATCATCTTTAACAGGAGCTTCCAGGGTGATTCTGACACCCTTGAAGATAGACTGAATGGTTACTTTTACCAGGCTGCTCTCCCAGATAAGCAAGCAGAGGCTTAGGAACTTTGCACATTTGGGCCAGTCAGCCACATCTAGAAGCCTCCAAGGCTCATGGTCTTTTCACTACTTGGACTTCTAAAACCAACTTCTCCTTTCCTGGTTTTATATACTGTAGTCCTGAATTCAGAATTTTAAGTTTGTAGGTAGAATGCTGGGAGTTCCTAGGACCCCTAACCTGGAAAGAAATGTAAAGGAACATAAGCCTTGGTCCTGGCTTCATCCTAAGGCTGAGTACTCTGAACGTGTTCCTGCTTTGTGTCCATAGTTTCAATGGATCATAGTATGACCCAGCACTGGATAGATGACTCCCTCAATTTCCATCCTACCCTCCCACATACACATCATAGGGCCTTGCACCAGACTCTGAATTCAGCCTCAATTTACCCTTCCACTCTCATCACCAGAGTATAGTAAAGATTTAGAAAAACACAAAAGATCTGAATTCTATTGAATCATTTCCTTTCATAAAACCTTCCAATGAATGACCATGACAAAAGGAAGAAAGCCCCAAATGTGATCATGACCTTCTAGATCCAATATCAGGCTCTCGCTTACCTCTCCTACCTCTCTTCCCATTATACCTTTACTTTTCAAGAGGTTCTGGTGACACATGACTCTTTCTATTGAGGTATTTAGTCCACCAAGATTTTTGAGCCTCTTGTATGTGCTAAGCACTGTATCAAACCATGGAGGGTCTCTAGTGACTTACAGAGAAATATAACTTTGATTGTGAAGGCAAAAAGATGTCACATGAGCAAGAGAGTGACACAATCGAATCCGTTTTAGGAAGATGACAGAAGGGGATGTGGGAGATTGATTAACAGGTTCGAGAATCAAGGCAGGGAAATCAGTTAGTAAGTGATGTGTTCAGGGTAAGGAGAAATGATGGTCTAGACCAAGGCATATGCAGTAAGAATGGAGACTAGAAGGAAGACATAAAAAAGAATAAACAAGAAGAATCAATGACTTGAGACCAGCAGATGGTAGAATGGTTATGTCACTGGACTCCCACATGGCCGACTGCCATTCAAGTCCCAGTCCTGGTAGCTTGAAACTCACATCAGATGTGTGTGCCTGTGTGCCCAAAATCCCAAGAGGAAAATGGAGGAGAAGGGACTGTGGTGTGGCCATCCCTCTCCAGGGCTGATTTCTCACTTCCTGTCTCTCTGGCAAGGGCATGCTCCCTGTAGCAAAACATCTCTCCAGAAAAAAAGAAAGAAAGAAAGAAAGTAAGTAAGTTAGGGAATCAAGCCTTCAATAAATGGAAATAAAATTTGGTTTTACTGAATGTCTTCTTGGTAATTACACTTCCTTGCTTAGAAGATGACCTGTGTGGTTTCTTTTGATTCTGAATTCTATTACTGCTATGATCATTTAGAGTTTGGGGTAGCATAAAGCAGAGTCTTATTAGAATGGGCAGGGGGCTTTCCCTTAGGAGTGACCTTGAACTGAGAAACAAAAAATATGTGCAACCATGTTGGAAACAGAACCAAGATGATTTTCATTTGTTGTGCATCCCAAGGTCTTGGCAATGGGCCCATTCTTTTGGTTTGCTTTGTTATAAATAAAGCATTGTCCTGTATGTCAAAGACTTGGAAGAATGCATTGTGCTGCAGACAGCTGCTGTGATATGGGAATGGCTTTTAAACTAAGAACATTTCTTTTTTCCTTCCTTTTTCTTTCTTTTTTGAAGGACAAAAATACAAAATCATTATAGAAATTCACTTATCAGCCATTCTGAAGCAAAGCAGTTCCTTGAGAACAGAATACCTCTGAATTCCTGTCCTCACCACACAAGGGGATTTCAAAAAATTTGTGGAAAAATGGAGTTAAAGTATGAGTTTATTTTGGTGCAGAAAAAGATTGAAGTCCACCCATAGTTTTTTCAGAATATTTGCATTTCCCATGAGCTGTTTGAAGGCTTGCTTGTTTGTTAATAGCAAAGAAGTAGCTGATAATACACTGATGTGTCTTTACTTGCCTTCTAAAAGATTTCTGTCTTTTGTTTATTTTATTTTATTTTTCGATTTGCCAGAAGGCATATGTGCTTATTGGAGAGAGTCAGTGAGAGAGAAAGTGAAAAATCACCTCTCATGGGGAACGGTCATGCCACAATACCTTCTCCACCATCTCTCTCCTCTTGAGATTTTTTTAGGCAGATACACACACACACACACACATTTATTTTCTTTCCTTTTTTTAAATTTCTTTTAGGTTTTTGCCATAGGACACATGCACTCTCCAGGGATAGACCAAAAGAGGGAAAGTGAGAAATTCCCCAAGGGGGTTGCCCATACTGCAATTGCTTCTTCTACATTCTCCTCTCAGGATTTTGGGCATGTATCACACACACCCACCTTGATTGTGGTAAGCCATCTGGGAGTCCAGCACCTTAATCACGATGCCACCTGCTACCCCACCCACCTAGTATGTTTTTCAAGCCACCAGGTTTGGGGCTTGAACCACACAATAGGTTACATGGGATCCAGCCACCTTAACAATCTGGCCAGAGCTGACCCCTCTTTTTTTTTAAAAAAAAAATAATAACTTTATCAAGATATATGTCACAACCTGAAAGAGAATTTTGAATACCATAAAAACATATCTTTTTAAAGTGGTTTTAAGTATATTAAGAAATATGGGCATCAATCTTCACTATCAAATTTCAGAAAAATTTTATTACCCCAGACAGAAACCCAGAGTAGTCTCTGGATCCCTCTTTCCCTGAGTCTCTGAAATCACTAATCTATTTTCTGTCTCTCTTTTGCTTAATTTGAACATTTCATATAATAATAAAATTACAAATACATTGCCTTTTATGTATAATATCTTTCACATATCATAATGTTTTAAGTTGCGCCTATGTCGTACTATGTATCAGAACCTTTTTCCTTTGTATGGCCAAATAATAATCCTGTTGTATATACTACAGTTTGTTAATCCATTCATTGTTTGATGAACATTTGGGTTGTTTCCACTTTTTGGCCAATATAAATAATGCTGGAACACTCAGGTACTCTATTGTGTGGACACATGTTTTTAATTCTACCTATGACTAGAACTGGTAACTCCATGTTCAACTTTCTGAGGAAAATATAGACCATTTTCCATGGGGGCAATACCATTTTATATTCCTGCCAAAGGTTTTGAAGGATGAAGTCGTATAACCCATTTGCATCAATGATGTCATAGCAGAGCTTTCAGCTTAGACAATGTAGTCCCTTGTTAATGTGCAAGTATATATGGGTGTGGGCCAGTAGTGATGGATGATAGTGTTCCTTTTTTATTTTCTTTTATTATTATTTAAAGTTATAAACCAATTGTTTTCGAATTGCAAAGAATCTCAGAAAACTTCAGGGCCACACTCAGTTCTGTATGAGAAGAAACCAAGACCCTGAGAAGTTCAGGAACTTGCTCAAGACCACACATGTTAGTGATAACTGAAAACAATACAGATATTCTGATTTTTTTGTCAGTGGAGGCAAAATAGATTTAGAAGAATTAGGTGATAGGAGTCTGAGAAGGCACAGGAAGACGGCAGGCAGGAGGTGTGGTAGTAGACTATACATTCTTTTATACACGTGGGGTTGAGGGTGGTCATGAAAAATCAGATGTTGCTTTCCATCAACAGAAAAGCATATACACTCCCTGGTCCCTAAAACTGATGGTGGAATCTACATCTGATTTTTCATATTCTGCAGTTGCACTGTCCAATATGGTAGCCACTAGCTACATGTGGCTATTGAATATTTGAGTGTTACTGGTGCACCTGAGGAACAAATTTCTAATGTGATTTAAGTTTCATAGCCACTTGTGACTAGTACCTACCATACTGAACAGCACAGCTCTGGAATTGTTAAATAGTAGAATTGAAATGGAGATGAGGAGACCTAGGGCCATGAAGCAGAAGTTACTTAAACAAGAATAGGTAGTGTATTGTGCAACCAGGACTTGGTGGTGCCTGACTGGGGAAACCTCATTCATTGCTCCCCCCTCTATACTCACCATCATCTCCCAGAGCTCTAATCTGCCCATCACCTCAAGGGGTAGCTTTGAGGCAAACTTTGGGGACAGGTGCAACTGTTCCATGTAATTATTTTTTATTGTTTCTCTCTTCTTCTTACAGGAAAGAACAGCTAGAGGCAGCAGCCAGGTAAGTTTCTGATTACGAATTCTCGTCTTCCCAATATTGTGTCAGTGCAGAGGGTCTAGATCTACATGCTACAGTGGCCCTGGGTGGTCGCTGCTGGTTTCAAGATAGAGTTTTTGGGTTCCCTGGTGTTGCTTACCACCATATTCCTGTTTTCATATTGATTTACTCAAGGGCACCTTAGGATTCACAATAGCAGCCATTTACTGAGTATCTTCTCTGGACTAGGTAGGTTTCTGTGCCTTGAGTTCTATAGATGTTATCTGATTTGATCCTCATGACCTCAATGTAAGATAGTTACTAATATCTTCATTTGTGGACAAGGAGATTGGGGCTCAGAGAATTTGAGTCATTTCTCCTGGGTCACATAGCAACTGAGTATTAGCAAGACCGAAACTCAGTCAGGTCTGCATGTTAAGACCATGTTATTTCCTTTATATGTTGCTTCGTGTGCTTCTTGGGCTCGCAGATCATCCTTCAAAAGTGAATCAAGGCTCTAATTCATGACCCGCACCACTGTGAGGTTTCTCATCAAGCCACACTCACTATGGGCTGCTGCAGAGGTGGGAGGAGTTTCCAAGTTATGACCATTTCTCTAATCTGGCTCCCCCTTCTCATTTTCCCTGGGAAGATGTCACAATATTAGGGAAACTATGGGCCCTGCTTCAGGTGGTTAAAGAAAGAGCATCTCCCAAAAACGTCTGTTTAAACTGTGTATGTATTTATAAATACAAATGAGGATGAATATATATAATATATATAAATATATGGAAACTAGTTAAATAATTAACATTAAGCCCAGCTACTGTGCTTCTGGAGCTGACAGTATTTAGGCAGAGGAGTAAATGGGGCCCTGAACTACCTTGTAGCAGAACCACTTGAGAAGAAGACTTTGTGAAGCTGAGTTAACACTAACTCTTGAATGTTGTCCATGAAGACCCTTCCATACATAATTTTGCTTGGGATAAATCATTACAGTGTCAGTTAACTCACATGCAGAAATACAAAGTAGGCTTTGCGTGTGTTTTTGAACGGACCCACTGTGGACTGTAGGAGCTGTCGGGGAGATTGTAGGGCAGGGCTTGTGACTGACTTTAACGGAGTCTGAGGACATGTGCTAGAGGATCTGCAGCCACTCAAGGCTCACAGTGGGGAGAAGACATCCCAGAAACCTCCTCTAATTATCTTCATGGAAACTGAGTACCCTCAAGAGGACAGGTTCACCCCAAGTCGCATAGCCCAAGAGCAACTGGAATGTTAAGATTCAGGCCTCTAGGGACCAGCAGATGGTGTAATGGCTACATCACTGGACTCCCACATGGCTGATCGCGGTTCAAATCCTGAACCCGACAACTTGAAACTTATACTGGGCACGTGTGCATGTGTGTGTGCCCAAAATCCTGAGAGGAGAATAGAGGAAAAAGGATAGCATCATGGGTATCCCCGGCGGTGGAGGGGGGGGGGTGATTTCTCCCTTCCTGTCTCCTGTCTCTCTCTGTGTCTCTGGTGAGCACACATGCCATAGAGCAAAAATATCTCTTAAAATACAAAAAAAAAAATTTTTTTTTAAAGATTCAGGGCTTTAAAGTTCCAGCAAAGTGTTGCTTTCCTTCTCTCATGATTAACAGAATTTTATATCATTCAGATGTTGACTCTACAAGTAAATTATTAAGTCTTTTTCTACAGACATGAACAGAATTCCATTAAACTGGAATGTACATGTGAAATACCACTGTGCATTGGGTTGAGTACTTCTGGTTTAATTGCGGCTCAGAAAGATACATTTTGACAATTTCCTGGGGACACTTCTCTAGTTATGGAAAAGTAACTCTCTGAAATTGGTCAACTTGGTCATGCCTCTTCCAAGAATCTCCTCTCTGATATGAGTGCAGAGATAAAATCTATTCTAGGATTTCTCAGGGTTGGAGTTATTGTGTGTTCACTGGCCCATGAGAATCAAGTAAGATGACATGTGTAAAGTCTCTTCTCAAAATAAGCCGCAATATACATTGGCTTGAATTCTCATAAAAATTAAGGCAGGCAGCCCTCCCACCATCCCTTCTCACCAAGTTTAGATGCCTCTCTCCTGGTGCCCTTATGTAGGACTCCAAACTTGTTTAACATGCGCGTACGCACGCACACACACACACACACACACACACACAGTCACACGTAAAAATATAGAGACATATAGATGTTAAAAATCTTTTCTTTTTAAATTTAGTATCATTATTTTGTACACATTCAATCACTATACATCAATTAGCTTGTACGGAGGATTTACTCAACATGATATACACCTCAAACCAGTCTATTTGAGAATACTGTACACATTATCATCAACAGGTAATAAACCATTCTGGTGTCCCACAAATGTCTTACCTCTCTATTTTTTCTCTCTTATTACCCTCCCTATACTCTTCCCCTCTCTCACCCTCCTTCCACACTATTTCCAGTGTCCATAGCTATTTTCAATGTTTTATGTCCTCCAATCTTTCAGACTCTACCATAGAATGTGAACAGTCGGTGTATATTAAGTGTAGATATACAATGTCTCTCTATCATAGCCTGACTCACCTCACTCAGCAATAAATCTTATATTTATATAAATACGATATGTAAACACTTTCTGAATTTTTTCTTCCTCTCTAGACCAAAGGCTCCATTAGGTTAAAATGTGCCTGAAATATAGGATTTGCTGAGTGAACACATAAATGACATAATTAAAGGATGTATGGTATTTCCATTTTACTTATGAGGAAATTAATCTCAAGAATTCATATATTCACACCAAAGTCAAACAGAAATACCAGCTCTCCTAAGTAGGTCTGTCTGGCTCTCTGAAGGAATCCGTGTTCCATCCACCCTGTCAGGCTTATTCCTGTGCCATACAAGTGGTTGCTGTGCCCTCTTTGACATCCATGTCCACAGGGCAAGCTTAGTTAATCCACCCGATCTCAGCTCTGTGTGGCCTCAGCCAGGAACTCTCATCTCACGTCTTCCTACAGCTCACTCCTTCACTTCAGCAGGTGCTCCACCTGATGCTCCTTCCCAAGAGAAACCTTCCTTGATGCTTCACCCAGGCCTCAGCAGTCCCTATCCCCTTGGTTCTGCTTCATTGTCCTTGCTAGCACCTGTTATCTAATTTATTTGATACATTAGATTGAATGGCTTTCAAATACTAGACTCTGTCTTATATATATACTGATTTATCTCCAGCACCTGAAAATGTGCATAAAACAGAGCACCTGGCACATGGCCAGCTTTTAGTATATGTTAACATATTGAGAGTAGACAGATGAATAGACAGATAGACAGACAAACTCTATTCTATAAGTGTCATAGATTCAACTACTTTGGACTGAAGACAGTGTCATGATTTTCATAACCACCTGTAAAAGAGGGTAGGAATACCTGGCAAGTGAAGACTGGAACCAACTGGGTTTTCTCTTCCTCTTTTATCTCTGCTCGCTTTGTGATAATTTCATTCTTTCGGCTGACTTTCTCCACACCTATGAAGCTTTTGATGCTAAGATCACCAGGGTCACAAATTTCTTTCTCTTTCTTATGTTCATTTATCCTTCGCCCAATGCAGCTTTAAAAAGTTCCAGAAAATAGGCCAGCCAATGTCCTGATGGTTAAGGTAGCTGGATCCCACATGGTTGACTGTGCAGCTCGAGTCTCAGACATAGTGGCTTAAAAAACACACTGAGTGCATATGCATGCATGCCCAAAATCCCAAGAAGAAAATGGAGGAGAAGGGATTGTGGTGTGAGTATCCCCAGTAGGCAGTGCTTCTCACTTTCTCTTTCTTCTCTCTCTCTCCCTCTCCCTCTCCCTCCCCCCCCCTCCCCTCTCTCTCTCCCTCTCCCTCCCTCTCTCCCTCCCCCCCCCCCCTTTCACAAGCACATAGCAAGCAGAAAAAAGTCCCAGGATATTGGCAAAATTTGGGTCATGTATTCTCAGCCTAGAAAGTAAAGGCTACTGCTGGGAACCAGCAGTTAGCGTAATGGCTATGTCGCTGGACTCCCACATAGTTGACCGCAGTTCGCGTCCCAGACGCTGTGGCTTAAAACTCACGCCGGGTGCGTGTGTGCGTGCCCAAGATCCCGAGAGGAGAATGGAGGAGAAGGGATTGCGGCATGACCATCCCCCCGGGGGGTGATTTCTTGCTTTCTGTCTCTATGTCTCTCTCTGTCTGTCTGGCGAGCGCACACACCCTATAGCGAAAACCTCTCAAAATAATAATAATAATAATAAACCATACAGGGCCTTATTTATTCTATAGATTATGCCATAAAATACTTGGATAATTTGTGTTAGGAACAGCACTTTAAATATCAACTATAACTGTCAATCTTTGAATTCAGCAACAGTGAGAGTAATTAAGGGTATCTTTTTGATAAAATTAGCATTTGAATTCTCAAAACAGTTACCTGTGTCGACAACAAGTGTTTTCCTACATCCGGTTGTTCACTTTGCAGTTTCAAACAATGCCATCTGAATAACAATCTTCAGGACTCTTCTCTGTAACTGTTTTTAGAGAGGGTAGAATTTTATTCCAATCACCTTCTTTATCCTTTACCTTGTGATTATGTCTTCTCCATTAAAGAGCTGTCAAACTTAGTAAAAGACTGTTCTTCGGGTCAAAGAATTCAAGTACAATAACAATTACTCATAAAGAATATTACTGATTGCCAGATATAGTTCTAAACATATCTAATTCAAATAGCCACCTTATCAGATAGGTACTATTTTTGACCCCCATGGTATAGATAAGGAGCTGAAGTTCAAAGCGGTAAGTGACTTGCATAAGGTTATATGGCTGGAGAGTGGCAAGAAGAGAATGTGGAGCCTGTTGTCTAGCTCCTCCTTTGTGGTCCCGCCCATTGTGCTAAGCCTGCCAGCTATTGGGAGCAGTTGCTTCATCAATCACTGTAGGTATCCCCTCTACCAGTATTATCTTCCCCTATCCTTTCTTGGCTCACATACTAAAGTCTCTGACATCAGTGAAGGCAGTAGAAGCAAGAAAAGGCACAGAGCCAGATGTCTGTTCAGTGAAAGAGCATTTGGTTGAATGCTGTGCTCACACTCTGCCTTCTCCCTGTGTCATCCGCCATTTGTCTTTTATTTTTTTTTTAATTCATCTCAGAGACATGGGTGATGTTGCCAGTAAGTCACTTTTCCTGGCCGGGGATCAATGACTATGAAAGATGAACAGGTATTTAGAGATCAATTAATTCAACCCTCTAATGTAACTGATGAGAAAATTATTACCCAGAGCAAAATAAGAAGCTTGAACAGGACCCCATAGCTGGTAGTATTTTCTCCCACCATGTAGGCCCCAGGTGCGGAAGAACTCAGCTGCAGAAGTAACATTTGGATCAATTTTGTTTTATATTGGAGTGATCCCAGACATGTCCTAGAGGCTGTTTTAGTTATCCTCCTGGAATAATGAGATGGGAGTACTATTTATAATGCTACTTTAATGAGAATTATGAACCAATTAAGAAGTAAACAAGGGAGTGAGACAAGTATTAAGCTATAGGTAATGTTTCATGGATAAAGCAGGATTGATTCTGAGGAAATAAAAAACGTTATAGTACTTCCCACCACTTCCAACTTTGTGAGCAACGCAGGGACAGAACAAACAGTCCCCAACCAGTCATATGGGGCCTTGGCCTGCCTGACCCCTTAAAACACAGAGCTTCAGGGAGAAGACCCACAAATGAACACTGACATTTAATACTGAACTTGCCTTTGCCCACTCATACATAAGCCAATGGCTATGTCACACGCATCATAACCGAGTCAGATAATCCACTCCCTCCCATGGAGAAGCCAGTAGAGAACTAAAGGCTTGCTCCCAATTTCTCTGCAATTGTAGCAGTTCCATTTTCAAGACTATAAGAGTATGAGAAGGATGGCCCTCCCTATGGTTCCTGTATCCTTCCTATCTACGAGCACCTCATCCTTAGCACACAAGAATGTGTCATGATTCTTCAATCTGGTTTAATCAATTGAAAAACAATACTTATTCATCCAAGAAACCCTCATTGTTTGCTTTATTAGTTTCCTATGACAAACATAACAAATGACCACAAACTGAGGGATGTAGAGCAACAGAAATTTATTCTCTCACAGTTCCATAGGCTAGAAATCTGAAACCAAAGTAACACAGGGCTGTACTCCCTCTAAAGGCTCTAGGGAATGATCTTTGCCTTGCCCTAGCTGCTAGTGGTGACTGGCAATCCTGGGCATTGCTCAGCTTCTAGACCTGTTACTCTGCTCTCTGCCTCCATCTTCATGTGGCTTTCTTCCCTCTGGCTGTGTCTGTGTCCATCTCAATTTCCTTCTCCTTTCTCTTATAAAGGCAGTATTCATTGGATTGTGAACCTGTGTCCACCTGGCTCCCTCCACATCTATAGCCCTTTCTCTATTTTAGCTGGGGACTAAAAATAACCAGGTCATAGAAATCAAGGCTGAGAATAGACTTCAGAGACCCTCAGATTACAAATCCTGACTCTCTTCTTAGTACCTGTGTGTTTTGGGGCAATTCATGGAATCTCTCTGTGTCTCTATGTCCTTGTCTGTGAAGTGGGAAAAATAGTAACACTGACCTCCTAAGCTGATTGGAATGAAGCCTGTAGCACCTGAGAGAGTTCAGCCCCCAGTAAAAGCTCACTAGTGGTTAGTGCTGATCAGTTGTATATTACTCATACACGAGATTCAGATAAATGAAGATAATTTTTTAGGAGACTAACAGAAAAAGGCATATGGTTCTCTTCTCTCACATCAGGATGTGTCCATGCATCTTTGGATGATCAATTGCAAATGTCCCAAACTTGTAGATCAAGCCTAAAATCCTAAGAAATCTTAGCAGTGAGCTTTATAAACCTGCCCCAACAAGAGAGAAGCTGGTTATTGTACCAGTGTTATTTTCGGCTGTGAGAAAAGATGCTGAGGAGCTTTCATTCGACCTACCAAGAACTGAGCAGTTTTCCACTGGGCTAAGGGAGAGATCAAGGTTCTAATTTTGTTCCATCACACTTTCATTCTTTAATACTTCAAACTAGCAAGTATCAAGCCCTTAGGCCTGTGATCTTTCCCCGGCACACCTGTTACTATACAAAAAATTCTTAGAAATTCCAACTTATTATGTCATGTGAAAAAAAATAGTACATGGATATCCCAAGGAAAATGTTAGAAAAGTCTAAATAAATGGTGTATCTTCATTTCTCTATAGAACAATTAATTTTAGAGCAAAAATACAGTGTACTGTCAGGTTCCCCAGAGAAACGGAGCCAATGGGATATTTATATATAGTTAGAGACATAAGAGAAGACTTATTATAGAAATAAGCTCACCTCATTATACAGGCCTAGGAGTACTATGATGAGCTATCTTTTGGAGAACTAGGAAAGCTGGTGATGTAATTCAGTCAGAGTCCCAAGGCTGAAAACCAAGATCACTGATGTCTCAGGGCAGGAAAAGATAGATGGACCTGATCAGGCAGAAAGAACAAATTTGCCCTTCCTCCACCTTTTTGCTCCATTCAGGCCCTCAGCTGATTGGATGTTGCCCATGCACATTGGCGAGGTGAATCTTTGCTCAATTGACTGATTCAATGCCAATCTCTTCTAGAAACTTCCTCATAGACATATCCAGAAATAATATTTTATCAGTTATCTGGACATCCTTTAGTTCAGTAAGTTGACACATAAAATTAGTTATCATATAAAGGACTTGAATTGTTTCCTTCTCCCAGCTCTTCCATGAACAGCGTAAAAGCTGAAATTACCGTTGTCCATCTTGACATCAATTCAATGCTGTTTAGGAAGGCCTCTCAAGTTCCAAGCCTCTGCTGAGCATTCTGTGTTCATTGTCATTTCATCCCTAGTTAGGCTTTCTAATTTTATTAGAAATGAATAAAAGCAAGACAGTAACTTTCATTCATGGTCTTTTCTCAGAGAGAAAGATTGGGCATCAAAGCCTTGAAGTTTGGCACTTAGATGGTGGCAGTTGTCTGTCTTCCCAGATGCAGAGAGCCTCCTGGAAGGGAGCTGATATTATATTATATTATATTATATTATATTATATTATATTATATATAATAATAATAATATAGTAACTATATTATATAATAATACATAATTATTATTATATAATTAATCATATAATAATACCCTACTCTTTCCACATGGAAAGATGGAAGGATGAAATAATGAA
Source organism: Tupaia tana (assembly GCA_026018925.1). Taxonomy (NCBI): domain Eukaryota; kingdom Metazoa; phylum Chordata; class Mammalia; order Scandentia; family Tupaiidae; genus Tupaia; species Tupaia tana. The sequence continues at coordinate 84,118,650 of JAKSZU010000008.1, read as the reverse complement.
AGAGGGAAGGAATAAAATTGGGGTCTTAACCCCTATAGGTGAAGCTGGTTTCTCTATGCTGGTCATTCTGTGCCATCTCATTGAACTCTCAACTAAATAGTACAAGACAGATTAACCACTGCTTTACAATACTCCTCTTTTGACTGTAGAGATAGTACATCCATCCATGCATTCATCATCCACTCATCCATCCTGCATTCATCATCTATCATTCATCCATCCATTATCTATCCACTTATTTAATGACTACTATTAAATTCCTCCTGTGTACCAGAACTATCTTGATTCTGGGACTATAGCAATAAATAAGAAAGACAAGGTCCCCAACTGCCTACTTGACAACTTCCCAACTCTTTGCACTTTTATTTTTACACTTTTTTTTACACTTTTTTAATACTTTTCATACTCTATTCACATTACCTGTTCTCTCCTAGACCTAGCCCTAGGCCACCATGATTTACTTTCTGTTTTTGAGTTTGAGTACTCTATGCACCTCATATAGGTGGACTCATATGATGTTTATCTTCTTGTGACTAATTTATTTCACTTAGCATAATGTCCTCAAGGATCATCTATGTTGCCTATGTCATAAAATAACAAATAATATTCTGTTATATACACACCCATTTTATTTACTCAGATGTCGATAGATAATATTTGAGTTGCTTCTACCTTTTGGGTACTGTGAATAATGCTATGAATATGTGTGTGTGTTTTAACTTCAAAGTTGATAAACCTTTTCCTTCTTAAAAATCTTTAGGGATCCCCAGGTACAGTTAGAATAAAAAAGAAATATATAGCTTTTATTTCTATTTCTAAATTCTATTTCTGTTTTTAAAATCCCTGACTTATCTGACTTCTGATGTCATCTGGTGTTGCTCTGCCTGCAATTATGATGTTTCGGCCACATGCCCTCTCTTAATCCTACAAACCCAGTCTTTACCTCCTTGCGCTCACATGCCACTCTTCTCTTTTTTTGAAGACTGGCTTCCTCTCACCATCCATTATCTTAACCCTGAACACCTGAAACTAGCTTCTTAACTTGTGTTCCTATCCATTCAAGCCACCTGCATCTTAAACCTGTATCACCATCATCTTAATCCTGGATATTTGAAACTAGCTTCCTAACTGGTCTTCCCATCTATTCAGGATAACTTCCCTGGCCTTACCTAATCCAAACTCCTATTATTCTCCATTACTGCATTCTCTGTTTTCTTGTCATATTTATGGTAACATATTTATCTGTTTTCTTACTGTATATCTTCTTGACTTTATCAAGATGTTCGATGGAGGGACCAGCAGTTGGCATAATGGCTATGTTGCTGGACTCCCATGTAGTCGACCATGGTTCAAGTCCAGGACCCGGTGGCTTAAACTCACACAGGGCGCATGTGCATGTGTGCGCCCAAGATCCCAAGAGGAGAATAGAGGAGAAGGGATTGTAGGCGTGGCCATCCCCCTTGGGGGGTGATTTCTTGCTTTCTGTCTCTCTGTCTCTCTCTGTCTTTATGGCAAGCACACATGCCCTGTAGCAAAACAAAAAACCTCTCCCCCCCCCAAAAAAAAAGGGAAGAAAAAAAAAAGATGTCACTGGAGGCTGAAAAACACATGTTTTTTAGTCACCACTGTATACTCAACAAGTTACCAGGAGCCTAGCATTTATGAAGTGCTGAATATACCTTTGTTGAATTATTAAAGAGCATTAGTTTTATTTTACAGATGAAGAAACTGAATCAGATAGAGTTCTTTACTCAGGCTAGCAGTGGCATAGTGGTTAAGGTGATGGACCCCCATCTGACTGCAGTTCAAGTCCCTTGAAAATCTCACTGGGCGTGTTTGCATGCATGGCCAAAATCCCAGGAGAAGAATGGAGGAGAAAGGATTGTGGTGTGGCCATCCCCCTAGGGGGTAATTTATTATTTTCCCTCTCACTGTCTCTCACTGTCTCTCTGTCTCTCTTAGGAAAGTGCACACATCCAGTGACAAAAGCCTTAAAAAAAGAGTTAATTACTTGTCCAAGTTAAGATATTAACTATAGAAATTTGAACCCAATTATCTTCCTCCAAAGAACACACTCTTTCCATCTCTCAGCTGAGGTGGAATCCCTTATTAATCAGAATATCAAATGTTTCCTTTCTTTCTTCCTTCATTCAACATCATAATAATACTTCCACTGCTTACCACACGCCAGACATTGTGCTACATGCTGGATATACAAGTTGGACAAGGTCATTTCTGGCTCAAAAGCTAACCTCCGTGCTAGTGATAACTGAGATAGATCACTCCTCATTGTGGGGGCTACCCTGAGTATTGCAGGATACTTAGCAGCATCTCTGGCCAGTAGCACTCCCCAAGTTGTGTCAACCAACAAGTGTCTCCAGACAATCCCAAATGGCTCAGTGGGTAAAAATAATCCCTGGCTGAGAACCACTGAGATAGTGGGAGAGTCCCTAGTGAGTCAAAGATTACTCTGATGGCCAAGTACTATGGATGAGAAAAGCCTAGAAAGCTCTAGGGTCACAGAGAAGGGGGCCTAGTGTATCTTAGTCACTGTAGGTGCTGAGAAGTGGGCCTTGAGGTAGAAGTTTAGGCCAAGGTTTAGGCAAAAGTAAAGGTCCTTTAGATGAAAGGAGGGTCCAAGGCTTCCCCCAGGTAGAGGTTACAACACGTGAAAGTGCGCAGTGTCCAGGAACTGTGTGAAGCTGAAGATGAGTTCCTGCATCCTGAGACCTGAGGCAGGAGCCCATGACATTTGCTGTCATCTGCCAGGATAGAACAACCTTCATTCTATTTTCCCATCTGTTGTCTACCTATCTGCAGTTTCCCTAATTCATCTTGCATATTATTTGTCTGCACTTCACAAGTCAGGGGCCTTGCTTTATAAAGAAATCTGATGTCAGCTCCAAGGAGGGCTTTTTTTTTTCCCCCAGAACTGCAGCATCCTCTAAGAACAAGGCCTGCATTATACACTAGAAATCCACATGGACAGAGATGGACAGAGATGGAAATCTAGAAGGGCAGAGATGGGTTTGAAGTTTCAGGATTGAATTTTTGCCTTGCATTTGACTATCCTATGGTGTCTTGGATTTCAGGCAACACAATTTAGAACTAAGCTGATCATCCTCTTTGCTGGAAGAAGAATCCCATAAGCCTCTTAGTTGCAGCGGCTATGGGTAATTCAGAGCCGGGACTTCTGACTTGTGCCCGATGCAGCTGGATTCCTACACCGTCTAAACTGGCATCTGTGACCAATGAGTATTAAGTGATCGCAGGGAAAGCAATCAGACTGTTAGAGGTTGCAGCAAAGTATTTAAATGCCCAAGAAGCAAATCCTAAGTCCCAGCACTGATAGAACCAAGAGAGCCTTCTCATTATCTTTCTAATACTCAACAATTATGCTGAAATTTCAAGTCAGTACAAAGTGGCTGCCATTAACTCTGTCCTGCTTAGTTTATCTGGAATTCAGACCCTCATCTCCTACCAAGGTGGAGTGCAATGGTGATTTGAATGTTTTGAGACTAGCATTAAGAAGTATTATAACTTAATATATAAGCCACCAAAACCCATCTCAGTTCATTAAAAAATAATAAATCTTTTTCTGTGGTCCGGGAAATTATATCCATCCTTTTCACACATGTCATCAGCTTCTACTGCTGCTGTGGGGAGAGGATTATTTACCGAGATAGTGATGACAGCCAGCGTTTACTGAATGCTTCCTGCATTTCATACAGTCAGCCAAGCACTTTCCATGAATTGGCTCACTTAACCCTTAAACTGCCTTGCAAAGTGTGGGCTCGTGGTTGTCATTTTGCAAGTGAGGAAGCTGAGGACCAGAGAGCATAAGTTTGGTGTCCTTGGTCGCACAGTTTGTCAGGCTGGATTTGCCCCAAAGTCCAAGGCCTTAGTTGCTATGCTAAATATCCAAGGACTGAGTGAGGGTGGGCTGGGTTCGAGGATAGCTAGGTAGAGTGCCTGCCCACCTCGGGCTATGTAATTCAATAAGGCAGGCAGACATGGAGAGATGCAGTCTCCATACGGTGTGTTAGACACCATGGCTGGGAAAAACACAGTTTGTCTTCAGGACACATGGGGAGCATCCAACTTCTAAAAGAAAGTGTTCAGACAGTTGTGAAGGGAAGAAAGGAATGAGGACAACTAAGAAGGCAAGAAAGGACATTGCAAACAGGATTACCCCTGTACCAAAGCACGCAGGAAGGAAGTGGAAGATGGACCTGTTTGCAGGTGAAGCAAGACAGGTAGGCAGGGCCAAGAAGGAAGAAGACCTAGAAAGTGACTGTCCTAACATACCCTTTTACTTAACTCATGGGCAGGAAGGCCTTCTATGTGTATTCAGTCAGCTTCCTGCCTCCTTCACTATTTTTAGCCATAGGCTCTGATACATTCTCTGTCCTATTAGTCATTCATTGAGTACTAGTCAAGAAAGCAGCTCTGAAAATGTTGACTTTGGCTCATGGAAGATGGAGCTGGCTGAGTATTGGAGTGTTTCTAAATTTACCCTGAGCTGGTTATTAATGGAGTTCCTAAACAGAACTGCTGAAGCAATGCTGGGTGAGAGAGGACAGGTTCAGCGGAATCAAGAATAACGTGTGCTCATTGCTCATTCATGTATTCATTCACTCACTCATTCATTTGTTTTCAAGTATTTCTTAGTGCCTTCTTTATGCCTGGGTATAGGCAAGACATGCTACAGGTATTAGCATGGTTTTACTCTCTCTCTCTCTCTCTCTCTCTCTCTCTCTCTCTCTTAAAGTATTTTTTCCTATAGGGCATGTGTGTGCGCCAGAAAAACAGAGAGACAGAGAGACAGAAAGTAAGAAATCACCCCCCCCCCCCCCGGGAGGATGGCCACACCGCAATCCCTTCTCCTCCATTCTCCCCTCAATACTTGAGCATGCACACACATGCACCCAGTGTGAGTTTAAGCCACAGGACTCAAATGCAGTGGACTACATGGGAGTCCAGTGACATAGCCATTACACCAACTGCTGGTCCTGGTTTTAGACTCTCAAAACTTCAATGAAGCAGGCACAGCGAGGCCCCTTGTACAGATGTGGGCTGGTGCTCAGAGAGGAGCAGAGTTCACACCCGGTCTCTCTAGCCTCAATGTGACAACTCGGCAATGCTCCAAGCTGCACAGTCATTAGCAGGTTCTGGAGAAGCATATGGTTATCATAATCA